>CM055101.1:63204670-63804670 GCA_029204225.1 Diphasiastrum complanatum
GACAACGTTCCTTGGACAACGCCCTCATGAACTTAAGGCGACTTTGGACAGGAAATTGCAATTAGATATGAAAGGAGGCGTTCCTTAGACGTTCCTATTACGAAGGGAGGCTCTATGTTGAACCTTCTTTTCAACCTTACCAAGGCAGTGTCCTTAGTGAAGAGGAAGTTCGTCTTCGGTAGTGGATGTGGTTACCAGTTTCAGCAGCGTAGATCTGAATGTGATGAAATCGACTTTTTCGATTTATATATCCGCATAGTCTTGGTAGATATTTGCATCTCCTGGTGAACGCCATGAATGCTCACTAAAATACGTCCCTTCCTTTCAACATTACCAAAGGCAGTGTCCTTAGTGAAGAGTTCTCTTCCATAGGCCAAGGATACACCATTTTCAGACTATTAAGACTAATCTGGTTATGGTGACCTAATCGCGAGACCTACTTGCGTTTCTCTCAGCAATCCTTTGCACTACTAAGCAAAACTGTGTCATTCACTACAGGGAACCACAAGACCTACGCACTACTATGTCTTATATGATGCCCATGCCTCCCACAACTGAGATATCACCAAACGAGCTTGAAAGAGCGTGAGTGTGTTTTTGTATAAATGATTAAGAGATCCTTATACCACAACTTCATGGTTTCGAGATTTAGGGCAGAGGAGGGTACAAACCTGAGAGCAGATTATGCCAAGGCTTCCAAAAAACTTTGGCAACAAGCCAAAAGTAGGCTACTGTTACTAAAGTGACGCGTCAAAGCTAAAGTAACATCGAAAGAACAGATTGAGTCGTGCAGAAAGGTGTTGGACACAGATCTCCTGGAGCTAGGCAAACTTCAAGATCAACTGAAGTCCTTCAATTCTAGGTCATTCAACTCTCTTGGTGGAGATTTGCCCTCTCTGAAGGATGATCTAAAGGTTCAAAGAAAAAGAATACAAGCTGCTTAAGCTATGCTTGGCCACATAGTTTTCTTTGATGAATTTCACCAGTGATGTTTACTATTCTGCCTCTCTTGATGGTTGTTGAGTATGATAGTTGCCATGCACAGACGTTTGACATTCATTTGTTATGAATGTCATTGAAAGCTTTTGTCCATTGTGGAGATGTTAAGAATTGAGTTGTGTCAGCTTACACCGACCATTTGGTGCCACAGGACCCTGGGCTTATGTAGTGGATGTGGTTATCAGTTTTAGCGTGTTGATCTTACCAGTTTCCAGACAATCTTCTATTGCAGCTGTAAGTGCCTTGGTGCCTCTTCAGCTTGTTTCCTCGTCAACTTTGCCTCCTCAACATCGGCCTTCCTGTAGAGATGCCTGTTTAGACGTATAATATAAGTGACAGAATTTTGCACACACATGTGCTTGATTATGCACATGTACAGAAGCTGCTTGGTATATGACAGGGATGGTGTAAGTGAAAGTCAGTTTGAGCATGTTTTGCAAATAGAACTTCAGGCAGTGAAGAAGGTCAGCTTTTGTAACAAAGTGACAAAGCATCTTCCACTTACTTACCTGCAAGCTTCCTAGTCCTCTTCACTGATTGAGAATATTTAACGTGAGGCATGTACTTACCTGCTATCTTCACTATTGAAAACATCTAAGACTCTAAGTGAGCCATGTGAGCTGCAGGCATCAACATCCATTAACTCTCATCTGACGGGAGCAGAGCGTATTGCAGCTAGGGTTTAGGGTTTATGACTGTCTAAAACAATAATGTAAGCATGCTAAATACTGATAAATCACGAACTAATGGGAATACTGATGGAGAGGACATAAGTCATCACAACAGATACCCCAAAAGTATCATAACTGTGTAAAGCAAGTACTAAGCAAATGCTACAACAAAACAAAAAAATGAATAGTCATAGCTAGCCGAATCATGAAGTAGAGGAAACATCTGCAATGACATTTGTAGTAGAGGAAAGAACTAAAGCCATGAGGGCTCGAACATGATCTGCCAATAATGATGTATGATAAAAGACATCAATAGGCTCCCAAGTGGCCTCCTCAAGAGGACGACCATCCCACTGTACCAAAAACTGAACCTGCCTGCGACGTCGACTATGCTGAAGGCGAACCTGATGGATGGCAATTGGCAAAAAAGGGAACAACTCTGGCTCTGTAGGAAATGTGAGATCACGAGGAGCATCATCCTCAATGGCAGCTCGTAAAAGGCTAACATGAAATATATTACAGGCTCGTGTAGAATCAGGTAACTGTAACCGATATGTAACAGGGCTGAGGCGATCCAAGATACAGTAAGGCCCATAATAGCGTGGTGCAAGCTTCCCAGTAGAAGCGTGACCCCGAACAAAGTGATGACGTGCAAAGCGTCACCGGAGGTAAACCATATCACCAACCTGAAACTCAACATGACGGCGATGACGATCAACAAAAGTCTGATAGCGCTGCTGAACATGCTGTAAGTGAGTAGTAGCCCTAGCAATAAGCTCGCAAGCACCAGATAAAAAAGAGGCAATGGTAACTGGTGTATCATCAGGAGGAAGAGGCACCCTTGGCAAAAGTGGAGCATACCCATGAGCCAATAAGAAAGGTGAAACTCCAGTGCTGGTACTAACAGAGCTATTATAGCTATACTCTGCCAAACATAAATGTTGATCCCAATCCTTCCCTAAAGGAGAAATAAAATGTTTAAGATAATCCTCAAGGATCCGATTAAGGACCTCAGTCTGCCCATCACCAAAAGTTGTACATCCAAAATACACATAAGCTTCGTCTAGAATGTAGATGTAAACTTATTTTCCCGATTAGATAGGATAGTACGTGGCATACCATGCAGGCGAAAAATCTCTGATAGAAAAAGACGTGCGCACTGCCCAGCTGTAATAGTACTACGGACCGGTATAAAGTGTGCTTGTTTCTGTTAGAATTAATGGTTAATTGCAGAGGCCAGCCTGCGTGCTAGAAGGCCTATTTCTATTTTTAGTATAGGTACTATCTATTTTTAATATAGGTACCTAAGTTAGTACCAATTTTGCTAGAATAGTATAGAAATCTATTTTAACCAAGTTAGCATAGATTTCTATTGTTAAGACTTCATAATTAGCATTTCAATTGCTAATGTAGTTTTGCTTTTCATTGTGGACAGCCTCTATAAGAGTAGATGGGCGCCCACCTCCATGGTTATCTCAGTTTCCAGTTTATGAAGCATAGCTTCTTGCAGTCTCTCTTCTTCTTCAGCTTGTGGTTGATGTTTTGTGTGAGTACTAATAAGATTAGTCTACTCCGATTAGAGAATCTCTTCGATTCTAACAGTTTCGAGAACCGATCTACCACCACCATACAAGAGTCATGACCACGGCGGGTATGAGGAAGACCAAGGATAAAGTCCATAGAAATATCTGTCCACTGGCGATGAGGAATGGGCCAACTCTGGAGCAAACCAACGGACTTAGCACGGAAATATTTATTACGGGCACAAAAGGACAATAGATGGGCTAGATTAGACTTCATGGATGGCCAATAGAAATTGTCCTTAAGACGTGCATAAGACTTCTGAAAACCAAAATGGCCACCAATAGGGGAAGCATGAGCATTAGACAACAACTGAGGACGAATGGAAAGAGAACTGTGAATACGTAAAGCACCATAGTGGTATAAACGATCATAAACAGCAGTATAAACTTGGAACTTCCGAGAGGACTAAAGGGGACGAGAACGATAAACATCAGAAAAGTCAGAACAAGACAAATATGCGGCCAGTAAATCATCAAACCATGAAGGAACTGAAGCAACAATACTATGTAACAATGTAGGAAGACGAGATAAAGCTTCAGCTGCCATGTTTGCCTTGCCTGGACGATACAAAATATCAAAATGAAAAGACTGAAAAAAACGATCACTATGATCACGCTGAGCAAAAAGATAACGGAGAGACTGATGATCAATAATAATATGAAAGGGAACACGATACAAATAATGGCGAAACTTCTTAAGAGCATGGATAACAGCAAGTAGCTCTTTGTCATGTACAGAGTAACGTTGCTCATAAGAGCGCAAATGACGAGACTCATAAGCAATAACACACTCGGACTAACAAAGAAGAGCGCCTAAACCAACAACACCAGCATCAGTCTCAACAATAAAACGTTGATCAAACTGGAGGAGACACATAATAGCAACAAAAACAATGGCATGACGTAAAGCATCAAAAGCAGTTTGACACTCAGGAGTCCAAACAAAGGTATGAGACTTCTTTAGTAACGAATGAAGTGGAGCAGCCACAGTGGCAAAATACTTAACAGGACGACGCAGATGGGTAGCCATACCTAAAAACATACGAACAGAATGAACATCGGTTCGGACAGGCCAATTCTCAATAGCTTGAACTTTTCGAGGATCAAGACGAATACGTCCACCACAAATAAGAAAACCCAAAAATTCGATTTCAGCCACGGCAAAAGAACATTTGGACAATTTGGCGAACATTTGATGCTTAACAAGTAATTCAAACACAGATGACAGATGTTTCACATGATGAGACAAAGAACTACTAAAAACAAGAATGTCATCAAAATAAACTAATACACAGACACCTAGAAGAGGACGTAAAATATTATTCATAGCATTCTGAAATGTGGGTGGACCATTCTGAACACCAAATGGAAGAACACGAAACTCATGCAAACCTAAATGAGTACGAAATGCAGTCTTATGCTCATCAGAAGGACGCATCCTAATTTGGTAGTATCTAGAACGTAGGTCAATTTTGGAAAAGATGGAAGAAGTGCCAAGCTGATCAAAAAGGTCATCCATGTGAGGTATAGGATACTGATTACGGATAGTACTTGTTAAAGGCACGATAATCAATTCAAAGGCGTTTGGTTCCATCTTTTTTGGCAACAAGGAGGACAGGAGTACCAAAGGGACTATGGCTAGGAATAATGAGGCCCTGACGTAAAAGGGAAGCAATCTGGAGCTGAACCTCATCACGTTCAACTTTAGACATACGATATGGAGCACGAGAGGGTGGGGTAGCACCAGGAATAAGATCAATATCAAGGTTACACCCCGATTCGAATAGGTTGATTCGAACCGGCCGGTTCGAACCAATTCTTTGAGGTTCGAACCGCCAGGCCAGGTTCGAATTAGAAAAAGGTTTGAACTTGTTTTTTTCATTCTTCAAAAAAAGAGTCAAATATTCACTGATACTACAAATACTTAAATTTTAATAGCTAAACAATTTCAATTTTTTTCTAAATTTACAGATATCAGGATTCAGGATAATCAGATCTCTTGTGACCTGTCGTATCAAAACATAATGACATTATGACCCAAGTTTAAGAGAATTGCAATAAGTTGAAAGTTGAAAGTTGTAAGTTGTAACTACTAACTTGTAACCATATCTTGGCCCCTAGGTACAAGGATCTGCTAAGTGCTCGCTGCTTGCTAAGGAGACTCAGGACTGTGAGTGACAAGTGTGGAGTTGGAACTTGTTACAACTTACTTGACAGCGGACACTTGGAACTCAGGGTTTAGAAATTAGGAGCCTGGAGTATAACTGAAATTTGAGCTCATGGGCTAGAGCTGAATCCTGATAATAGTTATTAGTGACCACTGACCAATGACTGCTTAGTACTAAGTTCTAACTACTAACTAGTGACCACTTACTTGTCTGATACAATAATCACTGATATGGATAATGGCAGGCTGCAACTACTAGCTAGGTAGAGTCTAGAGTCTAGACCCGGGACCGTACTACGTAGGTACTAGGAGTCAGGACTGTAGATTGTAAATTGTAATTTTGTTTCAAAGTTGAAACTTGAAAGTTGAAGTTCAAACTTATTTGCAAATTGCAATGTCGAGATCGGAGAAAAGAATAAACAAGAAGGTTATGACAATGTTTGAGAAAGCCAAAAAAAATTAGGTTAGAAACTTAGATTTATCTTACATCTGTCATCATCATTCATCATTCAACATTGAAGTTTGAACATTGAACATTCTATTATCTATATGACATATGTAACGACTAACTAGTAACTACTAAGTTCTACCTAGTAACTTCTAAGTTCTAACATAATACATTAAAATTTTAATACCAAAATCAAAATTGTAAAACTTTAAAGCTTCAAGTTTAAACCTTTAACCATTAGTAATTAGATAATCGACTAACATTAAAGTTTTAAACAGACTACATAGTACATACTACAGTTAAAACTTAACTTCAGGAATCAGAAACTTGAAAACTGAAACTAGATTCTAGAATCCATAATATATCATGATTCATGAATCATAACATAATAGTAAATACATATGCCAGGTGCCTCATGAGTCCGGTCACCAATGTAATGCACGATGTGTCTGATGATAAATCATGATGTGTACATACTACACTGTAAACAGCTCAAGAGTCAATGTTGTGAGCACCTGAGGATGAAGGGACTTCTTGATGAGCGGGCTTCTGTTGACCAGAAGCTAGAGCCTCTCAAGAAGGCATGGGCCTAGTGCGTACTACTATCCTTTTAAATTTATGCATTGTAGACTTTAAAGGCTTTATGATGATTGATCTGAGATCATTGATATGTATTATGTAGTAATAAGTATGTACATTGTATTTGTACATTAAGTTTTCATACATTGTGCCAGGTGGTGGCAATGCACATGCCACAATGCATACTTATTACTTGTTAATTGCAGCTAGCTATTTATGTTTAATCATGAATCATGAATCATGATTGTAATTTGTCAATATTCAAATGATCATTTATCATTGAAATTTGCCATGAAATTTGAATTACAATTTACGATCTCGGATCTATTATCTTGTCTTGTCACCTGTAAGTTGTGCAATACTGCAACAATGCAATGTGAGTCGTGACTTGTCACCTGTGAATTTTCAACTAGGTATGGTTGCACCATCATATCTGATGGTTGGAGCGATACGAGGAGGCGCCACATATTGAATATCCTGGTGTCTTCGTGCATGGGGACGATGTTTCTCAGATCCATCGACACCTCTGGGGAGGCGGTCACGGGCGACTACATGTTCTCACATATTCAAGCTGCCATTGAGGAGGTCGGACCACAGCACGTTGTACAGGTATATATATTATACTTATTACAATTTACTATAATGTTAAATGGTAATTTGTAAATGTTAATGTTGAATGTTCATTGTTCAACATTAAATGGTAATTTGTAAATGTTAATGTTGAATGTTCATTGTTCAATGGCGATTGATTAACAATGGATTATGGTTCACTAAGGAGTTGCCACTGAGCACTTGAATTCGAAATTTCCAAATTCATGCACATTGCATTGTATGGTTGTGCAGGTGGTCATAGATAATGCGTCAAACTGCGTCTCCATGGGTAGGCTCGTTAATGAGACCTACCCCCACATCTTTTGGACACCTTGTGCTGCACACTGCCTGGACTTGTTGGTTGAGGATGTGGCCAAGATTCCATGGATTGCGGAGGTGGTGCGTACTGCATGGTTCTTGGTGAGATTTGTCACCAAGAAGCCTAGGGTTCTAGCCATGTTCAGGAGAGAGTCCACCTTGGATGTCTTAAGACCTGCCCCCACTAGGTATGCAAGTTGCAAGTTGCAAGTTGCAACTCAAATTTGAATGCGCTTCTGTAGCCTGTTGGTAAGTATTTACTGTTTAGTTAGTAGTGGTAAATATTTCATGCATGTGCCATGTATTGTGTTGTCAGAAGTTAGAACTTAGAACTTGTCACTTGTGCCCTATGCAGGTTTGCATTTATGTTCCTAGTCCTGGAACGACTGCTGAAAGTTCATCAGGGCTTGAGGCAGATGGTTGTTGCCGTTGACTGGGCGCAGTGGGGGCCATCACAGGAGCCCAAGAGTAAGAGATTCGAGCAGACCGTTATGGATTCACCATTTTGGGATGAGGCTTAATCCATTGTGGTGGGCCTACAGCCCATCTACACTGTCCTTCACCTTACAGATCGAGAGGGCTGCACATTGGGCCTCTTGTACGAGTTCATGGACAGGCATGGCGAGCAGTTGAGCCTTTGCACGACCATTAGCCCAGAGAGGTATATCAAGGTTCAAATTTCAAATGTAGTATGTAGACAGTAGTATGTAGTATGTACTATCATGTACTATATAGCATAATTATTAATGTGTCTTCAATCTTGATTCTTGCAGGCTTGCGGAGCTCCGGCTCCTTTGGTTGAGCAGGTGGGAGTGGTTTCATAAGCCCCTGCATGCCATGGCCCACATACTCCATCCACTTTGGAGGAACGAGGAGCAATTCACAGATAGGGAGCTCAGGGATGGCTGCAATGCCTATATCTCCCGAGTTTATCCTGATGTACGCGAGCATAACATGCTGGATGAGCTTCAGATTTTCAGGCAGGAGACCTTGGAGTTCGCCACTGGCCCGACGCTTTTGAGAGAGGGTAATAAACTGACCATGGATGATGGTCCATTATAGTTTAAACTTGTTACTTCACATTTTACTGCACAATTAGTCAATCATATTGTAATTTGTTGGAACTTGGTTGCAACTTGCTAGTAGTAAGTACTAACTGCCCCTTGAACTGTGATTCAGGCCAGCTACGTCCCGTGTCATGGTGGTCGAAGTTTGGGGTTGATGTCCCCAAATTGCGTCGCCCTGCCATCAGGATTCTCTCACAGGACTGCACTGCAGTCGCTTGTGAGAGGAACTGGAGTGTCCATTCCATGATTCACACGAAGAAGAGGAATCGACTATCATTTGCACAGTTGAAGAGGTTGGTGTACGTACACGCCAACTTGGGACTTTTGGGTAGACTCCAGACCACTGCAGAGCCTATCCAGGTAACTTGCAAGCCATAAATTATAATTTCTAATTTCTAACATGTGATCCATCATCCCAGGTGGCAGGACCCAGTTAGTAGATAAGAGATTTACTGATAGATCATACTACATAGTAGATACTAGACTGTAGCTACATTTTAACTTTTGTCGAGACTCGGCCCCCCAAATTTTGTCTTGATTTCAATGTGCATTGTGACATGTGCGTAGGTTAACCCCAATCTAATCGATGTGGCAAAGGTTCCAGAGTTGCCACCGAGAGACCAGTCAGAGGAGGACGTATATGCATTCCTCCATGAGGAGGCCATGCAGAGTGCAAGTGAGAACTCAGGATTAAATTTTCGAAGTTCAAACTAATTATCGTTATTTACTAATTTGCAGGCAATAACACGTTTGTCCCTCTTTGTGTGCACTGTGCAGGACCTGTAGGAGGAGGGCAGGAGAGGGTAGCAGCTCCCGTGCTCACAACCTTGACGACGAGGACGAGTCTGAGTCTGAGTCTGAGGCATCGTCAGGGTCAGAGTCCTCAAAGGAGGAGTATGAGGATGAGGAGTCCGAGGAGGGCGGGGATGAGGATGAGGGGCATCATACCTCTGCCTCTGATGAGGATTTCGCAGCTCAGCCTGCCACTCGAGAGGCCACAGCAGGCTCCACAGCACCAGCGAGACTCAAGCGTAGGAGAGCTTAGAGTGCTCACTACTCAGTGCTCATTGATGATTGTACATTAGATCATTGTAGTTACTAGTCTGTAGATGGTCATGTCACTAGATGCCGTGACTGCATCTCGATCTGCTAAAAAAGACAAATTACAACACAATTTAGAAATTAGATGATCAATGATCGTTGAACTTGAAACTTGAAACTTCAGACTTGATGTATCATGTGAGACTTGAGTTAAAACTTGAAACTTGATCAATGTTTGATGTGTAAGTACGAAGAGTCTTAGAATTGAATGTTTACCTCTCGGTCGGGCCCATCCTGATCCTCGAAGGGCCAACCTCCTCCGATGCGACAAGAGTGAGTAGCGTGTTAGGAGCATGCATGCAAGGGGCAATCTCGTACCCCTCAAACGTAACAAATGTGCCCTGATGCGTGTGGGCCCTCCAGTGTAAGACTGGTGACAGTATCTGCAAGTCCATCTCTTCGTGCCCGATGTGCCATAGGCCGCAACGATGGTGACGTGATCCCACAAGGGATCCCTATCCCTCGACATGGTGGCTCTCTCTCTCTCTCTCTCTCTCTCTCTCTCTGTCTCTGTCTCTGTCTCTCTCTCTCTCAACTCTCGAGTGACGAGTGTAGACTCGGAGGTCTCTAATATCTACCGGCCCCCGGGTACCCTAAATTCTAAATTCTAATCTAGTTTCTAACCCTAATCGCTAACTTCTAACTCCTAAGTTCTAAGTTCTAACTAGACTCTAGTAACTACTAACTCGGACTAACTCCTAGTTCTAACTTCTAACTAAGTAGCTACCTAGGTCCCACACCCCTCTCACAATGCCCAGGTCCCACATTGAACCCCATCAAGATTCAACACACACACAATGTCACACACACAAAATATCACACACAGTGCACACACACAATCACTCACACACACACACACACACACACACACACACACACACACACACACACACACACACAGTGCACACACAATCTCAGTGCTCACACAAACTCACAGTGCACACATCTCAAGACACACACACCCAAGGTTCTGAAAAGACAACAGAATACCGATGCAATAAGTCAGAAATTACCTGAGGAAGAGGACCCATGGATGGAGCAGGAGGAGCAGCAACTGATGTACTCTAAATGATAAGAAGAGCTGCACCCTGAGCCTTCGGCAGGCTACGCATAAATTGCTTCTCGGTAACCAACTGATAGTCACCCAGGGAATCACTACCAGAAAGTAAATGATGCCGACCAACATGTGTAAAAGACAGTATCTGCTAAGAAAGATCCATAGCAACAATACCAAGTGAAGAAAACCAATCTGCACCAAGAATAATGTCATAGTGCTCGAGAGGAATAATATAGAAATCTGCTCTGCCGAGCTTGTCGCTGCATCTCTGCAAGGTCTGCCTATAGCTTCCGATGCCTTTTGTTGTGCCTTCGGACATCTTCCTCGAGCTTCGCCCTCTGCACACAAAGAAGCCCGCCAAGCTATATATCATGATGGAAATAAACTATTTAAAAGACAGAACATGCCTAAAATGAATACGAACAGATCCAGGGCAAACGCTCACGTCAGGTGGTGCGTGCCTTGCCATCTCGACTGAAAAGGCCTCACAGCACACTGGCGTCCGGGTACCGCAGGGTTCTGTGACTCTCTCTCTCTCTCACACACACACACACACACACACACACACAAAAGCACACAAATCTCTCTCTCTCTCTCTCTCTCTCTCTCTCTCTCTCTCTCTCTCTCCTCCTATACCCTAAACCCAAGCACACACCCTAATCTATTTCACACGCACACAAATCAGAACACACACACACACCCACATGTACACCCCACCTCTCTCTCTCTCTCTCTCTCTCTCTCTCTCTCTCTCTCTCTCTCTCTCTCTCTCTCTCTCTCTCTCTCTCTCTCTCTCGGATGCGGGCGTGGGCGCGGCCTGTTTTCTGGTTTTTTTTTTTTTTAAATGCGTCCGGGTCCCGGACGCGTTTAAGTGGACGCGTCCAGCCCAAAAGAAAAATGGGTGCGCTCGATCCCGCGCCTGAGGGTCGGACGCGGATGTGCCCGGGCGCGGACGCGAAACGGCCGCGCCTGGCTCGGACCCTCATGTCTGATATATATATATATATATATATATATATATATAATCTAAGGAAGCGGACCTTGGACGCGCGTTCGCGTCCGAGCGCGGACGCGCCAGGGGCGTGTTCGGGGGTGGACGCGTCCACCCTTTTGCAAATTTCTTTTTTCAAAAAAAAAAAAAAAAAAATACAGGCCCCTCCCCGCTCGCTCCCACATGCCCAAAATGAAATAAAAACAATTTTCCTCCCCCTACCCCCCCTCCCCAGGATTAATTATTAGAGGGTGTTTGGCACATACCTGCCCCCTACTGTTAAAAAATTGGAGAAAGGTACCCAAAAAAATTTGCAAAATTTTTTGCAACAAACCTAACCACTGCCCATGCCTCCCATAACTGAGATATTACCAAACAATGATGACTAATGAGCAGTCCATAAATTATTATGAACTAAGCTCAAAAAAAGAGAAAAAAGCGGCAAAGAAAGATCTAAAAGAGGTTTGAAGTGAAGATGATGGTTTACATGGCATAGAGGTTACTGGTTTAGGGTTTAGGGTTAGCTTGGATGAGAGCGAAAGCTTGGAGCGTGCATCAGTGACTGTCTCAAAGAAGTGAATGCTCACCAAAGGATTTGGGAGAAGTGAATGCTCACCAGAAGAGTGACAAGCTCTTAGGACCACAAGTTTCTGGGAGAAATGAATGCTCACCAGGAGATTGACTAGCTCTCAAGAGAGGGAACCACAAGACCTACACACTACTATGTCTTATACGATGAGATCAGTTTTCCCCCAGATGAACTTCAATAGCTTGGTAATTACTTATGCAAAACTGTGCCATTCACTACAGGGAACCACAAGACCTACACACTACTATTATGTCTTGGCTGATGAGATCGGTTTCTCACCGGATGAACTTTAACAACTTACTAATTACTTATGGTACAACTTCAACACGTTGCAACACGCTGTCGAAATTTTGCGTACCAACACGGGGGCTCCGAAACATCTCCCAGTTTTCAGGTCCCGATTCAGGAACAAATCAGGTTTGGATCTGGATCTCTTTTATCAGGTTCCATGAAAAGTGTCAAAGTCACAACATGTATGACAAGAGAGGTCTTCGTTCACTTCTACATTTGCCTACACCAATATTCTGATGAGAGAGTGTCTCAAGATTTTGTCACTCATCTAACATGAGCTGTTATGGGTGGTCATGGTCTGCTGACTCACTAACTTTGCCAAGTTGATTTGATTCGTATCGACATAATTGGATTCGTATCGGCATAATTTTGTCACTGCTGCAGCAGAACAGAATGGGATGATCAATCTTGTGGTTCCCTATAGTGAATGGCACAGTTCTGCTGACCATTCACTCTTCTGGTGTCCATTCACTTCTGGAGTTTAAAATTGTGAACAACAGTTTTGTTACAATTGTTTTCATCAAGCTATGGAATCGAGGACGCACACCACACAAGCCCATCAAAACGTGCAAAAGTGTGGACCTATCGTATGGTTTAGGGCTAAGGGTTGGCAAGACCTACACATTACTATGTCTTATATGATGAGACCTACACATTACTATGTCTTATATGATGAGATTGGTTTTCCCTCGGATGAACTTCAACAACTTACTAATTACTTATGCAAAACTGTGTCATTCACTACAGGGAGGCCCCGAGAGCTACACACTACTATGCCCATTTCGCTAGACCTAATTGCGTTTCGCACCCTGCGACGGGCCATTTTGACCGAACGATACCCGAATCGCGCCAGGCACGATCCCTTGGGTTCGTATCGGGACCACGAACCTGTGGACTGTATTCCTGGCATTATACACGAGTTCAAGTGGATGTTACACAAGTGCGATTTGTTAGGGATTGTTGTTTAGGGTGTAGGGTTAACTGTGCCATTTGTTAGGGTGTGGGGTTTACTGTTTAGGGTTTAATGATTGGACATGATGCATATGATCTGAGAGATATGAAGATGCGCTTGTGTAAGACAATAGCTCAAGCATTTACAGTTTTTATACTACGTCCTCTCTCTCTCTCTCTCTCTCTCTCTCTCTCTCTCTCTCACACACACACACACACACACACACACACACACACACACACACACACACACACACACACACACACACACACACACACACACACACACACACACACACACACACACACACACATTTTGCACAGAGCAAGCTATTTCTAACTAACCATAAAAATTGCGTAATTCAAACCATTTCTAACTAGCCATTCAAATTTCACATACCTAACCATTTCTAACCAACCACGATAAATTAGCCATGACACGAATAGACTGTAAAAAGTTATATACATCTCATCTGATGCCAATGTACATGATGCTAAAATGTGTATCAGTATCTACAAGTCTGTGCTAAAAAAATAATCCCTCTGCGTGCCAGATGCATCTGCAGGGGTGCCAAATACAAAGTCTGGTTGGGAGTCTGGAGGCATCTGGGACTCCTCCAAGTCTGGGCCAACGCCTGCCAAGAGACGACTAGAAAAATCATCGGAGTGTCCCCTCTTGGCTGGCCTGCCTCTGGGTCTGCGGAAGGAACCCTCTATGGTACACTCCTGCTTGGGGGTCTCCCTCTGCCACGAGGGGGTCTCCGAGAAGAACCGACTGCCTGTGATGCTCTGAGTCGTCTCTGCGCGATCTGTCTCTGGGCGGCAGCGTCTGTCTCTCTCGCAAACTCTGACCAGCCATCATCTGAAAGGGGGCGTGAAGCGAGAGTACTGGGTGGGGCATGTGGACCATCCCCTGCAAGGTCAACCGTCAGTTCTGAATCATATGTGGGCTCATCATCGAAGGAGGGCAATGGAACGTCAGTAGGGAGGGGGGCGGTCTCCTCGGTGTCAGCATCATCCTCGGGATCACCCCGCAGAGCACGCCGAGCGGTATTGTCTGGATCAACCTCTGGCTCTGCCTCATGATCGGCCGCTGCAACCAGGCAATCATCGGGATTGACCTGCACAAGGCAATCATTCGTGAGAATAGCCGAAGCAACTGTGAGGGCATTAAACTGAATGTCTTAAACTAATACGAAAGCAAATGATAGAGCATAGACATATACTTGCAACAGTAGGGAGCCTACGCCTCCTGCTCTCATGCTGTCCGTGATGTGTCAAACCACCCTGGTGTTGGCGTTGCAGTACACCAAGTCATTGCATCGCTCAGTCGTCAGACGGTTCCGCCTATTCGTGTGAACAAGGCTGAACGCTGACCAGTTCCGCTCGCACACGCAAGCAGAACAATCCTGCATTAATTGGCAACCACTCGAGTGAGTACCGACCTTGTAGAGACAATGCGAAAACTGGTTGGATGAATGAGATTAGATAACATACCTGTGAAAGGACTCGGAATGCGAGCATCCTCAGGTCTGGCTGTCCAGCGCCGTAGCTCTCCCACCATGATACAAGCAAGAGCTTGTTCTCTCAGACACGTGCAAGGTCCTCGCCGAACAGCCCTAGACAGTGCCTGAAATTGAGCAGCGATGTGCGTGAGTGCATTGAGCCCGCGTAGGGAAATTGAGCAAACGAAAGCAAACGATAGAGCAAGAGTTTACCTGTAATTGAGCCTCTGCTCCTCGAGCCTGCTGCGGATACCAGTGTCGCTGCTGAGGAGGCGGATGTATGAGAACCAGTCCGCATGCAGCTCTGCATCGTCGTACTGCCTCTCGCTCTGAAACAGCGGATGCAATATGTGGGCCACACTGTGAATGGCCGGGACTTATCCCATCGTCGCCGCCACAGGTTACAGGAGGATTCTCTATCTCTCTCTCTCTCTCTCTCTCTCTCTCTCTCTCCATCTGAGATCACAACAAACTGAATAGAAACCACAAGGAACCATACTGAATCATGCTGAACCATACTGAACCATATTGACCATTAATTATGACTATTTGCACATGAGATCTAAACACCACAATAGGGCAAACACTAACTGAACCACCCAGCCTTGCCTACCCCTGATATGGAGCAAGCCCCTCCTAGCCCAGTGTGAGGCCTGGTAGCATGCATACTGCCAAGTGTCGGCCACGTGGCTCTGACGTGGCCAACTGCACGCCGGGACCCAACGTGGGGCCCTATCCTGCTGACAGGGTCCCTAGGCTGTGTTAGGCCCGCCATGGCTATGGACCGTGCCGGGGCACACTACTCACACTGTCTTGCCCTATTGGTCGTGTACGCTGGACATGACCCTGACTGATGTATCTGACCTCCTGTGTTCTCTAGGGTTCGGCATTGGTTACGTGCTCGTAACACTTCCTCCCCCTTAAGAACCGTCTTGGTCCTCTAAGACAAAGTCTGGAAAAATCTTGCGAAGGACGCTGCCTCTTTCCCAAGTGGCATTCTCAACAGGCTGATCATTCCACTTGACCAGGTATTCTTTGTATAGACTATAGAGTATGACAGGTCTGCGTCTCTCTACTGTCAAGAATCTCCTGTGGTTCATGTGGAGGTTGCTGAGAATCCAATGGGAGAACTAGAACACTGTCCCCTACCAGATTTTCGGATCTGGCTAAGGCTTTTAGTAACTAACTTACATGAAAAACTGGAAAAACCTTACTACTGTGTGGGAGTTCTAGTTCATAGGTGACCTCGCCTAGTCTCCTACTAATGTAAAGGGACCACAATACCTAGGAGACAACTTAGCACACACTCCTGATTTGAGGGTTTTAGAGTCAACTGGGACTCTCAAGTAGACTTTCTCACCAACGGAGAACTTCACATCTCGTCTGCGTGGATCTGCATAATGCCTGGCTTGATCCTGGGACTGCCTAATGCTACGCTTAGCATGTTCTATCATCTGGTTTAGGTCCTCTAAAAAGTTTCTAGCTGCTTCAACTTTTTCTTGTTTAAACCCTACAACTGTGGGTGAGCGTGGCTGAAAACCGTACATAAGCATAAATGGGCTGTATCCCATAGCTGAATGTTTGGTACTCTTATAAGCAAACTCTAATATCGAGAGATACCCCTCCCAATTAGTCTGCTTTTTGCTGACGTATGCGCAAAGCATATCCTCCAGCACCTGATTTACCCTCTCTGTTTGACCGTCCGTCTGTGGATGGTCGGTGGTACTCATATTAAGTTTAGTATGGAGATGATGGAATACTGCCCTCCAAAAATTCCATTAAACTTACTGTCCCGGTCGCTGACTATGCCGGAAGGTAGACCGTACAATCTAAATAACCCATCAACAAACAACCTCGCTAACTCTGGAGCTCTAACGGTTGTCTTGGTCGGAATAAAATGAGCCATTTTGGTCAGACGGTCAACTGTGACCCATATAGCGTCATTACCCTTTTGGGTTTTAGGCAGGCCTACTATAAAATCCAACTCTCCCATTTACCAGTTGGTGGTATATCTAAGGGCTGTAACAACCCTCCTGCCTTTAAACGCTCTGCTTTATTTACTTGACATTTCTGGCAACTGGTTACATATTGCTGGACGTCCTTTTTCATACTGGGCCAGAAAAATTGCCTACGAAGAAGCTCATAGGTCTTCTGAATGCCTGGGTGCCCCGCACTAGGATTGTCATGACACTCATATAGGACCTGCTGCCTATAATCCTCTGAATCGGGGACACATACTCTATCTCTATAGAGCAAGTACTCATCCTGAATGGAATACTGTTTCCATTTGAATCCTTGAGTCAATTGACCCTCAACCACTGGGGTTTGCTTGGGTAATACAGGCTCAGAATCCTCAACGTCATCTGACGTATACTCGGACTCATCATCATCCTCAACGGAAGCTGCCATATTCTTGGATGAACTGGCACCAGCCCCGAGAACTGGTCCTGGAGTCTGTAACTGTCTGCTCTGGACTGAGTTCCAGATAGTAGAGAAGAATGCATCATGCTGGCACTTCCCTCTCAAGGACTCGAGTAACTCATTACGAATCTGAGTAAAACTCAGCTCGTTTATCATAGGCATTCTACTAAGGGCATCTGCTACTGTATTGATTTTTCCCCGTCTATATCTGATAGACATATCAAACTCTTGCATCAACTCTTCCCAACGAGCTTTCCGACCTCTGAGCTCAGGTTGATTGCAAAGGTATCTGAGACTTTCATGGTCTGTCAGGACCTCAAAGTTGGCACCATATACATAATGGCTCCAAGTCTTAAGGGCATGAACTATAGAAAAGAGTTCCTTTTCATAGGCACTGTACCTAGTCTGAGCCGGCTCGAGTTTTTTACTCTCGAACGCAACTGGTCGTCCACCCTGAGTTAGTATAGCACCAACTGCAAAGTCGCTAGCATCTGTTTCGACCACAAATGGCTGATTGGGGTCGACGACTTTTAAAATTGGAGTTGTAGCTAAGGCTGTTTTGAGAGCATCAAAGCTCTCCTGCTATGCGGACTCCCAAATGAAGTCCTTTCCCTTCCCCTTAAGAAGATTTGTCATGGGAACTGCTATTTGAGCATATTCCTTTACAAATCGTCTGTAATATCCCGCCAAACCAAGAAAGATCTGAAGCTCTAAAATATTCTCAGGTCTCAGCCAACTGAGTATGGCTTTAACCTTGCTGGGGTCCATCTTAATCCCATCTGCCGAGATAATGTGACCCAAATAAGCTACTTCTTCAACGAAGAATTCACACTTGGATTCTTTAGCATAAAGCTTATGCTTTCTAAGCAGTCAAAACACCTTTCTGAGGTGTTTAAGATGCTCCTTCCTCGTTTTGCTGTAGACGAGGATGTCATCTAAAAATACGACTACAAACTTACCCAAGTATGGTCTGAGGACACTGTTCATCAAGGTCATAAAGGTAGATGGAGCATTTGTGAGCCCAAATGGCATCACCTTAAACTCATAATGACCATGACGAGTCCGAAAAGCTGTTTTTGGGACATCTTCCGACTTTATATGGACTTGATGATATCTCGATCTTAGGTCAATTTTCCTGGTCCTCCTACCGCTGTTTTTTACCATGAGGCTCTTACTCCTGATGATTCTGATGCCGCTTGCCATGCACAGCTTGCTTATGCTACTTGGGCTGGGCGTCTTGGTCCTCGTTCTATTCGGTTACGTGTTCGCATTTTGGGACGAGAGTATATTGCTTTGGTGGATACGGGCAGTACACACTCATTTATTAGCAGTTACATTTCTACCAGGATTCGTGCTACACCTATTTCTGCTACACAGTCTCTCAGTGTCGAGGTTGCTAGCTCACATACTTTTATCAGCTCTCAGATGTTTCAGGGCTTGAACCTATAGCATTGGTGACTTCTCTGGACATGCAGATTTCTATATTATTCCTCTGGAGCGCTATGACATTTTTCTTGGTGTAGATTGGTTTTCATCCCTTGGTACTGTTGCTGTGCATCTTTTTCAGCAGACATTGTCTTTTACACATGCTGGTCGGCATCAGTTCTTTCTGGTATTGATTCCCAGGGTGACTATCAGTTGGTTACTGGGAAGCAGTTTATGCGTAGCCTGCCAAAGGCTCAGGGTTCAGCTCTTTTTATCATTCAGGGTACATCAGTTGCTGCTCCTCCTGCTCCATCCATGGGTCCTCTTCCTCAGGTGATTTCTGACTTATTGCATCGGTATTCTGTGGTCTTTTTAGAACCTACGTCTCTGCCACCATTACGAGATGTCACCCACCATATTGATTTTATTTCTGGTGCTACCCCACCCTCTCGTGCTCCATATCGTATGTCTAAAGATGAACGTGATCAGGTCCAGCTCCAAATTGCTTCCCTTTTACGTCAGGGCCTCATTGTTCCTACCATAGTCCTTTTGGTGCTCCTGTCCTCCTTGTTGCCAAAAAAAGATGGAACCAAACGCCTTTGCATTGACTATCGTGCTTTAAACAAGCTGACTATCCGTAATCAGTATCCTATACCTCACATGGATGACCTTTTTGATAAGCTTGGCACTTCTTCCATCTTTTCCAAAATTGACCCACGTTCTAAATACTACCAAATTAGGATGCGTCCTTATGATGAGCATAAGACTGCATTTCGTACTCATTTGGGGTTGTATGAATTTCGTGTTGTTCCATTTGGTGTTCAGAATGGTCCACCGACATTTCAGAATGCTATGAATAATATTTTACGTCCTCTTTTAGGTGTTTGTGTCTTAGTTTATTTTGATGACATTCTTGTTTTTAGTACTTCTTTGTCTGATCATGTAAAACATCTATCTTCTGTGTTTGAATTACTTATTAAGCATCAACTGTTCGCCAAATTGTCCAAATGTTCTTTTGCCGTGACTGAAATCGAATTTTTGGGTTTTCTTATTTGTGGTGGACGTATTCGTCTTGATCCTCGGAAAGTTCAGGCTATTGAGAATTGGCCTGTCCCAACCGATGTTCATTCTGTTCGTATGTTTTTAGGTATGGCAACCCATCTTCGTCGTCCTGTTAAGTATTTTGCCACTGTGGCTGCTCTGCTTCATTCGTTACTAAAGAAGTCTCATGCCTTTGTTTGGAATTCTGAGTGTCAAACTGCTTTTGATGCTTTACGTCATGCCATTGTTTTTGCTACTGTTATGTGTCTTCCCCAGTTTGATCAGCGTTTTATTGTTGAGACTGATGCTAGTGCTATTGGTTTAGGCGCTCTTCTCTGTCAGTCCGAGTGTGTTATTGCTTATGAGTCTCGTCGTTTGCGCTCTTATGAGCAATGTTACTCTGTACATGAAAAAGAGCTACTTGCTGTCATCCATGCTCTTAAGAAATGGCGCTCTGTTAGTACCAGCACTGGAGTTTCACCTTTCTTATTGGCTCATGGGTATGCTCCACTTTTGCCAAGGGTGCCTCTTCCTCCTGATGATACACCAGTTACCATTGCTTCTTTTTTATCCGGTGCTCGTGAGCTTATTGCTAGGGCTACTACTCACTTACAACATGTTCAGCAGTGCTATCAGACTTCTGTTGATCGTCATCGCCGTCATGTTGAGTTTCAGGTTGGTGATATGGCTTACCTCCGGTTACGCTTTACACGTCATCACTTTGTTCAGGGTCATGTTTCTATTGAGAAGCTTGCACCATGCTATTATGGGCCTTGCTGTATCTTGGATTGCCTCAGCCCTGTTTCATACCGGTTACAGTTGCCTGATTCTACACGAGCTTGTGATATCTTTCATGTTGGCCTGTTACGAGCTGCCATTGTGGATGATGCTCCTCGCGATCTCACATTTCCTACAGAGCCAGAGCTGTTCCCTTTTTTGTCAGCTGCCATCCATCAGGTTCGCCTTCAGTACAGTCGACGTCGCAGGCAGGTTCAGTTTTTAGTACAGTGGGATGGTCGTCCTCTTGAGGAGACCACTTGGGAGCCTATTGATGTGTTTTATCATACACCATTATTGGCAGATCAGGCTCGAGCCCTCATGGCTTTAGTTCTCTCCTCTACTACAGATGTCATTGTAGATGTTCCCTCTGCTTCATGATTCGGCTAGCTATGACTATTCTTTATTGTCGTATTTGCTTAGTACTTGCTTTACACAGTTATGATGCTTTTGGGATATCTGTTGTGACGACTTATGTCCTCTCCATCAGTATTTCCATTAGTTCGTGATTTTTCAGTATTTAGCATGCTTACATTATTGTTTTAGATAGTCATTATGCTTGCTAGCCGGTGGAGGGCTTTGTTTTTCTGCAGGGGAGAGTTATGGACTTGGCTCATTACATTCGCCGTGTCCCTTCTTTTATTGTTATTACGCATAAGCAGGCCTAAGGGCCCTTTTTATTCATATACTGGCCTTGGGCCCTATTTGGTTATATTTTTAGGACTTGGTCACATTGATTTGGAGTGGGGGTCCTCCTATTGGGAGGGCGCACTATTTTCCCTCCAAATCCTTTTCCCTCCCTTTAATGGAAGAACATTCATGCTCTTAAACAGACCCCTAACCATTTGCAAGCTATTGAGGCCAGTCTTTCCCTAGGGCCCATGGCCTATTAGTGGTGGTTAAATCTCCAGGAGACTGGGCAGACTCCCCGGTCATGGAAGGCCTTTGAAGAAGCCTTCCCAAGAGAATTTCTACCTGAAAATGAACTTGATAGAGCCTGGGAAGCCTGGGAGAAAACAATAATGGACAAGTCCCTTATCCAATATATCTCGCATCGAGAAGCAATCTTAAAAATGAAAAATATAATTTGAGGGCGTCAAGAACCTCTCCCATTGTACTTAACCAAATGCGAGTGACCAATGTCTCTCCCCCATTCTATTGTGGAGAACTTTGCTCTTGTTGTGATTTGAGAAGCTAATACAAATGTATTGTCATGTGAATTTGTCCTTGATTATCTTGTATTCATAGTTGCACCACGATTCTGAATCGCGGTTCAGAATTGCGGTCAGAATCACGATTCGGAAAAAAACCAGAATCGTGCGGAACCGTTTTTTTTTTTGAAATGTTTTTAGGCAATATGGGTATCAAATGAAAGCTTTGATTAAGAGCATTATTACTGTGTAGTTTGCCGACTGTTTTGGGTGCAGGATGGTCCAGTTAGGTGCACTTATCCTATTATAATTGACAACGGAATTTAGTGTAGACAAGAAACAATGAACATATATCTGAAATTCTGATTATAATAAAGCAAGTACAAATGATGGTGCTATCCAACCATGCACCCTGGAGAAGGGCTTCAATGGCGATCTAGAATAGACTCTGAATGACTGATCTACACAATAACAGAATGCTCCAACTACTAATGAATGCCTCACAATGTGGTAGTTATATAGTAACGACCACCATCTGAGAGAGCGAACAGCCAAAGGACCAAGGGGATGCGAAACACCAAAAAGTGTGTTTTCTCTCAGGGAGTTGGAAGGCCAAATCATGAAGTGGCCCCCGGACCCTGCCGCTGGGGGGCGTTGCCCCCCAAACCCCCCATTGGGGGGCTACCGCCCCCGGACCCTTGTTTATTGGGGGGCTACCGCCCCCCGAACCCCTTGGGACTTCCTGCTATATAGACACTTTAATCTAGCCATCTCCTAACCATCATGGTCTCACAACCCCATACTAACAACCGTGCTCAATAATGGCTTATCCTCATAATGAGTGCCTTACAAATCTGAGCTCATGCTTAATTAGTGACTACTAAACTGAGAGGTGCATTATTTAGTTATGTTTAACAAATCCATGTTGGGTTCTGTCAAGGACTTTTATTTGTTTGTTCCCTATCTACTGCACTTATGGGAGGCAAAACGTTGGTTTGACCATTGCTCCCCTAAACAAAATTCAGCCATAAGCTATTTTTACTTTTTTTTTTTCTACGATTCTGGGTTCAGAATCGCGATTCACGAATTGTGGACCCAGCGAATCGCGATTCGCTGCAACTATGATTCTAATCTTTCAATGTCATGATGATTCATGATGAATGCTTCCTCTATTGATGACATAGAAGGATTAATACCCTGAAATTTAACACGATGTGGACTTTGGCATAAGTATAGACTTTTGAGCAAGTAACTTCCCTGTGCTGGAAGAGACCTTGGTCCTCCCTAGAAATCATACACAAAGATGACCGATGCTAGCATGTGTTGCTCATGACAATGAGTTTTGCTAGAGTTAATGTTCACATTGTGAGCCCTAATGTTGTCATCCAGGAATAATAGGATTATTGGGCCATTTCTATGAATTGACAGGTTATTGTTTAGCCTTAGAAAATCAATATGAGGTCTTAAGTGCAGCAGGTTCCTTCAAGGAAGATGGACGTACACTTGTTGGGAAGTTTGCATATGACATAGTGTCAAAATAAATAGATGTCATGGTGAGATGCTTTCTAAGTTGAAAAGTTGTTTTGAAGCAAGTGACTCTATGTGTGAGATAGAGGCAAGAGATTCCATGGAGAAGATAATGTCAACTACTTTGCGTGAGAAAGTATTTGAGGGGGAGTATCAGTCACTTTGTGTGAGGAAGTATTGTATATGTTTTATCTTTCTATTGGAGATGCTCTATTACTTGCATATTTGATTGGGTTCATGGATGACATTCTATTTGTATCATTGTTGGAGAGTGGTTGGAATGCAAACATTAAGTGTACATCAAGGGGGAGTAGTTCGCTAAGTCCATCAAGTCATCACAAGTGGTAACTTATGAAAGTACCAGGAGAATTGAAGTGTATTCAATTCAAGGAATCGACACAAGTGGAGCCAACTACTTATGAAGTACAGGTTTCCAACCTGGGTGTTGATGTAGGAGATTTGGTGTTGGCATTTGTAGATTCATTTCCTAGTTATGATTATTATGATGTTGTTATGGTAATAAAAGAAGATTACATTTTCTTTATGGATGTTGGTGAGATCCTTACATATTTGTGGTAGCTTGGAGATGTTAAAAAAGACCAAGGGAGTCAATCTTCAATCAAAGTTCTCAAAGTTATGGCAAAGGTTAATCATGTCTACATTATTTGATTCAAGGAGAGTCAAGTTCTTTGATCCTAAGGAAGTCAAGGAATTGGGTGGTATGTTGCACTCATGGTGGTCACACATATGCACTAAAGGGACATGAAGACAAAGGCAAGACATTGGGAAGTCATATGAAGCAGGTTCATATGAAAAGGATTGACATTCAAAGGAAGTTCTACATCGAGTAATGAAGACATTGAGATCAAAGTTGATCGTGGATTCTACATTAGAATTGAGGATCTTCATTACATGGTGTCATGGAGGATACACATGCATACTTGTGCTATGCATAGGTCTTGATAATGTAAACATTACGAGAGTGTTAGAGTTAATGTTCACATTGTTACCCCTAATGTTGTCATCTAGGATTAATAGGATTATTGGGCCATGCCCGCGTGCTAATTCTAGGGGCCTTTACCTATCTTTAGTAAAAGTCAATTTTTAGACAAGTTCAAGATTCTAGTGCTTGATTAAAGATTTGGAGCACGAGTATTTGCTATAGATAAGTGTTGGTGCTTTTAGCATATATAGAGACATTAATTAGGCAATTGCTTTTGCTTTTGGCATAGGCCAAAGTCTATAAGTATGTAGTGCACCCTAACTCATTTGCAATGGGACATAGTTGGAGTTTCTATCACTTGTGTTCTCTCTCATGTGTTTAGCTATTGTTTCATCACAATAGGAATCTCGTCTTGGGTTAATTGTATGATCAAGTCAGTTTTCTAACAAGTTTACCATTCCCACTCGACATTGGCCATGAAAAATCTCCTAGTACCTCCTTTAATGACTATAATGACCTTCTTGAGATAGAACAATCATAGGCATCCGCATATACTAGATAATACACGATAGATTATGACTTTAACATGCTTACAAATATTTGACATTTTATATAGTTTTATAGAGTTAGCATTGAGACATTGTAGTATAAGCTTTACTTTTTCTACTAATATCTTTTCTATTTGCGATGGAGACGTACCGGACTCCCACATGATACAAATTTTTTAACTGGTACTTAATTGCTCTTATGTAACTTTGTGCTATCCAAAATCATCAATAAATTATTCTTTTCTCTCTTTCTATTTGTTTTTTAACATAGATTTTGCTTTTAGTTAGTGCTAAGAGGAAGTGAAATGTCCTTCAACTGAGGTAGTAAGTTGTACTTTTTGAATAATTCTTGGTGACTAAGATTTAATCTATGATTTAGTGATTGGTTTCATGGTGATACTTCAACTCTTTTCGCTTGCTATCAATTTCGCTGTAAGCATTGCCTAATGCCATTGCCAACCTCTGAGCTTCAGTTTGTGAATTTGGGTAAATTGCAATCTTGTAAAGAGATATTTTTAACGTTTCAAAAGATTGAGGACATTAAGTTTGGCCACAAATGACCCACTCCATTCTTGATGCTTATATTTGTAAATAGCTCGTCTTTCTACTTCAGGAGCATTTGGTATCTGCATTTCAACAAATTGTTTCTGATGAATTCACTAAGCTCAACCAAACAACATACATCATGGGAGAAGAGGCTATACCTGATGCCGACAATATGGTTTGGGAATATGAACCAAGTGAAGCGATGTCACATCAAATTGTCGTGAAAGAAGCTTACGAGGACCTTATGATTTCAATGGAGAGAGCTCTATATCAAGATCTTGAAGTGGAGTTGAAGGAAAAAGGTGTGTACCCAAGAGGAAGCATTTTTTTTTTCCAATCATGCTACTTGGGACTTTCTTGACATGTTATTAAAACATCTTGATTTTATTCAATTTAGGTTGCTTTAAAAGGGGGAATGTAGATTTTTCTTGAGCTTAATCTTGGGACGACATACTGTTTTAGCAAAGCAAAAAACATGATCTAAATCGTTTTCCTCAAGATCTTGTAATCACATAGCTTGGAACGAGATCTTAATGTAAGAAAATCAAATCTCCACCAAAGTAGACTTATGGGACATACAAGTTAGCTACCTTCAAGTGTCACCTTAAGCTAGATGTTGAATTAGTACACTACTTGCTAGGCATACAATTTGTAAAAGATAGACTCAGCCTACAAAGGTACTTTTCTAGGCCATTTTGGTCAACCGATCAATTCTGACCTAAATAGTGTCATGATCCTTTGGGTTTTAGGCAGGTTCACTATGAAATCCATGGAGATACTTTCCCACTTACCAGCTGGTATATCTAAGGGCTGCAGGAGCCCTCCTGCCCTAAGACGCTTTGCTTTATTGACTTGACACTTCTGGCAACGAAGTACATACTGTTGGACGTCCTTTCTCATGCTAGGCCAGAAGAATTGCCTCCGAAGAAGCTCATAAGTCTTTTGAATTCTTGGGTGCCCTACAATAGGACTGCCATGACACTCATATAGGACCTGTTGCCTATAATCCTCTGAACTACACATACTCTCTCTCTATAGAGCAAGTACTCATCCTGAATGGAATACTATTTCCATTTAAATCCTTTTGAAAACTGACCCTCAACCACTACGGTTTGCTTGGGTAAAACAGACTCTGAGTCCTCAACGTCATCTGACGTATAGTTGGACTCATCATCCTCAACGGAAGCTGCTGTTTGCCCAGCTGCTGAGATAATGTGACCCAAATAATAACAGTAATCTGATACTGTATTTAGACACTGACTCCTCTGACTCGTAGTCAGAGTCATCCGACTCTGTGCCAGAATGAAACAGGGACTCTCTGTCCGATGATGAGGCTGACATCGGTGGTGGTGATGCATTGGCTTTGCGTTTGCGTGTGGCGCTGCTCCTGCCCTTGCCTCTGCCTCTGCCCCCGCCCCTCACCCCAACCTTGCTCCCTCCTGTCAATGTCCCTCTCCCTCTGCCACACCCCTGGTTGCCTCCGATCCTCCTGCCACCCCCCTAGCTGCCTCCGATCCTCCTGCCACTACTTCTAGCCTGCCCCCTAGCCCGTCGTGTCTGCGTGTCTACGTTCCGGAATGCCGACCTTTCTGAACGCATTCCGGATATATATATATATATATATATATATATATATATATATATATATATATATACACCTCAGGAAGCGGACCCTAGACGCGGACGCGCGTCCTCGTCCGGGCGCGGACGCGCCAGGGGCGCGTCCGGGGGTGGACTCGTCCACCCTTTTGCAATTTTTTTTTTTCAAAAAAAAAAAAAATACAGGCCCTGCCCCGCTCGCTCCCACATGCCCAAAATGAATCAAAAACAATTTTCCTCCCCCTACCCCCGCGGGATTAATTATCAGAGGGTGTCTGGCACATACCTGCCCCCTACTGTTAAAAAATTGGAAAAAGGTACTTAAAAAAATTTGCAACAAACCTAACCACTGTCCATGCCTCCCATAACTGAGATATTACCAAACAACGATGACTAATGAGCAGTCCATAAATTATTATGAACTAAGCTCAAAAAAAAGAGAAAAAAGCGGCAAAGAAAGATCTGAAAGAGGTTTGGAGTGAAGATGATGGTTTACATGGCATAGAGGCTACTGGTTTAGGGTTTAGGGTTAGCTTGGATGAGAGCGAAAGCTTGGAGCGTGCATCAATGACTGTCTGAAAGAAGTGAATGCTCACCAGAGGATTTGGGAGAAGTGAATGCTCACCAGAAGAGTGACAAGCTCTCAGGACCACAAGTTTCTGGGAGAAATGAATGCTCATTAGGAGATTGACTAGCTCTCAAGACAGGGAATTACAGACCTACACACTACTATGTCTTATATGATGAGATCGGTTCCCCCCGGATGACTTCAACAGCTTACTAATTACTTATGCAAAACTGTGTCATTCACTACAGGGAACCACAAGACCTACACACTACTATGTCTCGGTTGATGAGATTGGTTTCTCCCCGGATGAACTTCAACACCTTACTAATTACTTATGGCACAACTTCAACATGTTGCAACATGTTGTCGAAATTTTGCATACCAACACGGGGGCTCCGAAAGATCTCCCAGTTTTTAGGTCCCGACCGAACTAAGTGTCCCTGAAGCCCTGTTTAACGCTGAACTTCTGACGGACGTTTTGGGCCGGCCGTCCGTCCGTTCCTCGTCTTGTTTGTTCCCACATGTTCCTATCGAGGTTGTCCACTGGCCAAAACTGACGGCACCTGAAACGGATCCCGTTTGGAGAAACGGGGCCGTCGGACGGAAAGTTGCAAAACTAGTCCATTTCGCTTGACCTAATTGCGTTTCTATCCCGTCGAAGGGCCATTTTGACCGAACGTAACCCGAATCGAGCCAGGCTCGGTCCCTTGAGTTCGTATCGGGCTCACGAATCTGTGGACTGTATTCCTGGGCCATTTTTGTCGATTCCAAATGTTTTCAGTTCCCGTCCCTCACGAAGTGTCCCTGAAGCCCTGTTCAACGTCGAACTTCACACGGACGTTTCGGGCTGACCGTCGGTCGTTTCTTCGTCCTGTCTGGTCCGACAGGTTCCTATCGAGGTTGTCCACTGGCGAAACAGACGACACCTGAAACGGAAGAAACGGGGCCGTCGGACGGAAAGTGGCAAAACTAGTCCATTTCGCTTGACCTAATTGCGTTTCTCTCCTATCGAAGGGCCATTTTGACCGAACGATACCCGAATCGAGCCAGGCTCGATCCCTTGGGGTTCGTATCGAGAGCACGAACCTGTGGACTGTATGCCTGGACCATTAATGCATTCTACACAAGTTTAAGTGTATGCTACACAAGTGCTGCTTTGATGCTGAATCTGCACATACCTGTGGTGCAATGCCTACGACACAATGAGGATGTGGGGTTGATGATGTTTATGGCTGTTGTTATGATGATTATGGCTATGGCTTGTTTTGATGGTTATAGCTGTGGGGTTGTGGGTTTATGATGATTTGTTAGGGTTTAGGGTTTAGGGTGTTATGTTAACTGTGCCATTTGTTAGGGTGTCGGGTTTAGCGTGTTATGTTCAATGGTTGAACATGATGCAGATGTTATGAGAGACATGAAGATGTGCTGCTGCTGCTGCTGCTCTCTCTCTCTCTCTCTCTCTCTCTCATCTTGCATGGAGCAAACCATTTTTGACTAACCATTCAAATTTCACAGAGCTAA
Organism: Diphasiastrum complanatum; assembly: GCA_029204225.1. Taxonomy (NCBI): domain Eukaryota; kingdom Viridiplantae; phylum Streptophyta; class Lycopodiopsida; order Lycopodiales; family Lycopodiaceae; genus Diphasiastrum; species Diphasiastrum complanatum. Next base: position 63,233,646 of record CM055101.1, read on the forward strand.
CCATTTGTAAGCAACCATGATAAATTAGCCATGACACGAATAAACTGTAAAAAAATATATACATCTCATCTGATGCCAATATACATGATAGTCTGTGTGTATCAATATCTACAAGTCTGTGCTAAAAAAATCATCCCTCTGCGTGCCAGATGTATCTACAGGGGTGTCAAATACAAAGTCTGCATGGGAGTCTGGAGGCATCTGGGACTCCTCCAAGTCTGGGCCAACGTTTGCCAAGAGACGACTAGAAAAATCATCGGTGCGTCCCCTCTTGGCTGGCCTACCTCTGGGTCTGCCGGAAGGAACCCTCTGTGGTACACTCCTGCCTGGGGGTCTCCCTCTGCCACGAGGGGTTCTCTGGGAAGAACCGACTGCCTGTGATGCTCTGAGTCGTCTCTGCGCAATCTGCCTCTGGGCGGCAGCCTCTGTCTCCCTGGCAAACTCTGACCAGCCATCATCTGAGAGGGGGCGTGTAGCGGGAGTACTGGGTGGGGCACGTGGACCATCCCCTGCAATGTCGACTGTAGCTCGAACCCAAATGTGCTCGAACCCGAGAGGCGTTCCCTGTGAACTGCTTTCGACAAAAAGGGCAATGCCACTTTTTGTCGGGCATCAACTCCACCTCATCCCAAATGGGACGAGCAGCCATCTCTCTCTCTCTCTCTCTCTCTCTCTCTCTCTCTCTCTCTCAAACACAAACACAAGCACGCAAATCTAATATCCCTCTCTTTCTCCTCCTAAACCCCAAACCCAAGCACGCAGACCCTAAACCCTAAACTCACACACACACACCATGTCTCGTACGTGCGTGCGCGCGCGCGCGCACACACACACACACACACACACACAAATCCTCTCTCTCCCTCACACTCTCGGTCTCTTCCTCTCTCTCTCACACACAAATCACCACACACACACAGATGCATACACAAATCAACTAACCCACACACACAGAAATCATCACACACACACACACACACACACACACACCATAACCCACCCAAATACACACACTCTCTCTCTCTCTCTCTCTCTCTCTCTCTCTCTCTCTCTCACCGTAGCTCTCTCTCCCGCCCTCTTTCTCTCCTCTCTCGCTGTCTCTCGGGCTTCTGCGGACTGTTCCGCTGCCCGCGCGCGCCCTTCTGTTTTTTTTAAAAAATTAAATAACGCGTCTGGGGTCCAGATGCGTCCGCGTCCGGGACGCTGGACGCGTCCAGAAAAAAATTTGAAAAAAAAATAGGCCGCGTCCGACCCTGCGTCCGGGGGTCGGACGTGGACGCCAAAAGGCTGCGTCCGCCCCGGACCCTCATGTCTGATATATATATACTGTTTTGGAATGCATTTCGGAACACGATCCAGGAACTTTCCTGGAACATGCATTAATATTTTAATTAAAAAAAAAAGAAATCAAAAACAGATTTATGGTGTTTTTTTCTCCAGTCATAGAGGCAGTGGACATGGTCTACTGCATCTGGATTCCAGATAGTTGAATGTTTTATTTTTCATTTTATCTTTTAAATTAAAAACTATAAAAAGACAAGCATGAAAACAGATTTGAAGCCCTAAAAAAACACTTTGAATCTAATCAAGTTGTACTTTAGGGGTATAAGTGAATTCACGAGTCCCCAATTACATTCAGAACACACTCTCTCTCTCTCTCTCCTCTCTCTCTCTCTTTCTCTCTGCCTAGACACCCTCCCCTCCCCCCCTTGCCACCACGGGGGGGAGGACTAGCTCCAACAAGATTATTTTGTTGGAAATAGAATTGAGTAGTTTGAAAGAAACACTACGAACATCTACATCAACGAAGATCCAAGAATTGGAAACGAAATTAGAACAACACAAAGATCCATGGGCTGCCATGCTAGAGAAAGGGAGTAAGCCAACTATGCCTATGTCGTCTTTTATTTCAGCCACTCTCTCCAAAGAACAACTTCAAGAAAATAAAGCTCTCAATATTAGGGTACGTGTTATTGTAGATACCCAAAATGCCATTGAATAAATAAAGTGTTTTCATTTGAGATCTTCATAGAAGTTGCAGCCAACTGCTCTGTGGCCATTCTTTCGATTTGAAGTGGTACATGTTGGTCACTAGTGATGCCAATATAGTTTATTTTTGAGCAAAGTTGAAGTCATGAAATGTAGGATTTCCTTTTTTGTCTAACTCATGAAAGGGGGGACTCTGATTCGTTGGCCTTTGCTCTTTAGTGCTAACCTTTATCATATCTGAACCTGCACTTCCCCTCTGGAGAAGTGAGAAAAACTGAGTACTCTACCAATGAATGATAGATAATGCAAACTCATGTCTGTGCATGTGACTTGCTCCTCTCAAGCATTGATGTTAGCAGGGATGTTGCGGCATTTAATCTGATTTTGGGTGGACTCAAAGTCGAAGAGTGCACATCTTCTAGATTTTGTTAGGTACCATTCTAGACTTTAACATCTATTTTGGAGCTAGCAAGGGCCATAGAAAGTTCTGGTGCTTGCAACACTCGCAAAATATGTAGTAAGGGCCATGATGTCTCCATCCCCCATATGCGTACATGATGTGCTGAGACAAAGATGATACCAATAGTTGTGATTTATGTGAAAGCAGTTCCGTCTATGTGGTCATGCATATTTTCATGAGAGCAACGAGGTTGACTGCTATGTTTCAGACCTTCAAAAGTCAAGGTTTGATGCTAAGTGCTTTCCTGTCTTCGATTTAGTTTTAATCATTTCATTTGAACATGTTTCTTGTGTTTATGTTCGTAAATATGAGCTTGTTTATTTTCCAGAGGCTTTGTTACTCGAGGATTATGAAAAGATACGAGCACTAGAAGAGACGTCTTTTGTGGATCTTCTAGAGCATGCAAAACAGCAACAGGTGCTGATGCTTCACCCATAATTTTCGCTTAACATTTTGTGTAATTTTTCTTTGGACATGATATTACATCATATTACTTTTCCAGTATTTAAAGCTTGGAGCAGGAAAAAAGCACAAGATATGATAAGCATATATCTATCAGTAGTTTTTTGCAGTCATTCGGCCTTGTGTTGACCTTTCACGATTCAAAGTTTTCGTACGCTTTTGAAGAATTATAGCGAAATGATTTTGAAGTCAATGATGTGGATCTAATAAAAGATTTTTTGGTTTGTGTAAACCTAGAAAAGTTATCCTCTCAAGGTTGAAGGTCAGTGCTTAGTTTGATGTTGGGCACAACCTCTTCTCAGTAGAATTGTATAAGCTCATCTCTATGCTGCGACTTTCACAGACTGAAATTATCGGTTTGAAGTCATCAACATATGAGCTGAAAACGGAAAAGAAATTCTCACTGGGCATTAACTGTAATATTAATAATGATAGTGTGCTCCTTCAAAGAGGGAATGTAGGGTATCAAAATCAATACTACTTATTGCTCATTGCCTTCTGCTTTTCGCCTCTGTTATGCTTCCAGTACTCAAAACGGAAATTATTTTTCTGCAGGTCTTTTATGCTTGGAACGTAATACGATTTTTTTGTTATTCCTGTTAAATAGGAAGGTGAGCTTCTGTGTCCAGTCTGTAGAAAGAATTATCTACACAAAGAGCGGCATCTGATAATTTGTGGTTGTGGTGACTTCCGGCTCAATGTTCAAAATGATCAGGTAAAGAATATCTGGAAAAGGCACCCATAAGAACATTTTTTAGAAATTTTAGTGGCTGTTCATCTGTAATGACTGCAAATTGCTTGACAATTATTATCCTAGTTACAATATTTTCCAACGTATGAAAATCCTAGCACCTCAAGAAAAGTTTGTCGTTGTAATATTTGCTAACCTGTTTGTGCTTAAATATTCTATGAACAGATTGGTCTAGAGTACTTGCAAATGCGGCTTGCCGAAGTATTACAAGAACACTTTGACTCACAATGTCAAGGTCAACCTTCATTTTTTATTGATAACAATTTTGGTATATCTGCATTATACATGCAGTGTGACACGTGTAGAAGTTTTCATCTTGTCATGTGAAGATCATAATACAAAAAGTACAAATTTCTATTAAGAAGCTCACAAACTGTAGATGTTATGATCATATCATTCCTTGTCTTCTAAGTCATATCTATTTAATTGTTCTTATGCTCGTCTGGCTTAGGAATAGTTTATTATGCATTAGGAAATTTTAATTTAATATCTGGCAGGCCATATTAAAATGATTCATTCAGTTTTACAGTGTGATTGGGTACTAATTCTACAAAGAGAAACTCATGCATATGAAGAAAATTTTACTTCTGAACTTTCAAAACCTTTTCTTTGGGACAAATGTGCCAGAAATTGTGTTTAAAATGAATTGAGATCTCAGGATTTCCTTGCCCTTGCATTCTCCGTTTTTCTCTAGACCTGATAGTGACACGAACTGTAACAAGAAAGCACACTCTGCATTCTGTTGTAGATCCATTGGGCTCTGATATTTCTCTTATATTTTTTGCTTACTAAATATCGATGTAGTGATGGTTTTGTTTATTCATTTTTTATTTGTCCATCGCTTAGAAGCCCGTTCCGACCATTATGGGTCGAAACGTTCCGTTCCGCCCGTTCCGTACGTTCCAGAACGTACTGGGTCGGAACGAGTAACTGTTAATGTAAATTAAAAAAAAAATGATATACGACGATGAGAAGATAGCGGTTGAAATCCTGAGGCGTCTTCAGTTTGTGTGTTGGAGAAACCCAAATTAGGAGTCTTGATACGAAACTTAACTGAACAATGAACATTGCGCATCCTGGATGGCTCATAACATAAAAATTTATGGTGCGAATCAGCAGAAGAGTGGAAGTTTTTCATCTTACCCACGGACAAAAGATGAGCATGAGATCCTAACTCAACTGACAATTTATTGCTTTGTTTCCTGGAGTATGCTGCTGAGGATATAACTTTCAAATAGTGCATATCAGTCGTTGAGTACTGGGAAGTATCATCTTTGAGAAATTTTAAGTGCCCTTGATCTTGATTGACTTAGAGCAGAGCCCCCCTTGCTCTTAGTGCTGTTACCTTTGGATTTTTCAACCCTGGGGCGTCTATAGTTTGTGTGTTGGAGAATGAGAAAGAAAAAATGATATACGACGATGAGAAAATAGCGGTGCCTCTCTGAATTAGGGGGAATGAGGAAGAAAACTTTCCTTGGCAGTCGTAACAATTTTTTTTGATCAAACTATTATGGAGAATACCTTTTGAATACCTTATGAGCACTGCGTAGCAGTTCCTCTATTTTACGGAAGTGATAATCAACCCTTTGTAAAAAAACGTATATCTATATATATATATTTAAACTTATGTACAGTTTTGCTCATGTGTATGGGTGCACCCATGCATCCTCCTCCCTTCACCCATGCATGCACTTTTTCTAACTAAAAAACTTGGGGAGGAGGATGCATGTATGAGGAAAAGGATGCATGGCCCTCCTCCCCATGCATGCATCTAAGGGGCCCACTCCAAATTGAAATTATCCTTTACCAACACACATAGTGTTTTGAAGTGCATGTACATACTTTCATGGTGAAAGGTGTTAAACAAATGAGACTTTCATTATCAAAAATTTGAAGGGTGCTCCAAGGATTTTTTTAGTTATCAGACTTTCCACGGGAAAGGTTGAAATAAAAATGCATTTCTATGAAGGAAAAATCGGTTGTGAAAGGTTGGGAAGGCTTCAAAACGCAGGCCTGGTGGGTCTCTCTCTCTCTCTCTCTCTCTCTCTCTCTGTAGTTGCACTCAAGCTTGCCTGGCAAACCTACGTGGTGCATAGCTTAGTTAGCTTGCCACACAAGCCTATGTCAAGCCTATGTGGCAGACTGCAACATGCTTGCATGGCAGACATCAAGCCTATGTCACAAGCCTATGATAGGCCTACATGGCTTGCCACTTGGCAAGTCCTAAGCCTGCGTGGTTTGTCTCATGACATGCCTATGTGGCTTGCCACGTGGCAACTTGTGAGCCCCAGCTCTCTCTCTCTCTCTCTAGGTCCACTCAAGCCTACATGGCAGAGCTTGGTTGGCTTGCCACACAAGCCTATGTGGTAGCTTGCGACATGCTTGCGTGGCACATCAGACCTATGCCATGCCTATGTGGCTTGCCACGCAAGCCTATGGTAGGCCTGCATGGCAACTTTCGAGCCCACTCAGAACTACGTGGTAGAGCCCGGTTTGCTTGCCATACAAGCCTATGGTAGGCCTACATGCTTGCCACATGGCAAACCTCAAGCTTGCATGATTTGCCATGTGGCAGACCTACGTGGCTTGCCCCGTGGCAGTGTGCGACAGGCTTAGCAGATAGCAGACCACGTAGGCAGAGCCTGGTTGGCTTGCCAGCCTATGATGGGCCTACGTGGCTTGCCACATGGCTAACCCCAAGCCTGCATGATTTTTCGCGTGGCAGCCATACGTGATTGCCACATGGCAACCTATGACAGGCTTGGTAGATAGCAGGCCCATGTGGCATGTTACACAAGCCTATGGTAGGCCATGTGGCAAGCCACACAAGCCTATTGAAGGCATACGTGGCTTGCCATGTGGCAGCTTTTGAGCCCCACCTCTTTCTCTCTCTAGGTCCACTCAGGCCTACGTGGCAAAGCCTGGTTGGCTTGCCACACAATCCTATGTTAGACCTACATGGTTTGCCACATGGCAAACCCTTAACTTGCAAGACTTGCCACGTGGCAGCCTACGACAAGATTGGCAGATAGTAGATTTATGACAAGCCTATGTGGCTTGCTACACAAGCCTATGATAGTCCTATGTGGCTTACGACATGGGAAGTATCACCCTCCATGGTTTTGTACGTGGCAGGCCTACGTGGCTTGCCACATGGTAGCTTGCGAGCCCCACCTCTTTCTCTCTCTATGTCCACTCAAGCCTACGTGGCAAAGCTTGGTTGGCTTGCCACACAAGCCTATGGCAAGCCTATGTGGCAACGTACAACATGCTTGCATGGTAGACATGAGGCCTATGCCATGCCTATGTGGTCTGCCATGCAAGCCTATGGTAGGCGTACATGGCTTGCCATGTGTCAGCTTTCGAGCCCACCTCTCTATATCTCTCTCTGGGTCCACTTAGGCCTATATGGTAGAGCTCTGTTGGCTTGCCGCACAAGCCTATGGTAGGCCGACATGGCTTGCCATGTGGCAAACCCCAAGCTTGCATGATTTGCCATGTGGTAGGCCTACTTGGCTTGCCATGTGGCAACCTATGATAGGCTTGCTAGATAGTAGGCCTATGTGGCCTACTAGATAGCCTATGGTAGGCCATGTGACAAGCCACACAAGCCTATGGTAGGCCTACGTGGCTTGCCACATGGACAGTCCCAAGCCTACATGGTTTTCCACGTGGCTTGCCATGTGACAACTTTCGACACCCAATTCTGTGTGTGTGTGCGTGTGTGTGTCTCTCTCTCTCTCTCTCTCTCTCTCTATGTCCACTGAGGCCTACGTGACAGAGCCTGGTTGGCTTGCCATGCAAGCCTATGTTAGAACTACGTGGTTTGCCACGTGGCAAATCCCAAGCTTGCATGACTTTCCATGGGGTAGGCCTACATGGCTTGCCACGTGGTAGTCTGCGACAGACTTGGTAGATATCAGACCTATGACATGCCTATATGGCTTTCTACACAAGCCTATCAAGCCAGAAATTGGTCGGATTCCGTAAAAAATGGTCAGAACTTTAAACGGGTGGTGTCCACAGGTTTGTGGGCTCGAATGAACCCACAATTCCGACGCCGTTTGGCGAGGGGAATGCCACTAAATGGACTACTTTCCAACATTCATGAGAAGTGGTCCAGTGTCGCTGAACAAAGTCCGTTTTTTTGGACCCTCTGTTCTGTCCTATGCTGCACGCCGAGACGAACCTGCAGGACTAAACCGGGCTTCAAACGATTCAGTACTCACACAAAAACGTGCATCCGAACCAAAAACCCTATACGCATTCCTGGGATTCTAGGCCCGTCGAAATTGGTCAGATTCACTAAAAAACGGTCAGAACTTCGGATTTTCTTAAGACTCGAATTTTTCCGAAGACTCGAATTTTTCCAAGACTCAAATTGTTGGAAAGACGAATTTTTTCGAAGACTTGAATTTTTTCAAAGGATAGAATTTTTCCAAAGACTCGAATTTTTCCAATGACTCGAATTTTTCCGAATGATCGAAGGATTCTTTGTACTGTCAAGTCAAATTTTTCAAAAGACTAGAATTTTTTGAAAGACTCAATTTTATCAAAAGACTCGATTTTTTTTCAAAAGACTTGAATTTTTTAGAGGACTAGAATTTTTTCGAAGACTCGAATATTTTCAAAGGCTGGAATTTTTCCAAGGACTCGAATTTTTTCAAAGACTCAAATTTTTCCAAAGACTCGAATGTTAGATATTCGAGATGCAAGATGTGCGAGATCGGCCATGATCCAAATCATCGGCAGCCACCTAGATCGGCCTCCATTGCCCGTCAACGACGGACACTCTTTACTAGTATATATATATATATATATATATATATTTATATGTGAACGGAACGCGTCATGGAATTTTCATGGTGCTCCTCCCTTTGTTGTGGAAAATTAGAGTCACACTTTTTGTTTTTGTGGTTGAAGTAGAGCAATTTTCTTTCTTGTATTTCAGCAGGTCTTTCAAGTGCTTGAGATTGAGGTCTATAGCTCACCACTTCATTGTTTTTACTTCCTCCTGTCCCCTTTTGCGGCTGTTTTTGTTTCATAGGGTTGGTTTGTGTTATGCTCACTCACTTCGACAGGCAAACAATTTCGGCCTTAGTATTACAAATGTCTTATTTGTGTTCACAAATCTTTTATTATGATTGAATGTGAAGCTCATTTTTCATCTCAATTAATGTCATATGTAAGTCATCATGGCCTACTGTCCTTATGCCCCTTGAATTTGGTCATAGAAGCTCTTTATTTGCTCTTGCATGTTATTTTGGTAGTGCACCAACTTACAAACATATCTGGTTACACACTTCGACCAAAAGAATGAATGTTAATTTGCGAGAATCTAGTTGAGCATACCTTTGGAACGTAATGATGTCTTATGAAATGTGAAGATGGAGTCCAGTATATCGTTTAATTGAATGCATGCCTTTTTGGTATTTTTTTTTGCTTCGACTACCAACTACCAACTACCAACTTACAATTGAACTTGCACAAACTTTTGGAAGAATCATTTTCTAGTAATTACCATGGAAATTGATATTCTTATCATGCCACAATACATATCTATGGAAATTAGCTTAATGAAAAATCATATTAAAATTCTAAAAAATAAAAAATTAAATTATTAAGTCAATGAATTTTCACAACAAAAAAGGGATCTAAATCGTGGATTATACACTTAAAAAAAATTGTACAATCAATAATTTTACTATCTATTCTCAACTTTAGATTTGCGAAATTTTGTATAATTGATTGAGTAAATTTAATGTTGAAAATTGTTCTTTTAGAGATATATATATTTTATTTGGATAAGAATTAAATTGAAGAATTTAATAAATATGCTTAACACATTATGTCATAAGTATTTACTATGCTTGAAATTAGTATTAAAACATAAAAAAGGCAAAATTGTCAATAGTATTCACATGATTGATAAAATTTGCACAATATTAATTATGACACATCTTCATCCGTTTGAAAATTGAGTGAGAGCTTTGGCTACTTCGATATGGACAATCTTTCTCTACTTCTTTCACCTATTATGCGACTATTTTATAAACTTGTTTTATTTATAATTTTCATAAAACCTTCATCGTCTCTTATCTTTTTACTTGTTTGGGGGCTATTGTTCCGAACATAATGATTTCATGCCTTGTTCATCCTCGCCAACTATATCTTTATTTTGAAATTCATTAGCTACAAGAAATACATTTGTAATTTGCGTTATATAAAATCAACTAAATTAGAATCTCTTATCGCAATGCTTTTGGACCACATAGGTAGGTGGTGGTAGCAATTCATCTAGCAAAATTTGGTTTTTGTGAGAGCATTTGTATGAAGTTAGTAACCAATCATTATGGCTTTTGGTAAAGACAAGCCAGTGAATTTGTAGAAGAACTTTCTAGTTTTATGGAAATTGTGGAAAGATTAAATTAATTGTCAAATAATGCTTGGCCCATAGTGTTGTTGTGTAACAGTGATCTTTTTACGTCAATGATATAATAGCTAATGGTTGTATATTCCATTTTGTTGCAAAGATAAGTATTGATTAGTCTATGTAACTTGATTTATGGTTTAGACATGCAATAGATTGAGATTAAAAACTCACCATTTTGTAGTTTCCATGCCAACATTACAAGCATCTTGTAGGGCTCTTTGAATCGTTTCTTGAAAATGACGACTATCCACAAAGAAAACTTCATGCAATCTAATTTTTTTTTAACAATTATTTTGACATGTGTTTGAATGCACACCATCATTCAACAAATTTTGGAGCTTTTAATTGTGTGAAGTACTGGAGATCAAAAGTGTGTAAGGCCTTTTTAAAAAAAATTGGTATTTTGGTTTGCCTCTTCTTGTTGCACTTACTAGAATGTATGAGTGTTGTTGATATTCTTTGGAACAACATTGCTTCTTAGGACCATCATTGATTGTGTTGCTAGTTGTGCTTTGCTTAGGCTCTCTTGATGTGTATTCAAGATGAGCTTGGTAGCTTGATAGCTTTTTTTTGTCATCCTCAAGATTTCTTGCAATTTCAAGGACACTCATTAACCTTGTCCATGTATAGCATGGAGAGGGTAAAATTTGAATGATGAGCCTGAAAATGTGTATGACAAAGTAGTGTCCATAGAGAGGGTAGAACTTGAATGACAAGTATGTTAGAGTTGAGTTGCAATTAATTACACCTTTCTAGCAAGGAAAGGCAATATATAAGTTAAACAAACAATCAATGTTGTTGTTAGTGATGCACATTGTCCATCTTGAGCATGGACGATGAAAAACTAGTAGTTACAAATTTCTAGATGGGCATTCTCAAACATTGTTCAAAGAATATTAGATTTCATGTTAAGCTTGGTCAATGAAATTATATGTACCAAAAGTTGACAAAATGCAAAAGTATGAACTTTCTCTTGCTCTTAAAGTAGCAATCATAAATGGTTGAAGTCACCCATCTTTTGTGAGATCATGAGATAGAGTCTTTTACAATCTTTTTAATTATTGTAATTAAGTTTCATGATCATGGCCTCTTGAATTTTCATGTAAAGTTGATGCTTAAAAAAATAAGAAAAATCGATTCGATTTTGAAACTAAAGACTCAATGGGATTATGTTTGAAATTAGAGAAAAGAAACTTACGTTTGAAAATTTCTCTCCATTTCTAAAAGGGTAAGTTGATCATCAATAATTTGTGAGAGAACATTGACAATTAAGTTGTTGAAGTGCTCACTTACTAAATTTTTACTCTAAGATTTTAATTTATTGACAATTGGAGTCAACACTTCTTGAGTTGTGTTTGTGTGTGTGTGTGTGTGTGCGCGTGCGCGCACGCGTGTAAAATTGAAGCACCTTTTGGTTGCTGACATGCTATCTCAACTTTACTCCATTTATCAAGAACATCCTCAACATGATTTCAAACAAACAATAAAATTATTTTGGCCACCACAATAATTTCATGCTAAACATGGTAATGCAAATAATGACAAAATGTTATGATTCTTCAAGAAGGAAAATGTTTGAAATGATACTTGTCTTGTTTTAAAAGCCAATTAAACTCAATTATTATATTTTGTCAAGCTTTATGTAGGTTTCTTTCCATCATACAACAAATTTGTCGTTTGAGCACAAGGGCACTACTGTCCTGACTTTTAGTAATTTGCCATTGTCGTTATTAGAAACCGTAGATATGTATTTTTTCAACTCTATGAATGGTTATCATTTTCATTTGGTAGCTTAGGTCTATATGATGATTCCACACAATCAACTTGGCTTCCGGTGTTTGTGAGCTCGACAAATTATTTGGCACTACTCTATTTGAATATATTAATGTGTGTATATTCTCTAGATATATTTTCTATGAGCTTCAAAATTGCTTGTAAATCCTAAAACAAAAAGAGGTAACTATTCATTTTGGATAGAACAATATCTTCTATTGTAGGGAAATGCTAAGGAACAACTAGTAGAAAGGTGTAACTATCGCTTGTGTATAATCTTTAGATTTGATTTTTGATTTATGTACTCTGACAAGCATAGACGGTGATGGAGGTAGTGGTATCAACTGTGGTGGTAGTGGTAAAGGTAGGAGCGGGGGTTGGTGACTTGACTGGTGCAATGGCCTCTGGAACTGTCTCCACTTCTTCCTCCACAATGTCGCCTTCATCGAAGCATTCAAGAGCGTCTACATCGATGAAACCATCATGCCTTAGAGAAGAGGGGTCTTCCGCTTTTCCCTCAGCCTTTGGGCTTTCTTGATGTGCTTCTTGATCTTCTGCCTTTGTCTCTGGATTAGAATTAGCTACACTTGTTTCTACTTTTTCTTCCTGAGTGGGATCAGCAGCAAGTGTGTCTTCTACGCGTGTGGTTGCAGGCAGCACCCTTTCTCCCTCTCTAGAAATTGTTGCATGTGGTTGGATGGCCACCATACACAAGAACACATATAGCAAATATCCATGCACAATACAAACGAGGACGCGTGGGCGAAAAAAAATTTGCATGGATATAGTTGTGGATTGGCGTGGATACAAGCGCGTGGATTATCCACGCGTGGATGCTCCACACAAATGTCATTTCCGGTAGTAGATCGGCCGGATGTCGTGAAATTCAAAATGCATGGATTATTCACGCGTGGATTATCCACGCCAAGTATGACTACCGGCAGCCGAGCAAACCTTCAACACCAATCCACGCGCATAAATTTTTTGGTGCCGTGTAAAAAAAACACTGGTAGACTGGCCGGAGGCGTGTTCAAATTTTTTTTGGCGTGGATAATCCACGCGTGGATGTTCCACGCAAACAAAATTTCGGAAAATCGACTAAGTGTCGGGTCTCGCGTGGATACTCTACGTGGATAAACACAGAGTTTTCTAGTTGTGATAGAATCAACTGGCTGCTGGATACGAGGGGGTGATGTGATGATCTGGATGGACCCGGATGGTGATTGGGTTCGAGATCTTCGAGCAAGTGATTGTGCCTGTTGGGTGTCCAATAATTGGAGCTGAGGTGAGGAGGCATCAGGTGAAATTCTTCGTTGTCGGGTGTGTCTTTGCTGCAAACTACCCTCCTCTTCATCTTCATGGTCATCACTACTGGACGATACATCTTTGTATCCATCCATCTGATTTTGCTTTCTTGGAATCAACTTCTTAGTCTTGGAAGGAGGTGGGCTGTCGGACTCCGTCTCGTGAACTGGTGTTCGACGAGATTCCTCCTTCAACATATTGATCTTAGCCCCACTCATAAACTTTGGGTCATCAATCATCTATAAAGAAGATGACGCTGTGTCTGGGTCCATTCGGACTGACTTCAAGGACTCCAACACCTTCTTTTTTCCTTTTCTACTCACATAGGTGGGTTTATCCTTGTTGTCCTTCTTCGGTACTGGTGTGACATTCGCTTCGTGATTGCGAATTTCAGCATCCACCGCAGCTATAGCCTCCTCTGGAAGATCGCTCCATTGGTCATCTGGTTATAACGTTGTCTCAACTGGTTCTTCTTGTTGGCAGATGCCTTGGGTGGATCTATCTTGGAAACCTTAGCCATTGCGGATTTCTGTGGAGGCTGAGCTGGTACTTTCTTCATTCCAAAATGATTTGGGTCCATATGTTGTAGGACCTGTTCATCTGTCAGCTCAGTCTCCTTGTTGTAGGTAAAAGCATGTTGCAAAGGGACTAAACCATCGTCCACAGGGTTCTCAATAGCTTCCGCTAATAGCCATGCTACATTGATCATGTCGAAAGTGATTGGTGTGTCCAATGTATAACACTTGGGTGCATATGTGCTAGGCTCTGGATCTGAATCCCATTGACAAGCATGCCCAGCCATACAGTCAATAGTTGCCAATGCTCATGATATCTGTAAAAGTAATGACCTCCCCTGGCTTGCCTTGGACAATTGATCGTATGGACGATCCGTCATCAGCTCTTGGTGTAATAGGTTTCACTGCCCATGTAGTTGGATCGGCCTTTATAGCCTGCTCTCTGTTTTCAAAAGTGAGTTTTCCGGTTCCCTAGTTGTGGACCACTTGTGCAGTCCTCAACTACGGTCTTCCTAGTAAAATGCGATATGCAGAAGGGGACTCTAGTATGTCCATCACCACAAAAGTGATCACAAACTGCATTCCTGCTATTTTTACAGGGATGTCGTCAACTACACCTTTTGGTTTAACACAAGATTGATCTGCTAGTTGATGGCAAATCTTGCTGGCTTCAATACTTGTAAACCCCATTTTTGGTACAATGTAGTGGAGATCAAATTTACACCTGATCCTCCACCTACTACTGTTACCTCATCTTCGAATCTCTTGTGCTTGATCGACAGGGTGATATTGTGTTCTTCGCTTTCCCACGCTGCCTCAATGTGGAGGACGTTGTTCGTTTCTTCGTAGCCTACATAGTATATGGGTTATGGTGTTATAGATTCCACTTTAGCTTTGGCCCATTCGGCCAGGAGGCTCTTGGCTTGTAGTGCAATCCGCAGTAATTATCTGAGGGATAAGTTAACACGACTTGCTAGCAAACTTGTGAGTACCTCAGTGTGCAGATCCTCGGGCTCCCCATATGGAATGGTGGTTCATGATGACGCAACTGATCGTTCTGATTAGTTCGCAATGGTGAGCCTGCTTGTGGTATCGGTTCTTCAACAATAGGAGGTTCTGCAAGTATATCTCTTGCTTGAGCTTTTTCCTCCTGTTGTGCCTTTTGCACCCAGTGGCATATCTTCTGATATTGCCTTCCTTATTTCTCACATTCGGATACGGTCTTGCAGTTGAGGGTTGATCTTCAAATATTGATGGGGGTGGTGAGGGAGCCACTTCTACCTTATCACCCTCCTTGAAAGTGAGAACATGTTTCTCAAAATCAATTATTAGAGAAGGCGATTTACTAAATAACCATTCGTAACCTAAAATTAAACTAGTACGGGCTAGGTCTAAAACATAAAAATTAATTAATTCTATGTGTCTTTGCATCAAAACCTTTATATCTGTGATTGTTGGCTTCAGTTTTCAAGCTAAGTTTCTGTACAAGACGAGAATTGATAAAATTATGAGTTGACCAACCACTGTCCAATAAAATACTCACTTCTTGATCTTTAACTGTGCCATTAAAATGATAAAGTTCATTAGGCAAGAAAGAAGTAGTACTGAAAGAACATTCACTCTCAAAATCTATCAGGTTAATTTCCAGAGTCTTACCATTGCTTCCTGGGATTGCAATCATATGAGCAGACATTTTCTTCTTTTTTTAACAAAACTTCATCATATGTCCAGGATACTTACAATTGAAACATAAGTTGTCTTTTTAGCCTTTTCCCGAAACATAGATTTCTTAAATCTCTTTCTCTTCGACTTCTTGGGTTCCGAAACTACTTGATCTACTTCATCAAGATATTTTACTTGGTCTGGACCGCGCTTCTTCCCTTTCTTGGTTTTTACAGCGGTTGGAATTTGCACAAACTATTTCCTGGATGCCACCATTGTGGAATCATATGCTGTCAAAATCCAAAACACATCCTCGAGGCTTTGAATCAGATTTCGCCTGCATTCGTTTTGATAGTCGGTTGACAAACCTAGGACAAACTGCCAAAGTGCCAACTTTGCATTGAATGATGTAACCCTATTCCATAGGCCATGAATTCCTAGATATAAGTGTCCAAGCTCTTTGTACCCATTTTGTAGTTCATGAACTTCAGGTAGTAGTCAACGTCATCCGATATCACGAAAGCTTTCTTGAAGACCCTTTTAGCCCTAAAATGAAACCCTAGCATAGATCCTAGACTTATGCTTGGTAGGTAGCTAGTTGGTCAAATTTTCACCTTAAACTTAGGTGTAGGTCCTATAAAGTAGGGATGACTACCAAATAGACATGACCAACTCTCTTGACTTGACCTAACCTACATTAGGAGTTTTGCCACATGTCATCTTGGCCTTACATGTGTGAAATCCAATTATACACAATATTTACAATGTTCTACATGGTTTTTGATCAAGCTAGATTTGCCAATTTTTGGCAATTCTTCACACTCCTCAAATTTAGCTTGATCTATCTACAACTCTCTTGCTAGATGAATGAATGCTTTTAGAAGTGTCTAGAAAATCCAGCTACAAACAAGGAACTTTTGAGACTCCAATAGAGAATGATTTCCATAAAGGATCTTTCACCACCTCTTAGAGGATCCCTTACAAGATGTTCCATAAATGTGTCTATATACATGTAGCACACTTCAAAACTAAACATCATGCCAAGCCATGGATTCCAAGACATTTTGTGCACTTGAAGATACATCAATAGAACTACTAAGTGCATACATAATGTTTCCAAAGACAACTTGCCTTGCTTGATCCATATGATTGAGCCTAGATGGCTCCATCTTGATACTCATGGTTCTTCTTGGAGTCATTGGGGTCTTGAGCTTGCTCCTCCACTTGACTTGACTCCAAACCATCAATGAATTGAATAAGATGTTGATCCAAAGGTGCTTCTTCAAGTTTACAAATCTTCCACTCTTGAAAGATCACATTTCCACCATTAACAAATTCTTTGGTTGAAAACAAGTAGATTCTACAATCTCTACTTGAAGAGCAAAACACTACCATTATTCATATCATTGAAATAGGATAATCTTTGGTCTTTACATTGGAATGATCATGCACAAAGCATGTGGACACAAAAATTTTCAAAGCAAATCATGTTTCATCTTTTATGACTCTATTCAAACTATTACAAAAATAGTTATCCAATGAAATTGCTTTATCAACAACAAATGTAGATTTCAAAGCATCCCATTTCATTGTCTTGTCATACAAAGTAATAAACACCATGAATCTTAAAGGTAAGAAACAAGTCACCTCATGTCTACTACTACTTTCCAAAAAGTATTCAAAGATAGTAGACTCTCCAACGCTCATCATCCTTGCAAGATGCACACTTGAATGAAAAATTTACATGCAATTTGATGACTCGGCCATTGTCATTGAGGACTCCCTTGGAACTCTCATGCTTTGAGGCTGATCCTCAAGATCTTCCTCCTTTGGATGCTCCTCCTCAATGCAAGCAAGATCACACCTTGCCAAGATCTCCCCCGGAGTGATTTCCTCCTTTGCCAAGCTCATTCTTTCAAAAGCAACACTAGCTTCCAACTTAAACAATCTTCCATGTTTAAATCCCTTTGAAATGCAAACATCATTCTTCAAGATGAAACAAACACCATGCTTAAAATGGACATCCAAACCACTTTCTAAGAGTAGACCAACACTAAGCATATTCTTGGTGATTGATGATACATGAAGGACATTTTCTAGATCCATGCATTTTGAGGGTTCTAGACACAAAGAGATGGTGCCAACACCATCTATCCTACACTCTTCATCATTTGCAGTAAAGACAAACATTTTAGCATCATTGAAAGAGTGTAAGGTTGAGAAAAAGTCCTTTTCACAAGACATGTGGAAGCTAGCCCCACCGTCGATCCACCAATTGTCTCTTGAATTGCTATTGCTTGTTGGTGAGGATGTAGATGCCATCAAAGATACATCTACTTCTCCTCCTCCTCCTCCTTTTCAAGGTTTCCTTGTTTGTCCTCCTCCACTTGTGCTCTTATCCTCTTGTAGCATTCAGAAGCATAATGCCCCTTCTTTCTACAAAAGAAGCATTTCTGCTTTGACTTGTCCTTTGAGCTTGATGCATCATCCTCTTCTTTGGCCTCCTTCGGATGCTTCTTCTTTCCATTGGTCTTCTTTTTGCCCTTGAATGAGAAATTGGCTTTCTCATCACCATCCTGCAAAGACAAGGAACCCATCCTAGATTTTGCATGGAGCATCCTACACTCTTCAGCCACTAATACACTGTGAAGTTTTTCTATAGTTGGCAAAGTGTCTTGGATGGCAAAACTTTGGACCAAATTTGCAAAGTCATCTAAGAACAATTTGTACAATCTCTCCATCATGTGTCTTCTCTCCAATGGAAGCCAATTCCCTATTTAGAGACTTGATTTTGAGTACATAATCCTGTGCACTCTCCTCACTTCTCCTCATGCTTTGCAAAATCTGATTTCTAAGCATAAGAACTCTAGAAGTGTTGCTAGATTCATAGATTGATTTTAAAGACTCCCAAACATCTTTAGCACTAGTACATGCTAATACTTCTCTCAACAAATCATTGCTCACATTCATCTTCACACAATGAAGTGCAAGCCTAGATCTCTTCTTGTATCTAGCTAACTCCTGTGCACCTAGAGGTTCATATTCATCTTCAATCAAGAACTCATAAAGGTCTTGGAGCACCAAAAGTGACTCCATCCTAACCTTCCAATAGCATAATTGTAGAATTCAGTATCTCACTAGCTCCTAGAAGGGATGCTCTTGCAGATCCCATCTTACTAGTGACTTCTACAAACAAGAAATAGATTTGATTGACCTGAAACTCACAAAGGTCTCACACTTGCAGTGTTTCACTCAAATTTGATTTCTAATCCAGAAAATGGACTTATAACCACAGTTCTATCACTCCCTCACAAAGTTGGAATGAAGATAAGATGAAATGAAAACTACTTTCAAGCAAATCTTGCCAAGAAATGGATTTGATTGTCTCTAGAAACTCACTAAGGTCTCTCTTTTGTAGTGTTTCACACAAATTAGATTTCTAATCCAACAAAAGGACTTATAATCTCAGTTCTAGCACTCCCTCACAAAGTTGGAATGAAGATAAGATGATGTGAAATCTACTTACAATCAAATCTTGCCAATTTTGGCTATTTTTGGACAAAAAAATGACCTAATCTCTTTCACACTTTTTGATGTACTTTGAAGACCTGTAAAAAAAGTTTAGAGGACCTGATTTCAGCCTAGATTAATTAGATCTTATGACCCTAAGTCAAAAGGCTAATCAATGGCACTCAATCTTGGTAGCTTATCCTAAGATTTCCACCAAAAATTACATCAAAAGCACACAAACTGAGTTTCTTTGGATCAAATGAATACCATGCATTAAATACAGGTTTAGAGGTGCCCACACATGTGGATAGTACGGATTTGGACCCCTACCAAGTTTGGGATCAAATCTCCTCACCAAAATCAAGATTCTAGCTTGCCCTCTTAATACTAGCTTTTAGCACCAAAACTTGCTAAAAATGGATTTGCATTAGATCAATGGCTTATGCTCTTGTACTTGGCTCTGATACCATGTGAAAGTACTGTACCTTAGTACCATAAATGGATCTACAAAAGATCCACAAGAGTGATTGGATGCTTGCTTAACAATCTATCAAAAATCTAGACACAAAAAAGTTGATCTAGATTGGCAATTTGACAAACAACAAGCATTAACAATCAAAAGCATTGATCAACATTGAAATCCGAGCCCACACATGTGTACTACAGGCTGTAGTACGGCTCTCAACCTGAGAAACAAGTAAAAATTGATTTGGTTTCATTTAGATCACAAAATCTCAATGTACATAGTGAACTAGCTTGAGATTTCCAATGAGCTCCAAAAATTTTCTATCTTCTCACTATGGGAGCTTGGAATACATAGCAAATTCGACTTCCTTCTTGAAGTTAGGTGGATTTCCAGCATGTAATAAGGAAGTTAACTCACCCTTCTTGCCCTAAAATGAAACCCTAGCATAGATCCTAGACTTATGCTTGATAGGTAGCTAGTTGGTCAAATTTTCACATTAAACTTAGGTGTAGGTCCTATAAAGTAGGGATGACCACCAAATAGACATGACCAATTCTCTTGACTTGACCTAACCTACATTAGGAGTTGGTTGCCACATGTCATCTTGGCCTTACATGTGTGGAACCCAATTATACACAATATTTACAATGTTCTACATGGTTTTTGATCAAGCTAGATTTGCCAATTTTTGGCAATTCTTCACATCAACCTCTTACAATGCACAAAGCACTCTTTTGAAATACAACAAATTTTTTCATAAAGAAATCACAAAGATATGGAACCTCTCTTCTAGCACTTATACCAAGCAAATCAACACATAGAATAGTGAAATCTTGATCAACCTATGAGCTATCCTCAATCTAATGACTCTTTTCACTTTCTAAGATTAAAACACACTCAAATGAATTTTAGTAACCTCACAATCTAGAGATCCAATCAAAGTTAGGGTTTCGATAAAATCACAAAAAATTGATTATTTCAGTTTCTACATGCAATTGCCTAAAACTTGATGCAATCTTGTAGCCACCACTTAGGCTTTTCCAATGCTCTAAAAATCGGCCGAATCTAGTAAGTATGTTGTGAAATCGGAATTGATCATGAATATAAACCTATTATGATTTGAGATCCAATCTACATATGCAAGAAACTCGATTTTGGTGTAGAATCCAATCTAGCATGCTCTAGCATTGATATCTTCTCCAAATCATTGATAGATGTGATTACTTCCTTTATAACATGAAACAAAAGTTCTGATATGATGTGAAAGATTTTAGATCAATTAAGATCCAAATCTACAAAATGATCTTGGATTAGAAAGACAACAACTCATCAATCTTGCCAATGTAGAAAAACCAGCATCTACACTATGAATGAGATGCAAACTCTAATAGATCTTGATCAAACATGAATCAAAACATAAACTAAAGGTTCTTTCCGTAAAAAAATAGTAAGCTACTGTATGTCACACGTGTGGATCTGAAAATAGCATTTAATGAACATTCTACACACAAAATTGTAAGATATCACAAGTATAGTGCACCAATGGATAATAGAACCCAAGAGAACCATGTATAAGCATGAATGAGCTAAGAGAGAGAGAGAGAATGTCTCCTCTTTCCACAAGTTACATCCTTTTATATCAGGTCCAAAACTAAGTTCAAACTTTGGTTTCACTCCATAATGAAAAACCCTACTATTATTGTGACTAGATTCAATGTCTCTATTACTCAAATTGAATCTCTCCAAAACTCGTGTTCTAGACTTTTCCTCACTTTCAAAAAGTGTTTACTCAAATGCTTTTAGACTAACTGTAAGTCCAATATGAAATTGGCCTCAATTGCCATATAAACAAATGTAGTAAATTTGACTAAACTAGTTGAAATCTTTCACAATTTTTGTCTTGGGTTGTCCTTCATGGTTATTTCATAGTTGAAAGGTCCGGGCTTACCGAAATGTTAATTGGTAGTTTCTCAATTTATGCTTTGGAATATATTCAAACAAAAGAAATTAACTTTCTCAGAGAATCAGACGAAACCTTTAAAAACCACCATCACCTGAGTTTTGCTATTACAAGGAATACAAAAGTGCTGGATGTTCGCAAAAACTTAAATTGAATAGACAAGTTAATTGATTATTATTATCCGAACATGTGGAAACTCTATATTAAGTGAGAGGATAATTATCCCTCATATTTTGAACAACTACCCACACTCATGAAGAAACGAGAAGTCCATCTTGCACATCAGTTGTGGATGACTTATCGAACATCTGATCTAGCGGGTTTTATTTGTAGAAACATCCTTGTTGTATATATAATGTATTTAAGACTTGATTACCTTTCTCTTACTAAGGAAATCTGCTTATCGCACATTTTGAATAAAGGCAGTGTAGTTTAGATAGACAATTATGTAAAATTTGTTAAGGATTTATCGTTTCTTAAATTCAGATTGAAGTCGTTGAGTCACCGAAGAAGAGGGTTATATTCTGAGCTAACTATAAATGATTGAGGTGATGCTACCGAATGGACATCTTTTTGTAACTTAGAGTGTGAATTTTTATACAAGCTACATAAATGATACTGCATCCATTGGAGGAACACACAATACAACGAGAAAAGCTATTCGAGATACCTGGCAGGTCAAAGTTGTTGGATTTATTTCCTCTACTCTCCTAAATCCTATGTTAATCTGCCTCCATTCATACTGCTGCATTTTACTTGTGTTGTCCCACAGTCTGCATATTTACACGTAAGATAAGACAGACAAAAAAGGTGACAGTTGTAACAGCCTGCATTTTTACTCACTATTTATGATAGGCGAAAAATGCGACAGTTGCACAGTCTGCATATTTATAAGTAAACTTGAACAGACGAAAAATGCAAAAAATGTGACATTGCATTTTTACACGTATTTTATGACAAGCAAAAAATGCGGCATTGCATTTTTACATGCACTTTATGACAGGCGAAAAATGCGACACTGTTTTTTTAAACACATGCAATTTATGACAACAAGTGACACTTGCCTTCAAATATGCGACACTTGTCTTTAAAAGGGCGCAGGTTGCCTTTAGGTAAGGACAAGGCCAAAGGCCAAAGGGTGTCGCAATTTCGCATTTTCACCAACGTTATTTTTGGCGGAGCCCGACGTCGTAGCCTCTTCACACTCGTTCTATGCACTGTGCGATCAGATTTGACAACAGCAGCAGCCACCCACGATCTCCTACAGACGACACAACCACTTTTGTACCTTCTTCATCTATACACCTGTAAAATTTATGTATATAGTGAATACCATCTCGGTATTCAAACATAAGCGCAAACAAGCATCGCATAAGCAAGATAAGCAATATATCAGTAAGCTTGATTTTGTAACATGTGAGACAGACTTAGTAGATGCTTTCATGCATTGATCCCTTCTTTCAGACATATTGTCAGTGATAGGTTTATATCCTTTACAGATTGTAGTTAGCTTTGTGAGTATGCGGTTTCGCCCGCTATTGTCTTGTGTTCACTTGGATTATTGACTTGTATAATTTGTTATACTTAATCTGATTACAGCTCTGTCTGTTTTTGCAGTCAAAACGTATCAAATTCTGAAATCGATACCGACTCGAATTGTGCATGATGGCCTACTCAAAGGCACCAAGAGTGCTATGGGCTGAAGTAGTAGTTGAAGCTGCCTACATCCAAAACAGGATAGGCAAATCATGTGTTTCTCACACGACACCACAAAAACTATTATGGGATAGAAAGCCCAATTTGACACATGTTTGGATTTTTGGATGTGCAGCTTATGCACATATTTCTCACAAGCTTTGAAAGAAGCTTGATGAGAAAGTCGAATCAGGATATCTCATCGGGTATGACAATCATTCGTCGTACTACATGATCTACATGCCAGAAACGAATCTAGTGAAGTCTATCAGAGATGTCAAGTTTGATGAGACCAGAACAATGGTTGACAATGATTCTGCCAACTATGAAGTCCTAAAACAGCAGTACCGTGATCTGCCAACCATGACAAAGGGAGCAGAATCCGAACACTCAGATGAAGATGTTTGAACTCCACATCAGCTAAGCGACGAGTCAGACGAAGAAAGGACTGCAAGCCTACCTGCAGCTACAACTCTTGTATACCGAGATGGTTTCGGATCTAGTCGAAGAGGCAAAGGCAAGAGCATTGTAGTACCTGAAGAATCTCCAAGGAGATCAACAAGAGAGCGAAGAGCGCCAGCAAGATTTGTGCCAAGCAGCTCGGCTTCAACATCCAAAGACTTTTGTGGATTCAGTGGCGAACCACAAACATTCGAGGAAGCCATCGACAGTCCATACAAGGACAAATGGATCCAAGCCATGAATGAAGAAATTGAATCCATGAACAAGAATGAGATATGGACACTACAACCAGTGCCAGCAGACAAGCGAAGGACAATGCAATGCAAATGGGTTTACAAGCTTAAGTATGGACTAAATGGAGATGTTTCGAGATACAAGGCTAGACTTGTAAAGAAGGGATTCTCTTAGAAGTACGACATCAACTACACTAAGACCTTTTCTCCAGTAGTGAAACATGCTCCCTTACGCCTACTATTTGCATATGTAGCTGCGTACGACCTCAAAATTCACATTGTCGATGAGAAAACAACATTCCTACATGGCGAGCTAGATGAAGAAGTCTACATGGATCAACCTCCAGGTTATATCTCTGACTCACTTCCTACCTATGCATGCCGAATGCACAAAAGTATCTATGGTCTGAAGCAATCCGCATGACAATGGTACAAGAAGAAAGATCATCCCCTGAGATCCTTGAGATTCGAGCCACTGATGGCTGATTCCAATGTTCATGTAAAGATCATAGATGGGGAGATCATTATTGTTGTCGTATATGTGGATGACACCCTGATACTGTGTAGAAGCAAAGAGCTGATTACAGGAGTGAAAAACAATATCTTGAAACCACCAGTTTTATTGGAACGAAAAAAATGGTGGCAGACATCTTCACCAAGACCTTAGACAAAGGTTTGTTCAAGTGGAAGAGGAAGAGTCTAGGAGTCATAAAGCTACCACGCTTTGAGAGGGAGCTGAAGAAAAAATTTGTTTCAAGCCACAAAGCTTTGCTAGCTTTAGAGCTCAAGTCCGCATAAACGAAAGGGAGCTACCCGGACGCGAAGACCAAAGCTTTGAGGACCGAAGATCGAAGATGATGGTCAAATGTTCATTGACTTAAGGATACCCGAACACGAAGAAGAAATGTTTGTGGACCCAAAAAGGCAGGCTAGGACCAAGGCAAAAGAAGACGCGAAAGACAAAGAAGACATGAAGATCGAAAGGCGGCGGATCTTCACGTCTCAAAGGACAAAGGAGATCGAAAAAGTACAAGGAGGATGTCACTCCTCCACAGACCACTTGAGTACCATTACAACTTGCTTAACCAACCGTTGAACATCCATTTGATTAAACATCATCGATGTCCAGGAAGTCCCCTAGTAAGCGAGACGAACATATATGGTTTGTGAGAGAGTTAGTGTCTCTCATGCCAAAGTGTTGCGTGGACCTGTTACACAATGCTCAAGAAACTCATTGTTAATACAGTAGATGTTATGCAGATGATTTTATTTTGTTAAATGAGAAAAAAATTACAACATAGGTCAGCAATGTCTGTCAACGCTTTGGAGGATTGTAGATCTGTTCTAGCAAACAATAGACCAGCAGATGATATCGAACTCACATCCAAGCTTACAAGCTTTAATTTTCAAATAATGGTATCAGAGCGTTTGACGTTCTGGATTACCTCACCGAATTTCTTTCCAAACACTTTAGTTGATAGATCCAACAAACTCTACTAAAATCATCAATGCAAGTTACATACATCTTAGCTCTACTATTGCTAATTGTAGTAATTCCATGAATATCTGAATGTACAACTTGAAAAGGCTTTGTAGATCTAGTATAAGGTAGTCTATTTGACTTTGACAAAACACAAGACTCACAAACATGATTGATACTTTTTTAGAAACTTGGAAGACCTATCACAACTTGCTTCTTAGCCATTACCTCCAATGACTTGAACAACTTCCCTTGTCTATTAACCTTTTGCAATCAAGATATCCTTCCTTTTGATCATTTGAATGGATTAGGAGATGATTATTCCAATCTTGTTCAAACTTTTGCTATTCAAGATTCACTTCCTGGTATTACAAGCATCTCCATCAAACTCAACTTTGAGGCCTTTACTTAACAATTGACTCACACTAAGTAAATTCTTGGTAATAGATGGAATGAACAAAACATCTATTTGTAGAGAGAGAAATAGGAATTGTGCCAATCCCTTTGATTGCACACTCACCATCATTGGCCATGTATATCACCCTCTTGTCATCTCCATATGCCAACAAAGAGGCGAAGTAATCTTTGTGAAAAGCCATGTGTGAACTTGCTCCACTATCGATCCACCATGGATCTAGATCTCCATCATTAGCAAGCATACATGAAGAATGAACAAAATTGAACATGAACGGAATGAACCTTCTTTTCTATGCATGACTATGCCTATCAATATTGAACAAAAGGTAGTGATAGAAATCATGTTCAACCTTTAACAACTAACTTTGAAATTGCTAGCAACTAAGTGACTATGTAGCCAAACATAAAGCATTGAATTATCAGACAATTATCAGTTACAAAGTATTACAGAGAAGCATACATAATGACATATACTGAACGCAATAAGAAGATTGAATGATTTAGTAAGAAAACAAATTAGAATGCAGACGAGCACAAGTAGATTGCAGATCAAAGCCACGTACTCTAAGCTATCTCTGAGTAACTGAGAATATGCCTGAATTAAGATCTTCCGCTAATAAGCAGTAAGCACAATAGCGAGCTCTAAAAGAACTGAGCTAGAATGCTGAAGAGTGTCCAAGCTTGAAAGCTTGAGAGAGATGCTACGTGGTTGTTTCAAAGACATTCTTATTGATAGAAGTATGAACAACTGTTTATACTAAAAAATTAGGTTTTAAATTGTGCCATGCACTTGGCTGTGATGTGCTAGCATCCGTCCAGTTAGGACTTCTCAAAAATTCACTTGCTGATAAATCAATACAAGTCAGTGGCTTTTAATTCCAAATGGAACGTTAATTGTCACTCTGTAGAAATGAACTATTTTTCGCATAGTTCGCATTTTTTCGACATGCAAAAAACCGAAGTGTCCAAAGTCTTCAAACCTGCCGAAGTGGCCGAAGCGACAATAATCACCTGTGAACCATTTTCGAGTAGTTTTGCAGACTGTGTAAAAACACAAAGAAAACTGCAAGTCTGGATAATCAATTGGATGAAGATTAAAAGTCGATTAGTCGATTTGTAGGAGAATAGTCCAACACTCCCCCTTAATCTGAATCCATGAATGCCTTGACCTTCAAACTTAGTTCTGCATAGAAGTTTCTGTGTGTATCCAAGCTTAATGCTTTGGTAAAAATATTTGGTTAAATATCTTGTGTTTGACAGTACTGCAAGTTAACCTCTTTGTTGAAAAATTTTCTTCTGACGTAGTGATACTTGATTTCAATGTGCTTACTCCTGGAATGAAACCTAGGGTTGGCCAATAAGGCAATGGCACTTTGATTATCCCAAAATAAAATCGTCAAAGCATATTGACTCTGACCGATATCTGAGAGTAAGTTCCTCAACCAAATTGCTTCCTTTATAGCTTGAGAGGCTGTAATATACTCTGATTCAGTGGAAGATAGAGCTATGGATGATTGCTTGGGACTGTTCCATGGAATAGGACCATTGTTGAGGAAGAATGTAAATCCAGAAGTGGATTTACGAGTGTCTACATCTCTTGCCCAACTTGCATCTGTGTAACCATTGAGAATATTGAGTTTGTCGTTGTCAACTACTCCATAACAAATGCAAAAATTCATAGTAGCTCGAAGATATCTTATAATTCTGACAAGAGCTTTTCAATGTGTTATTCCAGGTTAGTCATAAACTGACTTAGAGGGATGACTGCAAAGGCTATGTCTAGTCTAGTACAGATCATGGCGTACATAAGAGATCCTATTATCGAATGATCAGGATACTCACGCATCTGCTCTTTCTCTTCGATTGTTCGGGGACATTGGTACTTCGACAATTTGAGACCTGGTTCCATTGGTAAGAGATCTAACTTGCAATTAACCAGATTATATCTTATTAACATATTGTAGATGTACCTCTGCTGAGTAATGTAAATCAACTTTTGATTTCTGTCTCTTTGGATTTGAATACCAAGGCAAAAATGAGCTTCACCCAGATCGGTCACGTCGAATGTGGAAGATAGCATCGCCTTGTCTTCTTTTGTCAGATCGATATTGTTGCTGAAAAACAGTGTGTTGTCGACATACAAAGTGATAATGATAAAATACTGTTGCACTGTCTTGAAGTAAACATTAGAATCTAGAGAGCTTGGTGTGTAGCCGTGATCAATAAAAAAAGTATTGATCCTTTTAAACCACGCTTGAGCAAATTGCTTCAAGCCATAAAATGCTTTATGGAGTTTACACACATGATTGTGTTTACCTTCGATATTGTAACTATAACGATCGCCAAGTGAAGATCTAAGAATCCTATCACGTGCGAACCAAAAGGACACCTGTGGAGCATAAACCACCCAACCAACATGAAAAGGCTAGTCAATACCCTAACCCTTCACCCCCAAGCCATAGTGAATGAATACAAGAGAGGAGATGAAACTTGGCTCAAAAATCTGAAATTCCAATAGGGAGATGGGCGATTTTCCATAGTATGTATTATTTCCAATAGGAGAGAATATTCTCCTTAGGATTCCTATGCAACCTATATTAAGCTATTGACCTCCTATTCTTGCATTAAAGCAGTCATTCACCATGCAAGTGCTCACATGTTTTATAGGTCTGGGCCCTCATATGATTATTAATTACTTGAAACGACCACGTCCGGAATGACGTAGCATAACTAATAATCACATACAACTAGAGTGACCAGCTATACACGTCGAGAATTATTCTGATTCCCTTATACATGACATGGACATAACATTCTTTCCCCCTTGAACCACTCCTATCTCTATAAGTGAAAACTAGGGAAGTTCTTCTTTATGTTTTCGACCCGCTCCCATGAATTATCATTCTCAGTCCACCGTCTCTTCCACTTAGCCAAGCACTCAGAGATAGAACGATTTCTTAATTGTTTAAGTCTAGTTCTGAGTAACTTTTCAAGTTCCAAAGGAACACTAAGTGATAAGTCCTCCAAATGGGTAAGATCTTCCTCTGAACCAACTACGTCACCTTCATGTAAACTTAATTTTAAACGGCTTACATGAAACACAAGGTGAGTTGTAGACTTGTTCTAAAGATCTAGTCCATAAGCTAAAGAACCAATTTTTTTTATAAATTAAAACGGTCCACAATATTTAGTAGACAATTTATAATGCTTCCCCATACGCATAGTCTTAGAATCCTTAGGTATTCTAGGATATACCCAATCATCAACTTTAAAATCTCTGGGAGACCTCTTAAGATCGGCATAGTGCTTAGCTCTATTATGAGCACTTCGATACAATCACGGGCCACTTGCAACATTTCATGCATATCATGCAAGAAATCCGCAACTTTTTGGATCTTAATAGACTTTGTCTCCACATTTACTGGAGATCTAGGTTGAAAACCGTACATCAGCATAAACGGACTATAACCAATAGCATAATGTTTCCTACTGTTATAAGCAAACTCAATCAAAGGAATGTAATCATTCCATTGAGATTGTCTGTGAGACACATATGTCCCCAGCATATCCTCCATAGTTTGATTAGTTCTCTCAATCTGGCCATCTGATTCAGGATGATCAGAAGAACTAAAACTAAGCGAGGTTTCTAGCTTATGGAATATAGCTGACCAAAAGTGACTTGTAAATTTAGAATCTCTATCACTAATTATATCACTTGGCAGTCCATAAAGCCTAAATAACCTTTCCACAAAGATCTGGGCTAAATCCAAAGCCTAAGTAGTTGATTTGACTGGTATAAAAGTAGCTAACTTTGTCAACCTGTCCACCACAACCCAAATAGAATCATTTTGGCATTGGATCTTTGGAAGTCCAACCACAATATCCATAGATATACTTTTCCATTGTTTCTGAGGGGTATCTAGGGGATATACCAACCCTCCAGTCTTCAAGCGTTCAACTTTGGCTAACTAACAAGGTCTACATCTAATCACATAAGACTCGACAAATGGCTTGAGTTTTGGCCAATAAAACTCTCTTCTGACCAAGTCCAAAGTCATGTGTATACCCGGATGACCTACACAGGGAACGTCATGACACTCATAAAGAATCCTCTTCTTTAATTCATCATCCGCTGGTACACAAATTTTCCCGTTCCGAAATAGTAACCCACCTTGGATAGATAATTGTTCCGCTATCTTCTTATCTTCCCTAGGAACCTGAGACCCCTGTGAGTAAATCTCAATTCCACTCTCATTTTTTCATGTCTCCACCATCTTCTTGATGGGACCAAAATGAGAATCCGATTTACAGACCTCTCTCAGTGAGAGATATAGATCAGTGAAAATCTGGGTGAATGAAAGTTCATTTAGTTCACCAATCCAACTAAGTGCATCCGCAACTTGGTTAGAGGTGCCCTTGAGATCTCAGGATCAAATTCCTGCATAAGCTCAGCCCAGCAAGCTTTATGACCTCTCAGATTATTCTGATTACAAAAGTACTTTAGAGACTGGTGATCTGTATACACTATAAACTGACTATCATAAGGTAATGCCTCCAAGTTTTAAGTGCGTGTATTACAACAAATAACTCATTCTCCTGAGTTGTGTAATGCAACTGAGGCCCCATGAGTTTCTTGTTTTCAAACGCTATCGGCCTATCCTCTTGTAGAAGAACCGGCCCTATCACCGAATCACTCGCATCAGTGAATGACGTAAGGTATATCAGGAGTCACGATCTATAAAACAAGAGCTGAAGAAAGCATTTGATTGAGTTTCTCAAAGCATTGGCTCAATTCATCATTCCACTCAATAGGCTCACTAGGTTGACCTCGCTTTTTACTCTGTCTTTAGTCAAATTATTTAAAGGTGCTACCACTTTTGCATAATCTTCAATTGACTTACAAAAGAAAACTCTAAAACCAAAAAAAGATTTAACTTGTCTAATCGTCTTTAGTATCGGCCACTCAAGCACTATCTTGACCTTGCTCTCGTCAATCTCCAACATATTACGGGTGATCTTATGACCGAGGTACAATAACTCATGCTTAAAGAACTCACATTTAGATTCCTTACAAAAAAATTTCTTCTCGTCTGAGAATATCTAAGACAGTCTTAAGATTACTCAAATGCTCCATAAGTGTCCTACTGTAGATGAGAATGTCATCTAAGAATACAACCACACACTTCGCTAGATATGGACGAAAAAGATCGTTCATCATCATAGCTGGTGTCCGTAACTCACTCTGGGTTGCCGTCAGTACGCTTGCCCTAGTCCCCTCAGGGATGAGTGTTCCTATTGGGTGTATCGGGGGACTGTTGTTGCTGGCCTCAACTCATCTATCCTGAGAGGTATTCTCATGATATCTAGACCACCGGTCTATATTCTTACTAATCTGGGCTTCCTGATTGGCTAGCCCATAATGGTGTAAATTTGACCCACTCTCATGTGTCCCTCCATAATCCTCCACAAAGTTAGGTAATAGCTCAACGCTACTTGACACTCTCTCTTCCTCAGCACATTCTGCTTCGGAAAACTTTGAGGGTCCAGTCCTCTCGTAGGTGCCACGTGGTAGTCCTGTATGATGTAATTCTCTCATTCTTGGCAACTCGCGCCCTAGTGTCTATCGACTACTATCTAGCATCGGATTTCTCATGGCCTGACATTCACGTGTGGTGATGTCTGCTTCCTCTACAATCATGGATCTAGATATCGCCTCTTCCAATGATGAGATTCTAGATTGGCGTACCACTAGCTGGATATTACTCGATAGTCCTCTCAAAAAGCTATCTAGTAGTAGTTGCGGAGGTAATACCATTGTACAACTTAGGTCCAACTAGTGCACTAATCTCCAAATCATCTAGCATACTAATGCACAGTTTCTATAGATGTTTGTTGTATGGTAGATAGGGCAAATATCAAACTATCTAGATTATAAGTGCCTCTGAATTTTCTAAAGAATTCTTGATAGTACTCCTCCAGTGTGCTGATAGAAGCTTTAGGTAGAGTATGGTACCATCTCCTGGCTGTTCCTACCAAAGTAGTGGTGAACAATATCATATGATGCGCAAAACTCACCCTATTCACGAGCATTAGTGTTTCAAAATCCTCGACATGCTCATGGGCATCTTCATCCTCATTCCCGTGAAATTGCGGTAGGAGACCTACTATTTCAGGTATCCCCCCAGTGTCATCTGGGACAACCATTGGCTCAGTCACCCTCCTTAGTCTCGAAGTGATAGGAGTAGGGCTAGGTGCTGGCATAGTCGAGTGAGCTATGGATCATCATTCTCATCTGAAATTTCTTCCACAACAATCTTCTTGTCATGGTTGGTCTTGATCAAATCTAAGTTCAATTCAATCTTACTCTCTGCCATTGACTCAAAGCTTGGGTCCTCCCATATGACTTCTTCCTCAAGTCCTTCATCCGAGTTTGATTGAACTTTGCCTTTAACTCTCAGCTGAATTAAGCATCTCCTCCTCACTGTCATATTGTGTCGAGGGCTCACCTATCTCTACTTCTAACTGGCGGTCATCCGTGTGGGTATCTGACTGTGTTTCCCATTCTTGTAGTGATAGCGCTATTGTTATTTGTAGATAACTGGTGCTATCCTCATGATCTTCAAGGAAATTTATGTTCATGAGCTCTTTTGGTGGTTGTTCCTGAGTGTCAACTACTTTTGGGAGTACGGGAGGTGTATCTTCTGTTAAACTCCTACTATCTGCGGCTAGACGTGGTTCTCTAGGCAATAGACTAGCCTCTTGTAATGAAATTTCTATAGCCAGGTCTAGTTCTGCGTACGAGAATCCTTCTGGGTCTAGTTGTGGTCCTTCGGGCTCTAGTTGAGATTCGTTCAAGAGGTCTTCTAGTATGACATGCTTGTCTTCAGAGTCTATGTCTAGCCCTATCGATGTAAGGTCTTCTCTTCCATACTCATCCTGATCAAGGGCCTCAAAAAATGCATTGGTAAGTCCTTCTTCGGTCATTACCTCTAGTGTATCCATCGATATATCAGGCTCACAAAGCATTTTCTTCCCCTCTAATTCTAGAGGAGGCATTTCATCCTCACCTGCCAAGTAGATGCTTGTGCCTAGGGAAAGTCCCAAATCGTCTCCCGCCATATCTATTTTCGCGTTAGGCGTGTCTATGGTCAAAAGTCCATAAATTTTTTTCTCAATCCACGAGAAAGATTTCATTGTTATCATACCAAAATTCTCCATTACTTTTAGAAACTAGTGTTGATAGGACCTGGTGGGCAGCACACTTTATTCCTCTACCAACCTCTGTTGAGTAGTGAGTATCGTAAGAATTTCCACAGTCCAACTAGGAGTTCTACCATCTTGAGGTACGAGGTCTTCATTAGTTCTAGAAAGGGTTATGTGGTACCTCAGGCTCCCATCCTATGGCTACTGGAGCGGGTCGACTAAGTGAATGGCTTCCTAAACACACTAGTAGTGGGATCGGTGCTTGCGCGATGCTAACCACCTTGTCTAGTGGCTGCATGGTAATCACATTGGTGTAGTAAAGTCGTTTGGTTTTAGTTCATCGTGGTATCCCTATTATGTCCTATCTAGGGCAATACTCCTTTCTATCGGGTAAAGGTCAACTGGTACTGTGTGCGAGATTCGTGTTTCTCCCAACTCATCCCATAGATCTCCCAAATCTTGTATTGGTGCTGCATACCAAGTGCCATCTTTCCTAGATGCTAGTGTTGGGGGAACATAGGGTGGTGTTGTATTTCGGACGATGTGATCGGTTTTTTCTTCTGGTTTTGAAGCTTGTGGTCTAACCTTAACCATTGGCTTCATAGTAAACCTCATATCGTACAAATGTCATGCGTCTGGCGAGTCAACCAACATAATTGACCAATCAACAAGTTTTAGCTAGCAACGACAACATAATGCTATAATAACTGACAAGGCCCTAAGGTGAATATTCTATTTGTGGGATCAACACACATCACTGTGTGATGCTAACCACTTCAACTTGTAGTAACACGATACTGATTTTTAGATTGCACAAACATGCTAGCTTGGGGCCGACGGTCTAAACAGTAGAATCGTTCTCAAGAAAAGCAAATTTGAGACACATCAAATTTGTAGATTATTAATAGTATGACTACCCTTCAAGCAATATTCCCTTATGAAGTAGCTCCCGGCAGACGCACCAATGTTAGGGCCATTTTTGACGGGGGGTTGGTCCAGCCAAAACGTCCTAAAAGGTCAAGGGGTCCCACCTCTAATGGCGGTTCGGCCCTACGTGAGCAACATAGGATTTGCCACTTCCAACTCTGATGGCCCTCTCTATTGCCCCGTGCTCCCCGACCGATGAGAGTTTTTCAGGCTCTCAGTGATATGGTTGCAAGGAGGGGGTGCTAGCACTTTTGGTGCAATGATTCACTAGCTTTCTAGGGTTACGGTTTCATGAACACTTCTGATCACTAATTCACATTAGGATCTTGCTAATATATCTTTTCCCATTGAATTCGGCTTATACTTAGTAAAAATCTTACATGGGATGGAAACCGATTTACTGTCTATGATGTGCTCGTGGGTTGCACGTTATACACACCGCTTTGTTTGCTAAGCGGCGATATTTTCGCCGACCATCGGGTCTAGGTATTTCGCTAGATAGTACCGACGACGGGTGTGACTAGTGTGATGCTTAACCAAGGCGGTGTATTTCAACCGCAGATGGTGGACGGCCCGCTCTGGTGTTTCACAGAGGTCGGGTCCAATTGATACGTTTCATAATTAAAAATCGGAAAAATGCTTCAAAACTTGACAATTCCATTTCAACTAAACAAGTTTATCATAAAGTGAAACCCGTTTCTCTACTTTTTAATAAAGCACATCGCAATAATCAATGTAATATGACCAATAATCCTGGCTAATTATTCTTAACTTCTAAGTCGGAAATGGAAAAACCCTCATTGCCCTAATTAACCACACAACATGTTTTATGCACATTATAATTCCAGCCTGAACTCTAAAATAAAAATACGATTCACTCCAAAACTTCCCCTTATTCACTTAGCTGAACGAGCATAACCACGAAATGCAAACGCATCCGAACTCAAATCTATATGACCTCGTTACTAAACAGATGTAAGCCATCTATAAAACCTTACTTTCTTAAAAAAAAAAACGCTTTATGAAAATCTCATTCACATGTAGCTGACTATAGCAGTAACTTCACATTGCATTTCAATTTAACTTAAGAGCTTGTAGCCAGAATTTTATGAAACCGAAGTGAATAGAAAGCAACATTAGGTAAAGTAAAAACTTACTTCAATGTGCAATTAGGTAGCCGGATTGCGCGTGGAACACCAACTAGTCATGAATGCCTTGCCGCATCGATCACGTGCCCTTTGCCACTTGTCACTTGCTTTGTCACAGTCGGTCGGTGAAGAACAAACCACCATAGATCTGATGTTTTGGCTGTGGACAGCGATTAGAGGCTGCAATAGGTCTAATTTTTGCCTCGGATGAAAAATGTAGGGCACAAACAGGATTTTGAGGTCGCTGATAGGTTTTGGGCCCGATTTTTCACTATAAACAGCGATGGGGAACCCGCAATTGATTTGATTCAGGACCGTAGGACCTCAAATAGGTCGTAGATAGACCAAGTAGGCCACAGATAGGCTGAAACTAGGCCTTAGATAGACTGTGCAGGTCACAGGCAGGCTGGTACAACTCATAAATAGGTGTAATAGGTTGCTGACAGGCTTTGTAGGCCCAAAAATAGGTCGTAGCAGGTCTTGGAAGCCGCATTGATTTTTGGCTACAGATGGCCGCAGACAAGTCACACAGGCATTTACCAGGCTGTGGGCAGGCGGTACGGGTCACAGGGCAGTAACTTGACGTGCAAACTGGCCGCATGCAGACTGTGACAGACTTTCGCAAGCTGTGGGCAGCGATTAGAGGTAGAAAACTTCTGAATTTTGGTGATTTCCAGTGATGGGCAAGTCACAGTAGGCCGCAAACAGGTCGTCACAGGTCTGAAACATAGTAGAAGGCCGCAAATAGGGCTTGGAGGTCACTGACAGACTGGTGTTTGGCCACTGGGATGGCTGCTAGGTTGTGGACAACGAACTAGTGATGCAATCCATTGATTACGGATCACCGATGATATAAATGCAGGACCAACAATGGAGCACAAGTTCGAGCGAGTTGTAGACAACACCAATATGCTCCGAATCCACTTAGGAATGTGATGTAGGAATCACATTTGCCATAGGGTCAACCTTCTTGTGAAAGCAGGGTTGTGACAACAAAAGAAACTCGGACTACTTGCCCAATTGATCACTACTAACCGAAATTCCGAACAACATCAACTTTACTTGCAATAAACCATTCATGCAATTACTTCCAGCCAATTGGAACGAAAACTAACTTTCAAACATTGCTTCACAAACAAGTATATGCAACCTGATACTCTCCTATTAGCATTCAACCAAGCTAAGCCAATCGCCTCTCACTAAGATCAATCAACCATTAACAAATGAGCTTCAACCACAAAAGCAAGTACTAAATCTTCTTTATGTTGCAAACCTCCAACTCTCAACACATCCTATCATCCTATCATCTAGCAATTAAGCTAGCATCCACAATCATTCCGATGTGTGAGAAACTATCATAGATCCACTCACCCTCTGCCTCAAGCATAACATCGGTCTCAACTCTCAATCAAATAGTTAGTAGAGAACCTAAAAATCTCATCCACCAACAATGACATGCATCCAACAATGAGCTCATTCCATAATTGGGAAAAAATCAAACCTTCCAACCACAAACAATACCTTCACCCACAACAAATGTTCAAACCTCTTTCAATCCCATCACCCATACCTAAAAACACTAACTCCAAGTTACTCTCAAACAAAGCCAGTAACAACTCCTCTCAAGAAAACAAGAATTCAAATATACTACTCTCTTGAATGACAATATTGGCTTTGTGAAGTAATGAAGCTACAAGAAACACCTCCCACATCCCACACAATATACTAGCATTGATGAGTAATTAGAGACAAGGCATACAACACCACCATAGTAAACAACAAGATACAAGAATCCAAGAAAGACTATGGTCTCACCCAACAACTACAAGACAAAACAAATCTCACAAAGCTCTCCACTCATATGAGGCAAGGATCCAAAACTACTAACTCCCAAAAATACTAACTCACAAAAGTACTAACTCACAAATACACTAACATCCATATACACTAACATTTGAAATACAAGGAGTTGGCTCTTCTTCAATGCATCCTCTTCACCATGCCATCTTGCCATTCTTCATGTCCTTCAAGCCCTCTTTGCCATTTGTCCTTAACCCATTTGATAGTACACCTAGTGGCCTTCACAAGAGAGTGGAGGAGTGGTGCATTCAAGGCCCTCTTCCAAAACTAGCGAAGATGCCATTTTTGTCAAAGGCTAGGGAGACCATTCAAGTTTCCCATTTTGTGCACCCTAGAAGCCCAAAATGTCAATGGCTAGTGGGTGCACCTCCCAATTTTTATAGCCTCCAAGATGTTTTGGCATTTAATATCCAAATTTTGGGTGAGGCCCTTTTTCAACCCCTATTTTTTGTAGGCGGCCCTCATTTTTCTTTGGGTACCTTCGTTTTTGGCTTTTCTTCGTTTTTTTCAAGGGTCGTGCGCCTACTGCTCATTTGTCTGGGTTTTTGGCCTGTTGGGTAACCACTTGGCCCACACATTTCGTTAACTGTCCGTAAATTGCCCAAACTTTGCCGTTAGGGTTTCTGTGACTCCTTGACATTGAATCCATATTTCCCAGTCTCGTTTTTACCCGAAACTTTCTTTTCTCGGTCTTTTCTTCTGTGGTTGACTTTTTCGGCATTCATGACTAGGGCTCCCACGACAACACGGTTTCCTTGAAAAATACACTGAGTGATCATATATTAGTAAAAATGGACTCAGTACATGGTGGGATTTTAGCATGGTCATACCGGCTATTTTTTTACAACTGGCCATTTTTTTGGAAAGCTGTAAAATATTTACCGGCCATTTCTAAGGCCACAAAATTTCATCTAGCCTCATTTAGGGCGGGCTGGGACCCAATTCTAGGTGGACCGGCACTTTTGGCTCGGTCTTACAAAACTTGACCACAAAATATTTTTGACGGGTTTAAAAAAAAAAAAGTCAATTTCTTACTTTTAAACTGTGTCTAGCCACTTTAGGGGCGGGCTGGGACCCAGACCTAAGGCAAATTTGTGCCAATTTTTCTCTAATAGCCGGATTTTACATGCCGGTTTTTTTTAATTATTGCGAACTTAAACTTCAATATTAGTCCGATTTTCCGTGCGAAAATATCGACTAACATGCGCGCATGAGCTCACACACACCCCATCGGCCGCCCGCCATAGGCAGACACACTTCGCTAGTCATATATATTAAAGATATTTTAGTAAGATAGTGTATCCATACATGTGTCACACTACCTACCTAACTTGTGTTACACTACCTATGTTCCAACGTTTACAAAAATATATAAAAAAATTCTCTCTCTCTCTCTCTCTCTCTCTCTCTCTCTCACACACACACACACACACACACACACACACACACCCCCCATTGGACGCCCACCATAGGCGGACACACTTCGCTAGTATAAAGTTAAAAAAAAGACGCAGTTTTCAAATGAAGCTCACCTAAAAAAGTCGCGTCACCTTTGAGAAAATCATGGCAATAAGGTCTATCGAATCAAAGCTAACAAAAAAATGAGAGCAAATATTTATCCTTGTAAGAGAAAAGAACTTGGAGACTATGATGTCTTGGAATAGGAACTTTTTACTTGACAAATATAGGCATCTGTTTAATCTCGTCCTAAAGTACTACTCTCTGGGCTCCATTCACCAGCCCAGTACAAAGTGTAAGGGTCTACCACTTTAGTGACATTTACAAACTACAATGATACAAAGTGATCTAGAGCCCAAAAAGCCATTGAAGCTGATTCTGAGAATGCGACACAGCACAAATACCAAAGCCGGTCAGCCCCACGTACCGTATACTGCATACCAACTCTCTCTCGATGGTGGTAATTGCTTCGTACTCACCTTACATGCAGCGATCCTTTGTAGAGCACATGCTTTTTTTCTAACTCTATATCTGATATCATGCAGCCAGAAAGAGTGGAGAGGGAAAGAGCAGTGTTTTTAGAGTCTTTCTCAAATATGTTACAACTTACAGAAGATATGCTGAGACGAGCAGTTGAGAGGGAGCAAAGAACAGTGTTTTTGGAGTCTTTTTTTTATATGTTAAAACTTCTGAAGATATGCTGAGACGAGATACTCTTTTGGCTAGAGGACAGTGCACGGATGATGGTGAATGGAGGCTATTTCTTTTCCGTAGAGGACAGTGCATGGTTGGTGAATGAAAGCTATGATTGTTTTATTAGAAATTAGAGACTAGAGTGAACAAGCAATTGTGAAGCAATGATCAATTGTATTATGAGATGCGAAGCACGTTGGAGGAAAGATGTACTTTTAGTGTTTTTATTAAATTTGTACTAGGTAATGGACATTGGGAGCCCCATTATTACAAATAATCTCGATATCGAGTGGCGGAGGCCAAGAACTGTTTGTGGACCGGATTATGAGTGGTAATGGCTCGACCAATTAATCATTACCGCACGTAATTGGCTCTCTCTCTCTCTCTATCAATACACGTGCATAATGTGCAGGCTGGATTATTGAGTAACAAAGAAAAACAAGAACGATGTGGTATTGTACCACAAAGGTCTTGCCATGTCATATTGTCATATTTTAACTTTTTGACCTTTTGTCAAAGTTAAAAGAATGTAGAATAATAGCTTAGTAGAATTTTGACTGTTGTTTTTAATTTTTATAGGCAAATGTCTTATGGATTGTGACAATGTTTTTTTTCGGGTCAATCCAACAATTTTAGCATTATGTCAAGGCCTTTGTGACATAATAAAAAGATGAGCACGTGGATGATCCATTCTCTGCTTTTGCATGCAATAGAATCAATACGTTGCTATGTAAGTCAAGTAGCATGAGACCATGATAAGATAAATAGAATTAAATGCACTTTTCAGGTGATTCATATCTAATTTAGATATTGACAATGTCATATGTTTTGAATCTGAAATATATCTATGTTTTTGATAAGCTTGTATTTTATAATAAGAAACTTGGTATTAGTTTATTTTGATATTTGAAGTTGCACAAAGCAACAATTTGCCTATAGATTTGTGGTATTTTTTTTGAAGTTCAGACGCATTTATTAGATTTTTTTGCTAAAAATTTAAGAATCGATAACTTAAGCTATCGTGATGACTCATTCGTTTTTTTTGACAGGCGAAAAATATGAAGTGAGAGAAAATGAAAATGCGACACTGTAGTTAAACTCCGTGTATTTCTGCAGACTGTGTAAAAACACTTGTAAATCTGTAGATTGTAAAAGAACACGAAAAAATCCGCAGAACTGGATAAACAGTGGAAGAGGATTAAAACCGATTAGTCGATTAGTAAGAAGGAGAATAATCCAACATCCCACACTTTCCAAAGTGTTCAAATGCTTTTTGACTTGTATAACTTTGAAAAGTCAAACTCTAAGTCTAATATGAAAATTGGCCTCAATTGCCAAATATACAAATATGACCTAAATAGCAAAACTAGTCAAAATCTTTACAAGTTACATTAGGCAAGAACTATTGCTCCTACAATATGATATATCCACATATTCAGATTCCTTTCCAATGGAAACTTATTAAGTTGCTTTAACATTTTTATTCTTCTCTAATAGCTTATATCAATAATCGATCATATAATAACTATTCTTAAATTGTTATTTTAAAAGATGTATTTCTAAATGTAACAAAATTTGTGTCAATTTTTTGCAAGTACATAAAAGACACGAGTCTGAGATCAAATGTAGAGATATTGGAGAAACTATTCAAATATTGGAGAAACATTGAAATTTGGTGTCATAACAATAAAATTCCATCATCATTATAGAATAGAAAACAAGTAGAAATTGCAATAAAGTGATATCACATAGACACAACTTGATCGTAATAATTCATATTCATATCAATGAAAATTCCAAAGATGGGTTGAGTACAAGTAACATTGTATCTATATTTGATGATAAGATGTACATTTTTATGTACATTTGGTTTTGTACATTTGGTTTTATTCAGTATTTTTTTCTATGTTTTTTTCTATAGCAAGAGAAGTATCAGGTAAATTGCTTGCTCCTATGCTATTTCAGATTTAGGAGCTTGATAAAGCACAATCTCCTGTCCTGATGATTGCACTTCCTCTTCATTGAGAAGGACTTGTATACCCCGTTGATCGTAAATACTAATGTCTGTTTTTTGAGCAACCTGAAAGGCTGTCAGAGCAGGGGCGACTTTTTTGGTATCACCCGTGGGTTTGTCGATTTCAGGAATAAAACTTCTGTCGTTTGTAAAAAAAACCTTAATCAGCTCTTTTCACAATCTGTACACTTTATCGAGGTTGTATGGTTCGATAGTGAATTGTCATTGACAACAAGATGGATGAGTAACTTTTTAAAAATGACACTAAAGAAATCAGATCTAAAATACAAAAGTAAAATGAACAGTTTTGTCAAAAATCCAAATTAGAAGAAAAAATATATTACCTTATTAAGATCAATGTCCACTTGAAGATTATACCATTCAAAAAATAACTGTATTGTACAAAACAAACCATGCACAACTGAAAGAATCCCTCTACTATACAGACTGCATATATTGAAAGAAAAGTATTCACATTCTGAAAAATATTCTCTTAATTTTTTTTTACAAAACTTATGTTTGTAAAATTATATGAATGAATTAGCAATAATGTTTGTTAGGACAGATTTTATTTGTGAATTGGCCATTGTTGGTATATGCCGGATGGCTAAAGGAAGCAAAACATCAAATTTTCTATGTGTGTTGTCAGTTGAATTGATTTTCACACATAAAATATGATACTCTCTTTATTGACTTTTACAGAAAGAATGTTGAGGCTCCAATGTCGGCTGCAATTTTTAAAAGAAATTAGAAACCAAATATAAGAATATTTAAAGATCAAATCATTTCCAAAGTAAAAAAACTTATTTATTTTCATAAGGAATCAAATTAAATTTGGCCACAGGGCTGCGTTCGATGAAGTATACAACGCCATTAAAATTGGCCTCCTTTGTTTTAATTGCGGACATGAAAAATGGACTTACAACAACAACGTCTTGTAGGAAATTGAGACTGATGTTTCGTTGTAAAATTTTGTTGAGCAGCATGAACAATAGTGTCCGAAATCTTCGCACATTTATTTTTCACAAAAATTTGGATCCAACCGGAAGCTTTGTTGGGTATCTTGAAGAAAAAAATTAAAATAATTGTCGAGACAATCTATTTTACTAGCTAAATAGGCTTCATACTCATTATAGTAATCAGAATAAAAAATCCTACCTAGGATCGTAAGGGATTCTAACAAAAAGAGAATGTACAAGGGCTTGTAGAGATGAGAAGACTATATCTACAGATCTCCCCGAAATGT
Source organism: Diphasiastrum complanatum (assembly GCA_029204225.1). Lineage (NCBI taxonomy): Eukaryota > Viridiplantae > Streptophyta > Lycopodiopsida > Lycopodiales > Lycopodiaceae > Diphasiastrum > Diphasiastrum complanatum. Next base: position 63,275,768 of record CM055101.1, read on the forward strand.
TGTCAAGTTCCTCTTGGGTTATTTCCTGCTTGGGAGAAAAAAACCTTTTGAGTAGCTTGAACATCAATAGAAGGAGGAGAGGATGACTCTGAATCCGATTCAGAGTCAGAAGACTCTGGAGGGGTGGAGAGGAGAGTTGAAGCAGCTGGCCTAGGAATTCGGCTTAAGAGGGGCATGACTGATTCCTCTTCCTCCTAGAGGTCGTGGGCACATATGTCCTGTCCAAAGACAGATATCTTGAGGTGCTAGTATTATCAACGTGAAGATTTGAGTAACGTGCCCGAAGTTGTTTGAGGATTACAAAATCCTTAGGCATGATGGTAACACACTTACTATGCACGGCTAAGAGACAAGAATCTTCAAAAAACTGGGAGACTCTACAACACCTTGCAGGGCCTACATGGCAATAGCAGTGAATCTCACATGCTACCCCAGGGATAGTGTGACATTTCTAACAGATCGGTTGAAAGGAGCTTTAGGAATCAATAATTTAGTGGAACTCTATAGTTTCCTAATCTCACTCAGCCAAACCTGCTTCCATCCATGACGACGACTAGTACCAAGGGGAATACGGGCATAGGAGGGTTGGACAATGCTACGTTGGCGAGCAATGGACTTGACACAGGCCATCATTATTTATAGAAAAATTGAAAAAAAGATCAAAATTGAATATTGCTTTCGAGCACAGTGGGCAAAAGCAAAAAAAACATATATAGAAAGTGTGCTTTGACAACAATATTATAGGGAGGACGATATCGATCTCGAGCGCAGAAGATAAGATAAAAAAAAACAACAGGAAGCATCGTGTTCGAGAGCGATATTGGACGAGTGCAAATTGTGTGCTTGGACGGTGGCAAATGGCAAAGGGCTTGCTCGAGACCGATATCATAGAAAGCCAAATTCTTTTGCGATGAAAAATGCTTGTTGGCAATGTCCTTATAAGCTAAATTTGTCCACACGTGCAAACGACGGTGGCTGGACACATATCATCACGAGAAAGTACGATGTGCAAATCTGTATCACTAATAATGTGTACCACGTGGCTTTTTACACGTGTCAAAATCTGATTTGCGACGTGTTAAATCATAACTACTGGGCCACGTGTCACAAATGTGAATCACTACATGTCATTGCACACGTGTGACAGATTCTATCTAATGATGGCATTATGTCAGAATACGTGCACCAATAAAAAATCGACACGTATCTTTTTCGATGGACTTCACACGTGCAATTTTTTTTTTAATAAATATCTGTGTTTTGGCTCAATTTTTCATGCATTTTTCACCATTCTCTCGCTTCTGATATCGTTCTTGAACACACAAATACTATCTTTAATAGTCTCGTATATCTCTTGCGCTCAAGATCGATATCACATTTTCAAACTGATATTTATGTCCCTAATATCGGTATTGAGAGTTCACTCCATATCTTTTCTATTTCCCTCATTTCTTTGCGCTTAAGATCAATATTTGCTTTTGATATCATTTTTGAGCGCAATATTTTTCATCTTTTTTTTTTTTTTTTTTTTTCGATTTCAATCTTGTGCTCAAAATTGATATTGTGTTCTATTTATTGTCATTGTCCTCTATTTTATAGAAATGTTTAGATTTGAGACTACTTTATTTTTTTTTTAGAAATTCAGAATTATTGATAATATTGATTATTTTAAATCATTTTTTTTGTTTCTTTCTATTTTGCCTTCTATCACCCAAGGTCCTGGTGTAGAGGCTTTTTCTGAGACTTATCTTAGATTCAAGTCTTTCATAAATCCACCTTTCTATAAATCTCAGAATAAGGATATGATATATTATCAAGACTTGGTGAACATTGACAAAAATAAATATAAATCAAAACTTGATAGGATGTTCACTAAGTTGCATGATGACTTCGAATCTATAGATAGTTGCCCTCTACATGATAAGAAGTGCATATTTTTGGAATTTTAGTCAACGTTTGTTTGTTTTTCTTTTGTTAAATATTAATTATATTCTGATATTGCATCAACATCTACTTTTGAGGTCGGTTCTTCAAGTAGTGTCAAAACTACAAAATCCAAACTTATTGATTTGGATGTATTTCTTTAGGATACTTGTGTATATAATGATGATTATTCAGATTTTGCTCATGTTCGAAATAGGGCTTTATTTATAGGTTCTCTTTCTACTATCTCTCTGTCCTCTAACTGCAAGACTTTGATTACTCTCCCTACTTATATTATCAATAATGATTCTTTTTTAACTTTATCGGATATATCTAATTTTTTTTACTTTACATAGGCCGAAGTCCTTTGTATTTTGAACAAAAAATTAGATGAATTTTCTAGCTAAATGATTACGAGATTGATGATCTTCTCCCAAGAGTGGATGATCCAGTCAATGATCAATTTTCTTCAGAAAAACATTGTTTGAAAATGGTTGTTGATCAAGTTCATAGAAACGAAGCTGATCTTCTTAGCGAAGATGAGTTTCAAATAATTCAAAATCGATTTGGCTTTCTGGAGCTTTCTGTATAGACTCCAAGCTCTTTGACTACGAGAGGAGGCCACAATGCTGATAGTGAGAAAGTCATAAGTGAAGACCAAGTTGAATGCGTAAGTTTTTTTTTGAGTTTTATTAGATGATGTGTAATGCCAAAATTTTTGTAGTAAAACTCACATATATTTTTCTATTTCAGAAAATTTATATGTGGATGAGTTTGCAATTTGTCGAGGAGGACACAGATTTTTGGTTGGTGAATTTTTAAGAGATCATGCACTGGGACATTATTTGAAGTCCTTCAAGAATAATGAGATAAGTGTGGCCCATTCAAAATTTTATCAACACGGTGAAACAATGATTATGACGATCAAAGCACTTTCTCATTTTCTTGGTGGACATAATTTTGTGAGCGTGCATAGAATATTTTTTTTTAGAAAAAACATAGCTCTTAAATTTTAGGATAAGACCTAGTGAACTCAATGCTTAGATCATGACATTTTACATTGTAACGAATCTGCACTCTTCTATAAAACCATTGGAAAAACTGCAAAATGCAGCTATTCTTTGTACTGATTTGACCATGTTGTGTACTTTTGTGAAATGCCGCTCTTGCTTGCCAATGAGATTTTTCCATTCCTTGTGATGACCATATGCTGAGGCTTCCACAATTTTTTGAATGATGTTGTAATATGTGCTGCATTTCATAAATCAAAATCAAAATCAGTACTAGAAAAAAAATAGTAACATGAAATTTTGTAATGCATTGAATTCTTACCATATAATGTATTATGTGATCTTCTCTCCATGCACTCGTAACTGCATCAAAAAATTCATTGGTTGTTTTCTGTATCATTTGCACATGAAAATATCAAAATCGTGAAAAGACAATAATAAGTGCCTTCCAAATAAGATTTACTTTATTATACACACGACTTTTTTCCTAGATAATCTTTACACAAGTGATAGTAACTATCACCTATTTGAGCTCTAACTATGCATAAGATACAATCCGAGATTAAGAAATTGAAAATACCAACATCTTGGAACATTTCAAATTCCAAGCGTTATTCACACAAGTAAAAAATTTACATGATTGTAAACAGTCCTTAAGAAAATAATTTTTATGTTGGAAGAATCATCATATGAATTTTTATCTGAAATCCATATTCAAGAAATCCAAAGGAAATAAGGGTTTTTTAAAAGTGAGAACTAGCTTTTAAGGGTTTTCGATTTGGAATTTATGAGATACCATTTAGGGATATCGGATCTATATCTCATAATCTCTCCAAATACCCTAACAACATGGTGAAAAAAAAATGAGAAATGATATGAAAATCTAATATAAATGAATTTAAAAACTTCATGTCACAAAAGTTTAAAATTCATATATAATCTTCAAAATCATTATGAAATAGTCATGTACATGCTTTCCAAAAGTCATCAAGGTCATTGACGTCTTTAGGCTTTTCTAGAAGAGCTTCAATAGAGAGAACGACAACTTCTTCAACAGTTTCTTCTACATTGACAACATTATAATCCTGAACTAAGACATCTACAAAGTCTTCTGTGTCACCCACTTTCTCACTAGCGAAAAGTTGTGGTTTTTTTGACAGAGGAATTACAGAGTTTTTATCATCTGTAAACTTTCCTACCTCTGTTAGTTCATCTAACAAAACTGAGATGGATTTCATTCATATTTTTACAAATTCTACTAAACCAGAATTTAATTTTACAACAACAACATACATTCCTTTTTGCACAGCGCATGCGTTTGTAGTACTGTTTCCGAGAAACAAATCTAAAATTCAATCCGCTGGGTGTGAAAAAATGTCAATAAGATGATTAATTAATTGTTGTGGCTTTTGATAAAGACAAGCCACAAAATCTATCATCGGATTTTTTAATTTTTTTGTGACTGTTGAAAATTGGAACAAGTTTCCAAAGCTAGTCAGACCGGTGGTGGTATAATGCAACATAGAGAGTTTGTCATCCAATGAATAATAACCAATGGTTATGTATTCAATATCATTGCACAGTCGTGCACACCACCAGCATTGCGAACATTGGACTTGTACCTACAAAAAGAAAAGTAAAATATTATTTTAAACAATGATCTATGCTCAGCATATAATATATATAAAAATAAAACAAATAAAGTTAATTTAAAAAAAAAAATAAAAAAACGTACCAAATAGCATTTTTAATCCCAACATTGCAAAAGAAATTTACTTACAAGAGCCCACACCTGAAAAAATAACATTAAGAAGACAAAATATTAATTGTTTTTGAAATTTCATTTATTAATTTTAAAAACGTTTGAACCAAACATTTCTTGCTAAGCATAGTAAAGCAATTACCTAAACTAAAAATTTATGAACCAAACATTCTATGCTAAGCATAGTAAACTAATTACCTTGCCACTACGAAATGCAAGATGGTAAAACTTATCATATTTCATAAGGCTCTACGTCGGATTCTTAAATCAAATGACAGGCTTGTTTCTTGATCACAAAGTGTTTCAGCTCCAACTGGTTAAAATCTCCAGCTTTGGAAATTCTAATAAATACTTTGTGAAAAAAATCTTATCCTCTGGATGGCCGTCATTTTTATCCTATAGTCTTGGTCAATGTTATGGTCCCAAGCAAGAAGTTAGCTTCCCTAGCAAAAGCAACAACACTAATAGATCGGAAAGAAGCTATATGAGGGTACTCCTGGGACAATTGATTTCTGGCTTGTAAACTATAAATGTCGTCCAAAACAAAAAAATGATAAGAATCTAAAAAAAAAAAATCAAATTCCGAAACATATCTACATTTAGTCGGATCTACCAAAACAACAAAATATTTCACAATTGCTTGCGTATGATTTTTAAATTTAATTTTGGGCTCTTGAACCTTCATTGGTTGATCTCTAGTGGATGGATCAATAGGAGGTCGATCACACTGGTCTATATCCAAAATTAATGTAGTTTCTCTATTTTTTTTTTGTTTTATGAATTTGATCTCTAATTTTAGATCTCTCAGATGAATCCTTCAACGGTTGGATAGTGGCTCCATGCAAAACTAAAGTGGCCTCTTCCATTTTCTTTTTACTTTCGTCAGATGGAACTACTTTTGATCGCTTGGCCATGGATTTGTTTTTAGACCTTTTTTTTTGGAGAAGAGGGTTGATTCGAAGGGTGCAAATTTAGCAATGGTAACTGTTTTGGATGGGACAGTGGAAGAAGCTATATTGTCACGTGCTACTACAACTATCTTTGTACTACAAGAAAAATAGATTGGATTCTTTTCCTCAACAACAACAAACAGGACGTTGTGCGATCATATGTCTAGAAAACTAGTTTTTGGCCTTTTTAGCCACTAGAACTTGAATTTAATCATATGTACAACCTATATGATTATGGTACATGACAAGTACACTATTTTCACACGTGGGAACAGGCTCCACACATGTGTGTTTATCTATATACAAGATTTTTGGCCTCTACCAAGCTTATTTTTGCATTTTTCACACTCCTCAAAAATCTAGCTTGGTAAATCTAGCTTGATGGAAAACATGATGATCTTGAACATGGGCTGAATTGGTCTTTGCTGGTTCAAAAGGTGTGAAGATCAGCCAATGAGCTTGATGTTGATCTGAAATCACCATATCCATGATAGTGCTTCTTTGATGTTGACATCTTTGATGAGCTTGAGAGCTTTGCACCATCCTAGCACCTCCAAAATTGATTCCTTCCAAATTTCATGTAGATTCTTGACTTTGAGTCTTGCTCCTTCTTCATGTGCATGCTCCTTCATGAGAAAATAAATATTTTTTCTTGATTTATTAGGATCACAAAGATCTAACATCATGTTACCACGATCTAGAGAATTAGACTCATCCAAATTGGCAAGACTATGCATGCTATAATAACAAAGTGTTTGCATCATATCTTCATGCTTGTTTACAATGCTAATCTCTGATCCAATGAGGCTAAATACTTCATTATGGAGATAAGTGTCTTTAGAAGATGATTCACTTACTCTCATAAAGAGTTTACAATTTGCCTCAATACAAATTTTCAAACTATGAGTGAACAAATCACTTTTGCTCTTGCATGACTCAAGAGCATACATTTGATGAAATAACCATTTGCTTTCTAGTTGATTTATAATCAATTTCAAACTTTTAAGAACATCATCTATGTTCTCAAGAGAGACTTCATACTCAACTAGTATGGTTTTACTCCAATTTTGAGATGCAATGATCTCACTAAAGCAAATTGATTTATCAAATGACATAAGAGAAATAAGTATGTGATGTATACCACATGAGATATGCTCCTCTTTCCCTTGAAATGTGAGCCACATGGACTCAACCATATTTCTTGAGTTTCTTTTTGGAATCACAATTTGAGAAGGTCTCTCCTCCTCAATCCTAGGCACACTTGAACCTTGAGAAGGATTCTCCTCCCCAATCCTTGGCACATTTGAACCTTGAGATGACTCCTTAATATCCTCTTCATGGTGCTCCTTTTTGATGGAAATCCGAGACCTCCATGTCTCATAATGATCACAGGTATGACATTCAATATGCACTTCCTATGATTATCAAGATTACTTATGCTAGAAACATAAGTCCAAAAATCACCACAACTTGGCATGATTTTTCTAATATTGAAATCAAAAGGTATCTCCATCTCAATAAGGCTAACTACTTGCTTATGGATATAAGTGTCCACTTTGGATGCTTCACTTATTCTCATAAGAAGTTTACAACTTGCCTTTAGGATTGAAAACATAGAATTTTCATCTTTACGAATGAACACATCATTCATGATCTTATTGAAACCAAAAGATCCTACATTTTGAAGATATTTCCATTTCCTTGACTTCATAACTAATGTAAGCTTACAAGGAAAACATATTTTGCTATCTTTTAAGGCATCACACTCAACTAGCATTGCCTTAAGCCACCTTTGAGATACAAAAATTCCTTCAAAACAAAATAGATCTTCATAAGTTGACATGAGAGCATAAATGAAACTATTTTCATTTTGTGATTGATATCTCTTGGATCATAACAATAAGTTTGAACTTATCTAAAGTTCCAAGCAAAATACTTTCCAAGGAGATAAAATAAATCCAGGTTACTTTCATGAAAGTGACATCTATCTTTGCATCTTGAACCAAACAATGTACTTCCAAATGAAAAATTTCAAAATATTTGACATGTGTTGTGATGGACTTGAAGACAAATCTTGCAAGTCCTTATAAGACTCCAAGCCTCATTCACCTTTCCACAAAGGAAACACCTTTCCTTGGACTTGTCCTTCTTGTATTTGCATTTTGAACTTGAAGCTCCATCCTTCACCTCGGCCCCCTTGCCTTGGTTCTCCTTGGATGGATTGGTCTTCTTTTTGTAGCATCTTGAGAAAATATATCCTCCCTTGCCACAAAGGTTGCACTTAGGATCCTTTCTTTCCTTCAGTAGGATGCCACCTATTGATGCCATGTGAATAAAAACCTGTGATATGATTCTACAAATGTAATTTGTGACTTTCAAGAGACTAGATCTGAACATCTTCAATAATCTAGAATGATCTACAAAAGATCTAGCTCACAAACCTAAGAATCAATCTTCACAGTAATGACTAGTCACTTGGAAACTTTGCTTTGATCACTAAGACAAAAGCACGCAATCTTTGAATCAAATCACTAAAGAGATCAGATCCAATCTCCTATTGGACTCATCAAATACCAATGACTCTTTCTTTTGAAATTTGAAATGGATATGAAAAAGATTTGACACCTAGATTTTCCTTTTCACTTGACTAGTTCTCTCAACACTTGAGATTCTTGAACAAAAGATGGGTTTTGTTTCAAATACATGAAAATCAAACTTAATCACTTCTTTTGGACTCACTCTTGACCCAAATAATCTCACACTTGAGATTTATAATGAATTTGATTTGATTTGACAACAAACTATACCACCAATTTTTCACAAAGCTTAAAAAGTTAGACAACTAGTGATTCACAAAGATCTCAACCATGCATGAATACTCAAATATGGACTCCTCCTCATTCTAGACATCCAATGGGATCTCAAAATGACCCTCACACTCTCACAAAGAAAGTTGAATAGAACTAATTTGAGTTTTATACATACTATGTCAATTTTTGCTCAATAAATTGATTCAATCACCCCTATTGGATTTCACCAATTACTCTATCTCTTAAGACTTGGAATGAAATTCAAAATCAAAAGTTGTGATTTTTCTCACTAAGACATTGTGCTTCAAAGAGCTAATGCCACTTAGAAAGATTTGATCACCTGGGAAGAGACAAACTCTCCACCAATAACAACAAAAAATGAGCTTCTAGATCTTGTCTTCTACAAAGGAAGGAACTCTTAGAAAATTGGATCTCTCTCTACACATTTGCCATAGGCACCTTAATGAATCTTTTCAAACCTTACAATCACTCAAACAAATTGAGTAGGGTTGAACAATGTGACTTGGATCTCAATCTCTTTTCTAGAACTCTCAATTTAAGCCAATCTATGTCAAATTCTACAAAAGATTTGCATAGATGCTCTATATGCACTAGAAACTCTTAAAGGTTTCACTTGGAGGACAGATCCAAGGATGTTTTCTAGCAAATTGATGCTTCTAAACTTGACCCTATCACTCTTGAACAAATCTAGAGTGATGGTACAATGGATTACAACCTCTCACCTTGCATATCACTCCTTAATCTATGATTTTTTAGCAAAATCTCTCTCAACTTCAACATGCACTCAAAAAATCAGAGATGATCAATTAATGCACCTATTTCAAGCTTCAAATTTAAATTCTTGGCTGATCTAATCCAAGAACTAATCAAGGGATTAGATTCTCTATAGAAAATGCTTGATTTTGCACTAAAAATCTCTCAAATTGGGTGTGTGAGTCAAATTGTACAAATTTTTGAATTTTCTCAGCCAAAACCAGAGCTGTACGGACTCACACGTGTGAAAAGGGTTCCTACAACCCACAACAAGTTTTGGTCCAAAAATTTTGAGAATATCTATCAAATCCAACTCGCTACCCAAAATTTGACTAGTTTCCAAAAAATTGCTAATTTTGGCTTTGATTTGGATTAACCCTATCAATTTCAACAAAACCTCTTATACTGGGCTCTGATACCATGTGCAAAAAGTACAAAAAGGACCAAGAGTGGATCCTAATCTGATCCTCAAGAGGGATTGGTTGTCAGATTACTTGATCTATCAATCTACTTCAGATTAAGATCAATCTAGATCAATTCTAGACACAAAATCCTAACAAGAACAATCATTAATTGAAGGTAAGTGTACTTTATGGTTTCACACGTGTGAAACACTGTCTGAGTATGGACTCCAACCTGAAAATAAAGTACACATTGATAGCACCTCAAAACAATCAAAACAAATGTAGACAAATGGAGAGAATCACTCAAAATTGCTTCCAAAACCAAGATTGGTGTCTCACATTGATTATGGCCAAATGTGGCTCTATATATACAATAAGTGGGAGCTCGTGGTATTGATCATCCCTTTGATCCCACATGTGTGAAGGTGCTTTGTCATATGATGATTCATCATGCAAAACTGACACTTGGACAAAACCTTCTATTTTGAGCACTTTTGGCCCATTTTCCTTTTATATGGAGATATACTTGAAAATATTCTAGAAGTCAAAATTCGTCTACTTCAACTTATTCCACACATGTGAGCTGTCCTCTACACATGGGATGTGACACCTAACCAAAGGATGTGGCTCATGCAAGCAATAGACTGATGCCATGTGTCATATGTCTAGAAAACTAGTTTTTGGCCTTTTTAGCCTTTTTAGCCACTAGAACTTGAATTAAATCATATGTACAACCTATATGATTATGGTACATGACAAGTACACTATTTTCACATGTGGGAACAGGCTCCACACATGTGTGTTTATCTATATACAAGATTTTTGGCCTCTACCAAGCTTATTTTGGCATTTTTCACAGACGTTTCTTAAACATTGTTTGAGGCTCTACATGACAGAAAACAAAAAATTAATGTTAGAGAACTTGGAGTATTCATAAAGTAACCTATGCTCAACATAGATTGGAATTATTATAGTACCAAATATTATAAAATCTAATTCATTCCAAACAAGATAAATGGTTTGCGTAAAAATTTACAATTTATTCCTTTTATGTATTTATACCAATGTCACAAGGGCTTTGTCAAAATACGTCTTAACGACTTCATCTTTGCAAAGTCGAATATTAAACATTCCCTTGTCCAAAATGAATATCGAACGACTTTTGTTAAGTTCTTTTACAAGAACATTGACAAAGCCCTGTTGCTCCGCATTTATTTTTGTTCAAAATTTCACTCTAAGTCTGCAAAATACAGTTATTATTGGCAATTCATTAGATTTTTAACAAAGAAATCTTTTGAAATTCGAGTTTGATTGAAAAAAATATATCCAAAAATTTGATTAAAAAGTAGCATCTTTGTTTGGATTTTTAGGTTTTTAAAACATTTTTAAGTCCAACCAAAGATTTTTTTTTTTAAATTCTATGCTGAGCATAGAAAATTCTTTTATTTTGTAACTATTGGCTATGCTCAGCATAGAAACCTTCTTTCCTCGCTCCCAAATTTTTTGCTGAGCATAACACCTCTTCAATCCTTAAGTGGTTATGTTATGCTCAACATAAGATATTCTCTTAATCTCTACTGAGTTTTATGCTGAGCATAACATGCTTTCTCACTTCATGCGGTTAAGTTATGTTGAGCATAGAATTCCCTCTTTAGCTCGCCCGCATTTTATGCTCAGCATAATGTAACCGCGTAAAGTGAGAAAGCATGCTATGCTCAGCATAGAACTCGGTAGAGATTAAGAGAATATCTTATGCTGAGCATAACATAATCACTTAATAATTGAAGAGGTTTTATGCTTAGCATAAGATTTGGGATCAAGGAAAGAAGCTTTCTATGCTGAGCATAGCCAATAGTTACAAAATAAAAGAATTTTCTATGCTCAACATAAAATTTAAAAGAAATTGAATATTTCTTTTAAGATTTTTGCAGTACAAGATTGGACTATGCTATGCTAATCATAAACTAAACCTTTGTAATACTATGCTGAGCATAAAGAAAAACTTTTAAAGACTAAAAGATTACAAATATTACCAGAACAAAAAGTGGATTGTTGTAAGCAATGCACAAGATTATAGAAGGTCATCAAGAATGAATACTTCTATCGCTCTGACGACAACCTTGAATGCAAATTCGCAAATGAGGTGCCATGTCTTACTCTTAGGGTTCTTAAATAAAAACATTCTGACCTTTAAACTTTAATGGGCCCTCTTTTCGGCCGAATACTGGTACTAACAATAAAAAGTTTTTCGATTTACTTAACGACTAGCTTTTTTGACGACCGCAACTGTGTCAAGTATACTAACTCTAATCCTACTATTAAAAGGAAACTCTATTAATCCTAACCCTAACCCTAACTTTTTAACATTCAAGAGTAATCTTTTGTAGTTGGAAATTATCTTTGTTATAATTGTTGATTTTATGTAAAATGCGCTCTTTGCGAATTTCAGTGTGTAGTTCTATTGATATTGGCATAGTCTCTTTTACTCTTTCTATGACTAGCATAACATAATGTAAAATTTTTGGTGGTTGTGTTATTTTTACGTTCATATTTTTGTTTCTGTCTATGCTTGGCATAGGACTAAAATTAAAAATTTTAAATTTTGCCAATAACAAGTAGTTGTTCTTCTTCTATTCCTGTTGTTGTAACTCAGTACGTAGCCACATGTGAGTCATCTTCGTCTGATATTCCTAATGAAAGTTACTATTATGAAGCCACTCCTTCAAGTTCTCATCCTAATACCCTTTGTGTTTCCCTGTGAACAACATCATCTGAAATTTCTCATTTAACTACTTTTCAGGAAATGACACCTTTGACACAACCTATTACAAATTTGAGTTCTTCGTCTTCAGATTCAGATGTTAGAGAAACAACATTGCAAGATCATTTTGACGAAACAAAAGAGTTAGTCAATGATGATTCACATGATTCAATTCACTCAGTCACGGATTCAAGTAAATCTACATATCTCCATCAATCAAGTCATTTTCGACGTGCAAGTTTTTCACATATTTGAAGAAGGTCCACTTCTCAAATCCAGAATCCGATCAAATCCAAAAGAGCTATATTTGTGAGAATTTTTATTCTTCTGACACTACAGAACTAGTAGAGACAAACAAACAACAACCTGATATTTAGACAGATATTTCTACACCTTCTCAACCTGTTCACACAACTATAGATGCCGTCAATCTACAAATCTGATTTCAAAAGAAAGGAAAGATATAAGAGAGACTTGAAATCTTCAGCTCTTTTGACAAAACATAAAAAATAATTGATTACAAGAGAGGAGGTTCGAAAGGTACGTTGTATTATTTGTTGTTCATCATGTTGCTTACATAAATTAAACAACAAAAAGATCGAGGAGTTGAGATCCAATTTTTTGTTGCAAAGTAAAGATGAAAAGAACTACTATTTGTGTGCCACAGTGTGACCTGATAAAAACTCATATGCATATTTTTTAAATGCAACAGAGGTTTGTCGAAAAGCTTACAAAATTGTTCATGCAATTGAAAATTCACGTCTTCAAATAATGCATGCACGATTTCAAATAGATCAAACATTACAAGGATCATTGCTGGGTAAAACTGTGTTTCCGGATGTTTTGAATGCTATGGCTTGGCTAAAGCATTTTGTGGATGTGCATGGAGAAAAATTACCAAATTCATCATATTTTCACTTGCCAAATAATTTTACAAAATTGGAGATATTTTTGATGTACAAAAAGTTCGCTAAGACAAAAAATGTTGCGTATTTAAGTTACTTGTATTTTCTTAGGATTTGGAAGAGAGATTTTGGTTTGGTGAAAATCCCTAAAAAATCATGAATGATAGTTTGTTTGACATGCATGTGAGTTGTTAAAATCTGTCAAACAACTAGCAAAGACCAATGATGAGAAAGGTAAAAATTTATTAACTTTAAGTACTTTAAAAATTTTCTTTTTTTTGTCATGATTTATTGAATATTTTAATTGTTACATTTTGTAGTGAATGCTGCAAAAGCGCTTCAAGTGCACAGAGATCAACAAACAATGAAAAGACAAAAACTAGGAAAACATCGAAAGAAATGTCTAGAATATCCACAAAAGTATCTAGCCCTTGTCATCAATGACATGGATAAGAAGAAAACGATGTTACCTCATTTCGTTAGAGTGTCAAAAATTTGAACGAGGTAGATTTTATTCAAGTTCATCTTGTTGGAACACTTGTATTTAATGGCACATTGGAGTCCAAAGTATTTTTCAATTATCCCAATGTTCAAAACGATCCAAATTTGACCACCACCATTGTACAAAAAATAATTTGCGAATTTGGTGATAATCTTCCAGAAGTATTGTATTTACAACTTGACAACACTGCTAGGGAAAATAAAAATAAAAATGTATTGGCTTACTTGTCCATATTGGTAGATAAAAAAGTTTTCAAAAAAATAAAATTAGGAATTTTGTTGGTGGGTCACACCCATGTGATCAAATTGATCAGATGTTTAGTTGTTTTTCCAAAAGACTAAGACGAAGAAGGCATTTTCTTTACTAGTGCTTCAGAGCATTGTTGAAGAATCATACATGCCAAAGCCAAATGTGTTGTTAATTAGACATACATATGATTTTCGTGAATATATTAAGACGTCCAATGAAACAAGTCGTTCTGGTGCTACTATTAATGATATTAGCTTTCACCATCAGTTCAAAATCAAATCTAATGAAACTGACATCACATTGTTATGTGGCAAACAATTTTCAAGTTTAGTTTTATGGTTACCTGTTGAAAGAATACAATTTTTGCTCAATATGCCATCTAGTCAAATCAAGTTTGTTGCATTGTCTCCTTTGAAGTCCATGCTAGAAGAACAAAAAGCACAAAGAGAGCATTGTGAGGTTGACCAATTTTTCTCGTTAAATTTTTTGGATTCAAGTATTTAAGCAACTTGTCAATTTTTTGATGAATTTAATCAGCATTGGTGGATGGACTTTTTCGAGGAACAAAAAATCAGCTTGCTCAATCTTGAACATGCATCGGCAACTGAAAAGAATTTCAATGGCCTCATAAATTAGGAACTTCAACTACAATTGTTGAACCTTCAAATCTACCTCAAGATAATGATTTCTTGAAGATTGTGCAAGGCGAGGAACGTAAAATTTATGTGGACTCAAGGAAGAATAGGTAAAGTGTAAAAGCTGCAAAAATGAAGTGGCGCGGAGATCTTAATAAAATCCAAATTGGAAGCCTTGTTGCACTTCTAGCTTCAGAAAACAATGAAGGACATCAATTTTGGATTGCCAAAGTACTTGGTTTCATTCAAATAACAATCAGACAAAAGTACTACGGGTCCATTGGTTGCGCACTACTTCAACAAATGCTTTTTTGGGGAGGTACGAATTTGAAATATTGCAAGTAGATCCAAAGGCCAAGAGAAAACGACCTCCTAGATCCTCACCATTAGTAGTAAGGTTGATTTGCTTGTTACCTTCATCTCTTTGCTTCTTCAAACATTCATTAGCAAAATGCCCTTTGATTCCACAATAGAAGCATTTTAGCTTTGACTATCTTCCTTCTTACTAACAAAAGAGGAAGGCTCACCTTGATTCTGACCCTTTGATCACTTGCCTTTGCCTTTGCCCTTGAACTTGCCTTTGATGAACATAGCCTCCTCTTCATATTGAGATGTTGATGTAGATCCACCTCCTCTTGATTGAACCCTAAACTCCTCATTCACCAAAATCTCTTGAAAATCCACAAGGCTTGGCAAAGTCTTTTGAATAGCAAAGCTTTGAACAAGATTAGCATGATCAGCCAACAAGCCATTAAGTATAACTTGAACAAGTTCTACCTCCTTAATGCTCTCATCAATATAGGCTAGCTCATCATTGAATGCTTTAACCCTCAAAACAAAAGCATGAGTACTCTCTTCTTTCTTTTGAAGATTTTCTTTCTTAGAGTAAACACTCTAGATGTGGACTTGGATTCATAAAGCTTCTTCAAAGCTTCCCAAGCCTCTCAAGATGAATTGCTCTTACCAATCTCCTTGAGTAGCTCATTGCTAATATTCATCTTGATAATGTGTAGAGCTTTCTTTGCTCTCTTGTCATACCTCACTTGATCTTGAGGTGCTTGAGGCCTCTCCTCCACACCTGCAACAATCGCCATCAACCCATTCATCTCCAATAAGGACTCCATCCTCACCTTCCAAGTAGAATAGTTGATTGAGGTAAGCCTATCCTTGCTCTCCAACATAAAGCCTCCACTTGTAGCCATGTTGGAGTGACCTGATCTTCTCCTTTCAACATGTTCCAATGCTCAAAGCACTCTTTTGAATGACCAAAAAATGTATCTTAAAAAAAATCACAAAGATATGGAGACTCTCAATTATCTTCTAGCACTATAACTAGCAAATCAACACATAGAATGAAGAATTCTTGATCAACCTATGATCTACCAACAATCTAATGAATCTTGCCACTTTCTAAGATTGAAACACACTCTATTAAGGTCAAGCAATTTCAAAAAATAGAGATCCAATCAAAATTAGGGTTTTGACAAAATCACAAAAAATTGAATATACCAAATTCTACATGCAATTGCAAAAATATTGATATAGAATCAAGAGGTTTCTTCCCTTGAGGAAGATCCACAAGATCCCAAGTATGATTCCTAGAATCTGTACTTGCATCGAAATACATTAAATAGACAATCACTAGCCTCCTAGAATAATCATTAAGAAAAATTATAAACAAATGATTAATGGATATCATTGAAAAATGTGTACAAGGAAAATTATTACAATCTCTCGCCCTATTTAAGCACCGTAAAGACGAAAATTTTTCTTATGAAATACTGTTCATTCATAACATTTTCATAAGTCTTTCATTATGCGTTCCAGTATGATTTTTCTACGTATGGGATATCGAATCAGCGCGCCTGGCAGACGATGTATTTGTTGCATTTGGACTGCGCGTTTCGAATCGCTATTCCAGGACCAAAATATTATTGAAATTTTTGAAACTATTGGACCCTATATGCATGATCAAAGCTTGATTCGGAAGACTCTTCATACTGGCCAAAGTTATGCAGAATCTATCAAATCAAGCTCTGATCATTCATATTCTGTCCAATATCGGATGAGCGTGCGAGAATACATACTCTGGTTTTCAAACGCTTTATTATATGCGCGTTGATTAGCTATTGGATGAAAATTTGGCCTTTAAAATTTTTCAGAATTATAATTATTGGATATAAAAGGTGTCTTATATTTAAAGCCTAACGTTGTCAATTTCAGCATTAAATGGTAGAAGTGTGATAGCATACTTTTGTAGCATTAATTGTAGATGTGACCATACTTTATTTGAAATTAATTCTGGTTAATTCGATATGGACTAATCATTTTGATGATTGATGGATATTTATATTGATTTGATTGACAAGCCTCTGAGTAATCATCATTGTAATCTGAACCTCAAAGATCCAAACCACCACGTTTGCAATCATTTTTTTATTTTTTCTATATATATTGATCGACGACGCTGAATTTTTTTTGCTTATAGTTATTTGCATCCATGCGATATCGATTCAGCGCGCTCGAAAAAAACTTCCTTTAATCCGTTACTGCTCACTCGCACCCATCCGCTACCAGTTAACGGATTTGTTGAGCTCAGGTATCGCTTCGACGCGTCCGACTTGAGGTCTGATCTTGAAATCAACATTATTGCGCGTTGATCTGCTACTATACAGTAATGGCGCGGACCAAGCAGACAACACAAGGGCATTCAGGTGGAATACCAATTTCAGGTGCTCCAAAACAAGATTCAGAGAGGAGAAAACAAAAGCAATCTCAACCAACCTGGCTTGTTATTCGTATACAGAACGGGAGTGTTTCAAAGAAGAGGAGGTCTCTTGACCCTCCATCTAAAGCGAGGGATTTTTTCAAGCCATCTCCTCTGAATACTATTCTTTCTTCTAGGCATTCTCCTCCTAATTCTCCTGCTAAGTCTCATTCCTTTCCTCCCACTCCATCTTTAACTTCTCCTGCTAAATCTTCCTCTCCTAATAAATCTCCACCTCCTAAATTTCCTCCTCCTCCTAAACCCGTAAATATTAGTTCCCTTCCTTCTGTTCTTGGAGACGATTTAGATGATTTTGTTAGTGTAAAGGTAGAATCAATTTTGAATGACAATTCTTTATGTGGTTTATCAGTATTACTTCCGTCACCCCCTGCACTTGCCTTTGTAAATACTCCTCAATATGTACAATATGACCATTTGTATAAACATGTTTATATAATATGTATAAACACGTATCTTAAAGGTTTAGGTCCTCGATACAGTTTTAGGATGCCGAAGACCAATGCTGGTCTCCCCCTTTCTAGTTTAGATACTGGTGAATTAGAAAGTAGGGATAAAATACTAGGAGACAATGTAGGAGGTGGGGCAATTCAGTACTGGATGGAGTTCTTCCAAAGCCCATTGTTTATAGATGTTGCATTGTTTTCCCTTCAATTCATGGCTGCATTTGATTTCTCTGATGTCAAAAGTTTGCACGATGATATGCTCCAATACGTCAGACTGGGGATTCCAATTCTCGTTCTGCCATACATAACAAAGTAATTGTCTATTTTTCAGATTTTATTTTATTGAATTTTTCATATGAATTTTAATTATGCATTGATTCTCATAAATTTATTGGTATCTGATTTCAGTGATCATTGGAGCTTATATGTGTTGTCCTTGTACGTCAATGATGAGGGTGTGTGTAATCTAGTTTGTTTAAAGATGAACTCTATTACACACACACACACAAAATTGTCAGGACCCATATACAGAAAATATTGGAACTCTTTTCAGTACCAAATACAAAAGCATATTTGAAGCTGAAAATGGTTGATGCAGAGATATAAATTTTTTCAGTATCGGTTCGACGTGCCCTTGTAGTTATTGATTGGTTTATTTTCATAACGTGCGCACTGATATGATATTCAATCAAAATATTTTTGATATCAGTTCGACGCGCACTTGTTTCCGTTGTAGATTTTATCTTACATCTTGCGCGTTCATCCGATATCTCATAATGTTCAAATTTGGATTCTGCAGTTCTCCCAGCAGGTTGATTCTGTCAGCTATGGTTGGTATACCGTATGCAATGCCAAACACTTTTTTAATTGGCTTGCATTACAAGATGGACTTCCAAATCTGGAAGAGGTAATATTTGATTAATTACTTTTAATTGTGTTTTTGTTTTTTTCATATACAAATTCCTATTAACTGATCTTTGATTAATTACATTTAATTGTGTTTATGTTTTTTTTTCAGTTAAAATGTCCGAAGGTCTCCCAATGGAGATAATGCACTTCAGGCAGGAGACCATAAAGCTTGTGATAAAAAATTCATATCCAGTTGCAGTGGCCGAGTGTTCTCCACCCAAGCTACTTTCAACTGGAGAATTGGATTTGGAGATCATAGATAGTTGATACTGATTAAATATTCGTCTCACTTGATGTGGATGAGACACATGTACAGAAAATTTTAATAGAAATATACTTACAATTTTTCTATGGTTGTTCTTACTTTTTTTTTTTTTTTCTCTTATCAATTCAAGTTATGATTCATTCATCTTCAATTTTTACTGTTTTTTAACATGTTTGTTTTTCATAGCCTTGGTCTGCCTTGCCTTTACCATGGTCTTTTTTGGATAAGTTCAGAATGATGATCTGATCGAACCTTTGTCACAACCAATCCAAACATGCAACATTTGTTCACTTAGATTTGTTGCAGCAAAGCTTTGATCAGATCATCATCTGAACATATCCAAATATGTCAAGACAAGGACAATACAGACCAAGGCAATGAAGACCAAAAATACAACCGAAATATATGAGACATCAACAAGGGCAAGCGTCGATTGTAGTGATCATTGGAGTTCAAGTGACTGAAGATCTCCCCAATGGAGATAGTGCATTTCCTGCAGGAGACAATGAATCTTGCTATCGAAAACTCATATTATCCAGTTGCAATTACATTGTGTTTTGCACCATGGAAATAGAGATCATAGAAATGAAAGAGCCTCACAGAAAAAGTGGTTCATATATTTTCAAAAATGATGTATACAAAAAATTGTATTACATAATACAAAATTCCATAGTTCATAATCTATGGATCTTCAATTTCGATGGGGGATGTTCCAATATCTTTGCATTTTATATGCTCTTCTTGCCTTACTCTTACCTGTACAAGAGAAATTATTTTAGTTATATATTTTATGAAACTGATTCACTTAGAAATAGAAAAAAAGAAATTTTTTTATATGGCATAACGTACCTGTATACCATTCAATCGAAATTGATAGTACTGAGGTAGATCGAATTGCGACATGTCTAGTTCTGATCGAATGTGATTGAGACACCAATCTTCCTCAACCTCAACCATTGCAAGAATGTTGTCATTTCTTTTCACTATTATCTGAAGTTGCTCTTGAGGGTTTATACCAAAATCTTGATCAAGTGGCTTCCAAACATTTTTGCATTTAATCCATCTTCTATAATACAACAGCAAAGTGAACATTTGTTTTTCGATGTGATATCTAAATGTCATGGATGAGTAACATACTCTGCACTCAACTTGCTGATTTTGTTTTGTGTCCCCAACATCATCCAACAACTTGGCGATTATATCAGCACTCAAGTCCTTACAAATAAACATTGTTTTTGTTCTCCGAACATTGCATTTGGAAAAAAAATCAACAAAAATAGTAAAAGGTAGATACCAACTTAATCTATTATTCTTTGATCCAGTGCTACATTTTAATATACTCTGAATATCAATATATAACCTAGATCGAAAACTTTCTAAAATTGTTGCATCAAGAGAAATCCATTCCTCACTCGAAAAATCTGGTAGGGGATATGGGTCTAATCGACCAACTAAACCATTTTTATCAAGAAAATAGATGTGATCATAAAAACAACTCTTGACTCTAAAAGTGATTTTGGAGAACGAACTTTATATTGTAAAATACCGATATCCGAATGTATGACATCGATTATTCCTACAATCGATTGAACTGATTGCCATTCAACGAAATTTGATAGGTACAAATATGCAAAACCAGCAAAAACATCTCATAAAAAATATAATTTAAAGAAAATGCTAAATCTAAAGAAATTGAATCTAAAAACTTACAATTGCATTTCCTTCTATCATTTGGATTCAGATCATGAATGTTGAGCTCATTGTGAAGATAAGCATGTTGAACTAAAACTTCCGTGATAGATTGACCAGCAGGTGATACTTTAAAATCCATTATCCTGCCTTTCCAAGAGTTCTATGTATGTTATCCGATATTTTTCTTTTTTGGAATGAGCCTTTTGTAGAGGGATGCATCAAGATCCATTGATATTTTCGATATATTCTTGGTATCCATTGATCTTTTGCATTTTTTTTCATTGCAAATATTGTTTGCATCAATGGTTCCTCTTGGTCTCCGATTATGTGTAGCCATTAGTCGAAAATACGAGTACGCAAGCTGAGATCAGAGAGAATGTAGAGATTGCGAGGTAAACCTAAGAATGACAAGAAAATGAGAGATAGAATGAAGAAAATGAGAGGTATACCTATGAATGACAAGAAGTTCCTTAACTACAAGGATTAGTTAGCCACAGTTTATGACTATTGATGTCAAATCAACCTCGAGTGAACAATGACGGACATCATAAGAGTATTCGGGCAGTAACTGTGGTCCAATCACAATTGTTTGTTCTGCCCGGCGGGATATTTGAAAATCACAAAAATTTGGTCGGGAAAGTTAAATACAATTTCCGTCCATCAACCACTGTTATAGTTCATCACAGATGGACACCATTCATTGGGACACATAAGCGTTGAAAGCGTTCGAAATCAAAAACAACATCTTGACAAAGGGCCCATTTTGAGTTCTAATATCCCCTAATGTAGGAGAGATCCATTATATCTTAAGGCCTAGAGATTGACTTTCATGATGATTATGCTTTTATTTTTCAATCTAGATATGCTCTTGCTATGTTGAAAAAATATCATATGGAAAGTTGTAAGGGCATTGATACACCAATGGAGCACATTGTAAAAGATCCTAATAAAGGTGATGAAAGATCCTTCAAGGACATCACACTTTTTAGGAGTCTTATTGGCTCTTTGATATGGCTTACCATCACTAGGCCTGACTTGAGCTATTGTGTGCCAAAGTTGAGCCAATCTATGCAAGATCCAAAGATCCAACATCGGAAGATGGCCAAGAGGGTGCTAAGGTATATATCTTCATCACATGATTATGGTTTACTTTACAAGAGTGAAGATTTATCCATTATTGGCTACCCGGATTCGGACTTTGCAAGTGATAAGGTGGATCAAAAGTCCACAAGTGCTTACACTATCTTTTTTGGAGGAAATCCCATATCTTGGCTTTTCAAAAATCAAGATACTATCTCTCTTTCTTCTTGTGAGGCCGAGTATAAAGCACTTACTACATCAACAAAAGAAGTGCTTTGGATCAAGAGGATTCTATTGGAGCTAAAGTGCATAAAGAGGAGGAGCTACCATTGATTTATTGTGACAATATCTTAGCCCAAGCTCTTGGAAGTAGCCCAATTTTTCATGCAAGAAGCAAGCACATAGAAAATCATTCTTACTTTTGATGGTTTGTGGACTAGTCATTTTAGCATGATAGATCTTGGTAATAGTAGCAAGTACATGTTTTGTGATCTTGATCAATGTGATTTTCACAAGACATGGAGACATCAGATTTCCTTCAAAGAGACGCATCAAGATCAATGAGGATCAAGTTTCAAGCTCATGCATCTTCACTCAACATGGAAGAAATCAAGTGCGAAGGTGCAAGGGAGAATCAAGACTCTTCAATTCATCTTGGAGGAGATCAAGATCAAAGAAGCTCTATCTTGGATATGGTGATAGATCATGCCATCATCTTTAGGGGCTCATTAGTCATCTTCTAAACTTGAATATGATTCATTTCTGATGTTAAGATCAGGTCTTAGAACTGTATATAGATACATTATTAATTCCAAGGCTAGATTTGAGGAGGAGTGTGAAAAATAGCCTATTTTGGCAAATCTAGCCATGTAGAACATTGTAAATATTGTGTATAATTGGGTTCCACACATGTAAGGCCAAGATTCCACGTGCCACTCCTAATAGAGACTAGGTCAAATTTAGAGAGTTGTCAAGTCCATTTGGTAGTTCCTAGATTATAGGACCTACACCTAAAATTGTGGTGAGATTTTGACCAACCATGTACCTACTTGGCATAACTCTAGGAAATAGACTTAGGTTACACATTAGGGCAAGAAAGTTGAGTCTACTTCCTTATTACATGCTGGATTTGCACCTAACTTTGCAAAGCAAGTGAGTTTACTATGTAGCTTCATCTCTCCATAGTGAAAAGATAGAATATTTTCGGGAGACATTGGTGACTTGAGTTTCTACTCTCACGTACATTGGTTTTTGATGATCCAAATGAAGCCAACACTTTAATAGATTGGTAAGCAAGCACATAATAACTCTTGTGGATCTTTTAAGATCCATTTTTGGTCTCCAAAGTACTGTACTTTCATAGATACATGGTGAGTTGACACCATTTCGGAGCACTCGATCCTAGATACCTGTGAGATAGAGGATAAAGGAAAAGAGATAGATAGTGAGAGGGAAGAAGAAAAGGCATGAGCACACAGGAAAAAAACAAATTTTGAGGTCTAGTCTTGTGAAGGTGAGTTTTAAATTTAGAGAAGAGAAAGGAGCCGGGGGGGGGGGGGGGGGGGGGGGGGAGAAGTTGCATCACAACATGAGATTAGTAACAACATTTGGAGAAGTAAGAATTGTAATAGATTAAACATGAAAATTAAAAAAATGGTGAAAAAAAAAAGAAGCAACACACACACACACACACATGCCATATGTACATATATACATATAGACAATGTGCTGGATGGAGATGTTGTTTATCGGTATACTTGGATTTTGACAATCCACAAATGTGGCCCAACTATATTTTGAAAGGATCTTGGGCCAATCAATCTTGGTTTAAATTATACTCTACAAAATGTGATTCCATTTTGCATCTAGAGTCTAGCACTCATAAATGGTGAGTTTAAATATGACCCTTTTGGACTCTAGAAATAGCCTTGCTTGTTCATCTTGGAGGCTAAACTTATTGATTGATTAGTGCTACTATGAAAGCACATTAGAGTTCTCAATATCAAAAAAACCCTTTGTAAAGATACTTTTATTTTTTTTCTTTAGTTTCGATCGTCACTAGGCCCAATCAAAATGCACAGATTTGAAATCTACGTAACGTAGTTCAAATTAACTAAAAAATAAAAATGCAATATAGAAAACTTTGAAATTTGTGTCCGGGCAGCATGGACGTATCCCATTGGTTTCTTCTTCCTACCCGACACGTGCTAATCTGTTCGACGTCAATACCTCAAGTTAAATTTACTTGACTATGCTGGTTAGTATAATGAAATTTTCTAACTATACTAGTTACAGTTATAGAAATATAGTATATACAGTTACATAGAATATGGTATACGTAGTAACTGTCACTATGTTGGCATTCACATTAGATTAAATGTGATACGAAAAATTGAAATTAAGTATCATATCAGAGAGATTTTTGGCCCCCAAGCTTTGAAAATAGCAATGGCAAGGAGACCCAGATCTACAATCAATTCTGTGATTCTTTACAATGAGAAAGATGAAGCTGATAACTGGAAGCCAACAACATATACGAAGAACTCATGGGTATTGCTGCATCCATCATCAAAGGGCAATTTTCGACAAAAGAAAAGAGCAAAAATGACTTATAAACCTTATTGGAAAGCAAAAATTTTGGAGTTTAAGACTACCCCGGGAGGTCAATCGATATCAGAAGTTAGTGTGCAACATGTATATATGCATTCAGAAATCAAAGTACATGATATCAATCCTCATGATCATAAAAAATGTAATTGTAAGATATCAAAACATATACACTCTACAACGATCATAGGTGATTTTCTTTATTGATGCTCTTCAGATTATGATGTAAATGCCTCAACATTGTTTTTTTCTTTCAGATTTATATCCATCATGCATAAGTGAATGGGAGCCCGCACAATCACTTGCAGGAATATTAGACGTGATTCACTCTGATGTTGGAAAGTTGCAATACAGAGGAAGAAGTCCAAAGGGACTTGTAGATTGTGGTATCTATTTTTATGAATCTTTATATACGCCACAAACAGATGGAGGTTCTGGCAAGCTCGAAGCAATTCCATTGCCTAGTTTTCAAAGTGATGAGTGGCCTACTCCTGACAGCATTGTTTCTGAATCCTTGAGATGCAAGCTACTCATTGATATTAGAAATGCTATGAAGATAAGCACAGGCTCGAAAATTGTTCACCTAAGTTGGTTTATCTCATTGCATAAATTTGTTGATGTGTTTGTAGGACACCAACTTTATTTGTTTGCAAGGATTTATCAGAGGAGACTTTGTCAGATCTCATGGATCAAGGCTGGGATAGTAAAACAAACAATGACATAGAATGCAGGATTAAAAAGTCCTCAATGATCTTTTGTTATCATATCGAAAAGCAAATGCTCAGTCTCACATTTAGCTACCAGAGATACAAGAAAATTGAAGGTACATGGCTACCACTGGATCAAGACTTTGAACTAAATGGTCACACAAACCGAATGGAGATGAGCATTATCTACAATGAGGAATATTTGACTATGGTTGAGGTGGAAGTGCATTGGAAGCTTGATTTTATCAGAATAGAGCTCATGCTATTACAAACCAATCTACCAACATATTTCAGATTACTCATGTATAAGCATGAAATGAGAGAGAGAGAGAGAGAGAGAGAGAGAGAGAGAGAGAGAGAGAGAGAGAGAGAGAGAGAGAGAGAGAGAGAGAGAGAGAGAGAGAGAGAGAGAGAGAGAGAGAGAGAGAGAGAGAGAGAGAGAGAGAGAGAGAGAGAGAGAGAGAGAGAGAGAGAGAGATCATCTCTTGCCATGAATTTATAGTCTTTTATAGGATATCCATGTGTCATTAATGAACCTTGGTTTTCCTCCATAACAAAAACCCTATCAACAATGTGACTAGATTCAATGCATCTAACATTCAAATTTGAATGTGTCAAAACTTGACCTCCTAACTTTCCCACACTTTCCAAAAGTGGTAATTTAAATGAACTTTCACTAAAATAACTTTTGTAAAGTTTATCTCTAAGTCTAAAATGCATTTTGGCCTAATATTGACAATTAAACAACATATGACTAAACTTGACTAAACTAGTTGAAATTTCTCACAAAGCATGAGTTCCTTCATCCTTCTTTTGAAGAATTTGAAAAAATTGCCTCCTTAGGGTTAGAACCCTAGATGTAGACTTGGAATCATAAACCTTCTTCAAAAGTTCCCAAGCCTCAGTGACACTTGATGTTG
Source organism: Diphasiastrum complanatum (assembly GCA_029204225.1). Lineage (NCBI taxonomy): Eukaryota > Viridiplantae > Streptophyta > Lycopodiopsida > Lycopodiales > Lycopodiaceae > Diphasiastrum > Diphasiastrum complanatum. Next base: position 63,301,864 of record CM055101.1, read on the forward strand.
TGCACTTACCAACTTCGTTGAGAAGTTCATTAGTCACATTCATCTTGATCACATGTAGAGCTATCTTTACTCTCTTCTCATATCTCAATTGATCTTGAGGTGCCAAAGGTCTCTCCTCCACACCTACAAAAATATCCATCAAGTCATTCATCTCAAAAAAAGATTCCATCCTCACCTTCCAAGTTGAATAATCTGTTCAGGTAAGTCTATCATTGCCTTTTAACATGAAGCCACTTGAGGTTGCCACAATTATCTGATCTTCTCTTTGAACCTGTTTCAATGCATTGGCACTCTTTTGAAAATTAACAAATGAAACTCAAGAAGAAATCACAAAGATTTGGAAACAATCTAGCCTCTCCTTTCCTCTCTCTAGCAAATCCTAGAAGATAGAATGTTGATTTCTTGATCACAATAGATCTAAACACAATATGATGAAATCATAACAACACCTAAGATTGAAACACACTCTTGAAAAATGCAAAATATTGAATCAAGCAAAATCTATATGCAAAAGCTAGAATCTTGATATATCATCTAGAAGAATATAGCATCCACAATCATGAGAAATTTTTGTCTCCACATTCCAGTAAGTGGTTTCAAAAATCGGCCATCTACAAGTGATTTGACCTAAAATTATGCTTGGATCACAAAGATCCACTTTCTATACTTGAAAATGCTTGATTTGAACTAGAAACACCTCCAAATCCACAAAGAATTTATGGCACTCTCAGATCCACCTTTAGATTTGGAATAAACACATGCACATCTTAATTTAGCTACAAGATACAAATCATCAATTTTAGAATGTTAGAATTGCATAAATCACTAAGATTTGATCATAAACATGAAAGTACAATAAGGTATTATCCATGTCCATACAACAACAGTAGCCACTACTATCCTTCACATGTGTGGAAGCAAGATCAATCACAAAATTGACATTCTAGACACTAGAAACCAAGATATCTTGAGAAATACACATGAGATGGACATAGAATCCATCTGTTAGCTGACGCCATGCCCGAGGTGTCGATGCAGAACCTCTCCACTCAAAAGGGCTTCTAGAAGAAATGAAATTGAGAGCCGAGTCTGAGAGCATGAGAATTGTTAGTGCTAGGCTAAAAAAATATACAGTTGTGAGCCCCATGGTACGTCTCAAAAGATGGACAGCCATGTGGGAGCTAGCAAATTAGATTATCTCAACTTGAGTTATGTTTTTAATAAAGAGGCCTCCTATTATCAAGTAGGAAAAAGGAACTCAAATTATTATAGACTGGGATTCACTCTGTTGCAAGAGGTGGACTCCAAAATAATATGTAGTTGGGTTCTACAGCTGTTGGGTATAGATAGGGACCTCGTCCACGAGTTCTAAAGCATGTCTCATGTATTGAGATATTGTTGCTCTTTGAATTGAAGATTATTTTACTTGCATTTCCTTCCATGCTCCATCTTCATGCATTTTGTTTGGGTACTAATGTATGAATGTGCTTGTTGATGCTTTCTTTTCCTAAGGATTGGTTTGGGATTAGTTTCAGGTGGATGTGCAGGATTTGGAAATTGATCTATTATTCAACTAACTTATGATGTTTCCTAGTTTCGACTCCTTGAAGAGTTTTTGTTACAAATGTTGAGTGACAATTGTAGCAAGCACTCTACAGGATTCCCGGTTGTTTAGTTAAAGTTGTGTTGATGATTCTGTGATTTTAGTATTCTATATTCTTGGAGTAGAGTAGATTAGGAATAATCTGCAATCTGTAAAACTAAAGAAAGAACTGAAGCAGTTTGTAGAGCAGTAGGAAAGCGAGTTATTAACAGGTCCAAAATTCAAGTTGAGCATCCATTGTCAAATAAGGATCGAAATCATGCCATAGTGTGTCATACTGACAGATGGGAAACACCACCATTATACTACAAACAGAACCCATGACTGAGTGTAGCTAAATCGATCTGTAGTCACGTGAGTCTTGGCTAAGCTAAAACTCTATCAGAACGGAGGATAAGCACAACCAGAGAGGCAGATTCAGAGCAGACGTTGTAGTTGATTAGTAACATTGAGAAAGGCTCTTCTGCAAACACTGATTAGAAGCAACAAAACATTGGCTGAATCGCTGATAATTGAGATTCTGTGACAAATAGAAAGTCAGCAAACATTGGCACCCTTGCCATTGACAATCTTCTTGCTTATCGAACCATAGAACTCGTTTTTTTCTAGTCCGTTTTTCAGTTCTGCATCACTTTTGTTTGTGTTGCTTGTTGTACTCCATTCTTCATTTCTCCAAGCACATATTCAAATTTCTCAACAAGATCTCATAAAATCTTGATCTCGAATTTCCACAAAGGTTAGTGAAAACAATGTCATTGGTGGCACCATCATAAATCAAAAGATAGCTTCCAAACTTTCCATCCAACATGAAGTAGAGTAGGTGAAGATGAATATGAAACCTAATAAATCCAGCCTTCTTAAGTCCATAACAAACCTCAATAAGCTCACCAATGAGATCTCCCTTGCCTTGAAGAAATTGCCTCTCGATTTGCTCATGTAGTCTTCTCCAACCAACCTTTTGCCATCTCGATCATGAGTGATCAATTCATAATCATAGAATCCTTTGAGTTGATGAAGAGATGTGAGATCCATGCCTTGGATCTTCCCAAGAACCAATATTTCATTGCTCTTTTCTTCATAAGACTCCCTCTTAATGATTGCATCATAAGAAGTAGAAACCTCAAAAACATTAGAAGCCATGAAAAGAATTATTAGTGCCTTCAACATATGGATGATTGAAGTACTCTCTTTTTTCAAACAAGAACTTCTATTCAATGTTTTAGGTAATGACTCATATGATAATGATTCTTCCTCACTATCATTCACAATGACGTCATTCAAAGTACATCCTACTTTGAACGCTTCACATACGTCTCTTCTTCTTGACTTGTGATTATCTCCCTCACAAAGTCTCTTGATAGAACCATTTGATCTACTCTCTTTATGAAGACATGTGACTCCACTTGCTGAAAAAATGATTTTCTTGGACTTGTCACAAAAAAATGTAGAAGAACCACCTCCTTCATGAATGCACCCCAGCAACATCTTTTTCCATATGATCAAAGAAATCATTAGCAACAACCTTTTTCAAGGAATAACCTTCACCTCCATTGATGAAGTTAACTCTTTCCTTACCTTTTGCATGCTTGCACTTTCCATGAAGAACCATTGAAACACCATCATTATCTTCAAGACTAGCCAAGTTAGCACAAAGATGAACATCTCCAAGAAGCATATTAGATCTTGACCTAGATCTAGCATAAGGAAGCTTGTTATACTTTGCATAAGATCCACCAATCTTATTGATGCTAAAAGGGAACTTTGGAAAGTTGAGACCAATCTCCTTTTCGATTCCATCCTTTTCGTTAGCCATAACAAAAGCATCAGGCTTGAAAAGTCTACCTTGTCTATTGCCCCTAGCAACCAAGATTTCTTCGTTTGTAATGAAACAAGCATCACCACCAAACTTTACCATGTATCCTTTCTCTATCATTTGACCAACACTTAGCAAATTCTTTGAAAGTGAAGTGTAAAGAACACCATCAAGTCTTGTTTGGGTACTAATGTATGAATGTGCTTGTTGATGCTTTCTTTTGGATACTAATGTATGAATGTGCTTGTTGATGCTTTCTTTTCTTAAGGATTGGTTTGGGATTAGTTTCAGGTGGATGTGCAGGATTTGGAAATTGATCTATTATTCAACTAACTTATGATGTTTCCTAGTTTCGACTCCTTGAAGAGTTTTTGTTACAAATTTTGAGTGACAATTGTAGCAAGGCACTCTATAGGATTCCCGGTTGTTTAGTTAAAGTTGTGTTGATGATTCTGTGATTTTAGTATTCTATATTCTTGGAGTAGAGTAGATTAGGAATAATCTGCAATCTGTAAAACTAAAGAAAGAACTGAAGCAGTTTGTAGAGCAGTAGGAAAGCGAGTTATTAACAGGTCCAAATTCATTGACAATCTTCTTGCTTATCGAACCATAGAACTCGTTTTTTTCCAGTCCGTTTTTCAGTTCTGCATCACTTTTGTTTGTGTTGCTTGTTGTACTCCATTCTTCATTTCTCCAAGCACATATTCAAATTTCTCAACAAGATCTCATAAAATCTTGATCTCGAATTTCCACAAAGGTTAGTGAAAACAATGTCATTGGTGGCACCATCATAAGTCAAAAGATAGATTCCAAACTTTCCATCCAACATGAAGTAGGGTAGGTGAAGATCAGTATGAAACCTAATAAATCCAACCTTCTTGAGTCCATAACAAACCTCAATAAGCTCACCAATGAGATCTCCCTTGCCTTGAAGAAATTGTCTCTCGATTTGCTCATGTAGTCTTCTCCAACCAACCTTTTGCCATCTCGATCATGAGTGATGAATTCATAATCATAGAATCCTTTGAGTTGATGAAGAGATGTGAGATCCATGCCTTGGATCTTCCCAAGAACCAATCTTCCATTGCTCTTTCCTTCATAAGACTCCCTCTTAATGATTGCATCATAAGAAGTAGAAACCTCAAAACATTAGAAGCCATGAAAAATATGATTAGTACCTTCAACATAACGATGATTTAAGTACTCTCTTTTTTCAAACAAGAACTTTTACTCAATGTTTTAGGTAATGACTCACATGATAATGATTCTTTCTCACTATCATTCACAATGACATCATTCAAAGTACATCCTACTTTGAACTCTTCACATACTTCTCTTCTTCCTGACTTGTGAATATCTCCCTCACTAAGTCTCTTGATAGAACCATTTGATCTACTCTCTTTATGAAGACATGTGACTCCACTTGCTGGAAAAATGACTTTCTTGGACTCATCACAAAAGAATGTAGAAGAACCACCTTCTTCATGCATGCACCTAGCAACATCTTTTGACATATGATCAAAGAAATCATTAACAACAATCTTTTCCAAGGAAGAACCTTCACCTCCATTGATGAAGTTAGCTCTTTCCTTACCTTTTGCATGCTTGCACTTGCCATGAAGAACCATTGAAACACCATCATTATCCTCAAGACTAGCCAAGTTAGCACAAAGATGAACATCTCCAAGAAGCATATTAGATCTTGACCTAGATCTAGCATAAGGAAGCTTGTTAGACTTTGCATAAGATCCACCAATCTTATTGATGCTAACAGGTAACTTTGGAAAGTTGAGACCAATCTCCTTTTCCATTCCATCCTTTTTGTTAGCCATAACAAAAGCATCAAGCTTGAAAAGTCTACCTTGTCTATTGCCCCTAGCAACCAAGATTTTTTCCTTTGTAATGAAACAAGCATCACCCCCAAACTTTACCATGTATTCTTTCTCTATCATTTGACCAACACTTAACAAATTCTTTGAAAGTGAAGGAATATAAAGAACACCATCAAGTCTTGCTTTCCTATTAGTAGAGAGACAAATAGAAATTGAACCAATACCTTCAATCACACACTCACCACCATTGGCCATGTGCATTGCTTTCTTGGCTCCATCATAAGTGACCAAAGAAGTAAAGAACTCCTTGTGACTAGTCATGTGTGAACTAGCTCCACTATCGATCCACCATGAATCTTTGTCACCTTCACTTGATATTGGACTTGAAGAACACATCAAAAGAGAATCACCACCACCTAGATCCTCATCATTAGTAGTAAATTTGATTTTCTTGCTACCTTCATCTCTTTTCTTCTTCAAACATTCATTTGCAAAGTGTCCTTTGATTCTACAATAAAAGCATTTTAACTTTTACTTATCTTTCTTCTTGTCAAAAGAGGAAGTTGTGAAAGATTTCAGATCCTTAAGATCCAATCTACTTGAATGATCTTTGGTTAGAAAGAGAAATACACTACCAATTTCACCAATGTAGAAAAATCAGCATCTACACAAAATTTGAGATGCAAACACTAATAGAACTCAATCAAACTTGAATGAAATGATTATGTACTGTTGCTGTCCGTACAAAACCAGCAAGCTACTGTATTTTACACGTGTGGATCCAAAAATAGAAAATATAGATCATTCTACACATAGAATTGCAAGCAATCACCAAGATAGTGCACCAATGGATAGTAGAACCCAAGAGAACCATGTATAAGCATGAAATGAGATAGAGAAGAGAGAAGATTACTCTCTCCATGAGTTATATCCTTTTATAACAGGTCCAAACCCTATTTGGCCACTTGGCTTTCCCACCAAAATGCTAACCCTACCAATTTTGGGTCTAGATTCAATGTACCCAACTTATTCAAATTGAATCTACTCAAACTCGCATTCCATCTTTCCCACACTTTCAAAAAGTGTCTATTCAAATGAAATTTAGACTAATGAACTTTGAAAAGTCAACCTCTAAGTCTAAAACAAGTTTTGGCCTCAATATGCCAAATATGAAAATATTGCAAAATGTGATGAAACTAGTTGAATCTTTCACACTCCCTCTTCAACTAGTTTTAGCATAGACTTTGGTAATACTCCAAGTGAAGTCCTATGCTTCATGAACATGTCTTTTCCCAATGCTTTGGTGAAGATATCAGCTACACATTCCCTTGAAGACACATGTTGAAGCTCCACATCCTTTGCAATGACTTGCTCCCTCACAAAATGATATTGTATCTCAATATGCTTGCTCCTAGCATAGTTTTTGACAATAGAACTTTGATCCATCATAAGAATGATCTTCTTCCTAGGAATAGACCTTATTTCAATGATCATGTAATGCTCAAAATAGAAACAACCATAATTGATATAGACTATTTCTTACATCAATTTTACATGTAAAAATGTGACTAGAACATGAAGAATCAAATAGAATGTAAGTGAGATAATTCCACCATGCTTCCAACTCTGAACTCTCTGGAAAAATACAGCAAACAAACAATAAATGTGAGTGATCAACTTTTGCTTGCATGTCTCCTCCTCCTTTGTCCTTTGTTTCCTTGTATCCACCATGATACTCCATGAATGAGCCTCCATCTTCATCTTGCCACAAGAAACCATCAAACCTTGGAAATCCATGAGTAGGTGAGTACATAAATGATGCAAATCTAGCACCACATGACTCCATAAACCAAGTAGTTTGCACTAGTCCATCTTCAAGATTTAGTTGACACAAGAAAATGACCATGAATTCACCAAAAATTGACAATCTCCAAGTATTGGCACCAAGTAGCTCAACACTTGAGAACTTAGCCATGGATGAGTGACATAATGAACCTCCAATAGCTTCATTTCCATCAGCAAAATCAGCCAAGCATGCTAGTACAAATCCAACATCAAAACAATGCTCACCAATGTAGCTAGTTTTACCATATCTTGACAATTTGCACACATCCACATGAAATTGCTCAAACATGAGATAGAACAAGTAAAGTAAACTTGAACAACACTTCCTTGCTGCTCCTTTGACCTTACTTGATTCTTCAATATGCTGTAAAAACAGATCCATAACACCCTTGCCAATTACCTCTCCTTTGATGCTCTTGACTAGCTCCAAATTGCCAACTTCCCTTTTGACTAGTTGAAGCGCTTTGAGATCAACCTCTTGATCTTCAACTTGACCATCAAAGTCATTGAACAAAATTTGTTTTCCAGATCCATTACTTGATTTTATAGCAAGATAACATCCATCCACTTGCATAGCTCCATGTACACAAGAAGGTCCTCCAAAAGATGTTCCACTCTTCATAAGAGATCGATACTCAAGATCCATTGCTTGGATCCACTCCTCTTCTTTCCTTGCTTGATCTACACTTGTAGGATCATCCAAAGAGGTTAGGAAAGCAACATAATTTCCAGAAACTACTTGCTTACCCTTTTGATCAAATGTGAGCCTTGAAGGTACTTGTCTTTCTCTTAATGTTCTCCTTGGCTTTGGACTTGATGAAGGTCCATCATCACCACCATCCAAAGTAGGATCCTTCTCATCAATATCAAGAATGTTAGAACCATCTACTTTACCATCAATCATGCTTGAAGACACCTTTGGAATGTTTCCCTCATCAAAAATGACATTTCTACCAACAATCACTTTGTTAGTAGAAGGAATGTAAACCTTGTAGGCTTTACTCACCTCACTATATCCAACAAAAATACCTCTTCTTGAAGATGGATCCTCCTTGGTCCTATCATCAAGAGTGATGTTGACATAGCATGTGCATCCAAAGGTTCTTAGAAAGTTGACACTTGGCCTCCTCTTGAATAGCATCTCAAAAGGTGTCCTTCCATCCAAAATAGCACTCGGCCACCTATTGCACAATAAATTGGCACACAACAAAGCTTGATCCCAAAATGGTTTGTCAAGATTAGCACTTAACCTCATAGCTTTAGCACTTTCACATCAAGTTCTATTCTTCCTTTCATCCACTCCATTTTGTTGTGGGGTCCTTGATGTTGTATACTCTCTCTTGATCCCATGCTCATCACAAAAGGCCTTGAACTTGTTAGATATGTACTCACCACCATTGTCACCTCTCAAGCACTTGATCTTTGTGGAGAATTGATTCTCCCTTGCATTCTTGAACTTGACAAAGACATCATACACTTCATCCTTGCTCTTTAGTAGATAGATCCAACAAAATCTACTAAAATCATCAATGAATGTTACATACATCTTAGCTCCACTATTGCTAATTGTAGTAAATCCATGAATATCCGAATGTACAAGTTGAAAAGGCTTTGTAGATCTAGAAATAGATCTAGTATAAGGTAGTCTATGTGACTTAGACAAAGCACAAGACTCGCAAACATGCTTGTCATTACTTAAGGAACTTGGAAGACCAATCACAACCTTCTTCCTTGCCATTACCTCCAATGACTTGAAGTTGAGGTGTCCCATCCTTTTGTGCCAAACCTCTTGAATAGAAATTTGCTCCCTTGCAACACATCCAACTTGGTTAGCAATAACACAAGCATCAAGTTTGAACAACTTCCCTTGTCTTTTACCTTTTCCAATCAAGACATCCTTCCACTATCAATCCACCAAGGATCTAGATCTCCATCATTAGCAAGCATACATGAAGACATCACAAAAGCATCATCATTTGCATCTTGCACATCCAAACCATCCTCATCAAGAGTAAGATTACCTTGCTTGTCTCCTTGATCTCTCTTCTTCTTGTAGCACTCACTTGCAAAGTGTCCTTTGATGCCACAATAGAAGCATTTGAGCTTTGATCTATCCTTCTTTTTGCCACTTGAAGAAGCATTCACTTGATCTTGCCCTTTAGACCACTTGCTTTTGGTTTTGCCCTTGAATTTGCCCTTTGTGAACATAGCATCCTCTTGAAGTGTCGATGTAGATCCACCTCTTGCTTGAAGCCTATATTCCTCATTGATCAAGATCTCTTGAAGATCCATCAAACTTGGCAAAGTCTTTTGAATAGCAATACTTTGAACAATGTTAGCATGAGCATCCAACAAGCCATTAAGAATCACTTGAATAAGTTCTCCTTCCTTAATGCTTTCATCTATGCAAGCTAACTCATCATTCAATGCTTTCATTCTCAAAACAAAAGTACTTGGACTTTCTTCATTATTTTGCAAACAAGAAAAGATTTGCCTTCTTAGAGTCAACACTCTAGAAGTAGACTTGGATTCATAAAGCTACTTCAATGAATTCCAAGCTTCCAAAGATGATGTGCACTTACCAACTTCCTTGAGAAGTTCATTGGTAGCATTCATCTTTATCATGTGTAGAGCCTTCTTGGCTCTCTTGTCATACATCACTTGATCTTGTTGTGTTGTTGGTCTCTCCTTTAAACCTACAACAATATCCAAAACATAATTCATCTCAAGAAGTGACTCCATCCTCACTTTCCATAATGAATAGTTACTTGAGGTAAGCCTATCATTGGCTTCCAACATGACTCCAATTGAGGTTGCCATGTAGCAATGACTTGATCTTCTCTTTCAACCTGTTTCAATGCACAAAGCACTCCTTTGAACAACAACAAATGCTTTCAAAAGAAATCACCAAGATTTGAAACTATCTCACAAATTCTCTTCTAGCACTTATCCAAGCAAATCAACACATAGAATCATGGAATCTTGATCAACCTATGATCTATCCTCAATCTAATGACTTTTGCCACTTCAGATTGAAACACACTCAAATGAAGTCCAGCAACCTCACTATCTAGAGATCCAATCAAAATTAGGGTTTTGACAAAATCACAAAAAATTGACTATTCCAAGTCTACATGCAAATGCTGAAAATTTGATATGCAATCTATAAGCCACCACTTAGGCTGAACCAATGATCCAAAAATCGGCCAAATCCAGCATGCGAATTCAAAAAAACGGAATTGAACAAGTATATTGACCTATTTAGTGTTTTGATCTACAAAAGATCCAATCTACAAAAGCAAAAAATCCGATTTTGGTGTAGAATCCTCTCTAGCATGCTCTAGACTTGATATCTTCACCAAATCATTGATAGATCTGATTTTCTCCTTCATAATTCAGATCCTTAAGATCCAATCTACTTGAATGATCTTTGGTTAGAAAGAGAAATAACTACCAATTTCACCAATGTAGAAAAATCAGCATCTACACACAATTTGAGATGCAAACACTAATAGAACTTGATCAAACTTGAACCAAATGATTATGTAATGTTGTTGTCCGTACAAAACCAGCAAGCTACTATATTTCACATGTGTGGATCCAAAAATAACAAATATAGATCATTCTACACATAGAATTGCAAGCAATCACCAAGATAGTGCACCAATGGATAGTAGAACCCAAGAGAACCATGTATAAGCATGAAATGAGATAGAGAAGAGAGAAGATGACTCTCTCCACGAGTTACATCCTTTTATAACAGGTCCAAACCCTATTTGGCCACTTGGCTTTCCCACCAAAATGCTAACCCTACCAATTTTGGGTCTAGATTCAATGTACCCAACTTATTCAAATTGAATCTACTCAAACTTGCATTCTATCTTTCCCACACTTTCAAAGGGTGTTTATTCAAGTGAGATTTAGACTAATGAACTTTGAAAAGTCAACCTCTAAGTCTAAAACAAGTTTTGGCCTCAATATGCCAAATATGGAAATATTGCAAAATGTTATGAAACTAGTTGAATCTTTCACAGAAGTCTCACCTTGATCTTTCCCTTTAGACCACCTGCCTTTGCCTTTGCCGTTGAGCTTGCCTTTGATGAACATAGCCTCCTCTTCAAAATGAGATGTTGATGTAGATCCACCTCCTCTTGATTGAAGCCTATACTCCTTGTTCACCAAGATCTCTTGAAAATCCATAATACTTGGCAAAGTCTTTTAAATAGCAAAACTTTGAAAAAGATTAGCGTGATCATCCAACAAGCCATTAAGTATAACTTGAACAAGTTCTACCTCCTTAACGCTTTCATCAATACATGCTAACTCATCATTGAATGTTTTAACCCTCAAAACAAAAGCATGAATACTCTCTTCCTTCTTTTGAAAACTTTGAAAGATTTGTCTTCTTAGAGTCAACACTCTAGATGTGTACTTGGATTCATAAAACTTCTTCAAAGCTTCCCAAGCCTCCAAAGATAATGTGCACTTACCAACTTCCTTGAGAAGTTCATTGGTAACATTCATCTTAATCATGTGTAGGGCTCTTTTAGCTCTCTTGTCATACCTCACTTGGTCTTGAGGTGCTTGAGGCCTCTCCTCCACACCTACAACAATCCCCATCAACTCATTCATCTCCAATAAGGACTCCATCCTCACTTCCAAGTAGAATAGTTGATTGAGGTAAGCCTATCATTGCTCTCCAACGTAAAGCCTCCACTTGTAGCCATGTTGAAGTGACCTGATCTTTTCCTTTCAACCTATTCCAATGATCAAAGCACCCTTTTGAATGACTAAAAATGTATTAAAAAATAAATCACAAAGATATGAAAACTCTCAATTCTCTTCTAGCACTATTAACTAGCAAATCCACACATAGAATGAAGAATTCTTGATCAACCTATGATCTACCAACAATGTAATGAATCTTGCCACTTTCTAAGATTGAAACACACTCTATTAAGGTCCAGCAACTTCAAAAAATAGAGATCCAATCAAAATTAGAGTTTTGACAAAATCACAAAAAATTAAATATCTCAAATTCTACATGCAATTGCAAGGATGAGATTAGGAAATATATTCTTCAATAGAGCATGAATGCTAGATGGAGAAAAGAACTTTGGGTAAAACTTTCTGTTCATGATCTATGAGTAAAATTTTGGTAATTCAAAATAAATACAAAAGCCATATAATAGATCTTAGTGCGGTTCTGCTCATCGATGATATTTTTCTAGGTGGATTGACAGGAGAAGGGGAGAACATATGGGGTGGGCGGAGTGTGGGTGTGTTCCCTAATGGTTAGAAGCAAGTTGTTTGGACAAGAGGCCGATGGTTTAAGTGCTCGGGGGAGATGGGTGGGTGGGTTTTGCCATGTGACAAAAAAAGGGCGAGGGAGTGTTAAAAAAATTGTCTCCTTTTAAAAAAAAGAAAACTTAATTTATGGGGAGCCAAAAAGCCCCTTCACTTTTTTTGTTTTATGGAGAGTGGGGGTTCACATTTTTAAGTGGATTTACATTCATATTGTTTTATGAGAGGTTTACATTTAAGAAAAAGTGTACGTGTGTGTGTGTGTGTGCGTGTGTGGGGAGAGGGGGGGGTAAATATTGATATATTTACTTTTAATGGAATGGAAGCACCGCCTTGTTTATATATCTACACACACACACACACACACACACATTTTAACCTTCTTCATTTTTTTTTAGGGGCATGGAGGGACCTCCCTCCATCTATGGGTGGTTGGTCGGCCTGTGGTGAGAGAGAGAGAGAGAGAGAGAGAGAGAGAGAGAGAGAGAGAGAGAGAGAGAGAGAGAGAGGTGGGGCTTGTGGGAAAGAGAGAAAGAGAAAAAAGGACTCTTGACACACACACAAAACGAACACGCGCACACGCACACACATAGGCACACACACACACACACACACACACACACACACACATAGGCATGCACGCGCGAACACACACACACACACACACACACACACACACACACTCACTCACTCACTCACTCACACGTGTGTGCGTGCGTGCGTGCGTGCATGCGTGTGTGTGTGTGTGTGTGTGTGTGTGTGTGTGTGTGTGTGCACGTGTGTTCCAAATCCCCCCTCCCCCCCTATTTTTCTCTTTTTATTGTCTCTTTTACTCCCCTTACCGCATCCCCCTCCTTTTTTTTTAATTGTGCATTTTTTGGCCCATGGATAAAAGCTTGTGGATAACGATTTAGGAGTTAAAGCTAGTGAGTTTGAGCTTGTGGTTAAACATTTCTGAAAATGGTGGGCCAAGATAGGAATTTGAAGGACTGAAAAAAAAAAAAAAACAGTTTAAGGTAGTCAAGAAGATTTTTATGTTCATGATTTATGAGTAAAACTTTGATAATCTAAAATAAATAAGAAAGCCAAGTAATAAAGATTATTGGCTAAAGTTTAAAGCACATTGAAGTGTGTGAAGAAAAAATAAAACCTTAACTTCAAACTTTAAGTATTTGAATTTAGTAAGTGGGAGGGAGGGGGTGAGGAACCTTTTTGGGGTCCACCCCTCAATGCACACAATGTGCAAATGTATGGGGAGATGCACATTCCCCATACATACATCCTCCTCCCCAAGTTTTTTAGTTAGAAAACACTCATGCATGGGTGAGGGGAGGAAGATGCCTGGGTGCACCCATACACATGCACAAAACTGTACATAAGTTTAAATATATGTATATATATATATATATATATATATATATATATATACTAGTCGCTTGTGCCCGTCGTTGACGGGCAATGGCGGACGTGCATCAATGTCGGACGCGCGCGTGCGTGCATGCGCGTGTGTGTGTACCCTAATGGATTTGTGTATGTGTGTGTGTGTGTGTGCGATTGTGTGTATGTGCATGTGTTGTGTGTGTTCATGGAGGGTGTCTCGTGTGTATGCTTGCGGAGTGTGTGGGTGGGATTAGAATTAGGCTGTAGCTTTAGGCTTTAGGCTTAGGCTGGGTGTGTGTGTGTGTGTGTGTGTGTTAGGATTTAGGGTTTAGGAGGTGTGTGTGTGAGAGAGCTCGAAAGTGTGTGTGTGTGTGTGTGTGTTTACGAAGTGTGTGTGTGTGTGTGTGTGTGTGTGTATGTGTGTGTGCTGTGTGTGGGTCTGCATGTATTTGTGGGTGTGCGTGTGTTTGTGGGCCTGAATTTAATCCAAATCAAATAATTGAATGAGATCTTGGGACGGCCTCATGATCTTTGCACCACAACTCATATTGAGAAATTCAGAGCGATTTCATTATACTGAGTTATGCTTGTCACACAACTAATCTGGAGACTTTGTGAGTAGGGTTAAAGGCTTGAACCAAGATCCAACAGAAAAACACAATCTAACAAAGCAGGCAATTGTAGCACATGTTTACAATACCAATCTGAAACTGGAATCAGGGCTAGAACTGAAGTTAAGCTTCTAATAACAAATACATGATAACATAAAATTGTTGTGTACTCTTCCTTTGGATCGTCAAAACTCTTTTTTGCACTTTTTGTCTCCTACATCAATATCTTTGGCAACATAAACTTAAAACTAATATTTTCTAACTCTAGCTTCAAGATCTAGACAAAACATTTAAAAATTTATAAGAAAATGGCAATAATGACCAGTCAAGTGCAGATGTGGATGGTCACGGTAGTTGTGTTCGATCAAGATTTGTGCTATGAAAATATATGTGCTTCACCAAGCAATCAATAATCCAAGAGCTCTTTTTTAAATGATAAAGAATACATGAATCAAGATGGCAAGAAATCAAGAATCAAGATGAACTCGCCTCGCCGCCTTCGACATTGCTACCTCAAACCTTGCTGATTAGATTTTTCCCTTCTTTCATCGCGACCATGCGACTTCTGGCAAATTTGTGCTTTACTTTGAATAGAAGCTTTTGGAAATGAGAAGCATGTTGGAATCCGCTTTTCAAAATTTGCCACTGCCTTTGTTGCCTGATTCACTTTGTTGTCTGCTTCAAAATCTGCCACTGCTCCTCTGAGACACACATTGAGAGAGAGAGAGAGAGAGAGAGAGAGAGAGAGAGAGAGAGAGAGAGAGAGAGAGAGAGAGAGAGAGAGAGAGAGAGAGAGAGAGAGAGAGAGAGAGAGAGAGAGAGAGAGAGAGAGAGAGAGAGAGCACGTCAGTGGGGGCAAAAAAAAATTTAAATCTACTTGTGTGTGTGAAAAAGACAAAAAAGACTTCTATGTGTTGTTTTTTAATCATTTTTTTCAAACCCTATCTGTGTGTGTGGATTTGTGTATATTATTTGTGTCCGATGGTGTGTGTAATTTATGTGGCCGATGTGTATGTGTGTGTGTGTGCATGGATTTGTGCATGTGTGTATGAGTGTGTATGACTGTACATGTGCATGCATTGATTTCTCAAAAACTCGATATCATTACAATATCCTGGACTACTTTTAGGGTTCTTGGCTTGAACGCACGTTTCTCTGTGCATACTGAACTGCTTGGAGCCTGGTTTGTCGATGCAGGTTCGTCTCGACGTGCAGCACTGGATGGAACATACGACATGGACCCGTTCCACGATACTGGACCACTTCTCAAAAATGTCAAAAAGTATTCATTTATTGTGCCCTAGTGGCATTCTTTCTAGCACGGAAGGGCGTTTTTAAGCATACGACGTCAGAAATTGAGCAACAACCGGTCTAGTGGGTTTGTGTTGAGCCCACAAACCTCTGGACACCTACCGTTTGAGGTGCTGACTGTTTTTGACTGAATCCGACCAATTCTTGGCTCGACGGGCCTAGAATCCCAGGACTACGTTTAGGGTATCTGGTTTGGATGCACGTTTTGCTGTGAGTACTGAACCGTTTGGAGCCTGGTTTAGTCCTATGGATTCTTCTTGGCGTGTAGCATAGGACGAAAGAGAGGGTCTGAAAAACGGATTTCATTCGACGACACTGGACCAATTCTCAAAAATGTTGAAAAGTAGTCCATTTAGTGGCATTTCCCCCAACAGAAAGGACAAACGACATCGAAATTGAATTGCAAATGGTCCTGTGGGCTTGTGTCGAGCCTACAATCCTATGTACACCTCCCGTCTGAAGTTCTGACCATTTTTTGCTAAATTTGACCAATTTCTGGCTTGACGGGCCTAGAATATCAACACTATGTTTAGGGTTTAGGATTCGAATGCACATTTTGCTGTGAGTACTGAACCATTTGGAGCCACTTTAGTGTTGTAGGTTTGTATCAATGTGCAGCATAGGACAGAATAAACAGTCTAATTTTTTTTTTTTGTTCAGCGATACTGGACCGGTTCTCGGGGATGTTGGAAAGTAGTCCATTTAGTGGCATTTCCCTCGAAAAAAATGTCATTTCTAAACAAATGGCATCGAAATTGAGCTGCAAATGGTCCAATGAGTTTGTGTCGAGCCCACAAACCTGTGGACACCACCTGTCCGATGTTCTGACTATTTTTCACTGAATGTGACCAATTCTTTGCTCGACGGGCCTAGAATCCCATAACTGCAATTAGGGTTTCTGGTTTGGATGCACGTTTCTCTATGAGGATAGTTCAGAGAGCGTGAAAGATAAATTTGTTTAGGGTTGAAACATATGCGGCCCTTATTGAGGCTCAGAGAAGATCTGTCTGGTAATCCTGTAGGTTCAATGTCCATTTAGTGGCATTTTCCCTGACAGAAAGGCCAAACGACATCGAAATTGAGCTGCAAATGGTCATGTGGATTTGTGTTGAGCCTACAATCCTTTGGACACCTCACGTCCGAAATTCTGACCGTTTTTTACTGAATTTGAGCAATTTCTGGCTCGACATGCCTAGAATCCTAGCACTATGTTTAGGGTTTAGAGTTTGGATGCACGTTTCACTATGCGTACTACACCATTTGAAGCCCAGTTTAGTGTTGTAGGTTTGTATCGACGTGCAGCATAGGACAAAATAGACGGTCCGAAAATCGGACTTCGTTCCGACGATAGTGGACCAGTTCTCGGGGATGTTGGTGTGAAAAATAATACTAAGGACCATAAATGGATCTTTGAATGATCCACAAGGTGATTGTATGCTTGTTAAACAATCTATCAGAAACTAGTCATCAGAAAACAAGATCCAGTTTAGCAGCTTGATAGGAAACAAGTAGAGACAATCAAAGCATTGATCAATTGATATAATCCAACTCCACATGTGTGGAAATAAGGCTGTAGTACGGCCTGTAGATAGTGTTTACAAAGTGCCAAAGCTGGGTTTCATTGGAAATCAAGAGTAATCACCATACAATGAGAGGAAACTCAAGTTTCTCCTTGAGACTCCAAAAAGTTTCTATCTTCTCACTATGGAGAATGGGAATACATAGTAAAACACACTTCCTTTGCAAAGTTAGGTGAAAATCCAGCATGTAATAAGGAAGTAGACTCCACTTTCTTGCCCTAATTTGAAAACCCTAGCCTAGATCCAAGAGTCATGCTTGGTAGGTGCATGGTAGGTACAAATCTCATCATAAATCATGGTCTAGATCCTACAAAGTAGGAATCACTACCAAATGGACACAACCACTCCTCTTGACTCGTGGTAACCTACTTTAGGTGTGTATGTACAAGTGGCACTTTGGCCATTCAAGTAACCAACAAACAATATTGACAAAATGTACAATATTCTACATGGCTAGATTTGCCAATGTAGGCAATTTTTCACACTCCTCCTCAAATCTAGCCTTGGAGATCACAATGCTTTTATCAATAACTCCAATTGAAGATCTAAGCTTGACAAATGAATCTTTAGGTAAAGGTTTAGTAAAAAAATCAGCCAAGCAACTTGATGATGGCACGTGTTGGAGCTTAATCTCTTTAGCTTGCACTTTTTCCCTCACGAAATGATGAGCAATTTCGATGTGTTTGCTCCTTGCATGGAATGTAGGATTAGTTGCAAGTGATTGGGCTGATTGGTTGTCACAATAGATGATAGGGATCTCCTCCTCCATGACATGAAGCTCCACCAATAGCCTTTTGAGCCACAAGACCTCCTTGCATGTTGATGTCAAGGCCTTGTATTCAGATTCTATGGAAGATAGGGAGATGGTATCTTGCTTTTTGGAAAGCCATGATACTACTCCATCACATAGAAAGGTGGCAAAGGCACTTGTTGATCTTCTATCCACTTTGTCACCTGCAAAATCCGAGTCATATAGGCTCTTAAGCCAAGATTAGTTCCTCTATACAAAATACCAAAATTCTTAGTGGATGAAATGTATCTAAGAACTCTTTCAGCCATCTTCCAATGTGAAACTAGAAGACTTTGCATGAATTAGCTTAACTTTCCAACACTATAACTAAGATCAGGTCTAGTTATAGCTAAATAGATCAAGGAGCCAATAAGCCTTCTATATAATGTGATGTCCTCAAAGGATGCTTCATCACAACCAATAGATGCTTTTACATGTTGCTCCATTGGTGTCTCAATGCCTTTACAATTCTTCATTCCAAATCTATCTAGGATGGATGTAGCATATTTAGATTGACAAATGAAGCTAAAATCACATCCTCTAATAGCCTCTATTCCAAGAATGAAGCTCAATAGGCCGAGATCTACCATCTTAAACTCTTTTGCTAAAGCAATTTTTACATCTCTAATTCCATCTAGATCATTACCACTCAAGATAATGTCATCTACATACAAAACAAGAATAATGATCATGCCATCATATAAACTTATATACAATGATGGATCATAGGCACTCATTACAAAATTGATGGAAATGAGAAAAGAGTTTAGCCTAAAGTACCATGCTCTAGGTGCTTGCTTGAGCCCATAAAGGCTCTTCTTCAAAAAATACACCTTTCCTTCATGCTTTGCCTTGATGAAGCCCTCGGGTTGCCTCATGTAGATCTCTTCCTCCAAATAACCATTGAGAAATGCATTTGTGAAGTCAAGTTGGAATAGCTCCCAATTGAAGGTTGTAGCAAGACTAATGATCAACCTGATAGTAACAAGCTTAGCCACATGAGCAAAAGTCTCATCATAATCAATGCCTTTGGTTTGTAAAAAACCTTTGGCAACAAGCCTAGCTTTATGCTTGCTTATTGATCCATCTTTATTATACTTCAATCTAAATACCCACTTGCAATCAAGAGGTTTCTTCCCTTGAGGAAGATCCACAAGATCCCAAGTATGATTCTCAATAAGAGCGTCATACTCTGATTGCAAAGCATCCATCCAACTTTTAGACTTACAAGCATCTTCATAGCATGTTGGCTCATCTAACATTGAAGTAAGAAAGGTGTAAGATGTGAAAGATGATGAGCCTTCCCTTTGATCACCTTGACCATCATAGGTGAGCCTCAATGGCTCGGATCTTGCCCTTGTAGATCTTCTTGGAGTTCTTGGAGTTCTTGGAGTTCTTGCATCTTGAGGTGGATCCTCAAGTTCTTCTTCACTTGGAAGCTCCTCCTCCATCCTAGCATGATCCTTGGCATCAAGATGATTAGTAGCATTATCATCCAAATCACAAGCATGTCCTTCATAAAAAATAACATCCCTACTCACTATCACCTTGCTAGTGATGGGATTGAAGACTCTATAACCTTTGCTAATCTCACCGTATCCCACAAAGATGCCTTTGATGGATGTTGCATCATCCTTCCTTCTCTTATCCAAGGATTGGTGTACATAGCAAGTGGATCCAAAAACTTTGACATCCTTGAGATTGGGCTTCTCTCCAAATAGAGCTTCAAATGGTGTGATTCCTCCAATGGCTTGGTTTGGCAATCTATTGCACAAATAGTTAGCACAAGTTATTGCTTCACCCCAAAATGGTTTGGATAGAGAAGCATCTAGCCTTAAGGCCTTAGCACACTCACAAAGAGATCTATTTCTTCTCTCACTCACTCCATTTTGTTGAGGGGTGTATGGACATGACAACTCCCTCTTTATGCCATTAGAACTACAAAAGTCAATCAATTTATTGGAGATATATTCACCTCCATTATCGCTCCTTAATACCTTAATCTTGGTACTAAGTTGATTTTCTACCAAAGTCTTGAACTTTACAAAAGAATCAAACACCATTGATTTGCTAGACAAGAGGTACATCCAACAAAATTTAGAATAGTCATCAATGAAGATTACATAGTACTTGGCACCACCATTAGACTCATGTGAAAAACTATGAACATCCGCATGGATGAGTTCAAGAGGAGAGTTTGATCTTGATGTAGATCTTGAGAAGGGTAGTTTGTGAGCCTTTGAGAGGCTGCATGCTTCACATCTCTTCCCACACTTTGACAAATGCTTGGGGAGTCCAACTGCAAGCTCCTTTGCAACCATAGATTCCATGGCTTTGTAGTTGGGGTGGCCCAATCTTTTGTGCCACAGTTCCACCTTTGATAACTCCACCTTTGCCAAGTTAACACTCTCCACTGCAACATTAGCATCAAGCTTAAACAATCTACCTTGCTTAAAGCCTTCGACTATACATTCATCATTTCTAAGGATGGAACAAACTCCATGCCTAAATTGTACATCTAGGCCATTATCCATTAACTGGCCAACACTAAGCAAATTCTTGCTTAACTTAGGAACATAAAGAACATTATCAAGATTCATCCTTTTGGATGATCCTACATACAAGGGAATTGTTCCTATTCCACTTATCTTACATTCTTGACTACTTCCAGTATAGATTGATCTATGTAAATCATTGTAAGAAAGTAAGGTGGAGAATATGTCCTTTTGATATGTCATGTGGGAACTTTCCCCACTATCAATCCACCAAGAATCATTGGTGTTGCTCTTGGATGATGGTGGTTTGTTGGAAACCATCAAGGATGACTCTTCATCCTCCTCCTCCTCCTGATGTGTAATGTTGCTTTGTTTGCTCTCTTGTGTCTTCTTCTTCTTGAGACATTCTGATGCAAAATGTCCTTTCTTTCCACAGAGAAAACATTTGTACTTGGACTTGTCTTTGATCTTGCCCTTTGAGCTTGAAGCCTCATCCTCCTCCTTGGTCTCCTTGAAGTGCTTCTTCTTGCCATTGGTCTTCTCCTTGCTTTTGAATGAGAAATTAGTTTTCTCATCACCATCCTGTAGAGAAATAGCATTCATTCTTGCATTGGTATGCAACATCCTACACTCTTCAGCTACTAATACACTGTGTAGCTTTTCTATAGTAGGCAAAGTGTCTTGGATTGCAAAGCTTTGGACCAAATTTGTAAAGCCAGACCATTGAGGACAATCTGAACAAGCTCACTATCTTGAATCTTCTCTCCAATGGAAGCTAACTCCCTATTGAGAGACTTGATTCTTAGCACATAATCTTGTGCACTCTCATCACTCCTCTTCATGCTTTGTAGAATCTGATTCCTAAGCATGAGAACCCTCGAAGTGTTACTAGACTCATAGATAGATTTTAAAGATTCCCAAGCCTCTTTAGCACTCTTACATGATGATACTTCCCTTAAAAGATCATTGCTTACATTCATCTTAATACATTGAAGTGCAAGCCTAGACCTCTTCTTGTATCTCACTAATTCATGTGCACCTAGAGGTTCATCTTCATCATCTATTAGAAACTCATAAAGATCCTGGAGCACCATTAGTGACTCCATCCTCACTTTCCAAATACATAATTGGTAGAATTTAACCTCTCACTAGCTTCTAGAAGGTAGGCTCCCACTGATCCCATCTTACTAGCAAGATTCTACACACAAGATATAGATTTGTTTGGACCTGAAACCCACAAAGGTTTCTAACTTGCAGTGTTTCACTCAAATGTTGACTTTTAATCCAACAGATGGATTTGTAATCACAGTTCTATCACTCCCTCACAAAGCTGGAATGAAGATAAGATGAGATGAAAACTACACTCAAGCAAATCTTGCCAATCTTGGCTATTCTTGGACAAAAACTGACTCTATCTCTCTCATTTACTATGATGTACTTTCAATACCCGGTTTCCACTTTAAGAAGGTCTGCAATCAGCAACAAACAATATTGATAAAATGTACAATATTCTACATGGCTAGATTTGCCAATGTAGGCAATTTTTCACAGTTGAAAAGTAGTCCATTTAGTGGCATTCCCCTCAGCAAAAAGGGATTTTTTGGACAAACGGCGTCCGAATTGAACTACAAATAATCCTGTTGATCCGTGTCGAATCCACAAACCTGTGGACATCTCTCGTCCAAAGTTTTGACCGTTTTTTACTGAATCCGACCAATTTCAAGCTCGATGGGCCTAGAATCCCAAGACTACATTTAGGGTTTCTGGTTCGGATGCACGTTTTGTTGTGAGTACTTAACCGTTTGGAGCCTAGTTTAGTAAAGGGGGGTGATAATAGGGCTCTCTCTACCTCGCTACCTCCTCTATTTTTAGTTGCATTGAGACAAGGAAGCAACTAATATCAGTCCTAATATTATGTTTCTTATCATCAATTTATGTCAAGTAACTTCTAGGAAAGCTTTCATTTCTATGGTGCATCATCAAGGGCTTAATAGGCAATGATTTTAGCTATCCACATATGCATACTATTGCATACTTGTTAATTTTGGTGACTACACTTAAAGGTTTTTGTCTCCATTTCATTACCAAGTTAGAAGAGATGTTTGAAAGTTCATAAGATTAGAATCATTAGATTCAAAAAGACTTGAAATAACATCCATAACGATGAAGAATATGTTTAGTATCTTTCATTAGACTTAGAAGAAGGAGATGTCCTTACCAAAGATGAGCATTTTCAAAGTGTTCGGACAACTATAGTTGAAAGAGAACTTGTACCAAAACTTGTACATTTTTGAGTTCCATTGCAAGTGGTTGATATCAGTCGTATTCAAGTCCCCTTTCACAACTTCATCAAATATCTGAATGCTTTCTTTCTAGAATTTGCATACTTTCCCTTGCAAACAATCTCTAAATGCCTTTGATTGATCTTCTCCAAGAAACTACAAAAATGTGGAGAGAGAGAGAGAGAGAGAGAGAGAGAGAGAGAGAGAGAGAGAGAGCATGACAGGCATCAGAAGGCTATATAGTAAGCACTTTCTCTCCAATTCCTCGGCTATTGTACGATACAACTAATAGCTAGCTCATACTTTGAAGCTAGTGCCCCGCTCAGTCAATACTCAGGTTGTATTTTGTTTGATCTCTCTGACCTGCGCTCAAGTGATAGCTTCTAGCTGAAAGTCAGCGCTCAGTCTCAAACATGTATTGATAGATATAATCCAGCGATCCAGAGCTCTCATAGAATGATCATTTTGCTGAGGCAGCGATGGCAGCTCAAGGCGTCGCGTTCTTCAGATCGCTGCACACTCACGAAGTTTTCCAAGGCTTTGATTGTCAAGGATTGCAAGTATTAGCTATTTGCTCTCATCCACCAGATACTTCTGGACAAGCTCGTGATTGGATTGTCAGCGTAGATGCTGCATCTTGACACACTACTGCGTCAACACCAAATGAATATGTGGATTGTTCCAAAGCAGGTAGACCAGCCACGAAAGCGTTATGGGGGTTGTATCGCATCCTGCAAGAACAAAGTTGAGAATAGAATCCTGGAGGTCCTTGTCTTTGTACATAACTTCGCCATCCCGATCTCTAAATCTCATGAATCTGAAAAGCAGATCCTCCCTAGTCTGCCAAAAAAACATAAGATTGTGTTTTAGGAGGCACATTTGAAAGTAAAATTGCAGAGTGTTACTTTCAGAAAATAGCACGGCAGGCTGGAGCTTGAAATTAGAGAATTACATTTTTCTCATTGTTCTTGTTGCATTGTTCGATGAATTCTTTTGGTTGTTGTATGACCTTGAAAGTAAAGGCATCCAACAGTGGTATGTAGTCTTGCAGCCCTTTCTCGTAACCTAAGCATAAAGCACATCTAATCCTCCAGAACAAGTCCAACGATCGGTGGGCTATGGCCTCCTACACCCTATCAAAGGCGTTAGCAAATGGAACTTCGGGTAGCAGTGATGAGAGTGCCACAGCCATAACCAAATGGAACTTCAAGTAGCAGTGATGAGAGTGCCACAACCATAACCAAAGCTTGTCGGGGAGAGAGAGGGAGGGAGAGATGGATCTTGGAGAGGGAGGGAGGGAGACAAAGAGAGGAAGGGAGACATTTGAATTTGGGGAGGTGGGGCCAAGGGAAATGCAATATGCATGCATGGGTAGGGGAGGAGGATGCATGGGTCCCCCTCTCCATCACTTTTAGTGAATAAAATGTGTATGCATGGGTGAGGGGAGAGGATGCATGGGTGCACCCATACACATGCGCAATAGTGTATATATATATATATATATACACTAGTAAAGAGTGCCCGTCGTTGACGGGCAATGGATGGCCGATGGTCGTTGACGGGTGGCCGATGGTCGCTGATGGGTGGCCGATGGTCGTTGACGGGTGGCCGATGGTCGCTGATGGGTGGCCGATGATCTCTGATGATTGTTGACGGGTGGCCAATGTATGTGTGTGTATGTACGTGAGTGCATGTGTTATCTGTGTATGTGAATTTGTGTGTATGATTTGTGCTTGATGGTGTGTGTGATTTATGTGGTCAATGGTGTGTGTGTGTGTGTGTGTGTGTGTGTATTCATGTGTGATTTATGTGGCCGATGGTGTGTGAATGTGTGTATGAGTGTGCATGTGCATTTCTCTGTGTATATTGAACTTCTTGGAGCCCGATTTGTTGATGCGGGCTCGTCTCGACGTGCAACACTGGATGGAACAGATGACATGCATGACGGAGCCCGTTGCAATACTGGACCACTCCTTGAAAATGCCAAAAAGTAAACGACCGACGTTATCAGCACACCAAGCAGGTTGTTGCAAGTATGGATAAAGTTAGATACCAATGATGAAAAAAGAGATTGAAGTCTCTCGGAGACACTAATCTCAATGATTCAAGATGCCCAGTCCTTGGTGAGGCATAAAATAATGTGCAATTGAAAAATGAACACCATTCATTCGACCTTCCATCATATGAATGCATTTTACAGCTCTCAAAGATGACAATACTTGAGTTTTACATTCATAATTTTTTATGAGAGGTTTACATTTAAGAAAAAGTGTATGTGTGTGTGTGTGTGTGCGTGCATGGCGGGGGAGGGGGGGGGGTAATGAATATTGATATATTTACTTTTAATGGAATGGAGGCACCCCCTTTTGTATATATCTACATACACACACATTTTAACCCTTTTTATTTTTTTTAGGGGCATGGAGGGACCTCCCTCCCTCTATGGGTTGTTGGTCGGCTTGTGGAGGGAGAGAGTGAGAGCAAGAGAGAGAGAGAGAGAGAGAGAGACAGAGAGAGAGAGAAGTGGGGCCCGTGGGAAAGAGAGAAGGAGAAAAAAGAACTCTAGACTCTATACTTCATACAGTATATCTCATCTACAAAAGGTTTTTTATATGGAGATGTGTGTGTGTGCGCGCACGAGCGTGTGCATGTGCGCACGCACACACGCATTTGTTGTGTCGGGGGTCACACACACACAACAAACACGTGCACACACACACACACACACACACACACATAGACATGCGTGCACACACACACTCTCACTCACACGTGTCTGCGTGCGTGCATGCGTGTGTGTGTGCATGCACGTGTGTTCCAAATCCCCCCTCCCCCCCTATTTTTCTCTTTTTATTGTCTCTTTTACTCCCCTCACCCCATCCCCCTCCTTTTTTTTTAATTGTGCATTTTTTGGCCCATGGATAAAAGCTTGTGGGTAACGATTTAGGAGTTAAAAGTAGTGAGTTTCAGCTTGTGGTTAAACATTCCTGAAAATGGCGGGCCAAGGTAGGAATTTGAAGGATTGAAAAAAAAAAAAAACCAGTTTAAGGTAGTCAAGAAAATTTTTATGCTAATGTTTTATGGGTAAAACTTTGATAATCTAAAATAAATAAGAAAGCCAAGTAATAAAGATTATTGGCTAAAGTTTTAAGCACATTGAAGTGTGTGAAGAAAAAATAGAACCTTAACTTCAAACTTTAAGTATTTGAATTTAGTAAGTGGGAGGGAAGAGGTGAGAAATCTTTTTGGGGTCCACCCCTCAATGCACAATGTGCAAATGTATGGGGATATGCACATTCCCCATACATGCATCCTCCTCCCCAAGTTTTTTAGTTAGAAAAAGCTCATGCATGGGTGAGGGGAGGAAGATGCATGGGTGCACCCATAGACATGCACAAAACTGTATATAAGTTTAAATATATATATAGATATACTAGTAAAGAGTGCCCGTCATTGATGGGCAATGGGCGGCCGATGGTTGTTGACGGGTGGCCGATGGTCGTTGACGGGTGGTCATTGACAGGTGGTCATTGACGGGTGGCCGATGGTCGTTGAAGGGTGCACGATGGTCGTTGAAGGGTGGCCGATGTTCATTGACAGGTGGCCGATGGTCGCTGATGGTCATAGACGGGTGGCCGATGTATGTGTGTGTATGTACGTGAGTGCATGTGTTATATGTGTATGTGGATTTGTGTCTATGATTTTTGTTTGATGGTGTGTGTAATTTATGTGGTCAATGGTGTGTGTGTGTGTGTTGTGTGTGAAATGTGTGTGTGTATATGCATGTGTGATTTATGTGTCCGATGGTGTGTGCATGTGTGTATGAGTGTGCATGTGCATTTCTCTGTGTATATTGAACTGCTTGGAGCTCGATTTGTTGATGCGGGCTCGTCTCGATGTACAGCATTGGATGGAACAGATGACATGCATGACGAAGCCCGTTGCAATATTGGACCACTTCTTGAAAATGCCAAAAAGTAAACGACCGACTTTATCAGCACACCAAGCAAGTTGTTGCAAGTATGGATAAAGTTAGATACTAGTGATGAAAAAAGGGATTGAAGTCTCTCGGAGACACTAATCTCAATAATTCAAGATGCCCATTCCTTGGTGAGCTGTAAAATAGTGTGCAATTGAAAAATGAACACCATTTATTCGACCTTCCATCATATGAATGCATTTTATAGCTCTCAAAGATGACAATACTTGAGGTGATGTAACAGTTCGACCAAAGTTACCAAAAGCAAAAAAGTTGTCTTTCAAATGAGAAATGGGGTTGGATCAAAACCAAAAGATCGCATGTGTTAGGATTTAAGAGGTAGATTGTCACATCCATTCCTGGCAAGGTACTATAGGAGCAAGAGGAAAGGATGGGACATATTGATCAAGCAAACTTGTACATCAAGAGAATAAAAAACTATAGAGTTGGGAAGAAAGAAAAAGAAAGAACCCTAGAGGTAAGAACAAAGGAAAACTCTGTGTCAAATTTCTCATACATGCATCCTCCTCCCCAAGTTTTTTAATTAGAAAAAGCTCATGCATGGGTGCACCCATACACATGCGCAAAAGTGTACATAAGTTCAAATATATATATATATATATAGTTTAAGATTCCCTCTAGAGTTCTTGCTACTTTTTTGTAATACATTCACATGGGTACACATATGTCCATGGGTACTCATATGTCCCTCTTGCATTTCATCCGCTTCTTGGTTTGGAAGGATATTTGAACAACTTTATCTTCAATAAGTTGATTTTGTCAAACTTGTTATACTTTTATGTTGAAGTATGTTAGTAGTTATAATACAAGATATAGTATTCTTATTAGATAATCATTGGTACTCTATTTTGTACCAATTCATGATGGAATAAAAGATGAAAAGAACTGCAAGCACTTGCATATTATGGCTATTGCAAATTATTAAGATGGTTGTGAAAATTAAAAAAACAAGGGAATTGTACTTTATGCTTGAGATCATTGTCCTGATCATTGTTGACACATTCCTCACACACATATTTTATCAAACTGAAAGTTTAGCTTTATGCATATCCAAGATGTAACTTATTCTAGATGGAATTTACAACTCCCTGATATGAATTTCTTTAAGTTTTAAAACATGAGTTACGTGCTACAACTAAGTTTGATATTGTGTGTATTTTCTAGAACAAATGTCGTTTTTCTTTCCTGTATTGGTTGCAAAGATGGGTCCCTATTTAAGCTTTTAATACAATGCATTAATATTGGTGTAGTCATCTGACATTAAAATTTAATTTTGTAGTGACGTGACATTTTGATGATGACTTTTCTAGCTCATTTATTGTTTGAACGATGGAGATAGACACAAAGAAATCATTGGCATGTATTCTTACATAATTTTTTTTCAAATAATATATTCTCAACTACATAGCCTTGAGCTTATCTCTAGTGATATGTGGCACCTCATTGTTCCTAATGAAGAATTTCTAGGTTTAATAATATTTGTGGTTGAATACTTGTGAAAATTTTGTCTTAATAAGCACAAAACCCATCACCATTAATATAAATAGGCTTCTTAGAAACTCATGGATGAAAAGTCAATCAAAAGCCTAATATATTCACCTTAAGATGTCAATTTCCACTTTATTTGATAAAAGATAGTGAAAGTGTTTGGCTTGTGGCTTGTATTCAGCATCCTAATTTCATACTATGGCTTACTAGAAGGCTAATGAGAGCTATAAATGTCCTCGTATGAATCCATGTCCTCTTATGGCTTTACTAAGATACCTTGCCTATCTTCCATGGTGATACTTATTTGCCTAGCATAAGTCCTCAGATACACTATAATTGTTAGCAAGTAATCACTCAAATGTTAGGTTTTGAGGGGAAAAAAAAGGCCCAAGCATGAAACATCAAGTTGTAGGCCTACAACCCATCTCTATAATAATCTAGACATTTATTTAAGGCTAAATGGTATATCAACACTTTGCTAAAAATAGGGAGCTAGAAATAGGGAGTGACATATTCTACATGCTAACAACTATGGAATATCATTAGAGGAGTTCTCAATATCAAAAAGACCCTTCAAGGAATGCCATGTAGGAAAAATATCAAAATAAAAAAAACAATATTGTTTATTTGCTTGCCCACACCACTCCCAAGGCCTCCCCAACTCCCAATGATCTAACCACAATGAAAAAATGAGCGGCATTTCCAAATTTGAATCAAGCATACAAGCATGGAGATTGGATTGATCGTACATAGTATATAATATAATCAAAGATGAGTATTTTGTTTTGCTTCATAGAATCTGGTCATAGTACTTTGGTGCAACTGATTAGTCTATTATTTTTTTGATGATGACATTATATCATCTACATGTGGATATCTCTATTGATTTGGCACCTTTGCAGAGAAGAGGAGGCAAAGGAATTCAAATATCTACTGAGGATCGTTCTCATTACAGGGCAGAAGGAAAAAAAAACTTGGATTTGTGGATAGATGGAACATTATATCCACAAGATCCAAGCACTTTGACACATCCCACATTCTCTTCAATAACTCATTTAGTTACATGGATATGCAATGGGCATAGTGGATTACTAGGATATTGTGAAAGATTGCAGAACCATGGAAAACAACTTTATATGAATAAAGTTTACTTTTTAGAAGGTGAGTTAATTTGGATATCCTCTTATTGTCAGAATAGAGATTGTCATCTCCAAAAGAAA
This sequence comes from Diphasiastrum complanatum, assembly GCA_029204225.1. Classification (NCBI taxonomy): domain Eukaryota; kingdom Viridiplantae; phylum Streptophyta; class Lycopodiopsida; order Lycopodiales; family Lycopodiaceae; genus Diphasiastrum; species Diphasiastrum complanatum. Next base: position 63,331,418 of record CM055101.1, read on the forward strand.
ATGAACAACTTAAAAAAAATAATGAATCATTATAGAAGATAACAATCAATATCAAATCAGAACTAGAGCAAATGCAATCAGTCTTATAGTCTATTCGTATTAAAAGCTCACAATTATTGAAGGATGTGGATTTGGCAAAGAAGAAGGCTGAAAGTAAGAAGCGAAAGCAAAAAGTTGCAAGGATATTCAAATGCTTTCAGAAGGAGGTTATCGAAATAGAAGGATCCGTGCATTCAACTAAGCATATTTAGAATTTTGTAAGTTTTTCAATGACATCTGGATTTAATTTTAGCTATGGTGATATTCTGTTAACTATCTGTTTTTTTTGCAGATCTGCATTAGTAGCTCCTCGGAATATTAAAGACAATGCTTCACTAGGAATGTCATTGGGCACAATATTGACTTGCAAATCCACTGAGCGTATCATGATGAACAATAGGATTTCAAATTTAAAGTGTAAAATAGCAGAGTCTTCGATGGTGGACATTAAAAAAAATTTAGATAAGACTATAGTTCAGGTGCTTGTGATTTTGCAGGTAATAGCAGGGAAGCGTATGCAACAATATTTAAACTAATTAGAGAAGCTTTTAAGCAAGTTCAAATTAGAAAAGTCCCAATCCCTAGGACATATCACTTGAATAAAGAGAGAGATACATTAAACATAGGTATGCATAAGATCACTAGAACTCCACTTCATATTGAGGAGGTGTATGAAACTGATGGAAGATCGATATTCTATAATTCATCAAACAATTTATTTGTTGATCTAAATTACTTGCTGAGATACATCGTCACATTCTATGATATAACCTATGAAAAGGTGAATGGCAAAATAATCATAGTACTTAAGTTAGATGAGTCAGAAATTGTGAAAGGGCAGAAGATGGAGAGGGTTAGTATAACTCTCATGAATGATGCTCTATCACAAACATAGAACCAAGAAGATTTCAAATTCAGTGTCCAGTCATAAAATGATATATGGTGGTTGGCAGCGTTTCGGGTAACTAGCATCATTATTACATTACATTCATTGAACAATATTAATACATTGTAAACTAAGTCTGATTAATTCTTTGGACAGGTGCTGAAAGAGGATCATAATATATTATCATGGATATTCTCAAGGACATCTTATCCTCGAATCATCAAGGACCATAATTGATGGAGGACTTCTCAATGTTCCAGGAGTTGGAGACTTCGATGTTGAATGGCACTTAGCAGTTGATTTAAAAACATTGAAATGTATGTATAATGTCTCTCACGGTGCTACATCAAAACACCCTTGTTTGTACTGCACGAAAATGGCAAAAGATGTAACTAGGAGTACAGGAATTACTAGAGAATATACAAATCCAAACTGGAAGCCTGTGTTGCCTATCCCCTTAAAAAATGTGCATGTTTGCACTCTTCATGCAGAAGTTAGATTAACCGAAAAGATCATTTATCTTCATATAGTTTTTGCTTGGAATACTAAGCCAACATCATTAGAAAAGGAAGCTATCTCTCGATTAGAAGGTTTTATCAAAAGCAGGACTCCATAAAGGACATTTCAAAATTCAAAAAGATGAAAAGCTTTCAGGAAAGAATGGGAACATGCCAACTAAGCCAAGCATAGGAGGAGCAAAAGCACGTCGTTTTCTATCAAATCATACTGGTAAGGCTTCTAATATTCAACACTCATTCTGGACAGATATTATTACTGCCACTCAGGACTTCAAGAAAGATGGCAAAACCAGAGTACTAAAAGTTGATGTATGGAAAAAGCTTGATAGTATGATTGTTATTTTAAGAAAAGAAAAATACTCTGATATTGATAAGAAAGCTGTCCAAAGGACTTGTGTTGAGTTTGTTAATGCAGTATCAAAAGCATGGAGAGAAGATCACATCACTCATTACATGGTTAGTATAAAATTTTCAAAATGCTTTCAAATTTTCATATATATTTAGATCCAAAGATAAGACTAACATTATGATTTTGACATATGCAGCACATACTAAGAGATCATACATCATTTTTTGCAAATACATATGGAAGCTTGAGTGTATGGTCATCACAAGGGATGGAGAAGTCACACTGGCAAGCACGAGCAACATTTCATCGAAATACACAACATGGAGGAACCAATGAAAAACGAAACTACATTTGTCAATTGTTTCAGTGGTTCTACCGCAGAGTTCAGATTTGACATATAACAAAGTCCACACAATACACCAAGTTTAGAAAAGCATGCAAGTTCATACAGGAAGAGAAAATTAGATGATTGATGAGTAGAAAATCATCATTGTCATCAAATCATGACATGTTCAGAATTGCTTTGCAAATTCATTGAACAAGAGAGGAGAAATACCCAATGTAAATGTATTGATTGTATTATACCAAAATACAAAGTGTCAACTATTCATCATCAAATCTTGTATCAGATTCTATGGCAGTATTGTCATGAAGAAATTCTCTGCTAGCGTATGCATCTAATAAATGTGCATTATCCTTATTTCCACTAAGCTCAATATAAGTGGAATACAATGAATAATGGGAGCTCCTTAAAGGAACATTCCCATCAGTAAAGCCTAAAATGTTCAAAATAGAAGATCTTTTGACAAAAATGATCTTATTCGTCTTAACAAATTTATGTCCTCCTAGATAAAATGATAAAGCTTTAACTGCCATTATAAGACTCTCCCCAACTAGGCTCATCTTGGAATGAGCAATACAAATCTCATTCTTCAGGAAATGCCTAAGATAGTGGCCCAGTCCACTGTCCCTCTGGAACGAGGATGCATGTTGTCTGAAACCACCTCGTCTCATAGCAAAATCATCTATTATGAGAGCATCCTGCAATAGGAAATATGTTAGCAAAAATACATTCAGTGATTGAAAACATGCAAATGCAAGGACGATTAAACACTTACACATTCTTCATCGACAGCAGCAACCAGATTAGGATGAACAATATAATGACCACGTACTGAAGAGGAATCATTAGTGAAATGCATTAATGATGGATGAGGGAAGCCCATCTGGGATTGAAATGCCGTGAATTCTTCATCGGATGGTCTGCCTCGCCCATCCTCAGCTATATTTAATAAAGTCTTATTCAGGCATTCTTCACTGGTCATAAGTCCCTCCTCATCATCAAAATCAATACCAGCAACAAGGTCATCTGTTTCAAAATCTACAAAGTCGGAGAATTTGGAAATTGTGCCGGATAATAAACATAGAACCTCATCCTCACGATAGTCAAAAAATTTACATAAATCAGCAGTAGTAAAATATACATCGTCATTAATATAATATACAGGCAAATTGAAAAGACATTTCGACTCCTCCATAGATTTGGATTCATCATTAGATGTATTTTGGCCAATGAAAGAATCCCGAAGAACATTAGTATTTACATCAATAATTCACTTTCCTTATCAGGAGTGTCGATAAGTAAGTGACTGATATCCTTAATAGATGACTGAACAGAGGATGGTGCAAAAGGAGGGTCAGCAACAGAAACTTCATCATCATCTGAGATCTGAACTAGCAAAAAAAGTACAATACCACTCTGAAATTCAACCAATCGACATTTCTTGTTGCAATACAGACACATTGAACTGCTTTTGAAAAGATCAAACAATTTGGTGAACATTCTATCCAGTCTATGTCTGAAAGTTGGGAAGAAATGAACAAGATCAGTATAATGCATGTACTGGAGTGGACCTATGGAGAAAACATGCTTACTAAGTATATCTCTGAATCTGACATAATGGTCATAAAATATGTCAGAATTTGGTTGTGCAGTCCTGAAAACATGTAGATATGGCCTGAATAGACTGTGGAAATAGTCTAGGTTTTTAGTAATCCCAAATTCACTAAGAAATGAACTCAAGCTTGAATCTCGTGAGGATGATGAGGAAGAGGCCATGGCAGTAACGTGAATATTGCACTTGTGCACGAGGGAGAACTGAACCAAAACTAACTATCAAAATGGTGCACAAGAGGGATATGTACGGCAGGTAGATACCGAATATCGCACTTGTGCACGAGTAGGTACAGTTGCACGCAAACGGACAGCAATGAGCGTGCACAAGAGCGATATGCCATGAATTTTGAGAATAAAAAAGGTAAAAAATTAATCGATTTTTGTGCCATTTATACTAAATTTTCGCACGTGTGGTCAACGGAGTGTGAAAAATTGCCTACATTGGCAAATCTAGCCATGTAGAATATTATACATTTTGTCAATATTGTTTGTTGGTTACTTGAATGGCCAAAGTGCCACTACATACACACTGAAAGTAGGTTACCACGAGTCAAGAGGAGTGGTTGTGTCCATTTGGTAGTGATTCCTACTTTGTAAGATCTAGACCATGATTTATGATGTCGAAGGCTTAGATATCAACAAGTCATTACCAAAACAAACTTCTGAGACTTGTATTCTTGGGAAACATGCAACGTCTAGATTTCCCAAAGGCCAAGCTCTTAGAGCTAAAGGCATTTTGGATTTAATTCACTGTGATCTCCATGGCCCAATGCAAACCCCATCATGTGAAGGATCAATGTATTTCATTACTTGGATCTAGGCTAGGGTTTTCACATTAGGGCGAGAAAGTGGAGTCTACTTCCTTATTACATGCTGGATTTTCACCTAACTTTGCAAAGGAAGTGTGTTTTACTATGTATTCCCATTCTCCATAGTGAGAAGATAGAAACTTTTTGGAGCCTCAAGGACAAACTCGAGTTTTCTCTCATTGTATGGTGATTACTCTTGATTTCCAATGAAACCCAGCTTTGGCACTTTGTAAACACTGTCTACAGGCCGTACTACAGCCTTATTTCCACACGTGTGGAGTTGGATTATACTAATTGATCAATGCTTTGATTGTCTCTACTTGTTTCCTATCAAGCTGCTAAACTAGATCTTGTTTTCTGATGACTAGTTTCTGATAGATTGTTTAACAAGAATACAATCACCTTGTGGATCATTCAAAGATTCATTTATCCTAGGATAAGCTACCAGGATCACTTGCCATTGATTAGTTTTGAGTTTGTTTCATGAAAACTAATTAATCTAGGCTGATTTCAGACCTTTTTAAAGTGAAAACCAGGTCTTGAAAGTACATCAAAGTGAATGAGAGAGATAGAGTCAGTTTTTGTCCAAGGATAGCCAAGATTGGCAAGATTTGCTTGAGTGTAGTTTTCATCTCATCTTATCTTCATTCCAGATTTGTGAGGGAGTGATAGAACTGTGATTACGAATCCATCTGTTGGATTAGAAGTCAACATTTGAGTGAAACACTGCAAGTTAGAAACCTATGTGAGTTTCAGGTCCAAACAAATCTATATCTTTTGTGTAGAATCTTGATAGTAAGATGGGATCAATGGGAGCCTACCTTCTAGAAGCTAGTGAGAGGTTAAATTCTACCAATTATGCTATTTGGAAAGTGAGGGTGGAGTCACTAATGGTTCTCCAGGATGTTTATGAGTTTCTAATAGATGATGAAAATGAACCTCTAGGTGCACAGGAATTAGTGAGATACAAGAAGAGGTCTAGGCTTGCACTTCATTGTATTAAGATGAATGTATGCAGTGATCTTTTAAGGGAAGTATCATCATGTAAGAGTGCTAAAGAGGCTTGAGAATCTTTAAAATCTATCTATGAGTCTAGTAACACTTCGAGGGTTCTCATGCTTAGGAATCAAATTCTACAAAGCATGAAGAGGAGTGATGAGAGTGCACAAGACTATGTGCTAAGAATCAAGTCTCTCAATAGGGAGTTAGCTTCCATTGAAGAGAAGATTCAAGATAGTGGGCTTGTTCAGATTGTCCTCAATGGTCTAGGGAGTGGCTTTACAAATTTGGTCCAAAGCTTTACAATCCAAGAAACTTTGCCTACTATAGAAAAGCTACAGTGTATTAGTAGATGAAGAGTGTAGGATGTTGCATACCAATACAAGAAGAACTATGGCATAAAAGGTTGGGCCACCCCACTACAAAGCCATGGAATCTATGGTTGCAAAGGAGCTTGCAGTTGGACTCCCCAAGCATTTGTCAAAGTGTGGGAAGAGATGTGAAGCATGCATCCTCTCAAAGGCTCACAAACTACTCTTCTCAAGATCTACATCAAGATCAAACTCTCCTCTTGAACTCATCCATTCGGATGTTCATATTTTTTCACATGAGTTTAATGGTGGTGCCAAGTACTATGTAATCTTCATTGATGACTATTCTAGATTTTGTTGGATGTACCTCTTGTCTAGCAAATCAATGGTGTTTGAATCTTTTGTAAAGTTCAAGACTTTGGTAGAAAATCAACTTAGTACCAGGATTAAGGTATTAAGGAGTGATAATGGAGGTGAATATATCTCCAATAAGTTGATTGACTTTTGTAGTTCTAATGGCATAAAGAGGGAGTTGTCATGTCCATACACCCCTCAACAAAATGGAGTGAGTTAGAGAAGAAATAGATCTCTTTGTGAGTGTGCTAAGGCCTTAAGGCTAGATGCTTCTCTATCCAAACCATTTTGGGGTGAAGCAATAATTTGTGCTAACTATTTGTGCAATAGATTGCCAAACCAAGCCATTGGAGGAATCACACCATTTGAAGCTCTATTTGGAGAGAAGCCCAATCTCAAGGATGTCAAAGTTTTTGGATCCACTTGCTATGTACACCAGTCCTTGGACAAGAGAAGGAAGGATGATGCAACATCCATCAAAAGCATCTTTGTGGGATATGGTGAGAATAGCAAAGGTTATAGAGTCTTCAATCCCATCACTAGCAAGGTGATAGTGAGTAGGGATGTTATATTTTTTGAAGGACATGCTTGTGATTTGGATGATAATGCTACTAATCATCTTGATGCCAAGGATCATGCTAGGATGGAGGAGGAGCTTCCAAGTGAAGAAGAACAAGAGGATCCACCTCAAGATGCAAGAACTCCAAGAACTCCAAGAAGATCTACAAGGGCAAGATCCAAGCCATTGAGGCTCACCTATGATGGTCAAGGTGATCAAAGGGAAGGCTCATCATCTTTCAGATCTTACACCTTTCTTACTTCAATGTTAGATGAGCCAACATGCTATGAAGATGCTTTTAAGTCTAAAAGTTGGATGGATGCTATGCAAGTAGAGTATGATTTTGTTGAATCTATTGATAGACTAGTTAATGTATTTCAGCGTAGGTACAAATTTGTCTCATTCTGAATGGTGGATAAATATAGGTTGTAAATCTCAATTCGTTATTTGACAAATGTATGGCTGTGATCAACAAGAATTGGCTATAAATATGTGCACCACTTTCCATATTTCGATTCTGTGATCTTTTATTCTGAACTCTCTAGTCTTCTTGTTTTTTTTCATTCTCGCAATATCGAATCGACGCATGTCAACCCTTGCTGTGCATGCTCGTATTCATTCAGGCGCGCTAAATCGATATCAACCACTTCCGACGAGTGCTTTTCAAAAAATTTCATTCTCGGCCTTACCATATCAGATCAGCGCGCGCACTTTGCTTTATTCCTCTACCGATATTTATCTGTCGCGTTGAACCGATATCGGATTCAATATGGCTAGTTCCTCCATGGCCTCAGATGACAAACTTATGAATTTTTTTAGTGCCAGTGACATTCCATCTGACGAATTAGATTATTTTGCTAGTATTTTTTTTTCTCCCTTCGATATCGATAAGCTAGTTTATGAGAATCGTTATAATTTAATTTCTTATCTTGATAATTTCTCTCAGATTATTAGTACTCCTGTTTTGGATATAGATAATTTTTGTTTCGTTCATTTTCAGGACCTTGTACATTCCCAACCATAAGAATATGTCGCCTTCTAATCAAAGGAATGGCTTTTGTCTTCTACATATCTACTGAAATTCTAGATGATGAGTCTGTTGAATCTTCAACTGTTTCATTGATCGAAGTGTCTGCATCTGCTCCAGTTGATGTAAATGATGCATATATTGATATAGGGGTTGAAGCTGAAGCTTCTATGGCTTCAGATTATCAAAAAACTCTCCCTCGTTCTATAATCTTCTCTGATTCTCTTCCATTTGCATCTCTTGTTAATCAATTAACTCTACTCGATGTTCCTTTATATTTTATAAATAATAAATGTTATATTTCATTTAATGATATAGAAGATGTATTGAATTTGAGAGAGGATGAATTCCTCTCAATTTTTGCTCAAAATTTATCAGAATTTTCTAACATTGTTGATTACTCATATGATGATCTTGAAAGTGAGATAGATTATGATAAAGATGGCAATTGGAAATCTGGCAATGAGGCCTTGGAGGCCATGATTGAAAAATCCAAAGCCTATGAAAAAACTTTGCCTACAGAGGAGGAATTTTTGGAATTTCAAAAAAGATATCGCCCTAGGGCTAGATATATCCCCTCCGAAAATGTAGAGGCCATTGGAGGACATGACATCAACAGAGCAAACGTCGTTGATTACGATGATTATGATATGGTAAGTAGATATTATATTGGTATTGATATTGTTCAGTTTTCTTATTTCTTATTGGTATTGATATTGTTCAGTTTTCTTATTGAGTTTGTAGTGTTATGTATCATTCTAAATTTATTTTCTTTTCTCGTTTACAGGATGCTATTGAAATAGATGCCTTTGGTATGATACATGGAGGCGTTCAGCCGGGAGAAAAGATGTTTCTCTATTTCATTATTTGAAAAACTTTCAAAATAATGAGATTTGTATATATCATTCATCTTATAATCCATATGCAACCACTGTCATTATGGCCATCAAATCATTATCAGTTTGTTTAGGGGGCCATAGGTACGCAAGAGGAACATATAAAATATTTTTTGTGAAGACAGGTTTGGCTATTAAAATATTGGGTTATACTCCCAATGAGACTACGAAAAGATCATCTGCAATGGCCCTTTATTCGGGTTACATTGATATGAGCAAGAGGAAAAATTTAGAATTTTTGGATCCATATGAAAGGAGATTATTCCTTCATGACAATACCATCCGTCTGAATCTTGAAGAGGATGATGATGATAATTAAATATTTTTCTGTAATAGATTTCTGATATACTACAAGGGTCTCTCTTTTGTAATGAAGTTGAATGCCTTCCGAAATATCGTAATACTTGGCAAGTTTTTAGCTTGATATCTAAATTGTGCTCTTCTGTAAAACCATTGAAAAAGTTAGACTAAATATTTATTTCTTGAATTGTGTCCTCCATGATTTGTTGCTCTATGAAATGCTCCCCTTGCTTGCCAATGAGATTTTTCAATGCCTTGGGATGACCAGATACTTAAGCTCCCATATTCCTTTGCAAAATAAGTTGCATGATGAAGAAGGATGTGCTGCAAACAATAGTTTTGATTAGTTACATTAGTAGAAAAGAATATAAGCCTGAATGAGAAAAGTACCAGATAATGATATAGGTTAGCACCATTAATGAGTAACGTTGTCTTTTCCCCAACAATCATGTACAGATTTTACAAATGTGGTGCAATGATTTTGCAAAGTTCTCATATCTTATGATAATAGGTCTTCTTTCTGATAACACCTATGAGTTTGTCTAAGTTGGTCCACACTTGTCCCTTTTCCAACGATTACTTCCTTCCAATGTTCGTGTGGCTTGAACAATTTCTCTCCACATTTCCTATTTGACACTTGATTCTTTGCATGTGTGATTGGATAAGAATCTTCTTGTTTTAGCACCTCCAATCGATGGCTTATTAGGAATGTTTCCTTTTTTCTCGGAGAGTCTGTCACTTTTTTCAATCGTGACATTCTCTTTATGTAGTCTGCATTTGACAGAACTATTTCCAACCTCCTAATTGCTGCTTTAACCACTAAATCTGGTTTATGATTCCATGCTAGTAGAATATGCAGATTATGCATTTATTGTGGCTCGAGTTTCTACAAGGTCATAATTGACCAATTCCATGTGAATCTCTATATGCATGTCAAACTAGACATTGTCAACATTATTGCATATCATACTAGACCTACTAGACTTTATGCATGTCACTGGAATTTGATCTACCTAACCCAAACTCGCCCTATTCTACAAGGATATGTGCTCAATTCACATACCTTGGATATGTACAAAATATTTACATGGGTAGGATCCCCCAAACATTAACAACAGATGATAGATATGTTTTACAATTTTTAACATTGAAGCCCTTGAGGCTCCTCCTCAAGTCCAAGGACAATGTCCATCACATCTTGGAGAATCAGAATAGACTCCATCCTTACCTTCCAAATAAAATAACTGGAGATAGATAATCTCTCACTTGATTCCAATACCAATGGAAGCCATAAAAAGTAGAAAATATTACTTGTAATGGACAAAAAGATGTTTCTACTCTCTCACTAAAGGATCCAATAAAGTTGTACTACCAAATCCAATGTGAGATCTTGCAACAAGATGTGAGATCGATCTCACTAGCTCTACCAATCTCTCTCAAGCTAGATCAACCTTTCACTCAAAGGCGAAGTATAGGCAAAGTTTGGGTGTCACTCTCTGAAGCATGTGGAAAGCACTCAAAAAATCCACAAATCATTCAAATACAAGGATTGCATGAAACAATGTGGCTATGGCCTCAAAAAATTGTCTAGATCTCAAATAGATAGATTGGCAAGCTTTTTCTTGAGTTTTTTGATCAAATAAGCAAGATAGAGATCAAAACAAATGTGTCCAATTAGGTTGGGTGCCCTACCCACCTTGATTCAATTTTCTATAACTTTTTATTGGAAGATCCAACTGATATGGAACCAATTGCTACACAATCTTGACTATACTAGCTTTCTAGCAAGCTATCTGGCATAGATTTTGGATCTAATTTGGAAGAGAACAACTTAATCAAATTTGATTGTCCTTCAAATGTATCTGAGTACTAAAATCCATACAATACCAGATTACCTCCAATCAAAGTGATAAGGAACCTTCTTAATCCAAAAATCTCAAAGATAGTAAGGGAGATAAAATTTACACTCACTAGATCTTGATTTCACACAAAACTTGATAGATGTATGGATATCTTGGGTAGGCTATGATACCATGTTAAATTTCACATGTGTTGGAGTACAAATATTTTGATTGTTACATCTTGATTGCACAAAGATCAAGCATAGATTGATGCATATATCAATTAAACAATTACATTCACACGTGTGGATATCAATTAAACAATTACATTCACACGTGTGGATACTTGTACTTGAAAAAACTAAGTATAAAATCTCTCTCTCTCTCTCTCTCTCTCTCTCTCTCTCTCTCTCTCTCTCTCTCTCTCTCTCTCTCTCTCTCTCTCTCTCTCTCTCTCTCTCTCTCTCTCTCTCTCTCTCTCTCTCTCTCTCTCTCTCTCTCTCTCTCTCTCTCTCTCTCTCTCTCTTGAATAATACTCATTTATATCTCGTTCGTTTATTTACCCTTTGCTGGGTAATATCTAAGTCATTTTAACCACAAGGTCTTTACACCAAAAAGAGGGGTTCCTCTTTAAATTTTAAAACTCCTCAATAGACTTTAGCACCATTATCAACGGTCAAGATATTCAACATTATATCCAATGGATGAGATTGCTTACCTCCTCCACAAGGTATTTACATGGAAGAAGAAGAGAAATGCTATAGAGAAGTGGGCCATTTTAACACTTCTACCACACCTCCTCCTTCTCCTTCTCCTCTCCTTCACACTTTCTTATGAGCAGTGGCACCCATCTACAATCTTTTTCAAACATCCGATAAATGATTCTTCTTTACTTTCTTGTGTATACGTTGCTACCTTGAATACGCAAGAAGAATGCTTCTTGTTTTTGTTGTTTTCTCACAAAAAGTGAGTAAGGAGGGGCACTGGATCACGATTTACTGCTACTTTGCTTCAGTTTTGGTTATAAACATATTGATAAGTAGTTGTTAGAATTAAGCAATTTTCACATGGTTTTTGATGTATTTTGACATCTATGTGGATCCACACGTGTGAGGACCTGTACACACGTGTGAAATGATACTTGTAATATTCAGATCTATTTTGATTAGCTTTCATTTGAGTCTAATATGACATCTCCTAAATTATAGGAGTTAGGTCCTAGATTGTAGGACTCTAGAAGATCAACACAAACCGCCAATGGATGATGTGGCATACTTGAGAGATCCTATCCAAAGTGGATATGGATGAGTACAATGAGCTGTCCCACACGTGTTGGATGCAGCTTAGAGAGAGAGTATTGTGATTTTGTACTTGATCCATGATGGATCCATTATTGTAGAAATGATGAGAAATCTTGGTTTGTGAAGCAATCTTTGTGTTTTGACTCTCTTAAGCACTTTCTTTGTGGATGAATGCTCAGTAAATGATAAGTAAACTATTTCTCTATTACCAGGCCGTACAGTAGCTGTACTTCACACGTGTGAAGCCGTGGATCATCATTTTTTATTGTTCTTGCTTGGAATCACAAAGATTGTCAAGTAGAAGCTAGATTTGGAAGCTAGTCTTGATATAGATCAAGATCCCAAGCTAACAATCACTCTTTGTGATCATTTGTAGATCAATTTCAGTCCTTAAACTCTGAAATTTGACATGGTATCAGAGCCAAGTCAAAGAGCTTAGTGGATGATCCAAAAATCTTCATTTTGGTGAAAGCATTGGTGCCAAATTCATTTTGAAGGAGGGTGACCTTTTCTAATAGTTTACTTGTAATGTTGAGGTTCATATTAGTGTGAAAATTTCAGATGTACTTCTCACACGTGTGAGAGGTTGATGGAGTTGTACTTTCACCAAAACTTTGTGCTTTTTCAATATTTGAGCTTCAAACAAGTTGTGTAGAGTGAAACTAGTGATGTGCTTATGAAAAATCATTGCTTCCTTCATAGATTTGATGAGTAAATGGTGTTAGAAGCTTATTAAACCTACAAATCCTTGAAAGAGAGTTTGAGGCTTATGTTATTTAGTTCAAGAGTGAAACTAAAACCATTCTAAACACATTGGAAAGCATTGGCACTTCAAAGAGTCAAATCCAAGCTTCTAAGTGAATAGATTGTGTAGAATACTTTTTGCCAAATCTTTTTGAGTTCAAGATCATTATAGATCTTGCTTTTTGGGTCTAGTGAGATTCAAGAGAGTAGCATTTTAGCTAAATTCTGAGAAAGGAAGAAGGGAGGGCCTTTAAATAGTACATTTGTTGTACTTGTTACTAGATAGAATGGGTTCAATTGGAGCCTATCTTCTTGAGGCTAGTGAAAGGCTAAATTCTAATAATTATTTAACTTGGAAAGTAAGAATGGAGTCACTACTTGTGCTCCAAGATATGTTTGATCTTGTCATAGGTGAGGAATCAACATCAAAGAGCTACTCCAATGACACATGGTGGATTGATAGTGGGGCTAGTTCCCACATGACATTCCAAAAGGATTTTTTGTAGGTTGTAAAAAGTCTATTCTAACAGCAAGTGATCAAGAATGTAGAATAGATGGAGTGGGAACTATTCCCTTAAGTCTTGGATCCTCTAAAAGCGTAGATCTTGATAATTTACTCTATGTTCCTACACTCACTAAGAATTTGTTAAGTGTAGGACAATTGATGGATGATGGCTTAGATGTCCATTTTAAGCAAGGTGTTTGCTCCATAATGATGAATAATACTTGCATTGTAAAGGGATTCAAGCAAGGAAGGCTTTTTAAGCTAGATGCTAATGTTTTTCTTGGAAGTGTGAACATGGTGAAGGAGGAGCTCAATCAAGTGGAGCTTTGGCATAAGAGGTTGGGCCACCCCAACTTCAAATCTATGGAGATGCTATGCACCAAGGATCTTGCTCTCGGCCTTCCAAAGACACTCTCAAAGTGTGGAAAAAGTTATGAAGCTTGTAGCCTCTCAAAGGCACACAAGCTACCTTTTGATATCTCTTCCACTAGATCTACAAAAGCATTAGATCTTATTCATAGTGATGTGCACTCTTTTTCTCAAGAATCTAATGGAGGTGCATCTCTGTATGTATCTTTTATTGATGATTACTCTAGATACACTTGAATTGAACTTTTGGATTCCAAAAGTAAAGTGTTTGAAGCTTTTGTTAAGTTCAAAACTCTAGTTGAAAATCAACTTGATGCTAGAATTAAAGTATTGAGGAGTGATAATGGTGGAGAGTATATCTCTACCAAGATGATAGAGTTTTGTAAATCCAATGGCATTAAGAGAGAACTTACATGTACTTATAGTCCTCAACAAAATGGTATAGCTGAGAGGATGAATAGAACACTTTGTGCGTGTGCTAAGAATTTGAGATTAGATGCATCTCTACCTAAGTCCTTTTGGGGAGAGGCTATTATTTGTGCAACTTATTTGTGTAATAGATTGCCATGTAAGCCCATTGGAGGCATCACATCTTATGAGGCTCTATTTTGTAAGAAGCCGAATCTTAAAGATCTAAGAATTTTTGGATCTACTTGCTATGTTTTTCAAGCATTAGATACAAGAAAAAAGGATGATCCTACTTCTATTAAAGGGATCTTTGTTGGTTATGCTGAAAATAGCAAAGGATATAGAGTCTATAATCCAATCACTAAGAAGATTTTAGTGAGTAGAGATGTTACTTCTGATGAAGGTAACTACTACAAGTTGAATGAGAAAGCTTCTAATCCATCTTATGTCAAGGATCTTGTAAGGTTTGAGGGGGAGCCTACATGTGATCAAGATCTTGAAGATCCATCTCAAGATCCGAGGACTCCAAGGAGATCTACAAGAAGGAAGGTCGAGCCCTCAAGGCTCACCTATGTTGACAAAGGTGAACAAAGGGAAGAACTACATTTACTTACCTCTTACACTTTTCTAACTTCTATGTTTGATGAGCCAAGTTGTTTTGAAGAAGCTATGGAGTCACAAGAATGGAGGGATGCCATGCAAAAGGGGTATGATGCTCTTATGGAGAATCATACATGGAAGCTTGTGGATCTTCCTCAAGGAAGAAAGCCACTTGAGTGCAAATGGATCTATAGATTGAAGTACAATCAAGATGGGAGCATCAACAAACACAAGGCAAGGCTAGTGGCAAAGGGGTTCTTGCAAACCAAGGGAGTAGATTTTGATGAAACGTTTGCTCCTGTTGCTAAGCTAGTTTCCATAAGGTTGAATATTTCTCTTGCAACTACTTTCAATTGGCCTCTATTTCAACTTGATGTGACTAATGCTTTTTTCAATGGATATTTGGAAGAGGATATTTTCATGAGGCAACCCGAGGGCTTCATCAAAGAAGATCAAGAGAAAAAAGTGTGTTTGTTGCTCAGAAGCCTTTATGGGCTTAAGCAAGCACCTAGAGCTTGGTACTCTAGGTTGAATACTTTCTTGAACTCTATTAAGTTTTTTGTAAGTGCTTATGAACCTTCTTTGTACTTAAGATTTAATGATGGTAAAATCATCATTCTCATTTTGTATGTTGATGACATTATTCTTAGTGGAAATGATCTTGATGGTATACAAGAAGTGAAAGTAGCATTGTTTAAGGAGTTTAAGATGGTGGATCTTGGTAATCTTCATTTCATATTAGGAATAGAAGTTTCAAGATGCAAGGATTTGAGTTTTATTTGTCAATCCAAATATGCTTCTTCTATCTTAGAAAAGTTTGAAATGAAAGATTGTAAAGGAGTAGAAACTCCTATGGAGCAAAATGTAAAAGTTTCCAATAGTGATGATGAAGCATCCTTTGAGGACATCACACTATATAGGAGACTTTTAGGCTCCTTGATATATCTTACTATAACTAGACCTGATCTAAGTTATAGTGTAGGCAAACTAAGCCAATCTATGCAAAATCCATTGGTTTGTCATTGGAAAAATGCAAAAAAGGTGTTGAGATACATCTCGGCCACCAAGAACTTTGGCATTTTATATGATGAATCTAATTTTGTCTTAAGGGCATATTCGGATGCTGATTTTGTAGGTGATAAGGTGGATAGGAGGTCCACAAGTTCTTTTGTTACCTTCCTTTGCAATGACAGTGTGTCTTGGCTTTCCAAAAAGCAAGATACTATTTCTCTATCCTCAACCGAATCAGAATACAAGGCACTAACATCCACAACAAAGGAGATCCTATGGTTGAAGAGGCTTTTGGTGGAGCTGCAAGTCATGGAGGCCGAGGAGCAGCCAATAATATTTTGTGACAACCAATCAAGCCAAGCATTAGCAACCAATCCCACATTCCATGCAAGGAGCAAGCACATAGAGATTGCTCACCATTTTGTGGGGGAAAAGGTTCAAGCAAAGGAGATCAAGCGACATCATGTGTATTCTTTAGATTGCCTTGCTGATCTACTCACTAAAGCCTTGACAAAGGCTTCATTTATCAAGTTAAGGTCAGCCTTAGGAGTTGTAGATAGATGTACTACAGTTGTATCATGTAAAAATTGAGGAGGAGTGTTGATACTAAGCAATTTTCACATGGTTTTTGATGTATTTTGACATCTATGTGGATCCACACGTGTGAAATGACACTTGTAATATTCAGATCCATTTTGATTAGCTTTCATTTGAGTCTAATATGACATCTCCTAAATTATAGGAGTTAGGTCCTAGATTGTAGGAATCTAGAAGGTCAACACAAACCACCAATGGATGATGTGGCAAGCTTGATAGATCTTATCCAAAGTGGATATGGATGAGTACAATGAGTTGTCCCACACATGTTGGATGTAGCTTAGAGAGAGAGTATTGTGATTTTGTACTTGATCCATGATGGATCCATTATTGAGGAAATGATGAGAAATCTTGGTTTGTGAAGCAATATTTGTGTTTTGACTCTCTTAAGCACTTTCTTTGTGGATGAATGCTTAGTAAATGATAAGTAAACTATTTCTCTGTTATCAGGCTGTACAGTAGTTGTACTTCACACGTGTGAAGCCATGGATCATCATTTTTTATTGTTCTTGCTTGGAATCACAAAGATTGTCAAGTAAAAGCTAGATTTGGAAGCTAGTCTTGATATAGATCAAGATCCCAAGCTACCAATCACTTTTTGTGATCATTTGTAGATCAATTTCAGTCCTTAAACTCTGAAATGTGATAGTAATGAGATGCGCTCTTTTGGCTAATGATTGAAGGTTGTCAATCATGACCCACAGTCGTAAAAGAATGGTGTTGTTGCTTACATATTTTGCTTGTGGATTATGCATAAAGAATAGCATGTTTTGTGAGCTATGTGCGCAATGGAAGTGCGCTGGCAGCGCATTTTCTTTCTCTTCACTTATGGAAAGAAATCACCATATTCTCTCTTCAAGTTCTTGAAGAATGACTTACTACTTCACTAAAACAACGATGGAATTATCTTGCATACACCATCAGTGCTTTGAGCCAATACATGACCAACCCTAGTATGATCCAGTGGAAAGCTCTATTCAAAGTAATGAGATATGTACGAACCACTATCGACCTCTGCATCTGTTATGCTGATGTCAATTCGTCCGATATCCATACACTTCATGGATATACAAATGCGAATTGGATAGGCAATATCAACACCAGAAGATCGACTTATAGATTTCTTTCATATTCAATAATGGTCCAATATCCTATAACAGTTGAAAATAGACCTCCATTGCAATGTCATCGACCGAATCCGAATACATTGCAAGGCTTTAAGCATGTTTTGGTGGTACAAAAAAAGAACCCATTTTCCATAGTACCCTTTGGTAGTATATGTCAATCTTTGTGGATTATATTACTCATAATTTATATTTCCAATACAATACTTATGGCTGTACATTTCTCACTTTTTGGAGTTAGTAATAGGTACCACGAGTTAATGCAATGAAGGCGTCCTTGACAATCATCTTCATACTAATCACATGGCCCTACTAATCATGGGACTACTTTATCTAATTCGAATTTGGATAATAAATGATTTGCCCTCCAAATGATCAATTCAGTGCTATTCTTGATTTCTGCTGCTATCAGTGAACATATAGTTGCCTTCTGTTATGATCAGTTCATGTTGCTATCTTGCTTTCTGTTATTAGTTCATCTGCTATCTTGCTTTCTGCTACGATTGCTTTTTGCAATCAGTGAACATATCGTTGCTTTATGCTATGATCAGTTCACGTTGCTATCTTCCTTTCTACTATCAGTTCATCTGCTATCTTGCTTTTTGCTATGATTGCTTTCTGCTATCAATTCATTTCAATTTGTTTTCTTGCTTTTTTTTTTTTTTTTTTTTTTTTCCGGTTCCTTGCTACCGTTCCTTTTTGCTCTCACAACATTAATTCTATCGTTGCTTTCTACTATCATTGTTTTCAACTATTGTTGCTTTCTCGATCATCTGTTGTAAAAGATGAGGACGCCTGCAAGGAAGTGCAAAGTCGCCTCTAAGGCAATTGCTGAAAATCCTGAGACATCAAGCGCACCTCCCAACACACACAAACAGCCACGGACCAACTACCACGATGGATCACCAGCCAGGACGGGTGTCATGGATCAATCTGAGACCACACATTCATAGCTTGACGGTTCAAGCCACAAGAAAAAGGGTAAATTACATCGTATGATTGTGTTTGTAATGAATTTTGTTACTTTGATCACTTTTAGTATTATGGTAGTAATTAGCTATTTTTAGTTCTTAATTTGCAACTATAGCAAGTTTTAGGTCTTAATCGACTAGTTTAGCTGATTTTGGTACTTAAATTCATACTTTAGCTACTGTTGATACTTAACTTGGTACTTTAGCTGTTTTTGACAAAATTTCCAGATATCACACATGTGGGGAATGCCCACAAGTATGATGGATCTAATTAAGCTTTGTGATTAGCACAATAACCTGATTCTAGATTGATTAACAAGATCTAGTTCAGAAGATATGGCTAAATCACAATCTAGCATGATAAGCATCAAAATATGATAGCAATAAATCAATAATGAGCAAAAGTACAAGATATCAGTGTATTAGCATTAGCCTCAACACGAGTTAGAGAGAGAAAGATAGAGAGATAACAAGCAAAAATTGTGTGGATCCAAAATGGCATAAGATAGCTCAAGGCTTTGGTTCTTCATCACAAAATATGAGGAGAGCTACACATATTTTTGGAGTTTGAGGTAGCTCGAGGTAGAACCACATCCATCCATCATTTAATGACATCTAAAGTGAAAACTACATTCTATGTGACATATGTCACTTCTCATGCATGAAACTCTACCAACTTTTTCTAAATGTGCTAGTTCTGGCTAGAAATGTACAAATCATCATGCATGTGTCCATTACACTTTGTGCATGCCTTGCATGTCACTATGGATCATTTACAATTAATGCATGTGAATTGCCACGAGTTTCTACAAGCATAATTTTGCTAATTCTATGTCTACAAACTATATGCAAGTTGTACTCATCATTCTAGATGTGACATATCCATGTAGCTCGAGTTCTATCTAGGCCAAACTTGGCATTTTGCATTTATGAACAACATACTTGCATGGTACAATATTTGTAGCAAGCCTAAAGTCAAGATGGATTATTTTTCCATTTCAACACCTCCTAGAAATAATCTATATTGACTTGAACATTGATCTTGGTATTACTCCAAGATTGGCTCTATGCTTGATGAAGGAACTTTTGCTCAAAGGTTTGGTGAGCACATTAGCAATACAAGATGATGTGTTGATGTGCTCCAAGTAGATTTCCCCTCCAATGAGCTTCTCTCTCATGAAGTGATGTGCAACTTCTATATGCTTGCTCCTTGCATGGAATATCGGGTTGTTGGCAAGGGCTTGGGCTGAAATGTTGTCACACATGATCATAGGTAGATCCTCTTCCATGATTATCTTTAGCTCTACTAGCAACCTCTTGATCCAAAGCACTTCCTTTATTGTTGTAGTGAGCGCCTTGTACTCAGCTTCACATGATGAGAGTGATACAATATCTTGCTTTTTGGAAAGCCAAGATATCAAGTTTCGTCCAAGACATATGACATTAGTTTGCACAATTCATAACTTCACCTCAATATTCAATAGGCAAAGAAGCTTCGACTTGAATTGCTTTAGCACATTCACATAAAGATCTGTTTTTCCTCTCAGCAACTCCATTTTGAGATGGAGAATAAGCACAAGAAAACTCTCTCTTTATTCCTTCACCTTCACAGTATTCATGAAACTTGTTGAAGATGTGTTCACCTCCTCCATCACATCTTATAGCTTTAACTTTGAAAGAAAATTGTTTCTCAACATAAGCTTTGAAGATTAGGAAGTGATAAAAAACCATAGCCTTTGAAAAAAGTAGATACAACCAAGTATATCTAGTAAAGTCATCAATAAAGGTGACAAAACATGTTGCACCGCCAATACTTTTAGAAGAGAAAAAATGTACATCCGAGTGTATAAGCTCCAAAGGATGAGTAGTCTTTATAAAAGACTTCTGATATGGCTTTATGTGTGATTTTGCAATAGCACAAGCCTTGTAAGGCTTGAAATCTTTAGAAAGAGATTTTGGAAGACCAATTGCCTTCATTCTTGACCATAGAAGACATAGATTTAAAGTTAGGATGCCCCATCTTCTATGCCACAACTCCTCCTTAGATAACAAAGCAACTTCACAAAGGTTTGCATTCTCATAAGAATTCAACTTAAAAATTCCACCACATCTAGATCATCAGCTAGGATTTCATCATTTTTCTTGATAAAGCAAGTATTGGAGTTGAACTTTACGTCACAACCATTATCAAGCAACTTTCCCACACTAATCAAGTTCTTTGTAAGTTTTGGAATGAAAAGAACATTAGAAAGTGCAAGAACTTTTGAAGAAACAAGTTTCAATGGAATGTTGCCAATTCCTTCTATAGCGCACTCATGATCATTAGCAGTGTAAATAGATCTCTTAAGTCCTTTGTAAGGTACAATTGAGTCAAAAGACTCCTTTGAACAGCACATATGTGAAGAAGCTCCACTATTTATGTACCAAGCTCCATCTTTCTTGAAAGGTGATGAAGAAAAACTGGACACCATAAATGATCCTTCTCCATCACTTGCAACAGAATCTTCTTCAATCTCTTTGGAGAGATTAGCTTGCTTGAGTTGGTTTTTCTTTTTAAAGCAATTAGAGGCATAGTGCCCCTTCTTGCCACAGAAGGAACACTTCACTTTCTTCTTCTTGGTCTTTGAAGTAGAAGGATGAGATGAATCATCCTCTTCACCATCTTTGTCTCGATCTTTGGCTTTGTCTTTGTTGGATGCCTGAGAAAACTAGTTCTTACTCCTTCCTTTATGCTTGTCTTTGACAAAGAGGGCTTTTTCACTTCCACCATGCTCGAGTTTGTTCATCCTGGACAGTTTATAGCTTTGCCTAGATTCTTTAAAAATAAGAATTCCTTGAAGAGTTTCTAGATTAGGCAACTCCTCCTTAATGGCAAAAGACTGAACAAGATTATCATAGTCATCTCTCAAGCCATTTAAAATGACTTGAACTAGCTCTTCTTGGTTAATAGAAACACCAACATAGGAAAGCTCTCTATGTAAATCCTTAACTCTCCGAACATAGTTTGATGCACTCTCTTCACTTCTTTGGAAACTTTGAAAAGTTTGATTCCTAAGAGTGAGTATTCTAGAAGTATTCTTTGCTTCATAGATGGACTTAAGTGCATCCCAAGCTTCTTTGGCTGTAGTGCAAGACCCTATCTCTCTCAGAATTTCATTAGATACATTCATCTTAATGAAATGTAGAGCCATTCTAGCTCTCTTCCTATACTTAGGAATTTCAGCCTGTGCTTGATGCTCCTCCTCAACACCAAGCACAATGTCCATAACAACCTGGAGTATCAAAATAGACTCCATTTTGAACTTCAAATTGAGTAGAAGTGTTTAGTCTTTCATTTGCTTCTAGAAGATATCCTCCCAGAGGTGACATTTTGATGAAGATTTCTTAGTTATTGGACTGCAATATGTTTGAGCTTGTTCCAATCAGACTTAAAGTTGCTGCTCTCTTCACTATAGGTATTTTCAAGGATGTACTACCTTCCTATGTGAAACACTTGCAACTATATTTGAGATGGATCTCAAATATTCCACAAGACAGGTTATCTAGATCATACACACAAAGTGGATTGAGACACTTTGGCTAGTTTGAATCCTACTTTTGGCACGTGTGAAATGTATCAAAATAAAACACTATTGACACTCAGAAGGCTCAAAGGGTGTTCAATCACTTCAAACTTAGTCTTGACCTTCAGTTTCTTGTGTAGGATGCTCAAAACAATGGATTCAGAACAAAGCAAAGTTGAATCAAATCAAAATGTTGTCACTCAGATTTTGGACCTATCCCTGTCCTCTTTAAGAGCTTATAACTTTTGAAAGACACATCAAATTGATTTGATTTTAGTTTCTATGGAAAGTACAGATCATAAGCTTTCCATCAAGCTATAACACCACTATCTTTGGATCTACAAACAAGGAATTAGAAGGGACTAAATATTTCTGATTTTCACACGTGTGGAATTCCAGAATTCCGTACTACCTTCTATTCAGGTCTAAAAATTTAGTTCCAATCCGATTTGATCCAAATATACTTCAGAGAAAGGTGAGAAAAAGTGCAAAACTGCTTTTTTGCTTGAATTAGCTCTCAATTTCTTGTACAATCAAAGATTTAGCATGCAAAGCTCAATTTGGCTCTGATACCATGACAAAATTTCCAGATATCACACATGTGGGGAATGCCACAAGTATGATGGATCTAATTAAGCTTTGTGATTAGCATAGTAACCTGATTCTAGATTGATTAACAAGATCTAGCTAAGAAGATATGGCTAAATCACAATCTAGCATGCTAAGCATCAGAATATGATAGCAATAAATCAATAATGAGCAAAAGTACAAGATATTAGTGTATTAGCATTAGTCTCAACACGAGTTAGAGAGAGAGAGAGCTACACATATTTATGGAGTTTGAGGTAGCTTGAGGTAGAACCACATCCATCCATCATTTAATGACATCTAAAGTGAAAACTAGAGTCTATGTGACATTTGTCACTTCTCATGCATGAAACTCTACCAACTTTTTCCAAGTGTGCTAGTTCTAACTAGAAATGTACAAATCATCATGCATGTGTCCATTACACTTTGTGCATGCCTTGCATGTCACTATGGATCACTTACAATTAATGCATGTGAATTGCCACGAGTTTCTACAAGCATAATTTTGCTAATTCTATGTCTACAAACTATATGCAAGTTGTACTCATCATTCTAGATTTGACATATCAATGTAGCTCGAGTTCTATCTAGGCCAAACTTGGCATTTTGCATTTATGAACAACATACTTGCATGGTACACTATTTGTAGCAAGCCTAAAGTCAAGATGGATTATTTTTCCATTTCAACACTTTTGGTACTTATTTTGGTACTTTTGATATTGTTTGGTACTTTGGTACTTTAGCTGATTATAGTACATAAGTAGTACTTAAGCTACTTTTGGTACTTAATTTGATAGTTCCGGTAGTAATTAGCTACTTTTTGGTATTTTATCTAATTTTGGTAGCTACTTACCTTGGTACTGGCCAGAGTTTGATGTATCAAACACCATATTTGTTAACGATAAATGCTACAAGTCATTAAAAAACAACTACGAGAACTGCTTGGCCATAAAATCTTTCAACCTTTATGTAGAGTGCAATGCTGAAATGGCCCCCTGGTATATGAAGGAAACTCTGTACCCATGGCTCATGAGCTGGGTCCATGCGCAAATCCCTATCATCTTTACTAGAAGAAACCCTTTGTTCGACTGTGAGGACAATATGTCCCCTCTTGTTGTGAACTACTTTGTTGAGGTCGAAGGGTACTCGTACTGCTTTGACCCCCCTACAGATTAGATCTGAATAGCCTAGCTTGGGTTGCAACTAATTTTCCGTACATGTTACATATTCAAAAAATCAATATATCATATACTGCATAGATTCGAATGGCTATTTCATTCTTGAGTGGCTTTTGAGTTTCATTTGTAGCTTCATGATTTATTGGGATGAAGGTTGAAAGGCTGAGGCATTCTTCAACTTTTAAATCCTATGTTGGTGCTTTGTAGATGTTCACAACCAGATTCTAGCATGAATTTTGAGTCACAGATAGGGTAGGATAAGTTGATTGAGACTCCGATAGTAACCGGAAACGTAGCTTGAACTTATAAATAAAATAATCAAAATATTGATATTTAAGTGATCCAAAATACTAAATTGGTACTCATCAGTTTCAAAATGAGTACTATGAAAGTACCAAATGAATTAATATAAGGCACAAAGGTTACTTGCATCCTAAATTTAGGTGTTAAGCAAGTCCTCTTAATCGCTGTCATCTTCGTACGACATGTTGTTGTATATATATTCATACACATCGGTGGATAATCGAAACATGTTATGATATCCAGGGATAGGCTCCATGGGAAACCGGATTGCTCTCACCAGGTGTTACCGACCGTGTCTGGTCTAGAAGGTTGTATGTATTGATCATGCCTTCGACTTGGCCATAGTATAGGCCTTCAACTACTCTCCCTCCTCTAACAATTATGTTGTGCCATGCATCCTTCTATGTTGTTGTTGCTTGGTACATCGTCTTGGTGCATTTAAGAAGGTAGAAATCCTCTCCCCTCTCTACTGCTTTGATCGCAAAATTGTCCCCAGTGGACAACAAGTCACACAAACTATTAGGGTTCCCCTCATACATGGGCAGATTGGTGTCATTATGCATTGGCATAGATCCATAAGCACCGTCATTATCTCCAACATGATCGTCTTCATCCCTGCTAGCTACCTCTAACTCTGACATTGGCTGGATAAGCAAATATTTTCACTCTTCCATGTGTTGTCTGTTCCTGGATCTTCTCCATTGTCCTGTAATACATGAATCGCCGAAACATGACAATGTGTGACATCGTAGTGAGCATGGACTATCTTGGGAATATCCATCAACTCAATGGTACGAGCATGAGCTTGTGATGCACTGACAATCCCATTTCACATCACGTTGCACCCCATTCTTGTTGACCAGCCAGAAAACCCTTCTTGTACTATAGTTGTGACCTTCTCTTTTTGGCCTAAATGTTTCTTTTAGATAGGCAACCACATCTGTTGCACATTTCAAGGGCCAACCTCTGGTTTCAACTCCTTGTGAGTGAGAGTTCTCTTGATGACTGCGCCCACTCCGTTGTGCTCATCTTTTTCATGGCCAGAGGTAGAAAAAGTCTACATCATTTGCAGACTTGTCAAGTGATAATATATGGCCAAAAAACAAACAAATTGTTAGATTTTTTATTTTGATGTTGGCTGCAATAAACAGTGCTTGCAAACAGTACTTGTAGTTCCGAACCTGGTCCCCTGTCTACTACCAATTTGGTACTATATTTGGGTGTTTGGTATAGTCCCATTTTGGTACTATATCTATTAGAAAAGTAGTATTAAAATTGGTACTCCAAAACAGTGTCATTAGAGGAGTTTTGAGTTCCAAAAAGACCCTATAAGAATTCGTGCAAGATACCTTTTTTACTATTAAAAAACTATAACACTAATACTTTTGACTTGCCATAACTTTTTAATCGTAGCTCAAAAGTATTCATCTAACATATCATTGGAAAGCCCTTGTTGAGCGCTTTCCAATGCACCAAACTTCGCTTAATTCAGACGTACCACTAAGAAGTTATGCCATTTTTAGTATGGAATCAAAATGTGGACTCAAAAAGTTACGTTACGTAGATTTCAAATTTGAGTGTTTTGATTGGTCCATGTGTATGAAAAATTTGAGAAAAATAATAAAAAGAATCTTTACAAAGGGTCTTTTTTGGATTTAGAACTCCTCTAATGATTTTGGTGCTACGAGACGGACTATTTTGTTAAAGTCTTATAGTTTAGTACCAATTTTGGTACTATCTGGAGTAACAAACCTGAAAACTACAGAGTAATAATAATAGATAGTGAGGACCTTCAACAAATATATCTGGCCACAAAGAAGAAAGGTCTTTCAGCTTTGAATTGGAACACTGCACTGTCTGACCAGACCCAATGACACCTCAGATTATACTCGTTCTCTTTCAACCAATTGTCATGCAGTAGTAGACAGTGTTGTACGAATAGGGTGTCATGCAGCTTATCATCTGATATGTAAAAATGAAGAGTCTTTTCAGCTGCACCTACAGTGTTTTCGACATACGTTATGTGCACAAGTATTGTGATCTGATTAGACCACCAGGGCATGGACTGTATCTCGTTCTACATCTTGAACGAATAATTCTCGACAAAGTCAATGACTGAAACAACAACATCCAAAAAAAATTTCAACAAGCAGTCTTTAAATTGTTGTGACTACCACCGAAACACAAAGTTATGACTGATGAAGTTTTTCAGATGTGCTGAAACCAGGTCAACAAAAGCACTGCTTAGCATTCTTTGCACTACAAAATCCTTGTTTTCTATCAGTATGTAGAAATACAAAGAAATTTGTGATAGAGTCCCGACGGCACGAAAGTGTTCCACCACCTCAGCTATTAGGAATTCACCACGTCGAACATTTCGATGATTTTGACTTTCGGCCACTTAGCCATTCTGCCACGTCGACTATCTGCCACCTCGAATGTTTTCTATTCGGCCTCGATGACTATTCGACAACCTTGACTAATTCAAGCTCATAAGCTGGTCATCTGTCACTCTCAAGTTGAGTTGATCAAAAGGCGGCTCAACCGTACCATCATCACGATTGGGCAAGATCTCCAACAGACTCAAATACTGTCTGAAAGCGACTGACAACAACATGTAGTGGATTAATCTGATTTGCAATGTACAGATTAGCCATTCTTTTAGTTAGCTAGCCATTTGTACAAATATCCATCAACTTAACAATTGTAAGGTTAATGCTAGAATCTAGAATTGTTGAATCAGTGATTGAACATCCAGAGTGCAGTTGTTCTGTTCTTTCTCTCTGTTACTACAGAGTATTTGTCTTAGAAAGAATGTGACTCTGTCTGCATTTAGTCTATTATCATTTGCAAAAAAGTAACATTCAAGTCATGTATGAGTCTGATTGAATGCTTATTTTATTCACGTTCAGATAGATTCAATCCTACAAATAAATTATATATAGATTAAATATTCGTGTGATTGATAGCATAAATCGAATTCATTATTCTAATCACCTAGACGCTTTACGCTTTCGTGTGCCGATCATGGCGTAAATATATGTCATGTACTTTTAGTACATCGACATTAGGCCCTCCAAAATAATTAATAAGGATAATAGGCCAATAAGGGCCCAAAGTAGATTAAGTAATACTTAGCAAGGGCTAACTATCCTTCAATATGTTTAGTTAAGTAAGAGCATTGTCTATAACTAGACAAGAGACATCAACTTTTGAATCTTTTGGCTCATTTGCAAGTGAGAGCTCTAAGCTTTCTCTTGTGAATGTGAGCCTTGGGATTTCCATTGCTAGCTCTCATGTGCCTCATCTACATGAATCCATGCTCATTTTCATTGCTTTGTACTCTTTCTTTTATTCCTAATGTGATTCTATGGAGATTCTTGTGCATCTGCTATAATGACCGAGTTATGGCCATTTTAGTAAATTCATTCCAATTTTAGTTACATTTGTTTTCTCCAGTCTGTTTAAGATTTTTGTCAAATTTTTGACTTTAAACTCTATGTAGATAAAACTTGAATTTAGCTTTCTAGAGGTTTTGAGTTTATTCCGTTAAGATCAGTATTAACGAAGCTATCACCATTTTAGTGATAGTAGGTCAAATTTGGCAGATTTTATGTCCATTTGGGAGAGAAGCACTTCAATTTTTGTTTTTTGAAGTGTTGGCTATTTGCAATTTTTTTCAAATCTTTCATTTTAAGATTTTTGTTTTTAAGAAAAATGGCTCGCCAGCCCAGAATGTCTCACCACTCAGAATGGTTCGGTTCTAATTTTCTTTTTAATATTTAATACTTTGTAGTTTATTTTTATTTTTGATTAATTAATAAATAAAAACATGTTCGCACCACCAAACGACGAGTTATCCCCCCTTTGACAAAGCATTCTTTTTCGTTGACCGAGTATTTTTTGACCCCCCCACGCTGATCGGCTCAATTCTTCTTACACGTCCGTTGACTTCCCTACTCCCCTTACTACGTCATTTCTCTCTCTCTCTCTCTCTCTCTCTCTCTCTCTCTCTCTCTCTCTCTCTCTCTCTCTCTCTCTCTCTCTCTCTCTCTCTCTCTCTCTCTCTCTCTCTCTCTCTCTCTCTCTCTCTCTCTCTCTCTCTCTCTCTCTCTCTCTCTTTGTGCGGGACTAGTCTCTCTGGCGCTTTCTCTGTCCTTCGAGAATATTCTATGAAGAATATCTCTACGAATTCTCTCCAAAATATTTCTCTCCTTCTCTCTCCCCATGCCTAGAAAAAAAAATTCAGATTGTTTCTAAATTCTTTTACGGTTTTTTTTGGTCTTACGAGCATTTGAACCATTCATCCATAAAATCATTTAAAAAATTTTGATCGTAAAATTTATGATTTTTCATGGTACTGGAGATTTTTTTCACGAGCACATGTTTCATGGAATCCAAAATATTATCAAATTCAATTTGAGGGACTCCACTACTAAGTTAGTGAATTTTCTTTTCATTGATATTCTTTCAATTGTTATAACTTTTTTGTTTCAGTGCAACAAAAATGAAAAGCGATCAGAACGACAAGACAAACATCAAGCAACTATCCAAATTTAGATTTCATAACTATTAGTTCTTGTAAATTGTTGGCAGATGAAAAAAAATGGTCAAGACTATTTTCTAGTCTACCATATAAGTAAGACAATACTGTAGCTTCCGACCTAGGATATAATAAGCCATCTACATCATCACAACCACCACATGTCTCACATAATCTGGAGTATTCTTCTCAAGGAAAAACATGTCTTACAAAGTCATGTTGGATCTAGTAAAAAATGAGAATCAGAGGAAAACACTAGATCCATGAGTTCAATAGCCAAAAAGATTTCATGAACAACAAAACCGATTTGAAACTCAAAAATATAAGGATAAGATTATCATTCAAAAATTCAATGATAATCTTATCATTGAATTTTAAGTCCATTGACATCGAGGAGAGGTTGGATAATCTAGATCGCTATTTCACTTTGTTTGACAGACTTGATCCAACAAAAATCACTTTTGCTATGATCCATTTTGAAAAAGCAACTTATAAGTGGTGTAAGAGAAAGGAGAAAAGTATGTGAATAGAGGAGTGTAACGAGCGAACTAATTGGCCATTATTTAAGAATGTATATTGAAACTATCAAAAGACCATTCTAGGATGATGAAAACTTCAAGAGGTGGATGAAGATACGTTAGAAAAGCTCTATACAAAAGTATAACTTTGAGTTCTGGAGTCCAATTCTTAAAGTATTCACAATATCTAATGCAAATCATTTAAGAAAATATATGTAGGAAATGCAATCAGATATTGGAATTGAACAAAGATTCTCAGTCAAGATCGTGTTTAAACTATGTTAAAATGCTCGTTGACATATTCTTCGCCCAGAAGAACCTTCGTCTGACTTCTTGAAAATGATAAGGCACTAAGATAAATCATATATCAGAGAGTCAAAGGTTCTTGATTAAAAAAATCTCAAAATTTTCAAAAAAATTGTCACATTTGACACGCCGATCACACACCAGTCCTAGACCCCACCCACACCTGACACCATCATTTTCAATTGTCACCCATTATTGTTACCATCTATACCATGACATCATCCATTTTTTGTGATCTCCCAATTTGAATATGTGCAAACATCCATCCATCCTTCTCAGTAAATATCCAATTGTTATCAAGTGTCATCAACCATCTACTCTTACTTTTATCATCCTGCTTGAACATATATCCTTTCAAATACAGAACTACGTCAAGCAACAACGAAACTGATTCAGCCAAATCAACATATTCCAATGGATCAAGAAATTTCTACGCTAATGGTACCTCTATAGACAACTAGAAGATCTCCCAAATTGGAATTGCCCAAGTTTGATGGATCCATTGATCCTATCAGATTCTTGCATATCTATGAGCAGGCATGCGAGATCTATGGTGAAACCACCCTAGTAGAAAAGATAAAGCTATTTTCAAAATCTCTGACTAGAGCATCTAGTGGTACTTCAATCAGAGAACACAAGAATGGACAAACTAAGAAGTGGTATAAGCGGCTTTGATCACCAGATTTAAGCCTCAAAAATTTCTAGAAGAACTATTCCTCCTACTCATCAAAATCAAGATGGAAAAAAGAGAAAGATTCAAAGACTACATCAAACGGATCAAACATCTATGATCCAATCATGCGGAGTTGAGTCTCGATCATGCAGTCATTCCTAGCGGGACTATCTAGAAGCATCCGATGAGAGCTAAAAAGAAAGTATGCCACTTTACACGAGGTTATGGAAGATGCAATGAGGGAAGAAGATGAAGTATTTGATGGTGATTCTACACCCGGAACTACATTGCATCATGACTCAACTCTTTTGATTCAATCTCAACTTCAACGAGCTTGTTCAATGAATTGTTACATAAGATCACGAAGCTACATAAGTAGCAGATGGAGCAGTCACAATCTAGTTTGAGAAAAAATTGAAGGCTCTTCAAAGTACTATAACAAAACAACTAGATTCGTACCAACAACAATATCCTCGATGGAACAACATCTAGTGTCCTATATGTACCCACAACCACACTTCCAACAAGTTTTTGGTATTAAAGTAGAACCTCAAGTTGACACACAGATAATGTCACCTATGCAATGCATCCTCGCATAATGACAATGCTTATTGCCCCTACAAGCATTAAACTATCAAGATATCTTTTTTTTACTTAGATAAATTAGTTTATTGCTCTTGTTTCTATGGATTTGGATGTCAGAGAAGAACTATGCTTCTTCTACATTTGTCATATCAAATTCTCTTTCTGTGTTTAACTTCATTTTATAGAGTCAAGATTTTTATTGGCCAATGCCGGTTTGTGTCAAACTTAGTGTATTTCTATATATATTGTGATGAATTCTATGTATATCTATCTAGACTGTGTTGGATTTTATGTATTTTTGTATATTGCTAAAAAACTTGAATATTTTATATATTTGACAATTCTTCATCAAAAGAAAAATTTATTGAGAACTCTTACATGGGATTCATTTAAACTAGTAACCAAACGAAAGTACCACGAGTCTGGTTGTACACCATGTCAACTAATGCATTTTTATAAAGATATGAGTTAAAAAAATTTGCTCTTAGATATAAAGGGCAAGAGAAAATGATATCAATCAAAGGTTGATGATTTAAATATAGAAATTGTAGATTTTTTAGCTTTTAATAATGAGTACCTATCTATGAAGGTCAACTATATCTATTTTGAAACAACAACTTGGGTTAATGGGACAACCATCATCCTCAACCTGTCATCGACAAAGGAAAGCTGGCTTACAAAATTTCTTGTCAACTTGAGATGTTGAATAAGAAGAAGATATGCGACTTGTCTTCAACTTCATCAACTGAAAAAAGAGAGCATTGATATTTCAAGTCTTAAATTGAGAGACATTAGTTAAACTCTCTTTTGGTAAATGTATCGTAAAAATAATGTATAAAACTATTTTGAGCTGTCTTGTGGTTTTAAATAATTTGGATGTTCAAATCATGTGTTGTTTTTACATGTTATTTCATTTCTTATTGTGATGGCTTTATGAAGTTCGTACTAATTTTTTTTCATGATCTATTGTCAAAAATAAATAAATAAACAAATAAATTTATTTATTTATTTAAAATCTAAAAATTGACTCATAAAAAAACATGATTTTAGACTAAAACTATGTAATCTAAAACATATCGAAGCAACTTACTCATTTTAGGTCAAAGTCCAAAAACAATTATCATTACAATATTGCTATCCTATTGAACTAATCACATTCTAATCTAGCTCCATGACAATGTTTAAGAATATTTATCATTAGCAAATGGGTTTTATTACATGCAAGACGTGATAGACATAGTTTGTGAAGGACAATTATGATCAAGAGAAGTAACTCACTCTCTCTTAGATCATACTTTTGAAGACCTAAAAATAGAGAATACAACTTATTGTCAACTAACTCAAAATATTCATAAATATTCCACCACGCCCATAACAACATGAGACCATACATAGAGTGGTATTATTCTCCATTAGTGGATGTTTCTTTTTAACCTAGATCCATTACATATATATTTTTAAATATTTGGGTTTGTAAAGCATCTCTTGTTATATTTCTCCAATTTGTGTTTTCTTGTATTAAGAATTATAATTTAATCAAAGCCATTAGAACTCCTAGTGGTCCTTTTCAATTAAAATGTTCATGTGAATTAGTACTTTGATAAAAAAAGAAGTCATTTCATATCCAAAAAAATCCACCCATATGGGACTAACTAAGTGCCTCGCAATCTTTCCCAATGTGAACTAGCTCAATCTAGAACAATCTTATGTTTAATACTAGTTGACATGGCGATTGGACTTGTCCCAATCAGTCTTAGAACTAGATATCATACATTTTTCTTGCAATACCTCCATCAACATCTCTAAATTGTCCCCACATGGCTTGCAATATTTCCTTGGTATAATTTAAAAGAAGTTGATGCTTGAAATCATTCTCATAAATTCCTATTCAACAAAATGCTCATCTTATGAATGTAGCATGAAGATAAACATCAAAGGCTAAGTAGCAATAGAATGTAAAGAGAAAGTGGACGACCTGTCTCACATCACTAGAGAGCTTTCATTGACTTGAACTAATATAAATGAGCTACTAAAAAATAGACTTCACTATATAAGATATATAGGAGACTTCGAAAATCATCTACAAGAAGAAAACAAAAACTCCCAAGTTAGTATGTCAAATGCCTTTTTTACATCCAATTTAAAAAGGCCTCTAGATAAATTATATGCTAATGAGATGTCCAACGTAGTGATTGCATTGCTCACATTATCAAATATGCTCAATCCTCAAATAAAACCATATCCGATTGTTTAACTAATAACGGCACCAATCTTCTTACAATTACCTTCACGATTATAGTTAGAGTGGGCTTTAGGCCTACAACTTGATGCTTTTCTTGATCAAGCTTCACATTGAGGGACTAATGTTAGCAATTTCTACTGTATCTTGGGGCTTATGCTAAAAAAATTGCATCACCTTGGGAATTCCATGATCTATTCTAGTAAGGTGACAAGATGACATATAAGGCTCCAACTAAACTTGTGTAAAGCCATGAAGATCTTTAAGGGAGTTAAAAATGTCGAATACAAATCGCAATCCGCCAATCAAAATTCCAACATGGTTCTTGCCTCAAATAAATGCAAAATTCACCTAATAAGATACAAAACATGTTTTTCTACGGTATGTATTAGAATTTGAGTGGCCATCAATAGGCTTTCGACCCATGAGTTTATAGAAGCCTATTCCAATTGGTAGGAAAAATGAGGAAGAGATATTTTTGTAAACACTTAAGCATAATTAGCAACTAGGATGCAAGTATAGCTAGGTAATTTTTTTTGGGAACTATTGGAGCCACATGTCATTATAGATAGGCTTATAGTCACATGTCATTGTAGGCACGTTCAAGTGCCACATGTCACCAAAGTTAAGCTTGGAGCCACCTTATATACTACCATTATTGCTAAGCATTGTATAGTATATTATCTTAATATAGGTTGGTAAGCCTACACAAAAATAACTTCATGTCTATCTATATCATTCAAACAACAAAGTGATAAGCTAGAAAAGTAATTAAAATGTCACATCACTACACCAAAATCAAAGTGAATGTCACATTACTACACATTACTACATACCGGATTAATGAGGTCCATCTTTCGCAACCAAACCATATAAGGAATACAAGTGAAGTATTCTCAATAAAAAAAAACTACACTATTTACCACACTAATAGCACATAACTCATGTTTTAAAAATCAATTTTTTATATATTGAAAAAATGTTAGAACTCCGTATAGAATAATTATGTCATGAATATGCATAGATATGAAAGAGCTAAATATCTAACCTATGTACATGTATGTGTGTAAGGAATATTTGAAAAATCACAAGGATAATCATCATGAGCATAAAGCATGAAGCTTTGTTCTTTTTACTTTTAATAGACCTTCATGTGTAAGTGCTTGATTGAAAGCAAAATTATTCAAATCATGTACTTCATTGTGAGTCATTAGAAAAAAGAGTACTTCCAATAAGACATATTGGATGTAGTGTATGATTTCTAATAAATTTCATGTAAAAATAATTGCATCAAAAGCTTATCAGAGATAGACGAAGTAGATGCTTTGCGCATTGATTCTTTTGTATTGTCAATAGTAGGTTCATCCTTTTCTTATAGATTGAATTAGCTTTTAGAGCACGCAGTTTCATCCGCTATTGTCTTGTGCTCCGCAGCATTATTGACATGTATATTTTGCTATACTTAATCTGATAACAGCTTTGTTGTTCTACGTTCAGATTTGTGTTGATATTGCTATGTTTTTCTTCATTCTACCTGACTCTCTTGTTGCTCAATCTGGTAATCTATTGTTAGTGAATTATTATTAGTCTAGCTATTGACGACTAACATTTAGTCTTGCCTTTGGCGACTAATACATGACTGATTATCAGTCAAGCTCTATCTAGTCCTTCGCAAATCATTCGCAACTAATAATTTGTCTAGTTGTTCATGACAAATTATTCTTCTGATGTTTTATTAATGTTTGGCTATGTAATTAGATCAATCATGATTTCTATCACTAATGTTATGTTCGTTTTTTATAGGCGTAGTCATGCTTAGGGAGAGAGTAATATAGCTCATTTCACTGCGCACGAACACTTTCTGTTCGTATTCATTTCTTGTTCGAGTTTTGAGTTCGCTTCTAATCGTGTTCGTTTTCTTTTCGAGCTATTTTTGTTTCTCACACTCACACACCGTCTTTCTCCAACATGGTATCAGAGCTCATTTTTGTAGCCTGATAAACTTCCATAGTACAAGACTCTACTAGCCGATAGAGTAGTTGTCTTCTTGTTCTGTAATTCAGTACCGGATTTTCATACTTAAGTCACTGATAGTTTTTCCTATCACTTAGACTAATCTTCCACATAGATTCCCAAGGGAAATCTAGTCCCATCATGGACAAGCTTGATGGAACCAATTACCATATGTGGAAATTTAAGATGAAAATTGTACTAAAGGCTAAAAAATTGTATGACGTTGTTACAGGTGCAGAAGGAAAACCCGAAGCAGATGACGTAGCAATTGCCTGATGGAAGCTGAAGGATGGAAAGGCTTTCGCGCTGATCATCCTAAACATTATGGATACCCAGATTGGCTATGTATCCGAGGCCCAGACATTGAAGGAAGTCTGGGACATCTTGAGCACACTATATGAAGTGTGAGATATAGCTTCCAAGCTACATCTCAGGAAGAAATTTTACTCCCTCAAGATGGCGAATGGTGATTCCCTGCAGAATCAAATCAATCAATTGAAGAACATGCTAAGGCAAATGGCCACTGTCAGATCTGTCATAGACGATCAAGACACAATGATGCAATTGCTTACAAGCTTGCCAAGCTCATACGACAGCTGGGTGATGATCATCATGACACATCCAAAACTAACTCTTTCAAGAGTCATTACTATGTTGTTGCAGGAAGACATGTGGAGGAACAAAGCCTCAAGTTCCTCAGCTGATTCTCACGCTATATACACCAACAAGAGCATGACTAAGCAGAATAAGAAGAAATATCCGAAGCAATCAAAGCCAGACCAGAAACCAGGATAGCACAAATTTGAATGTGATCAGTGCAAAGTAGTTGATAGGACAGGCAAGACCATAGCACTCGAAAAGAGGCATGGATACTTGTATAAATAAAGTCATTTCTTTTCTGCTTCTAGTCAGGTGCTCAGTACTTCTATTCATGCAAATAAAAGTTTACTTTGGCATTATAGACTTGGTCACTTGAATCATGCTGAAGTACAACAAATGTCTAGACAATCTATTGTTCTTGATCTCGACTATCCTCGTGATAAAGTTGAATTACCTATCTGTCAAGTTAGACGTGTCCATTGTCGACCCACTTTTTGACAACGAATTAGACGAAGATGTTGCTTGCTATCTAACAACAAGTCCCAAGAGTGGTTCATCAGTCAAATCCTCCCAGAAGATCAAGCCGAGTGCACACACAGCCCACAAAGTATACTCCTGAGTCTACATGTCTCTTGATACAAGAACCGACGACAGTCAAAGAGGCACTTAGCCAACCAGACTCTGATCTCTGGAGAGAAGCTATGGATAGAGAGTATTCCTCTCTGGTCAAGAACTAGACGTAATCACTAGTCAAACCTCCTATTGGCTACAATATTATTGATTGCAAATGGACCTTTAAGATCAAATACAATGCCAACGGAGCAATTGATCGAAAGAAGGAAAGACTGGTAGCACGAGGATTCACTCAGATTCCCAACGTCGACTACAGCAAGACTTTCAGTCCAGTAGTCAAGCATTCATCGATCCGAGCACTCTTGTCTTATGCGACAACTGCTGACCTCGAGGTACATCAACTTGATGTACAAACAGCCTATCTGAATGGAGTTATACAAGAATACATCTACATGATCCAGCCCAAAGGATACGTTCTGGAAGGTATGAAGAATCATGTCTGTAAACTCCACAAAGCACTTTACGGCTTGAAACAGTCTGTCAGAGCTTGGTTTTAGAGGATCAACACACTCGTCATCGAACAAGGATTCAAGCCAAGCACTGCTGATTGCAACGTCTATTCCAAGTCAGTGTAGCAATCTTTCATCATCATCACCTTATACGTGGATGATACGTTGCTCTTCAGCAATAATACCAATTTGGTGTACTATTTGAACCTATCGTGTAACAATTTTGATTCTCCAGACTACC
The DNA here is from genome assembly GCA_029204225.1 of Diphasiastrum complanatum. Lineage (NCBI taxonomy): Eukaryota > Viridiplantae > Streptophyta > Lycopodiopsida > Lycopodiales > Lycopodiaceae > Diphasiastrum > Diphasiastrum complanatum. The sequence goes on from CM055101.1 coordinate 63,368,325, forward strand.
AATAAAGGTTCTTGTACTTTCTGCATGTTTAGTACTTTGGTACTATAAGATGCCTTGGTACTACCTGTATATGATGCTTTGGTACTACCCGTAGATACTTTCTACCGTTCAGATACTATCTGTGTATGATACTTTGGTACTACTTCTATATGATGCTCTGGTACTACCTGTTGGTGCTTTCTACCTGTTACATGATAAGACTTCTTGAATATAGATTAGTGGTAACGAGAATACTTCTCAACTTCACTTTGAAGATGTAAACAATGACTTTAATGCAGAAGGAATCGTTAAGAAGTTTTGAGTGAACCCACACTGTATTGAGCTGCAAGGTACTAATTTTACAAATTTTGTACTGTTTTGGTACTATTTTTGTTTGATAAAACTCTTTAATATGAAAAATTCATATTACAAGAACTTATCATGAACCAATTCTGATTGTATTGACTACCAAATTAGGTCTTTTATACTAAGTGTCTCATTTTTATTTTAAAGTCTATCAAATTGGTACTATTTAGACTTCTCGTGTCTCTATTTTACCCATAAAACTATCAAGTTTGGTACTTTTTTTGTTATATTTTTGTGTGTTCGCAGCTTGCTTACAATCCATTCTGGTCTTTTTGGTACTATTTTATTGTTGTTTACCAATTGGTAGAATCTAAGCATTAGTTACTACCAATTTTACAAGATTTGTACTATTTTTGTAATGTTTACGTATTCTAGAAACTTTTGAGTACCAAAGGTTGGTGCTATTTGAACCAATCGTACAACAATTTCGATCCTCCAAACTACCGATTAAGGTTCTTGTACTTTCTGCATGCTTAGTACTGTGGTACTATAAGATGATTTGGTACTTTGGGACTACCTATATATGATGCTTTAGTACTACTTGCAGGTACTTTCTACCTTCATGATACTACCTATGTACAATACTTTGGTACTACCTGTATATGATGCTTTGGTACTACATGTTGGTACTTTCTACTTGTAACACGATAAGACTTCTTGAATATAGATCGGTGGTAACGAAAATACTCCTCAAGTTCACTTTGAAGATGTTAAGAATGACTTTAATGTAGAAGGAATCTTTAAGAAGTTTCGAGTGAACCAACATTGTATTGAGCTGCACCAGTGTCGGGTACTAATTTTGTATTGTTTTATTTGTATATAATGCTTTGGTACTACTTGCAGGTACTTTCTACCATTCTGGTACTACTTGTGTATAATAGTTAGGGTACTACCTCTATATGATGTTTTGGTACTCCTTGTTGGTACTTTCTACTTGTAACATGATAAGACTTCTTGAATATAGATCAGTAGTAACGAGATACTCCTCAAGTTCACTTTGAAGATGTTAACAATGACTTTAATATAGATGGAATCTTTAAGAAGTTTCAAGTGAACCAACACTGTATTGAGCTGCACTAGTGTCAGTACTAATTTTACAAATTTTGTATTGTTTTGGTAAAACTCTTTAATATGAAAGATTTGTACAATAAAAACTTATCGTGAAGCAATTCTGATCCTACTGACTACCAAATTAGGTCTTTTATAAGTCTTGTTGGATTATTCTCCTTCTTACCAATCGAATAATCAGTTTTAATTTTCATCTATTGTTTATCCAGTTCTGCGGATTTTCCCATGTGTTTACATAGTCTGTAGAATTACAAGTGTTTCTCACAATCTGCAAAATTACATGGAGTTTACGACGGTGTCTCTTTTTTACATTTTTTGCCTGACAAAAATCTAGTGTAAAAACACAATGTCGCATTTTTTGCTTTTCCAGAAGAGCCTCAAATGTTAAGAAAGTGTGGGGCAACCCTAAATGAGATTTAAGGGCACCTTCTCTTTTTCTCCTTTTTTGGTGAAAAACTCGATAGTGTCATTTGTTTCTGTTTTAGTTCTTGTCTGCAGAGCTACAGTTTTGGTTCAATATGCAGATAGAACGTTTACAGCCAATTTCATCACTTATCAGCAATCAATGACAAGGACCAGATGGATGCCAGCTGATCATCAGCCAACTGGCGATCGCAATTCACGATTTAATTTTTTAGTATAAATAGCTGTTCATATTCACACAGTTTGACGATCAGATTTCAAGATTATCAGAAGCATTTGAATAGTTAGCTCTCTCTCTCTCTCTCTCTCTCTCTCTCTCTCTCTCTCTCTCTCTCTCTCTCTCTCTCTCTCTCTCTCAAGCCTGCAAGCTTGTACACTCCTGAGCATTCTAGCTCACTTCTTAGAGTTGTTTTAGAGATTGTTATTGCGCTACTACTTATCAGCATTGCGGTTAATTCAGTCTTTTATTTTTAGCCGCTCAGAGATAGCATGAAGTACGTGGCTTCAATCCGTAACTTATTGTACTCATTTACTTCTGTTACGTTTTCATATTGAATCAATACTATCCTTCATTGCGTTCAATTTTCGTCTCAGAATGTATGCGTTTCTGTTTTTCTTCGCGACTAATTCGCAAACAATTCACGACTAATTATTTGTCCGATAGTTTTTTATGCTTAATTGTCTGGCTACGTAATCATTGTAGTATGGGCGATTTCAAAGTTAGTTACTATAAGTTCAAATGTGATTTCTATCACTATTTTTTTTTTGAAATTGATAGGCATAGTCATGCATTGTGAAAGAGGAAGATAGTCTATTCCGCCATGCACAAAAAGTTTTCTTTCTAGACACTCGAATTATTTTCATTTGTTTCTTTTTGAGTTTATTTTCTTTTCGAGCTAGACCTATCTTCTGCACACCACTTTCCGACATGGTATCAGAGCGAATTTCACTACTTCTTTATCTAATTCCAACATGATATCAGAGCAAAAGCTCTCATACTTGATATCCAGCATGATCAATTCAAATCACTATCAAAGATCTTATATTTTCCTAAACTCTCTACAAATCTGTTATTAGTGAGTAGAATTACAGATTAAGGTCATAAGGTAGAACTTGAATCTGATCAATGCAAAATAATTGATAGGAGTAATAAGATCCTTGCACTCGGCAAGAGGTAGGGCTACTTATATAGATTGGCACACTATTATTCTGAGTCTAGTCAAGCCTTGAAAACCTCTGTTCTAGTCAATAAAGCATTACTATGGCATCATCGCTTGGGACACTTGAATCATGCATCTGTTATGAACATGTCTGTGAAATATTTCGGATCCTTAATATCCAATCTACGTAAATGATCTTTGGCTAGAAAGAGAAATACACTACCAATCTCACCAATGTAGAAAAATCAGCATCTACACACAAAATGAGATGCAAACACTAATAGAACTTGATCAAACTTGAATGAAATGATAAAATATTGTTCCTATCCGCACAAAACTAGCAAGCTACTGTATTTCACACGTGTGGATCCAAAAATAATAATAAATGATCATTCTACACATAGAATTGTAAGCAATCACCAAGATAGTGCACCAATGGATAGTAGAACCCAAGAGAACCATGTATAAGCATGAAATGAGATAGAGAAGAAAGACGATTGCTCTCTCCATAAGTTACATCCTTTTCTAACAGGTCCAAACCCTATTTGGCCACTTGGCTTTCCCACCAAAATGCTAACCCTACTATTTTTGGGTCTAGATTTAGTGTACCCAATTATTCAAAGTTGAATCTACTCAAACTCGCATTCTAACTTTCTCACACTTTCAAAAAGTGTTTATTCAAATGACATTTAGACTAATGAGCTTTGAAAAGTCAATCTCTAAGTCTAAAACAAGTTTTGGCCTCAATATGCCGAATATAAAATTATAGCAAAATGTCTAGTTGAATCTTTCACACTCCCTCTTCAACTAGTTTTAGCATAGACTTTGATAGCACTCCAAGTGAAGTCCTATGCTTCATGAACAAGTCCTTTCCCAATGCTTTGGTGAAGATATCAGCTACACATTTCATTGAAGACACATGTTGAAGCTTCATCTCCTTTGCAATGACTTGCTCCCTTCAAAGTGATATTGTATCTCAATATGCTTGCTCCTAGCATGAAAGATAGGATTGGATGCCAGTCTTTGGGCTGATTGATTGTCACAAACGATGATTGGGCTCTTTGAAAAATCCAACAAGTGAATATCCTTGATCATTCTCTTGATCCATACCATCTCCTTTGTGTAATGTGTAAGAGCTTTGTACTCGGCCTCACTAGATAACAATGAGATAGTGGCTTGTTTCTTCGACATCCATGATATAGCTCCATCACCTATGAAAATACAATAAGAACTAATGGATTTCCTATCCATTACATCTCCAGCATAGTCTGAATCTAAAAATCCAAAAATATTAGGCTATGATCCCTCATACAATATGCCAAAATCTTGAGTTCCAATGATGTACCTCAAAACTCGCTTTCCTAGCTTCCAACGCTCCTCACTAGGATCTTGCATGAATCGACTCAATCTTCCAACACAATAGCTTAGATCTGGTCTAGTAATGGTTAGATAGATGAGTGAACCAACTAGCTTCCTATAGAGAGTAATGTCCTCGAAGGATCTTTCATTACCTCTTATAGTTAGCTTTACATGAGACTCCATAGGTGTATCAATAGCTTTTGCATCTTCCATATGAAATATTTCTAGAATAGAATTAACATACTTCTCTTGACAAATGAAAGTAGTTTGAGAAGATTTAATGACTTATATTCCCAAAATTTAATGCAAATTACCAAGATCATGCACCTCAAACTCCTTCTTAACAACATTCTTGATATCCTTCACATCTTGATTGTCTCCGCCACTCAAGATGATATCGTCCACATAGATTAGCAAGATGGTAACATAATTTTCAGCAAACCTATAATAAATTGAATGATCATATTCACTCATAACAAAGCCTTGAGAGAGTAAAAAAATGTTAAGGTTAGCATACAACCTCCTTGGTGCTTGCTTAAGGCAATACAAACTCTTTTGTAAAAGACACACATGATTTGGCTTTGTTGATAAAATGTAGCTCTCGGATTGCTCCATGTACACTTCCTCCTCAAGATTACCATTCAAGAATGCATTTGAAATGTCCATTTTCCATAGATCTCATCCATAAAGTGTAGCAAGTGAAATGATGACTCGAATACTTACCATCTTTGCCATGGGTGCAAAGGTCTCATCATAGTCAAGCCCTTGTTGTTGAGCATATCCTTTTGCCACTAATCTTGCCTTGTACTTGTTGAGAGATCCATATTAGTTTGTCTTCACCTTGAAGATCCATTTGCATCCAATAGCTTTCTTGTCCTTAGGCAACTCCACCAATCTCCCTGTTCCATTCTTCATAAGAGCTTGATACTCAAGATCCATTGCTTGGATCCACTCCTCTTCTTTCCTTGCTTGATCTACACTTGTAGCCTCATCTAAAGAGGTTAGGAAAGCAACATAATTTCTAGAAACTACTTGCTTATCCTTTTGATCATATGTGAGCCTTGAAGGTACTTGTCTTTCTCTTGATGTTCTCCTTGGCTTTTGACTTGATGAAACACCATCATCATCACCATCCAAAGTAGGATCCTTCTCATCAACATCAAGAATGTTAGATCCATCCACACTACCATAAATCATGCTTGAAGACACTTTTGGATTGTTCCCCTCATCAAAAATGACATCTCTACCAACAATCACTTTGTTAGTAGAAGGAATGTAAACCTTGTAAGCTTTACTCACCTCACTATATCCAACAAAAATACCTCTTCTTGAAGATGGACCCTCCTTGGTCCTATCATCAAGAGTAATGTTGACATAGCATTTGCATCCAAAGGTTCTTAGAAAGTTGACACTCAGCCTCCTCTTGAATAGCATCTCAAAAGGTGTCCTTCCATCCAAAATAGCACTCGGCCACCTATTGTACAAGAAATTGGCACAAACAAAGCTGGATCCCAAAATGGTTTGTCAAGATTAGCACTTAACCTCATAGCTTTATCACTTTCACATAAAGTCCTATTCTTCCTTTCAGCCACTCCATTTTGTTGTGGGGTCCTTGATGTTGTATACTCCCTCTTGATTCCATGCTCATCACAAAAGGCCTTGAACTTGTTAGATATGTACTCACCACCATTGTCACTCCTCAAGCACTTGATCTTTGTGAAAAATTGGTTCTTGCAACACATCCAACTTGGTTAGCAATAACAAAAGCATCTAGTTTGAAAAACTTCCCATGTCTTTTACCTTTTCCAACCAGGACATCCTTCCTTTTGATCAAACAAGCATCTCCATCAAACTCCACCTTGAGGCCTTTACTTAGCATGTGGCTCGCACTAAGCAGATTCTTGGTAATAGATGGAATAAACAAGGCATCCTCCAAATGAAGAGAAATAGGAATTGTGACAATCCCTTTGATTGCACACTCACCGTCATTGGCCGTGTAGATCACCCTCTTGTCATCTCCATATGCCAACAAAGAAGTGAAGTACTCTTTGTGAAAGGTCATGGGTGAACTTGCTCCACTATCAATCCACCAAGGATCTAGATCTCCATCATTAGCAAGCATATATGAAGACATCACAAAATCATCATCATTTGCATCTTGAACATCCAAGACATCCTCATCAAGAGTAAGATTATCTTGCTTGTCTCCTTGATCTCTCTTCTTCGTCCTTTGATGCCACAATAGAAGCATAGAGCTTCTTCAATGAATTCCAAGCTTCCAAAGATGATGTGCACTTACCAACTTCCTTGAGAAGTTCATTGGTAACATTCATCTTTATAATGTGTAGAGCCTTCTTGGCCCTCTTGTCATACCTCAATTGATCTTGTTGTGTTGCTGGTCTCTCCTCCAAACCTACAACAATATCCAAAACATCATTCATCTCAAGAAGTGACTCCATCCTCACTTTCCACAATGAATAGTTACTTGAGGTAAGCCTATCATTGGCTTCCAACATGACTCCAATTGAGGTTGCCATGTAGCAATGACCTGATCTTCTCTTTCAACATGTTTCAATGCAAAAAGCACTCCTTTGAACAACAACAAATTCTTTCAAAAGAAATCACCAAGATTTGAAACTATCTCAAAAATTCTCCTCTAGCACTTATATCAAGCAAATCAACACATAGAATCATGGAATCTTGATCAACCTATGATCTATTCTCAATCTAATGACTTTTGCCACTTCCTAAGATTGAAACACACTCAAATGAAGTCCAGCAACCTCACTATCTAGAGATCAAAATTAGGGTTTTGACAAAATCACAAAAAATTGACTACTCCAAATCTACATGCAAATGTTGAAAATTTGATATGCAATTTATTAGCCACCACTTAGGCTGATCCAATGATCCAAAAATCGGCCAAATCCAGTATGTGAATTCAAAAGTCAGAATTTATCAAGTTTATAAACCTATATAGGGTTTTGATCTACAAAAGATCCAATCTACAAAAGCAAAAAACTCGATTTTGGTGTAGAATCCTCTCTAGCATGCTCTAGACTTGATATCTTCACCAAATCAATGATAGATTTCCTTATTCATAACCTGAAATACTGAAAGATTTTAAATCCTTAAGATCCAATCTACTTAAATGATCTTTGGTTAGAAAAAAGAAATACACTACCAATCTCACCAATGTAGAAAAATCAGCATCTACACACAAAATGAGATGCAAACATTAATAGAACTTGATCAAACTTGAATGAAATGATAAAGTACTACTGATGTTCATACAAAACCAGCAAGCTACTGTATTTTGCACGTGTGGATCCGAAAATAACAATAAATGATCATTCTATACATAGAATTGCAAGCAATCACCAAGATAGTGCACCAATGGATAGTAGAACCCAAGAGAACCATGTATAAGCATGAAATGAGATAGAGAAGAGATAAGATTAAGCGATATCCTCCTTATGTACTAATGTGTTCAAACCAAAGAACCAGATTAAAGCATGTGTAACATTCTAATAATCCTCATCACATTCCTAGAATAATAACTACATCAATCTAACTCATACATACATTATTATCATATATCATCTCCTTGATCAAATTTCTAGCAAACGATAGAAGGTATTAGTTACAATGATCATCATAGTGCTCATAGTAATCTTCAGTGTTTCATAGAAGCATTAACAGTTGTAGCAATATGCTATCACATACAGTGATAGTATTTGTATCCTCATATACGTCTTATTACCATTATCATATGCTCAATACTTATGATTATCAAAGACCATCAACGCGAAATTGAGGACTCTTGTCGGGCGGCCAACCACATCAAACCATGCATAGAATAAGTATTCAATATGCAATCAATGCATGCAAGTTATGAGTGCATGATTTTCTCAGAAATCAGAAGCTAGTAATGTGATTAATCGCGTTTCATGTCTACGGCCAGTTGGTAGTTATAAGCGGTGCCATCATACCATCGAATATATATGAAATCCTTCTATAAAATTGTGATGATCTGGCCATAGATAAGTTGTTGGCCATCATTCACATGCTATGCCAATCGATACATTAATTGAAAAGTATCTATTAGCGATGAAACAGTATGACAGGGTTTGTTGTCAGCGATGATCCATTAGCACTAAGATTATGTGGTATACCTGCGATTTTGAGAATGTTAAACGAGCCCTTATCACATGGTTCAAACCTCAGAAGTTTATGGAAGACCCTTTTCTACTTTTAAATAAAATTAAAATGGAAAAGCGGGAAATGGTTTGAGACTACATTTACGGGTAAAACGCCTCAGATTTGAGTGCGAACCTGAGCTGATTACCTGTATGGCACATTCATAACCTATAGTTAGTTATAAATATTTATCTTGACCATGCAAAAGGCACATTACCTATCTCATCAACTATATCCTCAAGATAAGCCAAATATCAACCTGCGATTCAAGGACTGAACGACGAGCTTATAGGTACCGACAATCCAAGCCTTCCTGGTGTTCAAGAAATGATTGGAACCATGTAAAAGCGGATAAACGAACACCAGATAAATTCAAGATTCAGAAAGATGTTGCGGCCGCTAGGATGCATGGGATAGGCAATCCTAGGTTGGGCTCGAGCGGAAAGGCGGGATTGCAAGCAAGCATGGTAAGTGAACTACTACTCTTATAGTTTATCTTTGATTTTATATGCTTTTATTTTTTAATATGCATTATGACTAGCTGCTTCAACGTAGTCCTAAATTAATTTCAACTTCAATTGAATGCATGGATAGTTGGTGAACTATGGACATCTGCCAACTAAGGAGGAGTACGAATTTGCCTTTAGGGAATCGTACGACACATTAGTCGACAAACTAAAGAGCGAGGGTCATCCTCCAAATGTAAGTACTAGTTTTTGTATTTATACTAGTGTGGTTTGTATTTCACCGTCAACTTTATTTAATTCAATACGATCAAGCATTAAATATTAATGTAGTTTGTTTGCTTGTGTTCATGCAGACTGGACGTCACGACGACGATGAGTAGATTAGATTTATAAGTTTTAGTTGATGTTAGATCTAGAAAGACTCGTGCGACATTAAAGCACCAATTTTGTAATACATTAATTCATATTATGAAAAATACTATTATTGCAAATGATCGTGCTATATTGCCATTGCTTTTATATGTGCAATGTTTTTTTTTTCAAAAATTGCAATGTCAAATTTAGGGATGTAAACATGAGGAGCCTCTACGACATGAGCAAGAAGGACATACTCATAGGTTTGAAAATATCCAGACCTGATACTGAGTTTTGTAGAGCTTGTCAGAAAGGGAAACAACATCGGAATCCATTTGTACACGAGGGAAGAAGAGCTAAAGAAGTTCTTGAGCTCGTCCACTCAGATGTCTATGGACCGACAAAGGCTCTGGATCGAGATATTTTCTGACGTTCATTGATGACTATAACTGGATGACAACGATCTATTACTTGAAGAAAAAATCTGAAGTGTTTGATTCTTTCAAGAAGTTCGTGGCATTCGTAAAAAGACACACCTCGAAGAAGATTCAGATCATCAGGTCTGATAATGGAGGTGAGTATAAGAGCACATAATTTTCAAGATTCTACCAAGAACAAGGAATATAACATCAATCACTCATGTGTACATACTTGAATATAATGGTGAGTGTGCAAAGTCTTTAAGTGTATTGAATATTTATACTTTAAATGCTATATTAAATATTAAGTGTATATGTAAGTCTATTAAATATAATATTAATAGACTTTGCACACTCAGATAGATAATTGACTTGATATATCCACCATGGCTTATCTTGAACACCAGGAAGGCTTGGATTGCCCGTACCTATAAGCTCGTCATACCTATTACATGCCCAAGCACAACTCCGTGTGAAACCCATATCTAGCATTTTTTTGGATTTAGAAAAATTTGATAATTGCAACATCTTTCAAATACTTTCTCCAATCGATCCAGGTGGTCTATATTTGTACTATGGACTCCCAAGTCATCCAAGTAAATTTCAAGAGATTTATGTAGATAATCTTTAAGAGCAAATTGCATTACTCTTTGGAACAAACTTGGTGCATTATAGAGTCCAAAAGGCATTACTTTGTAAGCATAGGTGCCCCATTCTGTTGCAAAAGCTGTTTTGTGATGATATGCAGGTCCAATCTTGACCTGGCTGTAACCACTAAATCCATCTAGAAAACTATAAGCTTCCGCTCCAGCAAGGCGGTCCAAAATGTTTTTAGTAAAAGGTAACGGAAAGTGATCCTTCCTCGTCACTTTGTTCAAAGCCTTGAGATTCACACAGATTCTCAATTTTCCATTCTTCTTAGGAACAATGACAATCGGTGAAACCCATTCGATATGCTTGATCTCATAAATGAAATCGACGTCAAGCAGTCTCTGAAGCTCTTTCTTTATCAGATCCGCAACATTAGGATTAACCGATAGAACTTTCTAACCTTTGGAACTACATCAGCCGGTACTAGAGGTATGGTGTGTTCAATAACTAATGTCAGAATACCCTTCAGATCTTCATCTGGTTCTTCTGGTTCAGCAAGATTCATAGGCTGTGTCCTAGTTGGGCCATCGTAAACATCTTTCGATTCTGGCACCTGTTCTTAGGGTTCACGATGTGCTTTGGGTAACATGATAACCACATCATCCAGTGTATAACATTTAAAATATTCAAGCATATCATGTTGAACTACATCTGCTTGTTCTTTGTCGAAAGGACTTGTCTTGGATCTTTGCTTAGCCTTCTTAGCAGGAATTAATCGTGGAGATGATGACTTCTGAGAAAATAAACTCTTCTTCGAAGGTGAATATTTCCTAGACGATGATGTCTTGCTAGGACTCTGACTTGTAGAATCATCCTTGACTTTTTCTTTGCCTTTATCCAATAAGGGTGGCACATTCTTTGAATCAATCTTTTGAGGAGGATTTTCCCATTTCAGGACCGTATTATAATGCTGCTTGGCTTGTTTCTTCATCATTGACCTTGTCTTCCTTCAATAAAACTACTTTTGGCAGTTTTTATTGTTGGTTCATTAGGAATATTACGTACTCCAAATCTAGTTGGATCCATATGATTTAGAATTTGCTCATTAGTAAGTTCTGCATTGTCATCGTAAGTCAAGGCATGACTCACAGGAATGAGTTCATCTTCAATCGGATCTAGTATATGTTCCGTTTATATCCAAGCTACATTCAGCACATTCAATAGAAAAGTGATTAGTGTATCCAAGATTCAATCCAATAATAAAATCTCGCTCAAATCTGACTGATTATCTTGTTGGCACATATATCCTACTGTATAGTCAATTGTTGCAAGAGCTTCATTCCAGTTGACACTATTGGTTTGAGAATCATAATGAACTCCCAACTTTTTCTCTGGTCGGTCACAAGTATGATCCATTGTTGATGAATCATCATCCTCTTTTTGAACCACTGGTTTAATAGTCCAAGTTGCAGGATCAACATTGACTACACGTTCACGATTTTCAAAAGTGATTTTTTTGGTACCCCAGTTATGAATTACTTGCGCTACTCGTAAGCATGGGCATCCCAATAGGACTCGGTAGACATTTGGTGCTTCTGGTAAGTCCATTATTGCGAAAGAAATGACGAACTATATTCCAGCAATTCTGACAGGTATATCTTCAACCATTCCTCACGGACGAACTGTCGTTTAATCAGCCAGCTTAATGGCAAAAGTCGCACGTTTTATCTTTGTAAGGCCCCATTTTGCACATAGCTTTGTAGAATTCAGGTTGACTCCCTGAACCGTCATCTATCATAGCTGCTTCATTAGGAAATTGTCTATGCTATATCGGCAGAGTGATATTTTTTTGTTCACTTTTCCTAGCTGCTCCGACAAGGAGTACTTCATTAGATTAAACAGATCCAACACAAAAAAGTGGCTCCTGATGGATTTCTGGTTCAAGTTGAGTTAACTTTTGCACAATACTTCTTTTGCTTTTGGCACCAGCTTCAGAAACTCTCCCAATGAAATATTGATCTTACTAGACAAAATATTCATGAGCAGTTCTGTTTGCGGTGCTTCCAGTTTAGTCATTTTGAAGTGTTCTTCATGATGATGCAATTGAGCATTCATATTTGTATGTCTATTTTTCGGTGACTGCAATGGTGAAGAACAAACTTCAGCTGTTACTCTAGCAGCTTCAATCTCCATGTTTACACTAACTAGATTGATACAAAATCAATTTAGATATATACAAGCATGAAAAGTACATCCTTTCACACGTGGGAATAGGCTCCACACGTGTGAAATCAGATCATCACATTATTCTAATGTTTGATCAATATTTACACTAACCAATGTCAAGTGAGAAGTGACAATTTTCAACACTCCTCCTCACTTCTAACTTGGCAAATCTATTGTACATCTATCTACAATTCCAAGAGCATATCTTAGCTTAAAAAATGGATCTTTGGACAATGGCTTGGTTAAGATATCAGCTATGCATGCGGATGATGGTACATAATGTAGTTGCACCACCTTGGATTGTACTTTCTCCCTCACAAAGTGGTGAGCTATCTCAATATGCTTTGTTCTAGCATGGAAGATAGGATTTGAAGCAATTTGTTGAGAAGCTTGATTGTCACAAAATATGTAAGGGATCTCCTCGGCCTCTAGCACCTGTAGTTCTATCAAGAGTCTTCTTAGCCATATGAGCTCTTTGGTTGTTGAAGTCAATGCCTTGTACTCGGCTTCACAAGAAGATAGTGAGATTGTATCTTGCTTTTTGGAAAGCCAAGATATTACTCCTCCACAAAGACATGTTGCAAATGCACTAAGGTTTTTTATCAAACAAGGCTTGATAAGGTGAGATCCCATCTATAGCACTACTAGGAATTCTATTACACAAATAATTAGCACATGTTATAGCTTCTCCCCAAAATGAGATGGAAGTGATGCATCAAGTCTTAAAGACTTTGCACACTCACATAGACTCCTATTTTTCCTCTCGGCCACCCCATTTTGTTGGGGGGTGTAGGAACAAGTGTATTGTAACTTAATGCCCATTGATCTCACAAAAGTCTTTCATTTTATTGGAGGTATACTCTCCTCCATTATCACATCTTGGTGCTTTGATAGAAGTACTAAGTTGTTTCTCTACTAGAGACTTGAACTTAATGAAAGCTTCATAAACAAGACTTTTTTTTTATAGTAACTCAATCCATGTGAATCTAGTACAATCATCTATAAAAGCTACATACATCAAGGCACCTCCATTACTTGCATGTGAAAAACTATGTACACAAGAATGTATGAGATCCAAGGGAGAGAGAGATCTTGATGAAGATCTCTTGTAAGAAGATTTGTGTGACTTTGCAAGGCCACATGCCTCACACATCTTTCCACAGTTCTTGAAAGCTCTTGGTAGGCCGAGAGCTAGTTCCTTGCTTGCCGTTGACTCCATAGATTGAAGATTAGGATGGCCTAATCTCTTATGCCAAAGCTCCACTTGAGTTAGCTCCTCCCTAGCCAAGTTCACACTTTCACTTGCAACATTAGCATCCAACTTGAAAAGCTACCTTGCTTAATGCCACTAGCTATGCACTTATCATTTTTCAAGATGGAACAAACTCCATTCTTGAAATGTACATCTAGTCCATTGTCCATTAATTGTCCTACACTAAGCAAGTGTCTTGAAATGGTAGGAACATACAAAACATTATCTAGATCTATCCTTTTAGATGTGCCTAAGCAAAGAGGTATAGATCCTATGCCATCTATCTTGCATGCTTGATTAGAGTCATAACAAAATAGAAGAGTAGAAAAATAATGCTTGTTAAAAGACATGTGGGACCTAGCCCCACTATCTATCCACCATGTGTCTTGACTTGAAGTTGGTGTAGATGCAACCATTAAGGATGTGTTGAATCCATCCTCTTCTTCTTCCTCTTGAGCAATGTTCCCTTGATCTCCTTTGGCTTGTTGATTCTTCTTCAGGTAGCATTCTGAGGCAAAGTGTCCTTTCTTTCCACAAAAGAAACACTTGAGTTTTGCCTTGTTCTTCACCTTGCCTTTGGAGGTAGATCCTCCATTCTTCATCTCGGCCTCCTTGCCTTGATTTTTCTTGAATGGAAGTTGCTTCTTCTTGCCTTTAGATGTAAAGTTAGCTTTCTCCTCTCCTCCATTAAGTGACATGCTATCCATTCTTTTTCTTGAGGTGTAGAAGCCTACTCTCCTCGGCCACAAGAACATTGTGTAACTTTTCAATGGATGGAAGAGTGTCTTGAATGGCAAATGATTGGACTAATTTGGTGAACTCATCACCTAGACCATTCAAGATGATTTGTACTAGCTCTTGATCTTGGATCTTCTCTCCTATTGCACTTAACTCCTTGTTAGAGATTTGATCCTAAGGACATACTCTTGTCCACTCTCTCCACTTCCTTTCATGCTTTGGAAAACTTGATTTCTTAGCATGAGGATTCTTGAAGTATTATTGGATTCATAGATGCTCTTTAATGAATCCCAAGCGTCTTTGGATGAGGTACAAGAAGACACCTCTTTCAAGAGGTCATTGCATACATTTAACTTTATGCAATGTAGAGCTAATCTTGCTCTCTTCTTGTATTTGGCTTGTTCTTGGGGAGTTTGAGGCTCTTCCTCAACTCCTTGAACTATGTCAAATAGATCATGGATCACTAGGAGTGATTCCATTCTCACTTTCCAAATGGAATAATTTGTGGAAGTGAGTCTCTCACTTGATTCCATCACATATCCACCCATGGATGACATTGTAGAATGAATGCTCTTTTTAAAATCACAAATATTTTTGAATTTTAAAGATCTATGAAAGGCCTAAAGCTTACTAGAATGCCTATAGGCTTGTCTCTATCAAACTAGCACACAAGCTTGAATGATACACAAAGATCTTGCCAAAAATTCCTAGCTTTCACTCTCACAAAAAAATTGCTTTACACTTTTCTTAGAGATTTCACTTCAACTAAGGATCTGAACAAATCAGCCTCTAAGATCTGATCTTAAACTCTATAAAGAAATGCTTCAATGATCCAAAACACTATTTGGTCATAGGCATTAGCTAGAATGAATCTAGATCAATACTATGTGTCAAAAAGCACAAAAAATGAACTAGTATTGTGATTTTGGGACCAACAAACACAAAGTAACTTCAAATGAAAGCTGCTATACGGTTTCACACTTGAAAAGTACATACACAGCCTCGAAGTCATTTTGATCCAAATGATTACAAGCTATCACTCTAGATGAACTCGCCCTCACTAGTATTGGCCAAAAACAAATTTTGCCAATGATCTTTACAAGATTTATGATTCAATGATCACTCTCTTACTTAGCTCTGATACCATGATAAATTTTATAGTTTTTAGGACAATAATGATTGTACTTTACAATCATAGAGAGTTATTGGTTGCTTAATCAATGGATCTATCAAGTTCTACACATTAGATCTTCATCTAGATTCACTACACTTGGATTTAAGCAAGAGCAATGGATCAACACATCATGAATTAGTGAGAGCGGCCTCACACATGTGGAGTACTGTCCACAGTACGGCCTACACCTGAAACAACAAGTACAATCATCCTAGATAGCAATTATTCATAGAAATCACAAGACAAATGACTAGAACCTCACAAAAGTGTAGAATGCAACAGTCTCATCAATCTTTTTAGCAAAATGATGATCCTTTTATGGATCAAGTACATCCACCAGTCTGGTACAGTCCAACAGGTCTTCACACGTGTGAAGAGTGCCACATCACTCAGATCTATCCATTTGATTCATCCTTGATCCTTATCCAATAGTTGACCTTCTAGAATATGGCTAAAATTCAAAAAGCTAGTCTCCTAGAATATAGGAATATTCCCTACAAAATAGGATCTAAGAAAAATGGTCAACTCTTATCTTCTAGTACTCTATACACACGTGTGAGCATCCACTTGCCATGTGGGAGCATTTACTCATGCACATGCAAGAAAAAGCTAATTTTTAGGTGACTAGTCAACTTGAGTAAAAACTAGTCATATCATGTTCACACTAACTAGATTGATACAAAATCAATTTAGATATATACAAGCATGAAAAGTACATCCTTTCACACGTGGGAACATGCTCCACACGTGTGAAATCAGATCATTACATTATTCTAATGTTTGATCAATATTTACACTAACCAATGTTCAAGTGAGAAGTGACAATTTTCAACAAATAGAACTTGAAGCATTAGCCATGATTTTTTTTTTTTTGGAAATTTCGTCATTATCTCATGGAAACACACTTTGCATTTTATACAAATCACCAACCGTTACTTTACTTGGTAAACAAGATGTGCAATACTGGACATTTTGCAAGATGATTACTGTTATTGACTGAATTTGACTTTCGAATTGTGGTTCGAAAGGGGAAGCAACATTATCTAGCCAACCATGTTTCACAAATAGAATCCGCACCAATTAATACGGAGGTGGATGATGAATTACCAGATGCTGCATTATTCTATGTAGAAGCAGTACATGAGTGGGCAGAGGATATTGTTGAGTACCTGATGCTAGGACAACCGAATGACTCTTTGAGAAAAGTATAGAAGAGGCAATTGATTCATAAGGCTCAACCTTTTCAATTGATTGCAGGACAATTATATCATCATGGATCAGACAATATTCTACGTAGACGTGTTTTATCGCATGAAATACCAAATTTAATCATGTTTTCACATGATGGCATGGGCGGAGGACACTTCTCTATAGATACTATTGTTCGCAAACTTTTGCAATCAGGTTGTTGGTGGCCTACGCTTCATAAGGACATGGAAAATTATATTCAGACATGTGATGTTTGCCAGTGAGCACGACGGCCTACTAGACAGAACTATGAACCCTTTCATCCGGTTTTATCGCAAGCGCCATTTGAAAATAGGGGACTGGATTATGTTGGTCCTATTCACCCTGCCGCGCGAGGATCTTAGGCCCGATACATTATCATAGCAACTTATTATATGACCAAGTGGGTTGAAGCCAAAGTTGTCAAAGTTGTTGATGAGAAATCTATGGCCAAGTTTCTCTATGAAAATATTATTATCAGATTTGGATGTCCGATCGAGATTGTCAATGACCGGGGTACACACTTTGTTAATCAAATGATAAAGTGTTTCCTGGAAGATTTTTTTGTTATACACAGATTTAGCACCCCTTATTATCCTAGAGGGAATGGCCAAGCTGAATCTTCCAATAAGATTCTCTGCACTATTATGACGAAAACAGTTGAAGCGAGTTGATCTGATTGGAAACATAAAATACATGCAACATTATGGGCATTCAGAACCACTTACAAAAATAGTACAAATCAAACACCCTTTCAATTGGTTTATGGTCAAGATGATGTCATGTCGATTGAATTTTCAATACCATCTTTACGCATAGCAGCAACAAAACGGTTAAATGATGAGAAGTCTTTACAACTATGTCATGAAGGGTTGCACAAATTGTGTGAAACAAGATTGATGGCAGTTCATGCATTAGCAATAGAGAAAGCCCACCGTAAGGCATGGCACGATCGTCGATTACACAAAAAGGATCTAAAAGCGGGAGATCTCGCACTGATGTACAAAACCAAGTTGATCAAGAAAAAATTGAAGTTTACCGGTGAAGACCCGTATAAAGTGAAGGAAATCCTGAACTATGGAGCAGTGATTTTTGAGCACTTGGATGAAAAACAGACTGATACTCCTGTGAATGGCAGTCGATTACACAAGTTTTGGTAGCTTGCTCCACTAGTTCAGCAAGCATGATCTAGATGATTTTTACTTTAGTTTGTTTTTCAATTTTTTGTTTTCAATACTTAATTGTTAATTTTGTTTGAAAAAGACAGTAAAAAAAAATGTGAAACGACTGATGAGCAAAAGTCAGAAAGTCATCAGAATGGAAAAAGTGGAAGGAAAGTATTTTCAGAAAGATGATTTTTGATGGAAAATGACTTATAAAATCACTGTTTCGGTCATATGTTGTCTCTACAGTATGGGAAACCTTCGCTGAGCTTTCAGATTGTACATCCACTTTAGATATATCTATACTGACATGGGCAAAGATTCTTTTCCAGAAAAAATACATGTTTTGAGTTAGGCGAATGATCAACAATATGCCATTTGGGAACCTTCGCCGAGCACCTTACTCTCCTCAGAAACCTTTGCTGACATGCTAGATGGTCTTAAAATGTCAAAATTAGGTTGGCTATAGGTTCAGATCTTGAAAAGTTGCATTTATGACAGTACTTGGGCGAAGGACCCTCTTGGGCGAAGGTTCATCCTTTGCCAGCCCTGGAAAACGTTCGCCGGATGGCTTCAGCACCTCAGAGACCTTTGTCGAGATTTTTATCGCCTATTTTCACAGTATTGTGAGCAAGCCTGCAAATTTTTGTTCAGAACTTCAGCCAAACTAGTATTCAATGTAATGGATCCTCCAAATTCACCTATAAGTTGGTTGAATTTGATTCATTCCTCACTTGTGCTAGCGAAGCTCTTGCCAATTTTTCCACCGACCAAAGCCTTCAATGTTTTCTGATATACACTCGTGCCTATTACTTTCCATTTATGTTCATCATGTCTTCCACAGATACTATCCATCGTGATGTCCCATCTGCAACGGATATCATAATCCTTCCTAGCACAAGCATGGTCACTCAATGGATGACCCTTGCCGAGACTCTTCTTACTGCAATGGGTATTCATGAGAGAGCCTTCTCAGGGAGAATAAACATGGATTTTATCACTCTTGCCTTCAGTACTTGGAAGGAGGAGAAATCCAAGTTTTATATTACTTTCCAGGGATCCACACACAAGGTCCGCATGACTGAGGCCACCCTTGCTGCCATAGGGATAGCATCTGGTACTTAAACCTCACCAGACCAGAAGCAAGCCAAATAGGCTATTAAGCCTTATATTGACATTACGAATGATTTGCATTGGACTAATGACAGCTACCTTCTAGAAGCCATTATTGATCCTGCCATTCACGTCGCTGCTCAACTCCTTAACAATTTCCTGATGGTTGGCAACCTCAGGAAAGACCGAATTACTTTCTCATATGGATTCTGTGCTTTCTATTTATGAAGAAGCACCGGCCGAATAATCTCATCAGGCCTCCAGTTCACATAGTCGACGTCATCCACGCAGCGAGATCATCATTTCTGACTCGCCTTCCGCATCATGACGTTGTACTAGACAAACATCTTCAGCTGCGCTTCCACCCCCTGCTGCTATTCGCACTGAACTACCTATTTTCCCCCGCCTCTGATACTTCCCTTGCCTCTGCTTCCTCTCATGGACAGTCTCCATTGGGGCTACCATTCCCATCACAGCTGCCCAGGCCGCCTCACCCCCATACACAAAAGTTGTTACCCCAGACACTTAGTATTTCATGGACATGTACATGTTCGATGATTCCAACCCCCTTGGGGCCTCAGAAATTTTTGTCATGCCCCAGAGCCCTGCGGCCTTTGAACTCCAATCCCTTGGAAGAGGATTTGAACAGTTCCATGATTGTAAAAATTACAGCAAATAAGGATCCTAAAACACTTGAAATGATGAGGAAAACAATAGATTATGATTTCATAAGATTAGCACAAGTTGAACCATCAAAATCCATCAAAAATCTATGCTTGAACCTCACTAAATGGCCCAAATCCTTGAAGAAGGCTTCACACGTGTGAAAGTACGGCCTCCCACAGTCTTAGTACTATACACCAGACCTACATTCAATCCTATAATCATTAGTAATCACAAGTACTCAAACAATTATGAACATAGAGAGCAATTGCACCATTATGAGAGAAAAAACATGAAATTGCTTGATTGATTTTGGTGAGATATCATCACCTATATATACATGATCCATCACGGTTTTGGGCAGGTATGAGTAGCCCTAAACCTATCCCTAATGCTAATTTTGGTGGATCTTTCATCCCTACCAAGTTAGGGTTGGAATCTTGGAGATCCCTCAACAATGCAAAAATTACCAAAAATAGCTCCTATTTTTTCTCCCTTGTATCTAAGCATAATTTGGACTCATTCCAAAGGTTATAACACTTAGTTCTACTTGAGAACATCCTTATGAATGGAATCCTATGCTATTTGGCACGTGTGACAAGCCACATCATGACCATCTAACTATTTACAAGTCATATGACCAAAACTAGTCAAGCTAGAATTGTGAATTTTTAACATGATACTCCTACTGGTTTTGACGAATCTTTTTAGATTACCCAGCAACCTCAAGTTGAAGCCGCACCAACCACACTTTGGGTCAGGCAAGTTGTGAAATCACCAAAGTAGTTCGACGCCACACCACAGTGCCTGAGGGCTATGAAGAAGAAGACCTCTTTGAAGAAGAAGAGTTACAAGCACCTGCACCATGCCAACCAGGGACAGTACCACCAGGTCCTTCTGCTGCTACCACCTCCACAACAATAGATTCTGGTGATGCTCTCGGTTTGGTCTCAAGCCTTTTGCAAGGGATCCAATCTATGTTGGATAAGAAAAAAGAAATGGAGCAGTGCATCTCAGGCGTGGGATTGGAGAATACTCTCATCAGCCAGAAAGTCGTTCAGCTGGACAAAGAGTTGAAGATCGCCAGACAGCATGAAGCTAAATCTGAAGCTGAGAAGAAGATGGCACAACAATTAGTTGATCGCCTAGAAGAGTATGCCAGCTCACTGTAGAATGCGCTCACAATTGCCCAAGATCAAGTGGACAAGGTCGTGCATGATGCAAATCAACAAGTGCAGCTGCTCCAGGGTCAACTACAGATGGCTGAACAAGATCGCAAATGCCTCCAAGGTGAATTGGATGCACCACCCTTGAGCATGATGCGTATTTACAGACGCAAATACCTGATCATCTGGTAACTCCGACGGACATCGTGTATTTGTTTAAAAAGGTTAAAACCTACAAAGTGACGCTTGAAGGATTCCAAGGACACTTTGACAGATTCAAAGGTATAGCTTCAACTGAGTTGGCAAAGGCTAAAACAAACATCAATGCATATGAAAAGGCTACTGCTCAAGTGTTGGAAGCTGGGCCTCAAATTTCAATTCTGATCATGCCGCAATTCTCCCCTCCGCACCAAGTTGATGCACCTATGGATACAGGGTTGGATTCAGACATGGACTAGGGTGGAGCCCCTGAAGCTAAAGAACAACAGCCAATTCCACAGGAAGTGCAATGGTTCATCTTCATCAAGGACCGCACCATTGTTCAGAAGGCCAATCAGTGTCGAGGACCAGATCCGAAGCTTTTTAGCGCAACATCCTCATGAGTTCTCGCGTGGTGGTTGGGTCCTTAAGTTTAAGACTTCTGAAATAGAGGCCGACAAGGAATTGGAAAAAATATCCGTATTGGGAGAGCAGCCAGCTTGGAGAGTTATAGTTTTGAGAAAACTCCAGAATCCATCAAGAGTTATATGGCCAGCCCTCGCCAATTGCGCATAGATCCATATTACGTACCGATGCCGCGCAAGAATAAGTGGAAGGATTTGGGATTGGCCATGGACAAAGCTACTATCCATACGCCAAACTGGCCAATCATCCACCAACTTACAGTTGGGAAATTTCAGTGGATTTCCACCGGGCACTACAAGCATACCAGCGGGAGTATATACACTCTCCCGATCCGACAATGAGGCAATCAGCGCTTTTTGCGAAAGGCTTGACTCTGTTGGCATCCGTGGCAACGAGATGGGATGATTGCCTTCATCCTTTTGCATTCGATCCAAATAAGCCAAAAGCCTCAGAGAGCATCAAGGATCAGCTGCCGGTGGATTGATTGTATTTTCGTGCCGCAATGATGGGAGGCTCCTGGGAATATCGATTCACATCATGGACAACTTCAAAGTGGATTGTCGTAGCCCACTGTTGTTTTTTGCCGCACAATTTGGATTTCAACACTGCTTGACTCGATTTCATGGAGAAGGTGCAGTATCATTTAATAAAGATTCGACGAGAAGCAAATAAAAGTCCACAGTAACTGCATCTCGCAGGTGTCGTGGGACAGCCACCAGTTTTGGTGGGAGATACTGTTGGAGGGTTTGTGGATCCCAAGGCAACCCTAACCCTAGTTAATAAGTGAGGGATTTGGCACCCTACGTGTGTAGGTCCAACTCGATGATCACATAAAGATTTGATTAATTAAAAAGTCAATAAAAGGACTTTAGGTCTTTTTGCGGGAATTTTAATGTCACAGGGCCTAAATGTCAAGTTAGTGAATAAAGTCGGGTTTCTCTCCAATTTGGATGGTTCCCACTCTTTTTTAAATTTGAATAATTAGGGAGGCAGAAATGGACAAATAGGATTCAGAGGCCAGGGTCCTCCTCTCTATTATAAAAAGAGACCAACTCGAGTTCCTACACATGTACATATCTTCATTTCAATAAAGCATATTGGTTCTCTTGTGAAATGGATTTATGAATGTCCTTGCTCTCTATCATTTTTCCTCCATCTCTCATGCTTTTGTTGAGTTTTGCTAATTGTTGGATCTGATTGTTATTGGGATTGCATGTTTTTATACTTTTATGAGAGAGAAAGGGAGAGAGAGAAAGAGTAAGTTGTCTTCATTGTGGATCTAGTGTTAATGGATGTAGTGTTAATGCTTAGGGTTAATGGATGTTAGAGTTAGATGTGAATCTTCCATTCATGCTGAAATCTGAACTATACTATCGCTCTCTTTGGGAATGAATCTACGCGTGACAACTAACTTCATCTCCTCGATGCTAGATTGATTAGATCTAGGGTTGAGGATAGGCAAGGAAAGAAACCCACTACAATCACTGGGGATTTGACTTCTCGTTGGGAATTGACACCATTTGCTAGAAGACTCACATATCACAGATCGCTTTACTCTGACCCTCTGGCATGTCTGCTGGTTGGCGGTACTTTGGAAGGTTTGGACGACACGGAACCAGCAGGTTTTTGGCGGCACTGCTCCCACCCTCTCGGCTTCTGCATGACTCTACATTGTTACTTTTTTTTTGCACACTAGCTAGTACTTAAGGATTGCCTCCCTGCGTGGAGTGTTATATTTCCTATTTTTCAGATTGTATAGCTTGTCCTTTTGGACTGTTTGATTAACTTGGCCTCGGATTGCCATCTCTTTTTGTACTTGTACATTTGTCGAAATATAATAGTATCCTTAAGCTTTTCAAAAAAAAAAATCTAAAATTTAACATCACCTTAGCTTTTAGTAAATTGTCACAATCACCTTAGCTTATGGGTATTACAACAAAGTTATACATTTAATTTAATGTTTGAGAATAAGTTCACAAGAAGTTATTACAACAAGTGTTTTCATTCATGGAGAACTAACTAATTTTTTATGATATTCACGCTTTAAAAAAAATTATTTGATTGGTTGTGCTTGTGTAATATGGGGGAGCGTAAACCACACACACACGAGAGGGTGCAGAGCGCATCCCCCAGTGGGATAAGCAGTACGACCATCCCACCACTGGGGGATGGTTGCCACACCACCCTGTGGTGGTGCAGTTTACTTTCTCCCATGTAATATAGTAGTACTTGAGTACGAACTAGTCATTAATGATTTAAAAAAAATGCATATATAGTCTTGTGCACTCATAGACTTATATTATTAGCGGCGACCATGTAGATATTGCACAATGTCGATCCAGGGCATAGAACCAAAACAGTGTAAAATATTAGCGGATCTGATGTGGTTCGTTGTAAAAGTAGGAAATTAACGAAATATCCCACATCAGGCCATGTAATATGCGCTCAAAGTGGAAGGCTAGAAGCTTGAGCCTTGGAAGGCTGAAGCCTGAGGCTCGCAATGCCTCATGAATTTTGTAGTGTAAAGAAATTTCCAACAAGGCACACGGCAGACGCTACGGGTGAGTACGTTGGAGCAATACCAGATAATAATTTCTCTCACAAGAGAAAAAAGATATTGATTGTGAGATATACGAAATAATGCAATGTCTCATTCACGCACAAGCAAAAAGTATATAGACATGTCATTAACTTTAATCCGTTTGAGCATTCAATGGATGAAGTACAGTTAAAAGAGACATTTTGAGAGAGGTTGTGTGTGCATATTGTGCTTCTTCTTCTAACATGGAACGATATTGCTACTAGGTCTAGGTTATTAGTTTATTAGGCTATTGTTCGAAGCTCGTGCGATATTTCTTCAAAGTTCAATGCTTCATGAATCATCAAGTATATTGAATTTGGACAAAGGTTTTCTTTGGCTTAAGTTCATGAGGTGGTGACTCCTCGTGAGCCATGAACCGAACCATTCTTGTAAATTTGGTGTAGGCATGATTTTATGTCCAGGTTCATGTTGCATGCATGGCCCACCTTTTCCATTAACGCAAGTGTTGTCAATGGCAACAAGAAACAACTCCTATACAGGCCTTATAGGAGTGGACTTATCAGCCAACGTGATCACTTGTGCAATGTGCACATTAAGCTTTCTATAACATTAAAAATTGAAGGTTTATCCAAAGTTCGGATAAATCATAAGGTATTACAAATTGTTGCTTACAGTTCGAGATTAAATAGCTTAATCAATTGTATGTAATTAGTCTCTTGATTAATTTGTGTGGTCTGATAGCGATGCCTTCATTTCCAAACATGAGTTGCAGAGCTCATTTTGAAGAGTTCAATGGTGGTCTAATCAAGCATGAATTTAGCATACATTATTCATATTCGATTCCACATGTAACTTGTAGGTATGCATTTCGTAGATACATGAAAGCTTAACCGCGGTAACTGTTCTCCTTCTGCAACTTATAAAAAATACGTGACCATCGCGCGCTGCGTTCCGAGCACGTTCATTATGTGCATCTCCTAGATTTATAGAATTCTATGTTTTAATCTACTCGCAGATACATGGACGCTAGACATATAACCTGCGTCACTGTGCTGACGCACCCCTTCAAACAAAACGATAAAATAATTCTTGAATAGCAACTGATTACAAGGTTTGGATTTTTTTATTGATCAGAATTAACAGTTTCACTTGATTTTTGTAATGCAATTGGTTTACGCGCTGATCATATTTCTAAAACTGGCAGATAATCATACCAGGCCAGTTGATTGATTGAGGTTTAAGAAGTAAGCGGGTGACCATAGACATCGACATTTTGTCAAGAAAAGTGTTGGAGAAAGCTTGTCATAATCAATTGCGGTAGAGGAAAAGATTGACTGGCCAGAGAGCCGTTAGGGACCACACCTAAGACGAAAATTCTGATTAAATCAATCATAATTCTTATAATAGGTGGTGTTTTGACGAGAAAGATTGCTTGCTTACATTAAGTTGAATAAAATCTCAAACCCTGAGCTTCGATCTGGACATGATGAATAGGCGATCCGATGGACTTATTTTGGCTTCGTAGTATATGCATTATTGTTTGGTTCAAACTTCAGATAGACAGAGAGGCTTGAGTTGAGGCTCTCGTTGTTGCGTGAAAGGGACGAAATACTTGACGTACTGGTTTTCCCATCATTATCCACGTCGTCGCATCCTCCACGCCTTCCTTGAAAAGAGAAACGTCTCCTCAAAAAAGAAAAGGCTGACAAAGGGCGGGAGATTCGATGGAAGACATGCCAATAGGGAGCAGTGAGCACTAACTACCCAGCTCCACGAAGTATCCTCCCTTAGCACTAAATAGCATGAGGGAGCAACCTTGTTATAGGCCATAATGGGTAGCTTTACCTACTAAGTCTCGTGCCCAAAGTATTTTCTTTACCAAAGTGTACAACATTGTTCGAGAAAGTCGGCAAAAGTGTGGGAATGAAATTGATAATTTTTTTTAGAAGATTTTTTACACACACATATTTGTCTTTTATGAGTACTAGTCCTTCAAAAAGTGAAAAGCTTTCAAGAATGCAATTTTTTGAGGATAACTCAAAAAAGGTTTCTCGAAAACTCGTCCACATGGCCTAAGTGAGCAACCTTGGTACTTAGTCGCAGTCTTGATGCCTTCAAGTTGCTTGCTATTAGTAGTAGTGATCTGATTAATTTGTCTTGCTTACACGTCTTATTGGGCTTAATTGTTATTTAATTTACTAGAAATAAATAAAAAAATAAATTAATTAGAGATGTAACTAAAAAAAAGGTCTCAAAACACTTCACAGAACTATCATATAAAGATGTTAACAATAGATCAACATATGTCACAAGTGTGTCTTATGGTATGTGCGTTTTTTTTTTTGCATACATGTTAAGCAACTAGTGTTTGTTATACAACATATATACAACTTCCCAAGCTAAGCTCCTTCAATGTCACTACACAATGGCCGAGATTCGAGTCTGGACCTTTTCGATGACACTCAACAACCCTACCCATACACCCCACTGCGATGGAGTATGTGTGTCTTTGTAAAGCATAATCTTTGAGGGTGTGTTCAAGAAACTTGACTCCAATATCGCATATCATTTTACAAATGTCACCTGTCAAGATGTCCTCCTCAGCCTCGGGCCTTGGGTTGGCCCCTCCTTCGTCTCTCCTGAATGGGTGGGAGTCCTCTCTTGACTATTATCTCCTCAATTACTGGGCCTCTCATCGTCGACGACATCCTTCTCTTTTTCGTGACTTCTTTAACAGGGCTTGATCCTGCTCTGATTCCTCACAACTGTGGCGTAGAAGACTCAAGACAACGTCCTCTCTCCCTATTGGAACACTCAGATATCTAGCCTACCGTATCCTCACCAATTCCCTCCCCCTTCTAGCTAAATGGCCCTTTCTTTCAAACCACCTTTGCCCACTCTGCCAGTTGGAAGAAGAGTCTGTTGAGCACCTTTTTTTCAATTGTTACAAAGACCTATGGTTGCCACCCCGTTGTCTCCTCAGCCGTTGGATAGTGCTCCTCCCGTTTACAATTGACATTGTCCTGTTGGGAGATCCACCTCTTCGGCCACGTTTTTTACTTCACTTTTGGCACCTGTGCAAATTGGCAGCTTTATGGCTCATATGGTTGGCATGCAATCGACAAGTTTTTGATGGTTCTTCATCACCTCTTTCGGCGGCGGCTTGTTTGCGACTTGCTCTATATCTTTCCACTGCTGCTTAGATATATTGGATTGCCTCCCTGCGTGGTGTGTTGTGAGTCCTATAGTTCTGTATAGTGCACCCCACTTAGGTGGTTGTTTATTGGTTCGGCCTTTGATTGTCGCTTACATTCTGTATTTATACGTTTGTGAATATATAATAGTATCGTTAAGTTTTGCAACAAAAAAAAAAAACTTCTGCCCATTATTTGACTCCCAATGCTATTTTGTGGTCTTAAACCTAGTACTATGACAAATTTGATGAATAAATAATACTAACTGTTGTAAAGCTACCTTTACAAGCTTTACTTCCGGCGCCATCGGCGCCAGCTATGTCCCCGGCGCCAGCAGCGCCCCTGCTGCTCCCGGCGCCAATGGCGCCGGCGCCGCTCCCGGCGCCACTGTGACCAGAATCCAGCCGGCGCCAAGTTCCTATGGCTGAAAATCTTTGATCGGTTCTAGCGAAGTCCAGAGAGCTCAGATCGATGTGCAATCACCTCACACGATCTAGGCATGATTAAAGGAAGCCTGGGGAACAATAAAATCTAGAGAGAGAAAATGACTTTCTAGAAAGAGAAAATCCTAGAGAGAGAAAAAACGTGCTTTACCAGCTTGGGTAGAGTGCTTGGTATGAGGGGGGGTGCCGAATCACACCAATACTATAGGGGGAGTGCGGGTTGCGACTCAGGGCGAGCTCCAACCAAGTCTCAGCCTCCCTTGCTGGAATGTTGTCATGGCTCTCGCCTTGGCATGCTAGCGCCCCGGAGACTAGGGTTGGTCACACACTTGAAATGTAACCTTCTCAGATTTATCAATAAAGTGGGATTTTCCTCAAACTGACTCTGATTACCTTCTGGGTTTCAGTGTTCGGTAAAAGCGCCAGTTGTAAGGCCGCTTTCAAAATTTTTAACTTGGCACATAGCTGAGGGTTGTATCCCGGGACGCCAGCGGTATGCCGTCGGGACCATTCGGTCCGTGGCGCCAGCGGAATGCTGTCGGGACCATTTGGTCCAAGAACTGGTTGTTTCCATATCTGTCGCGGCTTGTGGTTCTGAGTGTTCCTTGCATGAACGTGAATGGGTTAAGCTCTTGGGGAACGGGCTCTAACCTGTCGGCTGAGTTGGATGGCTTGCTTGGGTGGATGTTACCTGTTTATGGCTGTCCAGTCTGGCGTGGCGCCAGGTTGGCTTCCAGCGCTCGTGACGAAGCTTTCAGTTGGTTAAGTCTGATGTAAGTCAGACCGCTTGCTTGGAATGGATGTTACTCGTTTGTAACAAAGCTTTCAGTTGGTTAAGTCTGATGTAAGTCAGACCGCTTGCTTGGAATGGATGTTACTCGTTTGTAACGAAGCTTCGAGTTGGTTAAGTTTGATGTATGTCGGGCGGCTTGCTTGGAGGGAAGTCACCCACGTCGGGACCCCCGATCTGGCATGGCGCCAAGTTGGATCTCAATGTTGGTCCTCGGAACTTCAAGTTGGTTAAGTCTGATCGTTGTTGGCGAGTTGGCTGCTTGTATGTCAAGTGGGTTCGGATGGCAAGAGTTGAAGGCTGGGAAGCTAAGTCGTGGTTCCCGGCTCCCTTTGGGATGCCTGCGCTACATGTGGTATCAGAGCCGACTGGCCGGTCAGCTATGCGGATCTCACGGAAATGGCCACGGTTTGGGGTTCATCAAGACAACTGTTGTGCAAGGTGCTGCCCACAGTGTAAGCACGGGTGCGTCCACGGTCGGGGTGGTCGGCAGAACGGGGGACTTGATGAGTCAAGGTGCTGCCCTTGAGGTGTAAGCACGGTCAGTTCCTGCGGTTCGGGCCTGGCGTTGTCTGCACGTAGGACGGATGAGGCAAAGTGCTGCCTAGGGAGGTGAAAGCACGGTCTGTACCTTGTGGGGTGCGGGGCGACATATTCGAACTGTACGGGTTAACCATTGATACAGAGATGCTGCTCGAATTCGGGTGTAAAGCACGGGTGGTTAGCTGCCGGTGCGGGATAGCTGCCGATCGTTTAGCTATAAGGGCTATCGACCAAAAAGTGGTGGGGCGTGACTGAGGCAATGTGCTGCTTAATGGTGAAAGCACGGATGGTTGGAGGGGTGTCCTATGTGGGCTGATTCCGTGATTGATTTGTATGGGCGCGGCTAGGCAAAGGTCCGTTGGCAGGACCATCTCAAAGGGGGACCTTGTCTTTGTTACTTGTTAGTAAACCTGCCTAAGTGTCTTACTTGTACGTATTCGTGGTGAGTCTTAGTACTCGTGCTTTGCCTGGTTTGCATGATTGCTTGTGATACAAGGAGCTGATGGCTCGAGAAGGAACCTTTTCTTTTGAAGGCTGATACCATCAAACAAAGAGGACTACAGAATCTGTGCGGCGGATTTGCAGTTCAAGTACTCGCACGTGAACGACAACGAAATGACTCAATGTTTGCAAAGGATGGACGACTAGCCTGTTTCTTGGGTTAGTTTCATTTGCGACAACGCCCACCAGACGCAAGCAGGAAGTCAAAAGTTGGAAAGGGCCATTTCAGGGGAGATCTTCTATAGCAGTTGGTCTTCATTTTGGGACGGCCACCTTCGGAACTGAAACTCACTGAGCATGGGTGATATCCAGTATCAGTTGGGTTTTTCCTCAAAGGGGAAAAGACTAGGATCCTCTTCAGAGATTGGCAACAAGTTGGATCGAGCCATAATCCTAGCAGATGGGAAGCAAAGTGTTGGAAAGGCTTTTGTCCGAAGAACTCTACTCTAAAGTCCGATCAGCTGATTTATTAAGTGGAGGGGAACTATCACACACACCTCTCTCTTGGGGCAAATTTTGAATTAAAGTTGATCAAAATGGGGGCAAATTCAAGGTGACCTAGCCATACTCACACGAGGAGACTGGCGAACTTTGGACCTAATAAGTTGACAAGTTTTTGTTGTGGAAAGGAAAGTTTGTTATAGGCTTTCTCTGGACCAGCAATGATGAGGAAACATATGAGTACGCTGGCTTGTGTTACGCGTAAGGCAGCTGATCAATGAAGGAACTGAGAAAGTTGAGTCTTGCATGAGAGACTTGGTATTTCGAACGGACGCTAAGGGACAGTTCGCGTTGAGATCGGATTAGTGCAAACTCTGGGTGCATGTTTCTGATTCAAAGAGAGCTACTTGAAGCCAAGCTCGATGTACACTTCTTGTTTTGACTGTGAGGCAACTAACCAGTGATGGAATTGTGAAAGTCAAGTTTTGCGCGACGGACATGGTGCTTCAAACAAACGCGAAGAGATAGTTCGGATGCGGATCAAACTGGTGCGACCTTTTGGCTTTCCACGAGGTCAATGGTTACATTTGGGCTGATTCAAAGAGCTACTTCAAGCTAAGTGAGAGGTGCATTGCGGAGTACTCAATCTTTGCCTACCTTAAAGAGCCAAGATGGAAAAGTATCAAGATCAGGCTTGGACAAGGAGAGAAATCAAGGTGCAGAAGCAACAAGGCACGGAGTGGACCATAAAGTGGGCAATCAAACGATAAATCCTTCGGCTCAGGGAGCCTTGATACCTGTGCGGAACTGAACAAATCTGGAGCTCAGGGAGCTCAACATTAAGTGCATCAAGGACAAATCAGGAGCTCAAAGGAGTTCCAAAGTCGAAAGTCAGAAGCGACAGGGGCGAGCATTTCAAAGAAAGGCCTCTGTCACCAGTTAATAAGGTTCTCGGGTTTTACGAAAGCGATATCAAATCTACGCTTTTCCCAGACAAAGATATATTTTCAAGTTATGTAATTTTTCAGTACAAAGAGCTGAGCCTCCGACTTGTGGTGTGCCAGCTTCAATGTTAATAAAAAGTGGCCAGTAAATTGAGTACTGTGCCAAGTAGCTTAAATGTATAGTTATTTTAATTGGGAGACACCTTTACTTTAATCTGACATCTGATGAGGACATCAGATTTTATAAAGGTGGGGTGGATGTTGTAAAGCTACCTTTACAAGCTTTACTTCCGGCGCCATCGGCGCCAGCTATGTCCCCGGCGCCAGCAGCGCCCCTGCTGCTCCCGGCGCCACTGTGACCAGAATCCAGCCGGCGCCAAGTTCCTATGGCTGAAAATCTTTGATCGGTTCTAGCGAAGTCCAAAGAGCTCAGATCGATGTGCAATCACCTCACACGATCTAGGCATGATTAAAGGAAGCCTGGGGAACAATAAAATCTAGAGAGAGAAAATGACTTTCTAGAAAGAGAAAATCCTAGAGAGAGAAAAAACGTGCTTTACCAGCTTGGGTAGAGTGCTTGGTATGAGGGGGGGTGCCGAATCACACCAATACTATAGGGGGAGTGCGGGTTGCGACTCAGGGCGAGCTCCAACCAAGTCTCAGCCTCCCTTGCTGGAATGTTGTCATGGCTCTCGCCTTGGCATGCTAGCGCCCCGGAGACTAGGGTCGGTCACACACTTGAAATGTAACCTTCTCAGATTTATCAATAAAGTGGGATTTTCCTCAAACTGACTCTGATTACCTTCTGGGTTTCAGTGTTCGGTAAAAGCACCAGTTGTAAGGCCGCTTTCAAAATTTTTAACTTGGCACATAGCTGAGGGTCGTATCCCGGGACGCCAGCGGTATGCCGTCGGGACCATTCGGTCCGTGGCGCCAGCGGAATGCTGTCGGAACCATTTGGTCCAAGAACTGGTTGTTTCCATATCTGTCGCGGCTTGTGGTTCTGAGTGTTCCTTGCATGAACGTGAATGGGTTAAGCTCTTGGGGAACGGGCTCTAACCTGTCGGCTGAGTTGGATGGCTTGCTTGGGTGGATGTTACCTGTTTATGGCTGTCCAGTCTGGCGTGGCGCCAGGTTGGCTTCCAGCGCTCGTGACGAAGCTTTCAGTTGGTTAAGTCTGATGTAAGTCAGACCGCTTGCTTGGAATGGATGTTACTCGTTTGTAACAAAGCTTTCAGTTGGTTAAGTCTGATGTAAGTCAGACCGCTTGCTTGGAATGGATGTTACTCGTTTGTAACAAAGCTTCGAGTTGGTTAAGTTTGATGTATGTCGGGCGGCTTGCTTGGAGGGAAGTCACCCACGTCGGGACCCCCGATCTGGCATGGCGCCAGGTTGGATCTCAATGTTGGTCCTCGGAACTTCAAGTTGGTTAAGTCTGATCGTTGTTGGCGAGTTGGCTGCTTGTATGTCAAGTGGGTTCGGATGGCAAGAGTTGAAGGCTGGGAAGCTAAGTCGTGGTTCCCGGCTCCCTTTGGGATGCCTGCGCTACACTAACCAAAGTTGCAAATATTTATTTGTTATCATCAAAAAATCTAGAAAGCCTCTTGATATGACTGTTTCCTCAAGCCCGGTCCCGACCCACTTAGAAATTTGAGCTTGACCCACTACACTGTAGTGGCTGGAAGAAATTTCTATC
This sequence comes from Diphasiastrum complanatum, assembly GCA_029204225.1. NCBI lineage: Eukaryota > Viridiplantae > Streptophyta > Lycopodiopsida > Lycopodiales > Lycopodiaceae > Diphasiastrum > Diphasiastrum complanatum. Next base: position 63,401,151 of record CM055101.1, read on the forward strand.
GAGCATTAAATTTGTGCTATCAACGTCCAATAAATCTTCAAAATATCAAAACATTTCATGATTTCCAAAACTATTGTAACAAGCTTAAAATCCTAAATAGTATATAGCAACATGTTTATGATCCTCTAACTATTTGCCTAAACCTAAAAATAGATAATGGCTAGTGCTTTCCTAAATATTATATCCTCTAAGTATGTGCCTAAACCTAGAAAAAGATAATAGCTAGTGCTTTCATGAAAGTGAAATTATAATCAAAATTTTGTAATGTAATCTATTCCTAAAGAAAAATCGTAGATTCCATTGTCACACTTTTCCCAACACAAGGCAGGGTCTTACTGCCCTCCATGTAGTATCTTCTTAAGGAAGGTTTTAACCTTTTGACATGCCTTGGCAACTTTAGAAAAAAGCGAGCTATTGCACTTCCACTGCGCCTTCAGGTGCAGCATAGGAGTGGGTAAAACGTAATTGTCTGAGGGAAACAGCAGATCCTCTTGGCATCCAAGTGCAATCAGAGCTTCTCCTTACAGTTAACCGCTCTAGAATTAAGTGGAAGTTTTTTGGGTGATCCCGGTTGTCTTGACCCTCCGGAATCAAAAGATATTAAATACTCCCAAGGAATAGTGAGCGTCTGCTGCTTGAAAATCTATAAAAAGTGCAATTATCCAAGGCCTTTGTGCTAGCAGGACTGATTGATGCACTCCAAGGGCGCAACAATATTGATGCAGCCAGGCCGATTGTTGAGCAGCGAAGGTAATTGTTCAGTCTTTCGTACATCTTGCGCTGTTAGAGTAGATGCTACATGAGATTGGATGGACTGCTTGAAAGTTGGCCAGCCACTTACAGACGCTTTTTATGCACATTTCATCTTTTTATGCAGTGTGGACCACTGATACCCTCAATATCCAATTCTAAGGCCATCGCTTGCAAGCTTGAAACATAGATGACATGAAATGAGAGCGCTAAGCAGAGGCCTAATCAGGGTGGGTCCATTTACAGAGCCGTAGAGGCTAGTGAAGATTAAAAGCAAGCAGTTGTCCCACGTTCCAACTAGCTAAGCAGGCGTCGATCCTTTTGGCTTTAAGCTCGAGATTCCAATGTCCACGTCCTTGTCTGCAATTGGACAGAATGTGCATTTGTTTGTTGCCCTGTATTTTGCTACGCCAATCATGCCCTTGTATTCCACCATCTAAAGCTTATTTGCTGAGACAAGGCTAGAAAGAAATGAATGATGCAATTAGGTGAATTTCATACATCATCTTGGTGGTAGATGTAAGAGCATCGTTGTTATTTGACACAAAGTACAATCTCCTTGTTGTGAAATATCAATGCTTCCCTCCCAAGCGATAAAGATTTCACAGCTTTCTGTATCCTACTGTGTTATTTATGCTTTTCCCGTAATGTAAGGCCAGCTTCATATTGTCCGTATCTTGCACTGGTCCCATTCGCGCCATAAAATACATAGATGGATTGCACTCTGCATCCAAACAAGTACATTTTTACAATATTTCTGGAGCTACGTCGAAGCTTCAGATGACCATCTTTGTTGTCTGTTCGTAAGTGAATGTAACCATAGTCTAGTATTCCTCATATGCAATCAGCAACTTCACTTACTTGCACATCGGTTTTAGAGTTGGAGAAGCGTTAGAAGTGTCACGTACGACTTGTTTTCATCATGCTCTCCATCAGGCACTTGGTGAATCTTTAGCGATGACGCCTGAGACACAGAATTCCATATATCATGTCTAGATTTGTAAGAAATCATTAAAGATGAAGAAATCAGTGATTCTTTCTTTTGTAACCCGATATGATTCCTTGGACCATTTATGGTTGCCAAAAGTCATACTTACAGTCCCTTCCAGTATTGCAACGGGTCACAGCTTCTTGCTTTCAAGAACGAGCTATTCCGTTTTACAGTTTCTCGATTTAGGAAGTAGCGGCACCTTTCTTTAGCCTATGATTCTTTATGCCCATGAGAGGGTTGTTTGGCCAGGAAAAGATCAGGGCATTGCTGGAGAATCTTGGTGATCTATTGGTCAATGACATTTATCATAGCCCGCAGGACCACTTCTGCGGCAAGACCTGGAAAAATTCACGGTGATCTGATGGCCAATGACATCTAGCAGAGCCCTGCAGGAACATTACTGCGGCAAGAAGTGGAAGGATGCTATAAAATTTGTTGAATCTTTCCGAATGCCAATTGCGCTATTCCGGTGTTACCTTGTTTTTTAAGAGTTAATCAAAGAACTCGACCTCATGGGGGCAACTAGCTTCGACGAGCAACGGAAGCATGCCTTGACCGAGAGGCTTCTTCCTTCCGAACCAAAGGTATGAACTACATGTCGTACATAACTTTGATTTAGATCAACTGGAGGATATATATTTCTCACTTCCATACTTATATGTTAACTTTAGATATTAACTTTAGATACAGTCCGAAGAGAAGGAAAGCCGTCAAGTTATTGATATGTATATTGCAGGATTCTGTCGCTGTCGCACAATCTTCAAGCGTTCCGGTGAAGTCAAACCTTGCTCCTGAAAATGATCTCGAGAATCCAACACCTGCCTACCCTGTCTTGCTTCCAAAAGACAAAGATAAGGATGCAAGAGATCAATCTTGTGCTTCCATATTGTTGGAACTTATTTGGGCGCCTTTTGCATGGATGTCAATGATGGCTAATGAGCTTGACATCAACTTCGTTTTTGGTGTGATAGTTGTATATGCTGTAAGTCAAGGACTAGGCGGATCTTTACATCAAATCGCCGTAGACTATTACTGGAAGGACGTGCAGTTTGCTCAACCTTCTGCAGTACAAGCATATCACGGAATCATTGGAATCCCCTGCGACATCAAGCCTATTTGGGGATTGCTTACAGATGTTGTTCCCATAGCTGGCTACTATCGTCGGCCTTACTTCATACTTTCAGGTTAGATTTTTTTCATTTCGTCCAAGATACTGTTGTGTGTCTTTTTTATTAAATTGAAATAAAGTGATTATCATGAAAACAAGGTAATTCGAAAGATTTCGAGCAGCTTTTCTGTGCAAATTGAAAAATGGAATTTTTTTTTTTGGAATATATAAAAAGCTCTTGCATTTTTTGACTTTCACGTAAAAGAAACACATCAGCCATAAGAAAACAATATTATTCTGTTTGTGGGCTATTTGTGAAGCTGCAGCGACATTATAAGGATGTGCATGTATAGTAAAAAAAGTTAATTTTTTTTAAAAATGTCGTTAATATTTGAAATGACGAGTCTGGACATTTGAATTGTTTGGTGTTGCTATCAGCTTTCCGAGAAGCTTCACAATAGCTTATCAGACATCAGCACAGCTAAAAAGCTGTACAAAATGCTTGCTAAAAGTATCATGTTGTTAATGTGAAGTTTTGGAGTGGTTTGGAAAAATAGATAAAATCATTGATTCCAGTAGATCATGGTTTTTAGAACTGATAAAGTTTAGCCTCCTAAGCATGAAATATACTGCAGGTGGAATTGGTGTGATGGCATACCTAACCTTTATGTTGGGAGGGAAAGTGCCTGCAGCCCTGGTAGTGACACTCTTGGCAGCATCGGCAGCCTCCTCAGCAATTGCAGAGGTGACAATTGATGCATTGGCCGCAAAGAAAAGCCGAGACCGCCCTGATCTTGCTGCAGACATTCAGAGCCTATGTTACATGAGCTTTTCGTTGGGCAGATTGGCGGGATATTCTATGAGTGGACTTGCAGTCAGCACTTTTGGGGCTCAGGTACCTGCTTTAGGTTAATTATTTTCACGTTCTGAACTAACAATTACAAATTGCAAAAGAGCTAGGAATTCCCGGCCCGGGGAAACGCTTTATTAATTAAGGTGGTGCTGGGGCGAGCGACCATTGGAAGTTTGTTAATTTTAACCCATGTAGATGCTGTAAATCTTCATATCGATGATTGTTTTGAGAATTTTTAAGCCATCGAGGAATGCATTGCTTAGAGATCTTCAAACTACCATAAATTATGGTGAGAGGTGTTAGGCAGAGCCATAATGCAACAATTTATGGTGACGGTGTCATGCCAATCCATAGTGGAACGACTAATGAACTCAATGGAAAGGTCGCTAGAAAGTTCTTTCACAAATCTAACGGACTGATAAATAAATACTTCACGACTGGAAACCTGGAATTTTCTGTTGCCCATACTTTTTGACTTTACACAGGCCCTCCTACCTCTCGCCCCAGATTCTAGAGACTTTTATCCCATAATTTTGCTTCTAAGACTTTTTTAGACCTCAAGGTGCTGGCATGAGACGTTGAGTCACTTTTGATTTTCATGATTTTAGTATTTTTCTGGCTGCTTCCTAAAACATTTGAGAAAAAGGCAGAACAGAGGTGGAATATCTGGATTCTGCAGATACAGCCAAACCGGTGTCAGAGTGTGACCTGCCTTAAATTCAGTAGGATGAGATTTGATCACCTGATTTTAAACGTCCTCAGCAAACTGAAGTAAAATACTGTGCTGATCTTTTCCATACTTTAGTATTGTTTGAACTCGGTGGCTACTATAGCATCCTTTATGTACTCCATTCTAGGACCAATGAATTTCTCTGCTTTGCATCACATTAAATCAATGAGTAAGATCAAGGGTCAGTTTCCTTGAATCATCAATCAACAAAGGAGGCGCAACTTTATATCATAGTTACCAAGGAACACGTTCCCACCCCCTGGCAACGCGTTTCCCACGTTCCCACCTACCAGGATTTCCCAGAAACGCGTTCCCTGGTGGGAATGTTCCCGTAGCAGTGGGAACTCGTTCCCAGGGGTGGGAACACGTTCCCAAGTAGCAAAAGCAAAATCTTCTAATAAAACCTGCTTTTTGTGAAGCTTCTCAGTTTTTTATTGACTTGTTACCCATAAAAGGGTTCATATGCCTATATAAAAACCCATCAAAAGTATCAAGATACTCGTTTTTGAGAATTAAGGCCAGCTCCATTCCTACACTTTGCCGGTTTTCCTGAGCGCTGTTTCAAACTTATGACGTGACGTTCCCACGTTTCCAAGTTCTGGAAAATGTTCCCGTTCCCTGGGGTCACGTTCCCATTTCTAGTTAATGAAAGTTTTCTGCTTTACATCACATCAAATTAACGAGTAAGATCAAGGATCAGTTTCCTTGAATCAATCAACAAAGGAGGTGCAATTCATATACATAGTTAATGAAAGTTTTCTCCTTTGCATCTCTTGAAATATACGAGTAAGATCAAGGATCAATTTCCTTGAATCAGTCAACAAAAAAACTGCTTCCAGACATTAAGGCCCCCTCTCTGGTGAGACTTGCCGCATATTTCCAGTAAAGAAGATACCAGTAAAGAATTATCTTTACACAATGTTTTTTTGCCACAAAATAGAGCTTGCATATAACTTGCTGAAATAATGCACAGTGCCTCACCATGAACGTCTCCTGTAGCGTTTTTTTCCATACTTTTTTGAAGCAAAATCCAATAATTAACTGACCATTATTTAGCCGAAACACTTTTCTGTCTTATTACACCATTGTCCTCCTTCAAGTCCCAAAAAGCTCACACTTTTTTGCATGAGTCTTTGGCATTTTATTCAAGTACTGAAACTCTCTTACTATGCCATCTATCTGAACATTAAGCAAAGAAAATCGACAGAAAAGAAATAACTCAAGGGATGAATTCAAAGAACAAAACCAGACCGAAGTAATGGAGTTTGCTGCACTCCATTGACCAGCCTCAGATGTAAGAATATGTCCTATCAGGTTGAATGGAAATCAAATCCTGTTACTAAAGAACATTATCTTCCAATATATGGAAAATCAAACATGACCATGCATATCAAAGACATGACCATGCATATTAGACACGCCGATCTTAACAGGGAGTGAGAGTATTAACAGATAAAGGCAGGACCGCACCTTTGTCACCATTTTAAAGGAAATCACAAAGAATTCTGGATATGATTCAGCAAGGCTCTGGTAGTCATAAAGTTGGACATGAAGAAAATAGTGAAGGATGGGGATATGTCTAGTAGTAATGACTTTGTCGGCGAGTTTTGTGGTACACAGAGTTTCATTGTTTTGTCGAAAGTTTCAAGAAATTCTTCAGTTCATTATTTAGAAAAATGGGTATACCATATGGAATACCTGGCATACAGCGAGGACGACACACTTGCTCGTATTTAGGAAGCTTGCACAATAAGAGAGATGAGAGATGAAATGCAAAGACTTCCCTCAAGTGTCCCTATGTAACTGGTCCTTTTCACATATAGAAGACCACCTGGGACTGAGGGGGTGATATGGAACTTAAGGTTCGAACTTCGATGTAGAGAATTATCTAGAAGAAAACATTTGGACTCCTTGACATTAATTCTAGTGGTGTAGATCTTTTGATGGCCGAGGAAAAAAGTTTCATATTGAGGACAAAGGTTTCATAGCTATTTCAGAAGGGAGAAAGCTAGCAAACATATTCCACAATGAAGGGGGCCGTCCCAAACAAAACACCTTCTGAGGAGTTTGGAGGGTAAGCAGTGGAGTAGGGGGGCGAGGCCTTACCAATTAAAAGATAAGAGATGCGCACAACTTCACAACTACGTAAAGAGATAGCATTAACCATTCCTATCAAAGGATTTATCCAAATCTATTTTGAGGATTAAGATGGGCCTAGTACTCTGATAATATTTGAGCCAATTAAGCTGAGAAGTCTTCGTGAGACAGATGGGTAGATAGTTATATATTATATAGATCACGTTCTGTTACAGATATCATACATGAATCTTTATCTTCACATTTGTCTGCCTGCTGCAAACATGTTCCAAAATCTCGCGTTTCCCTTGCCTAATGCTGCTGCCCCTTTCAAATTTCACCTGCAAGATAAGCTGACACTACTATTTTTTATCCTTTGTATCGTGCAACGTTTCTTTTCATCTTTGCAACAATCCTCAATAGTCACTTATTTTATGGGTAGACCGCCTAGTTTTGTTGCCATCATTAGTTTTTTAGAAACCCATTTATTGGAATTCAATCTAAATGCCAGGAGAGTTGGAACTTCTGGTAAGGGATTTTACTTGTTTTATCTGCAAGAAAGGATTCTTTGAATGCTGTCTTTATTTCATGTGTAATGAGTTCTTTCTAGTTATTCACTACGTTCATACTTTCTTAAATACTACTATTGGTAATTTAACAGTTCTATTCTAAGAAGCCTCGGAACGTCGTTCCGGACCTTCATGGTTCCGGAACCATGGTTCCGAAATCGCTGCGTTCCTGATCACGGAACCATGCTTCCGGAACCATGCTGCATCTGACACTGCATCTGACATCTGACTAACATCTGCAGCTGTTATGTTGTGGTTACACCTTATATTTACCCCCCCGATGACTTTTAAAAACAGCCGTTTTTGAATCGTTCCGCAAAAATAATTTCAAAAAAATGGAAATCGTTCCGGAACCATCGTTCCGTTCGCGTTCTGGAACCATGTTTCCGGAACTACGATGCTTCTTAAGCCTTTCGGGAGTACCTTTTTTCGCCCCAAGACTCTTTACCTTCACTAGCACAAGTTGTTTTGTCGTGGTAGGATGTTGGGCATTCTTGCTTCTGAATAGTTTTCATCCTCTCCCCACATTAAGTCCTGTGTTCTTTTGAAGCTTAATGCTCCTATGGCAGAGAATCTTTCTGTCCATGTCCTAAAGGTACATTTCATAGGATTGCCTGATTTTGATTTTGTTGTGTAAAGTCTGGGTCCTTATGCTAATAAACGTCCTCTTCTTCCTCGTGAGCCTGATAGTTATTGTAGTCCTATTTCCTTTGCTCCTCATGTTTTTCATGAGACTCCATCTATCTCTATTCCTTTGGACATACTAGATATTCACGTTCCTCCGGAGATGAACATTTTTTCCCTCCTGCTACAGATGCCCTTCCCTCTTCTATAGGGGTGTGTATCGGCCTTCCTTTGAGGACATATGACACAATGGATACAGTTTGGCATGCTTAATGCCTTAACGCTTCTTACTGTTTGGTAGCCACATGAGCAAGTAAGTTTTAATGTTGGACATAGTGAAGTGAACATTGCAGTGTGCCAGTATCCATTCTTGTATCTGTACATGTGGTAGTAAATATCAGTAGAGTCTTTGGTTTGCAAAAAATAAAGTATGATGTAAATGATATCTTCTTTTTTTCCAGGGATCACTTGGTTTGTTAGCAGTACCACCAATGCTTCTGATCGCACTTGGTTTTCTGTTGCAAGAGGAGCGATTACCCAAGTATCGCAGGCAAGATAGCCAGGTAAATTCACAATCCTGCCCATGATGGTATGGTACGTAACGTACATGGGTTGAGAATGAAGATATGATACTTAGTGCATGTATACGTCTTTTTGAATACAGGTTCGTAAAAATATTGTGGAAGCAAGTTACAAAATGTGGAGCACGATTAAACGCCCAGTTATTTGGATGCCTGTTCTATACATGTTCCTTTCCTGGGCAGTCTGCCCTGACATTTCTGAGGGTCTTTTCTATTTCTACACAGACGCATTTTCTGGGTTATCTTTGTCCGTGGTACTGCTGCTACTCCTAATTGATTATGTTAGCTTCATCTTCTTCCTCTATGATGAATACAGCGTAGTAGATATTCAGCGTGACTGACCTAATCTTTGCATTTATACAGGGGTTTATTGGACTGGTCTACGCAGTGGGTTCACTGGGAGCATTTGTCGGAGTACTCACGTACCGAAACTTTTTAAGGCAAATATCTTTCCGATGGCTTTTGTTCTGGGTGCAAATCATTATTTCCGTTTTTGGAATGCTGGACTTTACTCTGGTGACTCAGCTCAACTTGAAGTTAGGAATCTCCAATTCAGCTTTTGCCGTAGCCGATGAAACCTTCTCACGAGCAACAGATCGGCTGAAATACACTCCACTATTTGTGCTCTGTGCCAAGCTATGCCCGTTGGGTATTGAAGGCACCTTCTTTGCACTGCTTGTGTCCATAGAGAACATTGGCCTTCGGTTCTCATCATGGGGAGGAAGCGCACTTCTTGCATTCTTCAACGTGACACGCGATCAGTTTCAGCACCTCTGGTTGGTTGTTTTGATCAGAAACGCGCTCAGACTTCTTCCAGTGGTGATGATCTTTCTGCTTCCCCGCACAACACCAGAGATGACTATTGTATGAAAAATCTATACCATAACGCATTATAGTGTACATCATCTCATACATGAAACACAATCCTATGAAATCGCTATATTAACTATATACTACCCACAAAAAAAAGGTTACGTTTGCAGAGCTTCATTTCTCGTGTAAAAGGTATCGGCCATCATTTAACACTCAGGTATATTTTGGTACATCCATCAACCCTGTGGTATATCATCAGCACTCCGCAATATTTTGGTTATCTTCTATACGTGGAGTTTTATGGTTAAGACACTTCAATGTTTTTCTTCATTCTCGTGTAAAAGATATAAGCCATCTTCTAAGGACTGTTTATCATTACAATGCTATATTTTGGTTACTTTAATACATGGTATTTCGGCACTTGGGGTCTTTTTTTCTTTCTTTTAATGTCCTTTTGTTCTGGCACCAAGGGTTTTATGTGGTTGCAGGCCTGGATTGAAAATCATTCTCTCTTTGTTGCAAAGACTACTTGATACCTTTCTTTTTTCAATGTTGTCTATGCTAGATAATAGTGGCATTTTGACCACATGTACAAAAGGGAGAATGTAATGTTGTATAAGGGTTGTAGTATAGGACCCCAACGATAAAGTGCACCAAACCATAATCGGTATTATACAAAAAGTACAAAAAGACAAATGAAAACAGGAATCCACACATCAGAAGGGGAGGTTATCATTTCTTGTAGCTTATATTAGTACCAACAAATAGTAGATTTAAACATATGTGCAGAAAAAATGAACTATATATCAAAAAGAGCAATGTTGCAAATATGTCAACTCATCCAAAAATCTATTATGGTAGTTAATGAATATGTCATTCCTAGTATTGGGTCAAAGTTTGCTTCACATAACAATTCAATAGTTATGAACTTGAGATGAAGAGATAGGGGAATCACCATTTGCAGCTACAAACATGGGCATTTAGCGATGCATATAAGATGGGGCCTAAGTTTGCGTCAATTAGTGCAAGTTTCATCATTTAGGAAACCAAAGAGAAAGAGAGCAAGAAAATTAAAGAGAGATTTATTTTGATCTTAAAACTAGATCAGATAAACATTCTTAGCATCAAAACAAGAATGCATATGCTCATTGTTTGATATACATTTGTAGAAATATTATTTATTTTATTAACAAAAATCATTTATAATTAACATAAATAATTTTTAATATAAATCATACATGATAAAACAAAGATTTTTTGTATTTATATCCTTTAGAAAAGTACATAGTATTTTGTTTTTTAAAAAGATTTGAAACAAAACCTCTTCATTTTATTTTTTTTTCTAAATAAGAAAAAGTACATTAAATTCAAGAAGAAATCATGTACTTTTTATGTGTCACCGTTTGAATCTGAATCATGTGTGAAGCTTGCCCTTCATTGTCATCTCCAAACATCTCCCCTTCCTCGTCGTCTCCTTTCACCTTTGGATTTTTTTCTATTCTGCATATGAAGCGAAGAGCAGTATATTTGTCATTGGATATATATACTTTGCTGCTTAAGATGATCAACCAAAAGAACCATATAGCCTTGGTGGTATTCAATTTCGTACTCATACTTTGCATTAACACAAATGTAGGGATTCTAAAAATGAAAAATGAATTGTGAGTAAAAAATATAACCATAACTTAGATATCAACACTTACGAATTGAGCTTGAAGGTTTACAGTTATTTCCAAAACAAGATGAGATTGTTCCAAGAGATCGATTTTTGACTTTGTTGCATCTCACTATTGTCTAAGGTGCTTTATATTTGGGTTTGTTGATTCGTGTGTAACCTTTTGCAAATATGTTTTGATGCTCATCTAGGAATTGTTTTGCCAGTTTTCACATACATTCTTAAGAAGTGTCGTTTATTAGAAATGCCTATTTGTAATCGAATTTGTTTGGCTTGAAAGTCTCCAATACAAAATGCTAATGATTTTGTTTTTCTTTTTGGTTTTGTTGTCTCCAAGGATTAAACAAATCATGATCAAAATATTTGAGGCCAACTTCATGCATCTGATTCATGAAAACGTACATCCTTGAACATGGAACCATTATTATCAAGATCATAAAGAGGTGAATATTTTGTTTTGATCCAATTCACCCTCAAAGGGGCAAAGGTGATTCATGTGTTGTCTTCCTTTGAGAGACATAACATTGTACCAACTCTTAAAAAACAGATCACAAAGATCCATTTAGCCCTTTGATCTTTGGCTAATATGGATAGCACATCTAGCATCATTAACAATGTAGAAATCTTGCATCTACTACACATATAAGATGTAAACTCAATAAGAGCTTGTCAAAAACACTTATGTAAGTTAATAAAACAGCCATAGTACCACATTACTCACATGTGGGAACTCATACATATAAGAAAAATAGCATTCTATACACAAGAATCCACTATATCATCATAAATATGCAAAAAATGGATGTAGAAACCCAAAGAGGTATCTTTCATAATGAATGAGAGAAGAATGAGAGAGATGAATTCCTCCCACGCTTGTAGCCTAGTTATAACAACCTATTGTCCTATTTAAATCATCTTGCCCAAGCTTATCAACTTATGAAAGTTTGTAGATCTTTACCAAAACCTAGATCTAACTTGACTAAATTCAATGTATCTCTACTAACCAATTAGAGTAGGTCCAAATTCGGCCTTGTTGGACCCTTTTTGTGCCTCCCTAATCGTCGCGATCAAGAGGGCAAAATTGGGTTTGGATCTCCAACCAGGTGAGTCGTCGTGTAGTACGGGCTTCCATCCAATGGAGAGGGGGTTAAGCTTAGGATCTAGATGGAATCTAAGCCTACCGAGGATGTCAATCATGGCATGAGATCTAGATGTGGAATGGCTCAGAAGAGGGGTGAGATGCTTGACATTCTCTTTGTTTCTTTTTGGGGCATTAGGGCATATTAGAACTCAAAATGGGCCCTTTGTCAAGATGTGTTTTTTTTGTCATTCTTAGGTATACCTCTCATTTTCTTCGTCCTCTCTGTTATTTTGATTTGTCATTCTTTGGTTTACCTAGTCCTAAATCCAAGGATCCTATTCTAAGCATGCCAATCACAAGCAACACAAGGGAACCTGATGGTGGACAAACCAACCCAACCAAACCTAGATCGAACGGATCTAGCCCCCAAGCTATGGATCAATCACAAAGTGGAGTATGACATCACACCAGCAGCATCTTGCCATCGGTCATGCTATCAAGCATACACTAGTGAGAGCCCAATAGGTATACTTATACCCTCCAAGGCCCATGCACCACTAGTAGTGCATTGTGACACCTCACTAGACACCTCTGCAGCCTATCTGCAGATGTGAAAGTACAGAGTGGATGTGCTGTTTGTAGGAGATCATGGGTGGCTGCAATCGTTGTCCAATCTGTTAGCGCAACTGCATGGAGTGAGTGTAAAAAGGGTGCGACGTCAGCCGGTGCTGAAGTGAACATTGGTGATGATGCGAAAAGTGGGTCACTCTTACGAATGGCCTTAGGATAAGATTTACAGGGTGCCTTAGCTTTTAGGGCACCTTCGGCATTCTGTAGGATAGTGTCCCCTTTTCGCCTGTCACTATAACGTGTGTAAAAACACAGTGTTCGCGATTCTTTCGCCCTTTATTCGTCTGTGCAAATTTGCGTGTAAATATGCAGGTTGTGTGACAACGTTAGTAAATATGCAGCAAGAATGGAGGCAGATTCAAAAATGGGATTTAGGAGAGTAGAAAGAGTAAATCCAACATATTTTTGGTCTTCATTGCCTCGGTCTGCATTGTCCTTGTCTTGGCATATATGGATATGTTCTGAAGATGATTTGAGTGAACTTATGCCACAACAAATCTTAGTGAACTTATGCCGCATGTTTGAATTGGTTGTGGCAAAGTTCAATCATATCATCTTTTGAACTTATTTAAAAAAAGCCATGGTAAGCAAGGCAGACCAAGGCTATGAAAAACAAAGGTTTGATCATGAGGACGAGCTTTATCTCACTTAGAACCTGAAATAAGAACCTCAAATACAAACATGTAGGAACAACAATCGAAATTCAAGATGATTGTATATAATAAAATCTCAATATATTGTATAAAATAATTCTGTACATGTGCAATACATAATGGCTCATCCACATGAAGGTAGGCCATTCATGGTTCTTTATCATCTATCCTTGGCTCTATGATCTCTAAATCCATTTCTCCAGATAGAAGAAGGTTTGCAGGACTAGCATCGGGAATATTTACAGGTATTTCCACCAATATCCTTAATGCTTCATGCCAAAAATGCCAAAAAAAATTTTGCGTGACTGGCATGTGCAACAAAACTAACAAAACAAATATCATAAAAAAATTTGTATTAGAAACATATGTCATGAATAATACAAGGATTATTTGATGATTGACAATAATTGATTCATAAAAAACTTCTAAAAAAATAATGACCTTCCGTATATCTGGAATAGAGTCATGTTGAGCAAGCCACATAAAAAATGATCTTGCATTGACGACTACATACCATCCACAACTAACACTATCTTGTTATTGGGAGGACTGCAAAATAATAAAAAAACAGAAAAATGTGTTAATGCACTAGAATATGTTGGAATATTGTTCGTTGCACTTGGCATTGGAAAGAATTCTATCAACATCCGTATAAGTTCTTCAGCCTTGTGCATGTGCGATATTGAATTCATTTTTATGCACACTGGGTTGCATATACCGTCGCAATAACAAATAAGCAAATAAGCATGTGAATCAAGATAAACTCAAGTATTATAGCAGTAGCTAAATTTTGAATAACAAAAAGCTTACTTATTTGTATATGTATAGAGCCATAATCAAGGGTGCGTTCGTTCTCACATTTGCCACGTATCCATCCACATAAGATTCTTTAAATTGGGGATAATGAATACTATTCAGAAAATGCATAGGTAAGAATTCTAATTCTACAAAAATTGGTATCTGGTGAAATTCTAGAAAATACCGAACCAACTCCACTCCTAGATCGTCCCCTAGCATTTTATCTCTATTTTCTACTTCACTTGTGCAATCAAGGTATGATTGATTTTTGTATGGGGAGATTGAAAATTGTAATGCTTGCCGAAAGATTTAAGATGAGAGGAAAGTAATTGATTGTACTGAAACATATTTATTAGATTCTACAAAAGATAATGAAGGAGGTGCGGGAAGAGAGAAATATACAGGTTTTAATCTATCGTCCAGAACAAAAAAATTGATTTGAACATTCAAAAATGAATCTAAATCTTCACCATCAGGACGAGGTGAAGAAGAGAGTTTTGTGGACTGTTCAATAGATTTTGAAGGAGATTTTGGTGGAGATAAGGGAGGAGATAGGTGAGTTTTAAAAACTGATTTAGGAGATTTGGAAGGGGATTTAGAAAGTGAATGGGGAGGAGATTTGAGCAGAGATTTAGAAACTGAATGGGGAGGAGATTTAGAAACTAAATGGAGAGGAGATTTAGAAACTGAATTGGGAAGAGATTTAGAAATTGAATGGATAGGAGACCTAGAAACTGATCTGCGAGGAGATTAGAAACTGATTTATGTGAAGCGGATTTAGAAGAAGAAGATGAAGAAGAAGAAGGAGGAGGGGCCTTTAGATTAGCTCTCACTTTCTTTGGAGGGTCTGAGGATCTTCTCTTGTTGACAACAACCTGCTGATAGCCTCATTGGTTGAGCCTACTTATGCTTCCTTCCTGAAGTGGTGGCAGCAACTGGTGGAGCAAAAGTTGTTGGTGTAGGAGCAGGTCCTATACAAAAATTCTGGGAAAATGTATCGTACGCATCCCCCATACAAAAAAATCAGCTAAAATCTTTGGGCATTATTGTTACGCTTTTAGCATGTAAAAAAACAGCAACTACACAATCTGAAAAGAATTTTATTTGAAAATCCTCATAAGTATTGTGCAGAACTTCAACTGCTGTCACGGCCCACCTCATATCTGTTGAAATATCCCTGGTCACCTACTTAATGCATCTTTGCATGTGAGCCTTTTGGATCAGGAGGTTCATGGTTTTCTTAAGCTTTCTGATATCTTTCAGCCATGATGGGTCTCTGGGTCGACCCACTCTCCTTGGTGCAGCATGTTGTC
Source organism: Diphasiastrum complanatum (assembly GCA_029204225.1). Taxonomy (NCBI): domain Eukaryota; kingdom Viridiplantae; phylum Streptophyta; class Lycopodiopsida; order Lycopodiales; family Lycopodiaceae; genus Diphasiastrum; species Diphasiastrum complanatum. The sequence continues at coordinate 63,416,396 of CM055101.1, forward strand.
TTTGAGATGAAGGTGGAAATGCAGATGGTGGTGGTGCTCCTCCTCCAGTAGCGGGGAGGGGGTTGGTGGTGCTCCTCCTACTCCGGGTGGTGGTGCTCCTCGTCTAGCAGCAGCATGTAAAGGCACATTGCTTGTGCTGAGCCTTGCAATCTGTTTTGTTCTAGCCATGTATCAATTGAACGCGCGAGAATCCTTCAGATTAAGCAAGTAATGCGTGTTGAATCGATATCAGAGTGAGTGGAGGTGGAGTATCGATTGAATGCACAGCAGGACGTACGAAGAAGAGGGAGAGGTACATCCGTGGGCTGAAACGATATCTAAATCCTTGGAGACAATTCTTTGAGTATCGATTGAGCGCGTAGAGTATATGACAACAGATCTGGTGATACTTGATTGCGCGCTAAATCGATATTAGGAGCGCAATTTGCATTAGTAGTGGAGCAAACGAGGAGGTCATAAAATTTTGTAAGTCTAGAATGAACGTTTATATAGGATTTCGTTGATAGAACGTGTGGCCCTTCATAAAAATTTCTAATAATGATTGGGCATGCCTGAAATTTTGTCATCCTCGAAAATGGCACCCATGAATTCATGGATATCCATAATTTTTTTTTTATTTATTTTTGCTACGTGTCGATGGGTGAATGTCTAGAAATTTGTGCCCATAAATTATGGAATTTCATGCCAACTTTTGTCATTATAAATACTAAATGTGCATGCATTTCAGCCCCATGTGTAGGCAATCTATTGGGCACCATTTTTTGATACAATCAACCCATTGAATATAAAACAAATGTACAATTGGGATTTAGGCCCTACTTCTATATATACAAAAGTGGCCGGAAGTCGGTTGTTTTTTTTTCCTACTTACATCTTTTTGCTCGCATATTTTATGTTCAGTGTTCTCTATGGTGGAGTATCGATTGAACGCGTGTGCTTTGTTCCTGCATATCCCTTTTACTTCTCCTGCGCGTTGAACCGATATCAGCCACAGGTCTGCTGGTCTACTACCGATATACTCGTAGTTTGTATCAACATTTTAGTAGCAACCATGCCTATGCGCATTGAAACGATACACCATTTTTTTTTTGACACTACTATTTGTATATGGCTTCCTCTACATCTTCGGAGGATAAACTTATGAAATTCTTGGCAATCAGTGAAATTCTCACTGAACAAATTGATTACTTTATTTCTCTTTTCTTTTGTACTTTTAATATTGGTAAGTTTGTTTATGAGAATCGTTTTCAGCTTGTTGATCTTCTTGATAAACTTGGTCATGTAATTACAACCCCTCATATAGATATAGACAACTATAGTTAAGTTCATTTCACAGATCCTGTACATGCCCAACCATCTTCCAAACAAAAGCACGATAGAAAATACAAGAAATTACATGATATCTTCAAAAAAATTACTCATTGTTGTATTCACAAAAGACAATGTCGTCTTTTTATAAAAACATGGCATTTATTTTTTTCATCTCTGTTGAAGTACCAGAAGATGAACCCGCTGGTTCATCTTCATTAGCTTTACTGACAATCCCTTCATCTATTCCATTGGAGGTAGATGGAGATGAAGTTGATATAGGTGCAGATGCTGAACCAGAAATGGCATCTGAATATAAGCAGACCACTTGTCGTGCTCATTAATTTTGTCCAATTGTAAATCTTCATAAACGTCTTTTCGGGAGAAAAATTTATTGGATCTTCATAATGATCATTATATATCGTTCAACGATATTGAAATGTTTTTTATTTGAGAAAAGATGAAATCTTCTCAATTTTTTGAAAGAATTGTTAGAATTTTCTGATATTAATGATTATGATTATGATGATATTGAGTCCAAGATTGATATTGTAACGGATGGCAACTGGAAATCTGGCAAGGAGGCATTGGATGCCATGATGGATAAATATAAATCTTATTTAGAAAACCTTGCCGAGTGAAGAAGAATTTTTGGAGTTTCAGAAAAAGTATCCAACCAGGATTCATCATTAACTCATGAGAATTGAAGAGTGTGCTAGTGGCCACGACATTACAATAGAAAATATGGTCGGTTTCGATGATGATAATCTTGTAAGATATTGTTCTATGACCAAATACCTGAATCGTTGTTCTAATTTTTGTAATTGTGATTTTTTTTTTTTATCTGAATATATCTCTTATTGCACTTTTTTACAAAATATCGCAGTAGATTCCTTTGTTATAAGACGTGGAGGTCTTCAGGAGGGATCGGCAACTATTGGGCACAAGGATACATTCTTTGCCCACTATTTAAAATTTTTTGTAAAAAATGAAATTTGTATATATCATACGAGTTTTAGTCCATTTGTCGCAACCATTATAACGACAATTAGAGCATTGTCTGTTTGCTTAGGAGGCCACAATTATGCCAAAGGAACATTCAAGATTATTTTTGTTAAGAGAGATCTAGCTATTAAAATACTCGGTTATGTTCCTGGAGATACCACAAAAAGATCATCTTCAATGTCCCTTTATTCTAGATATATAGACATGAGCAAAAAGAAAAATATACAGTTTTTAGATCCATATGAAGGAGATTGTTCCTTCATGATAGTACCATGCATCTCAAACTTGGAGATGATGAAAATTGAAATTAAAATAGATTATACATATGTATACATGTTTTCCATTGTATCAAGAGGATCTCTCTTTTCTGATGAATTTGAATGCTTTCTAAAAGATCATAATGTTTGGTGAGTTCTTTGCTTGATATTTAAATTGTGCTCATCTGTAAAACCACTGGAGTAGTTGTACTAAATATTTATTTTTTGAATTATGTCCACCATGATTTGTAGCTCTATGAAATGCTCCTCTTGCTTGCCAATGTGATTTTTCCATGCTTTGTGATGACCAGATACTTAAGCTCCCATATTCCTTTGCAAAATGATGAAGCAAGATGTGCTGCAAACAAGAGTTACAATTAGTTGAGATTGGTAACATCAATAGAAATAAATATAATCATGAATGAGATTCCATATAATGAAAATGATCAGTACCATGTAATGTGTTATGTGTTCTGCTCCCCAACAATCTCGTACTGATTTTACAAATATGATGCAATGATTTTGCAAAGTCCTCATATCTTCAGATGATAGGTTTTCTTTTTTGATAACATCTATTAGTTTTTCTAAGTAATTCCAAACTTGTCAATTTTCCACTCAATTACTTACTTCTAGTGTCCCTGTGGCTTGAACAATTTCTGTCCAAATTTTGTATCTAACACTAGATTCTTTGCATGTGTGATTGGATAAGAATCTTCTTGCTTTAGCACCTCTATTGATGGCTTACTAGGAACATTTCCTTTTTTTTCGGAGAGTCTATCATTTTTTTTTAATGGTGGCATTCCCTCTATGTAGTCCTGCTTTTGAAAAAACTTCTTCCAACCTCTTGATTGCTGCTTTAGCCACAGACTCCGGTTTATGATTCCATGGTAGGAGAATATGCAGATAAATTAGTTTTTCAATAATACGAACCTCAAGATGCAATGTGCATATGTGAACATGTTTTAATGGAATTGGCAGCACACTCTCGTGTTGGGCCAGTGTTTGGTCATCCCAAATTCATATTGTAGCAATCCTTCATGCAATACAAACATGGATGCTTTGATGTTGCCCCATGAGAGACATTATACATACATTTCAGTGTTTTCAAATCGCCTGCAAGGTGCCACTGAATTTGAAAAACTTCCATGGTTTTCGACTGTCAATTTCTCACCCTTCATGTGTCTCTTTATAATCTCACCATAATTTGTACGTGAAAATATCCATGAAAGTATTTTATGGTCCTCTTTTATGACCTGTAGAGAAGCAAGTAATTAATGACATATAAATTAATTAAGACAATGTATTGAATATAACGATACTTAAAAAGAAAACTGAAAAATAAAAAGTATACATGGAATGCCGCCAACCACCATATGTGATTTTCCGATTGAACAATACACGTTTGATCATCGGTATTTGAAATTCTGTTCATCAAAGTGACACTCACTCATTCCAATTAATAGATCTAGCGTACCTTACTTTTGTAATGTATATGTCGTGTTGAAAAATTGTCTGACCTCATATTTCATTGTTAGTATACAAAGATTTCAAAAGTGCTCATTGTAGTCCCGCTTCAGTTTTAGTAGTGAGCACACCAACATTTATGCTCTTAAAGCTCTAGCCTCACATTTTGAAATGAGCATTGAGAGAAGTTATTACATCTCATGCTTAACTAACTAATGTCTGAAGTTAACCATACCAGTTAAACAACGGGCAAGGCTGGAAACTCGAAAAATGGCAACCAAAGGTTACCGCTTCGCATTCCCTTTCTATGTAACCTCTCTCTAAAGTGAAATTTCTTAAAGGGCCCATTTTGAGCCCATATTTCCCCTAATGTTTTGGTATGGTAAAGATCCTCTTCTTGGATCTTAGTTTTCTTGGTTTATTTAGGCTCTTTGAGCTCTAAATCTTCTCCTCATGAGGCTTATCTTCTCAAGGGAGGGGAGAAATGGAAATGGAACCTACCTATGGATCTAATGATCTCTTCCAAAGTGAATACCTATTTTACTATTGTGTGATTTTGTGGATTAAGAGGATGAAAGCTTGAGCTAATGATCAATCTTATTGTGATAGCATGATTAGGAAATGTCAATCAAGCATTCAAACATCCACAAGAAAACATACTATGTCAAAATAGGAGGACTTCCAAAAGTAGAAAAATGGAGGAGGAGGCTTTCTTCTCTCTCTCTCTCTCTCTCTCTCTCTCTCTCTCTCTCTCTCTCTCTCTCTCTCTCTCTCTCTCTCTCTCTCTCTCTCTCTCTCTCTCTCTCTCTCTCTCTCTCTCTCTCTCTCTCTCTCTCTCTCTCTCTCTCTCTCTCTCTCAATCTCTAATCATACAAGTGAAAGTGATTACAAAATGGTGTCACATCCCTACTTATAGACAAAGCTAAGGTTAGGGTTTTGGTTCACCCAAAAACCATGTGCCATAACAACTTGACTATCATAATAAGTTAAGAGCCAAAATGCATTTTAGAACTACTTGGGTCCTTTCTTATTTTGGGCCCAATTGAGTTTTGATCTATTTTTACTTCTTGCGCCTTTGGCTTACGAGTACAGTGCACCTTCTAAGGGTGTGGACATTATATCACTGATAAATCTAGCTCTTATGCTGATTCGACCATAAAATCTGTTGGGGAGATGCTGGGCTTTATTTTCGCTCATTGGCCGATCTACAATCTTGTCGACCTTCTGATATTGGCTTTCCGGGTGAATCTGGATTCTGGAACTCCTTCTTGGTTGCTCGTCAACATTCCTTGAGTTCGACGACATTGCTAGCTCATTCGACAGAATTTCTGCACTCTCTTTAACTTTTGATATGCTGTCAATGGAGCAATGGAAATATTCTCTTTCTGAGTTTTGATTCATCCATTGAATGATACAATCCCACCATAGCTCACACGAACATCCTGTAATCTGTTAGAAGAATCTTTACCAAAATCATCCATTAGAAGAATCTTTACTATAATCTTCTAATAGACCTTATCAACTTGCCTAAGTTGCCAAATATAGTAATTACACTATTTTTAGGCCTTCTTAGCTTTATAAAGTATATCTTTAACTTGAAAATACATATTGGCCTCAAAGCTGCCAAATACCTTTTCTATCTATGTACAAAGTAGATGAATGCTTATTGTGATTGAATGCACTTTACTTCTGTTATCATGTTTGTTCACTCACTCTAATCGAAATATGGATGTCTACGACTCCTCAGTTTCTAATAAGAGAACGACAGTCTTTGACGCCAAAGGAACTTGCATCATTTTGTTGCACTATCAGTCCAAAGTTTTTGAACTGAACTTTTCATTTAAATCTGATATACAGTAATACCTCAAACCATTTCTAATCTCTTCGGTGGACTGTACTCATTTTTATTTTGTGAGTATGAACTAATTTATAAGATCCTGTTGGGCATAGAGTGCTTGAGTTATGACTTCACTTAGCATTAACAATCTGTTAGACTGTTTCTGCATCTAGCAGCGGGAGAGTTGTTCTGCAAATATTCTTGCTCTCTTCTCCGTTCCCGTTCTCCATACTCCCTTGCCCCATCAGGTTTGGTATCAGAGCCTAGCTCAAATAAACCGAGAGATTAAGTTTGTTCTATTTGTATTACTGTTAACATGTCTCATATTGGTAGTTCTTTGTCTACATCATCCAACGAAGCTAGAATCATTGACAAGTTCAATGGATCTAACTTCTATATTTGAAAGTTAAAACTCTGAATGATGTTGATAGATAGAGATCTTTGGGATGTAGTAGAAGGTTCTGATCTCAAACCGGAAGATGGTAATCAAGCAAAGGCATGGAAGATCAAAGATCAGAAGGCCTTATCATGTATTACACTCAATCTGGCTGACTCCCAAATATCTCATATTACCATGTGCAAAACCTCTAAGGAAGCACTTGATTATTATCAAATCTATACGAGACTCACGATGTAACCACTAGGTTGCACCTTAGGAGAAAGTTCTTTACACTTAGCATGTCTGATTCTACTGCCATCACTTTCCACATCAACAATTTCAAATCTTTAATTGATCAGTTATCAGTTGTAGGATGTGCTATTCAAGATGATGATGTCGTGACCTTGTTTTCTTCTCTTCCAAAGTCATATGAACACTTTGTGGTGATGACCTCCACACAACCCGGCCTCACCCTTCAAAAGGTGATCGGTCATTCTGAGAGATTTCAACTAGTTTAGTCTAGTTTAGTCATATTTTGGTAAATTGTCAATTGAGGCCAAAACTCATTTTATAATTAGAGATAAACTTTTTGAAGTTATATTAGTTTAAAATACATCCAATAAACACTTTTTGAAAGTGTGGAAAAGTTGGTAGTCAAGTTTGAGAGAGATTCAAATTTGAATGTTGTGTGGGTACTTTGAATCTAGACCCAAAAATAGTAGCGTTAGCATTTTGGAGGGAATGCCAAGTGGCCAAATAGGGCTTGGACCTGTTATAAAAGGAGAAAACTCGTGGAGAGACACGTCTTCTCTCGTCTCTCTCTCTCATTTCATCATTATACATGGTCCTCTTTGGGTTCTACTACTCATTGGTGCAATCTCTTGATGATATCTTGCAATCTTGTGATTTGAGAGGTTCCATATCTTTGTGATTTCTTCTTGAATTCATTTGTCGACATTCAAGAGCAGGTCATTGCAACATGGCTACAAGTGGTGGATTCATGTTGGAGAGCAATGATAGGCGTACCTCAAGTAATTATTCATTGTGGGAAGTGAGCATGGAATCACTTTTTGAGATGAATGATGTTTTGGATATTGTTGTAGGGTTGAAGGAGAGACCAGCAACTCAACAAGATCAAATGAAGTATGACAAGAGGGCCGAAAGGGCTCTACACATGATAAAGATAAATGTTACCAATGAGCTTCTCAAGGAAGTTGGTAAGTGCACATCATATTTGGAGGCTTGGGAAGCTTTGAAGAAGCTTTATGAATCCAAGTCTACTTCTAGAGTGATTACTCTTAGAAGGCAAATCTTTCAAAGTTTGCAAAAGAAGGAAGAGATTACTCATGCTTTTGTTTTGAGGGTTAAAGCATTCAATGATGAGTTAGCATGTATTGATGAAAGCATTAAGGAGGTAGAACTTGTTTAACTTAGACTTAATGGCTTGTTGGATGATCATGATAATCTTGTTTAAAGTTTTGCTATTCAAAATACTTTGCCAAGTATTGTGGATTTGCAAGAGATTTTGGTGAATGAGGAGTATAGGCTTTGTGAAAGATTCAACTAGTTTTGATCATTTTGTCAATATTTCCATATTTGGCATATTCAGGCCAAAACTTGTTTTAGACTTAGAGAATAATTTTTCAAAGTTCATTAGTCTAAATTTCATTTAAATAAACACTTTTTGGAAGTGTGGGAAAGGTTTTGGTGAGTTTTAGGAGATTCAAATTTGAATAGTTGGGTACATTGAATCTAGACCCAAAAATAGTAGGGTTAGCATTTTGGAGGGAAATCCATGTGGCCAAATAGGGTTGGACCTGTTATAAATGGATGTAACTCGTGGAGAGAGTGATCAGCATTTGCATGTAGATTTGAAATAGTCAATTTTTTGTGATTTTGTCAAAACCCTAATTTTGATTGGATCTCTAGATAGTGAGGTTGCTGGAATTCATTTCAGTGTGTTTCAATCTTAGGAAGTGGCAAAAGTCATTATATTGAGGATAGATCGTAGGTTGATCAAGATTCCATGATTCTATGTGTTGATTTGCTTGGTATAAGTGCTAAAAGAGAATTTGTGAGATAGTTTTAAATCTTGGTGATTTCTTTTGAAAGCATTTGTTGTTGTTCAAAGGAGTTTTTTGTGCATTGGAACAGGTTGACAAAGAAGATCAGGACATTGCTACATGGCAACCTCAATTGGAGTCATGTTGGAAGCCAATGATAGGCTTACATCAAGCAGCTATTCATTGTGGAAAGTGAGGATGGAGTCACTTCTTGAGATGAATGATGTTTTGGATATTGTTGTAGGTCTGGAGGAGAGACCAGCAACACAACAAGATCAAATGAGGTATGACAAGAGGGCCAAGAAGGCTCTACACATGATAAAGATGAATGTTACCAATGAGCTTCTCAAGGAAGTTGGTAAGTGCACATCATCTTTGGAAGCTTGGAATTCATTGAAGAAGCTTTATGAATCCAAGTGTACTTCTAGAGTATTGACTCTAAAAAGGCAAATCTTCTCTTGTTTGCAAAAGAATGAAGAAACTCCAAGTACTTTTGTTTTGAGAATGAAAGCATTGAATGATGAATTGGCTTGCATTGATGAGAGCATTAAGGAAGGAGAGCTTATTCAAGTGATTATTAATGGCTTGTTGGATGCTCATACTAGCATTGTTTAAAGTATTGCTATTCAAAAGACTTTGCCAAGTTTGATGGATCTTCAAGAGATCTTGATCAATGAGGAATATAGGCTTCAAGCAAGAGATGGATCTACATCGACACTTCAAGAGGATGCTATGTTCACAAAGGGCAAATTCAAGGGCAAAACCAAAAGTAAGTGGTCTAAAGGGCAAGATCAAGTGGATGCTTCTTCAAGTAGCAAAAAGAATTATAGATCAAAGCTCAAGTGCTTGGAGTGTTATCAAAGTCTATGCTAAAACTAGTTGAAGAGGGAGTGTAAAAGATTCAACTAGTTTTGATCATTTTGTCAATATTTCCATATTTGGCATATTGAGGCCAAAACTTGTTTTAGACTAAGAGAATAACTTTTCAAAGTTCATTACTCTAAATTTCATTTGAATAAACATTTTCTGAAAATGTGGGAAAGTTTGGAAGTGAGTTTTAGGATATTCAAATTTGAATAGTTGGGTACATTGAATCTAGACCCAAAAATAGTAGGGTTAGCATTTTGGAGGGAAAGTTGAGTTGTCAAATAGGGTTTCATTAGAGGAGTTTTGTGTTCCAAAAAGACCCTTTAAGAATTCGTGCAAGATGCCTTTTTTATTATTAAAATATTATAACAATAATACTTTTGACTTGCCATAACTTTTTAATCGTAGCTCATAAGTATGCCATGTAACATATCATTCGAAAGCCCTTGTCAAGCACTTTCTAATGCACCAAACTCCGCTAAATTTGGACTTACCACTAGAAAGTTATGTCATTTTTAGTATGGAATCAAAATGTGGACTCAAAAAGTTACGTTACGTAGATTTCAAATTTGAGTGTTTTGATTGGTCCATGTGTAAAAAAAATTTGAGAAAAAGAATCTTTACAAAGGGTCTTTTTGGGATTTAGAACTCCTCTAATGGGATGTTGTAAAGCTGACTCAGTTGCACCCAGCGTACCCTGTAAGACTCTAAGGGGTGACGCTCCCTAAGGTCCCAGAGCAAGTTAGAACGTCAAGGACTGAGCCTCCGACCTGTGGTAAGCCAGTCAAGTAGTCACAAGTTATGAGCTAGCTCTGGAGCTCGAGTCATGGCCTAGTCAGGAAGCAAGTTGATTCTGCCACCGAGACGGCTCCCGGGACCCATGTCCGAGAGCCAGACTGATTCTGCCAGGTTTGTCAGGCTTAATCAGCAAAATAAAAACTAAGTCCCAAAAAGCGTGCTTTACCAGAAAGCACTATGTTTCAGAACAGAGGGGGTGCGCTGAATCACAACAGAACTATAGGGGGAGTCTGGCAGACAGAAACTTGGGCAGCTCAACCAGCGCCAGGAATCCAGTCGCCAGGTCTCAGCTCCCTCTACCAACACGAGCCAGGCACAATGCCCAGCACGTGTTGGTGGCCCCAAGACCGGTCAGTCTATGTATGAATGTAACCTCTTCCAAATCTAATAAAGTTGATCCTTGGGGATGATTTCCATTTCGGTTTTGCCTCCGGGACTGGTCCAAGTGGAAGGACCCTTACTACAACCTTTTTGCGTCGTTGGCGCGTAAGGGTCCCTGTCATCGACATGGGGCTTGCCGCTATGCCAATTGGTCAGTTTGGCGACCACTATGCCTTGGGTTTCATGTGTGGCTTGTCTTTGCCTTTCGTTACCTTTTGGGGACGGATTTTGAATTGGCTTTCGGGTTGGTTGGGATTCTAGTTTTCTTAACTCTGAATGGTTAAGCTTGTTACGTTTCTGAGTTGGCTTTTACATAAGTGCATTATGGATTAATGTTAGATTTAAGCGCGTGTTGGAGAAACCGCTCAAGTCCCAGCGCCCTTTGAGGCGCCGGCGCAACATGTGGTATCAGAGCCGACTAGCCGGTCAGCTACGCAAGTCTCAGAGGGATGGCCACGTTTTGGGATTTGTCAAGGCAACCATTGCGCAAGGTGCTACCCATAGTGTAAGCACGGGTGCATCCACGGTCGGGGTGGTCGACAGAATGGGGGACTTGATGAGTCAAAGTGCTGTCCTCGAGGTGTAAGCACGGTCAGTTTTCGCGGTTCGGGCCTAGCGCCGTCTGCACGTAGGACAGATGAGACAATGTGCTGCCATTAGGTTGGTGAAAGCACGGTCTGTGCCTTATGGGGTGCAGGGTGACATATTCGAACTGTACGGGTTAACCATTGATACAGAGATGCTGCTCGAATTCGGGTGTAAAGCACGGGTGGTTAGCTGCCGGTGCGGGGTAGTTGTCGATCGTTTAGCTATAAGGGCTATCGACCAAAAATTGGTGGGGCGTGACTGAGGCAATGTGCTGTTTAATGGTGAAAGCACGGATGGTTGGATGGATGTTTCCTCGTGGGCTAATTCTGTGATAGATTTGTGTGGGCGCGGTTAGGCAAAGGTCCTACATCCGGTCTCAAGGGGAATGTGGCTTGAGAGAGATCCTCTGTGTTTGCTTTGGTTGGTATGTTCGTTTGTGGTGTGCTTGTTTGGACCTAAATAACCCTTGGTTGCTTAACTTCTTCCAGGTGATCTGATCTAGTTGGGAGTTGAAGGAGGAATTTACATTTGTGGGTGGACGACATACAAGTATGGAAAGGAGCTTCCATGGGGCAACCCCCAAGATTGGTTCAAGATTATTATTCCTATCCAGAAAGATCGCGGGGAGGAAGTCAGATTTCATGATCGACTCCGGAGCTTCACATAACTATATTTCAAGGAGCGTAGTGGAACAGTTCAGCTTGCCGACCAGAAATGTAACATCAACGCTCAAGGTAGAAACAACAAAGGGAGCACTGGACACAGACAAAGCAACATTGGACATCCCGGTGCAAATTGGGAGATGGAAGGCTAAACTTAGCTTTTTGATTCTAGAGATGGATGCCTTCGATGTAATTTTGGGCCTTCCCTGGCTAAATGAACATTGTATTGCAGTTTTGGGTAGGAGCTCAAACTTGGTTCTCTTGGATTACAAGGGACAGATCTGTATGACAAAAGCTCTGCCTGGAGGGAACGCGAAGGGCACCGATATTGAACAAAATCTGGTTGCTGCATCTGTGATTAAAAGCATGGCGAAAGGGAAAAGGTCAAAGTGCTTTCTTTGTATCTGCAGAGAGGTTCCAGAAGGGAAAAATGCACAACAGAAAAACTTGCCAAAGGAGGTGGCAGATTTGCTAGAGGAATTTAGCGATGTGTTTCCAGAAGAACTCCCAGCTAAGTTACCTCCTCGAAGACCAGTGGACCATAAGATTGAGTTGGTACCAGGAACAGAACCAACTTCACGAGCACCCTATAGGATGTCCCAAGAAGAGTTGGTGGAACTGAAACGACAACTTGGTGAATTGATAGACAAAGGATTCATTAGACCCAGTGCTTCGCCTTTTGGAGCCCCTGTACTATTCGTGGAAAAGGTGGACAAGACACTACGGATGTGTGTGGATTACCGCATGCTCAACAAGGGTACCATCAAGAACAAGTATCCCATGCCTTGAATTGATGACCTGTTCGACCAGCTCAAACATGCCAGATATTTTAGCCGAATAGATCTTAGATCGGGATATCACCAAATTCGAATAGCCAAAGGCGATGAGCACAAAACGGCTTTTTGAACACGGTATGGGAGCCACGAATTCAGGGTGATGCTGTTCGGTCTACCAAACGCACCAGCCACTTTTTGCACGTTGATGAACAACATTTTTCAAGACTGCTTAGATGAATTTGTCATTGTGTACATTGATGACATCTTGGTGTTTAGTCGTAGTCTCAAAGATCACATTAAACATTTAAGGACTGTCTTCCAACAACTGAGGAAGAACAGCTTGTTCGCGAAAAGAGAAAAATGTGAATTTGTGGTAGAGAAAGTTGATTTCCTTGGACACGTTATAGGCTAGGACGAATTCAGATGGATCCTAAGAAGATCAAGACTATCTTGGAGTGGCTGGCTCCTAAAACTGTTCATGGCATCAAATTCTTTGTGGGCTTACGTAACTTTTACAGGAGATTCATTGAGGCATTTAGCAAAATTGTGGCACCACTGTTGGAGTAGACCAAGACTCATCTGAAGATGACATGGACACCGGAATGTGAAGCAGCATTCCAAGAACTAAAATGACGGATCACTCAAGAACCCATCCTTGCCTTACCGGACTTTAGCAAACCTTTTGAAATACATACAGACGCGTCAAACTTTGTTATTGGGGCCGTGCTGATGCAAGACGGAAAACATGTTGCATATTTTTCAAAGAAATTGAGTGATGTAGAGCGACGATGGCCAACTCATGAAAAAGAAATGGTCGCAGTAGTTCAAGTAGTGGAGCATTGGAGACATTATGTGGCAAGAAAACCCTTTAAGGCGTTCACTGATAATGTATCACTCAAGTACTTCTCATCCCAAGGTATGCTCACGCCAAAGCAAATGCGATGGCAAAACTTTCTCTCAAAATTCAATATAGACATTGTACACACGGCGGGAAAGAACAATGTGGTGGCGGACGCACTAAGTAGACAGGAACACTTGATGGCAACAGTGACAACACAGGTGACTGGCCTACTCCAAGAAATCAGGGAGAATTATGGTGCAGATGCGTTGGCGAAGGACCTAATGATCGAATTACAACTGGGAAAGACTCATAAACATTTCACTTGGAAATATCAAGTGGTTGTTTATAAATAACGCAGAGTATATGTCCCAGACAACATCAACCTGAGGAAGAAAGTCTTGCGAGAGCATCATGACGTACTAGCCGCCGGACATCCAGGGGTGAATCGCATGTATGAACTTCTCAAAAGAGGCTTCTATTGGCCAAGTATGTGGGCAGACATTGAATCCTATGTGCAAACATATCCGACATGTCAACAAGTGAAGGTGGAACCGCTAGCTCCAGCAGGACTACTCCAACCATTATCGGTACCAGCATACCCATGGGATTCGGTGAGCATGGATTTTATTGTTCAACTACCACGATGCCAAGGCTTCGACTCAATTTATGTGGTGGTTGACCGCTTTTCAAAGCAAGTTCATCTAGTACCAACCAAAAGTTTAGTGACAGCTGAAGAAGTGGCAAGGTTATTTTTCAAATGTGTCTTCAAATACCACGGCCTGCCTAGAACGATTATTTCTGACCGAGACACCAAGTTCTTCGGAAAGTTTTGGACTTGTCTATTTCGCCTCGTGGAAACTGGACTGAATTTCAGCACTGCATATCACCCTCAAACAGATGGGCAAATGGGACGAGTCAATCGACAGATTGAACAATATTTACGAAATTATGTCACTTGCGACCAATCCGATTGGGTCAACTACTTGGATATTCTCGAGTTTGCACATAACAACCAAGTGAACAGATCTACTGGAAGGGCACCCTTCGAGATAAGCAATGGTCGGCTACCGATTGTTCCAAGCTCTTTTCTTACAGGCGTCCAGTACCCACTGTGGAGGAATTCATCAATGAGTGGCACACAAAGCTGACAGAGGTGAAGTCATTTTTAGAGCAGTCACAAAGGAGTATGGCAGCTGAGTAAACCCACATCGACGAGAACTGGAATTTGAGGAAGGTGATCAAGTATGGCTGAACACAAAGAACATTGTGTTACCAAAAGGTTTTTCTCATAAGTTCGTTCGACCTTATGCGGGACCATATTATGTCACCAAGAAGATCAACCCAGTGGCTTACTGATTGGCGCTGCTGTCCAGCTTGGATATACACAATGTGTTTCATATCTCATTACTCAAACGGTACAAACCAGATGAGCGATTTAATGGGCAACACGAACTCCGTCACCCACCAACGACACTTGATGATACGAAGAGGCAGCTTGTACCAGAACACATATTGACACATAGAAAGCGAACTGGCGTTCAACGTGAATATCTAGTGAAGTGGCTACGGGCTCCACTTATTGAGGCTTCTTGGGAGTACGAAGACAAACTTAAGGAGGGAGCCCCTCAAGTACTAGCAGACTATCTGCAAAAGAACCAACACAATAGCCGTTTTTCCAGATCGGCACACAAAGCACTACCTGGCGGCATGACTCCTACATAAACATTCATGGCCATTCTGAAGTTCAAGGAACTTCCAGGTATCTTTCTTAAGTTTGTCAATAAATCACTTGCAGCTTTACACAGGTTTTACGTAAGTGAACTTTATCTACACTTTTCATGTGCTACTACCAATGCATTTTTTAATTCAAAGTTGTTAAGGCCGGTGAATTAAGCTCGTGCCATACATCTTAGGTCTAGTTTGGCCCTGATGAGGACATCAGCTTTTTCAAACGAGGAGAGGATGTTGTAAAGCTGACTTAGGTGCACCCAGCGTGCCCTGTAAGACTCTAAGGGGTGACGCTCCCTAAGGTCCCAGAGCAAGTTAGAACGTCAAGGACTGAGCCTTCGACCTGTGGTGAGCCAGTCAAGTAGTCACAAGTCATGAGCTAGCTCTGGAGCTCGAGTCATGGCCTAGTTAGGAAGCAAGTTGATTTAGGCGCCGGGACGGCTCCCGGGACCCATGTCCGGGAGCCAGACTGATTCTGCCAGGCTTGCCAGGCTTAATCAGCAAAATAAAAACTAAGTCCCAAAAAGCGTGCTTTACCAGAAAGCACTATGTTTCAGAACTGAGGGGGTGCGCCGAATCACAACAGAACTATAGGGGGAGTCCGGCAGACAGAAACTTGGGCAGCTCAACCAGCGCCAGGAATCCAGTCGCCAGGTCTTAGCTCCCTCTACCAGCACGAGCCAGGCACAATGCCCAGCACGTGTTGGTGGCCCCGAGACCGGTCAGTCTATGTATGAATGTAACTTCTTCCAAATCTAATAAAGTTGATCCTTGGGGATGATTACCATTTCGGTTTCGCCTCCGGGACTGGTCCAAGTGGAAGGACCCTTACTACAACCTTTTTGCGTTGCTGGCACCTAAGGGTCCCTGTCATCGACATGGGGCTTGCCGCTATGCCAATTGGTCAGTTTGGCGACCACTATGCCTTAGGTTTCATGTGTGGCTTGTCTTTGCCTTTGGTTACCTTTTGGGGACGGATTCTGAGTTGGCTTTTGGGTTGGTTGGGATTCCAGTTTTCTTAAGTCTAAATGGTTAAGCTTGTTACGTTTCTGAGTTGGCTTTCACGTAAGTGCATGATGGATGAATGTTAGACTTAAGCGCGTGTTGGGGAAACTGCTCAAGTCCCAGCGCCCTTTGAGGCGCCGACGCAACATGGGACCTGTTATAAATGGATGTAACTCGTGGAGAGAGTGATCGTCTCTCTTCTCTATCTCATTTCATGCTTGTACATGGTTCTCTTGGGTTCTACTATCCATTGGTGCACTATATTGGTGATTGTATACAATTTTATGTGTAGAATGATTCATAAATGCTATTTTCGTTCTCACACGTGTGAATGATAGTAGCTTGCTAGTTTTGTACGAACAACAACAATACTTAATATTTCATTAAAGTTTGATTAAGTTCTATCGATGTTTGCATCTCATTTTATATATAGATGCTGATTTTCTATATTGGTGAGATTGGTAGTGTATTTCTCTTTCTAACCAAAGATCTTTTAAGTTGATTGGATCTTAAGGATCTAAAAACCTTCACAGGCTTCAATCAAGAGGAGGTGGATCTACATCAACATCTCAATATGAAGAGGAGGCTATGTTCATCAAAGACAAGTTCAAGGGCAAAGGCAAAGGCAAGTGGTCTAAAGGGCAAGATCAAGGTGAGACTTTCTCTTTTGGCAAAAAGAAAGATAAGTCTAAGTTAAAATGCTTTTATTGTGGATTCAATGGAAAGTTTGCAAATGAATGTTTGAAGAAGCAAAGAGATAAAGGTAGCAAGCAAATCAACTTTACTACTAATGATGAGGATCTAGGTGGATATGATTCTCTTTTGATGTGTTTTTCCACATAACTCCTGATGGATTCTGAAATTTCTCAAAAACTAAAATTCTCCAAGCCGGCTGCTCTCCCAATGCGGGTATCTTATCCAATTCTTTGTCGGCCTCAATTTCAGAAGTCTTAAACTTGATGACCCAACCACCACGAGAGGACTCATGAGGATGTTATGCTAAAAAGCTCTGGATCTGGTCCTCGACGTTGATTGGTCGTCTGAACAATGGTTTGGTCCTTAATGAAGATGGACCTGCTTGCGTTGTCTGTGGAACTGGTTGTTCTTCTTGGACTTCGGGGGCTCCACCCTGTTCCATGCCTGAATCCAACTCTATATCCATTCTGGCCTGATCTTGGTGCTGAGGCAAGGATTGTGGTATCAATGGAATCGGAATTTGTGGCCCGGCTTCCAACACCTGAGTGGCGGCTTTCTTATAATCCTTGATAATAGCCTTGGCCTTGTCTAACTCAATGGTTGCCCCTTTTGAGTTTATCGAATTTTTTTTGAAACCCTGCCAGTGCAGTATGGTAGGTTTCCACTTTGCGAAACAAGTATCCAATCTCATCTGGTATGACTAGACGATCAGACACTTGGGTCTATAAATAGGAATTGCATTCAAGGGTGGTCGCGTCCAATTCACCTTGAAGTCATTCGCATTCCAATGCTGCTAAGTCCAATTGTTCGACTAGCAACAAGACCTGCTATTTGGAATCTTGGACTGCCTTGTCAACCTTGTCCTACGCCATGGTGAGTGCATTTGAAGGGTGCCACATAGTCTTCTAGTCATTGAGCGGACTCATTGGCCTTCTTCAAATCAGCTTCGGACTTTGCCTCGTGTTGCCTGCTCGCGGTTGATCTGAATAACCTTCTGGCTAATCAGGGTATTCTCTGTCCCAAGATCAGCGATGCGCTTGGACATGTCTTTCTTTTCATCAATCATGGTCTGGATCACACACGCAAGGTTAAAAACAAGACCCAATGCGTCACTAGAATCCACGGTAGTAGGCACATCAACAGCAGTGCGCCAGAGCTTGTGTTGCTCAAAGCTGGTCTCTCGAGTTCCACTGTTGCTTGCTGATAGCCCCTACATCATCTGTTGATCCTGATTGGCACTTCCATTGGCACTAGAAGATGGTGCCCCTTCATTGATATCCACTAACATGTCTTGCTCCTTCTAGACTTGGACTTTTTCTTCAACAATGAGGCTGAGGGGATAGAGCTAAAAGATGCATCCACCCACGAAAAGATCCGGTTGAGTTGGAACGCCTGAGCTGCGGGAAGGGCTGCCGCCTAGTTGATGAATGTCTTCTCATCGACTGTCCTTTCTTATCACCCCCTTTAGTTTCTTGTACACTGAAAGCACGGCTTAACAGACGCATTCTTGAGGGCAGCAGTCCATGTATTCTTTGTGAGTCTGAATGTTGTGTTTTTCTATTTCCAGCCCATGATCATCGTCTTCGCCAAGACTGCCCAATTGCAAAATCCTCTATGAAAGTGAAGATTCAGATCTGATTAGATGCCTTCCTTCATGCTTTTGGTACAACAATGGCCACACCTCCTCCGTTTGTTGTCCTGCTTACTTCTTAGTACCCTCATTCTTGTTGTGATAAGGAAGAAACAAAACCGCGTGGCCACTAGCCCGTTAAAAGTCAGGTAGTGCAAAACTTTAAAAGAGGAGCATGCTGGTCTGATTTACTTGCGAAGACCTCTTTTCGTAGTTATAGGATTTTTGGTCAGATTTTCAAGAAGGCTTGCAGAATTTCACCAGTCCTCTTCTTGTCAATAATCTCTTGTTGCCAAGAATCTAGGATACCCAGAATTTCATGAGCAGAAACTTATTTTTGGTTCCTGCACCTCCAAGTGATCTACCAAAGACAACAATTCTTGTTGGATCAATGTCTTCTCTTTGATCCAGAGCTGCCTGCGCATCTAGGGTCAGACCACATTGTGAAGGCTGACCTTCACTCTCTCCATACCCACGGTCTGAGGGCATGAATACATTGCACTGAAGTTGACAAAGCATGATTTCGACAAACTCAAGTCTGCGAGCAATGTTTCTCACATTTTCTTGAAAGAATAGAATGGTAGGACCTCTGACATGAGGATGAAGTTTGATGAACCAGCTAGGCAAGTGCACATTATCTGCTGAAATGAGCCACACATCTTCATACTTGAGGCTGAGACACGATGGAGTGGCATTCATCTGCTCGTTTTCTGCCCATCTGTAGCCACGTCCATCTACTCGTTTTCTGCCCATCTGCAGCCACGTTCATTTGCTCGTTTTCTGCCCATTTGCAGCCGCCTTCATCTTCTCGTTTTCCACTGTTTTGGGCTCATAGAGAATTTATTCTCTAGTGACGGAGGCCCGTTGGTGAAGGTGAAGGAGGTTCATCAGCGCTAGTTTTGACCTACACACGCGCATAGAATATCTGCTACATCACGATCGCAACAAGTGTAAATCAAGGGCCTCCGCGAGTGGCGAAGGGGATTCTGCACCTCAATACACCAAAGTATGATGGGGACTCAGAACCAATTCATTTTCTTCAAGACTTCGACAATGCTTGTAAGTTCTATGGTGACAGCTCGATCACTGAAACATTAAGACTGTTCATGATGGTTCTACAAGGCAATGCGAAAGAGTGGTATTTAAATCTAGGGAGCCCAGATATCGAGTCATGGGAAACCATAAAGAAAGCTCTCACCACAAGGTTTAAACCCTCCAAGCTCACTCAAAGCCATTTCATCCAATTGACTCAGATCAAAATGAGAAGTAGAGAGTTGGTACACACCTATATTGAGCATTTTAAAAGTCTCAAGGTAGAGCGTATTGGCGATAAAATCATCGAAAAATGGCCATTAAATTGTTCTTTGTCGGATTACTCAAGGCCATTAGAAGATAATTGAAACCCGCAGACTCTTCCAAAGTCTTATTATCCAAGGCCAATCGCTCCCCATCCAACACAACAGCCTTTTATAGAGCGTCAACATATTGCTACATCGTCTATCACCCAAGTTCATTCCGACTACATAGTCCCAGTGATGTATTATGTAGAAGATACCAATGTGCCTGCTCATCGAGTTGATCCATTTGCACATTACCAAAATTAGTAGTATTAGAAGTGTCTAGGCTCGTCTAGAATTACTGATTCTTTTGTCATCTACGGACACATAGTTGCTTCTTTCCAAACAGAGTTACATTTCCTCTCATTGCCGTTCAATAACCCCTTGTGTGACATTCACATCATGTCTCACAATACTAAGCTCGTGTACATCATCCGTTGAATCATTTGTGTGAGCAATTGAAAGCAAGTCATCAATGAGCTAACTCCAACCTGATTCAATCCAAATCTTCTGGAGATGCTCGTACTTCTTCAAAACTTCATCTCTTACGGAACAACACTTTACAAAAAAGTTTCACATCTACAAGCTGCACCGACTTTGACTCCTCCAACACCATAAAGAGCGGGGTCTTAACATTGCACTTGGCATGGGACTGCCAAGTTCTTAACAGAGGGGATAATGTAGGCTGATATTCCAAGGAATATTCTAGCCATCTTGCGGAACAATTTTAAAAATACAAGTAGGATAAGATTTAAATGTAGAACTTGCCCATCAAGTTTAGGCTTTTGCGGTATCTGTAATGGCTTTAAGTTATTTAGTTCTAAGTTCAAACAGCCATGGGCAGTGCACATAGATATGTAGTCTCCAGCTATTTCAAGTTATGTAAACGTTAGTCACAAAGGTCCATTGGGGGTTTGTCCCATGGCACCAATGTGATTCAAAGTTAAGTTAGTCCCATAGTGCCTTTTTGTAAATGACCATCACTCCAAGTATATATAGGAGTAGAAGAGTCCATTTTCGAGAAGAACCTCATTTGCAATACATGCCTATATTTTCTCTGTGAGTGTTCTCCCCTGTGTGGTTTCATGTATTGTGTTAATTCACATTGTATTGTACATTATTTATCTGGCATCGGGTTCAGTTAATCTAGGCCCTCCGTTCTCTAGTAGGTTAAGCCTTAGAGGAGGAGATTTTAGGTTAAGTCGTCTTTCTTGTTTGGCCTTTCACAAGTAGGTGAAGCCTTTGTGAAGTTGGATTTTAGGTTAAGCCGTCATTTGGGTTTAGTTGCTAAGTAGAGAAAAGAGATTCAGAAGAGTGGATCTTACCCATCAGAATACTCACCACCATGCTCATGATTGTCTTCTTGCATCCATATCCATGCTAGCCGGAAATAGCCTTAGTGAGGGTTAGTTGGGAGAAGCCATAACTTGTACTACTTGGAGCCATAGCTGGAAGGATGCTCAAGAGCCAACAATAACCTAGTAAACCATTTTGTCCTTCACACAAAAACGTTATGAGTTGTGTGATTGATTGAAATTGTGGATATTGCATTGAGCTAGGATCCACCAATGGATGCAAGCTTTCATCAACCCACAAATCATAGTTTTTTTTAATAATTCTATGAGCCATAATCTCAAGTGGAGAAATTGTGGATCCTTTCACTACTCCTCTTTTGGATATCACAGTAAATCCATCTGACTATGTAAGTTATAAGATATTCTTCTTCTGCATGGCGTAAGGAGATACTGTGTTTCTTTTCTTGCTAGTTAAAATGAGGGATACATAATTTTCAAATTTGAAAAGTTAGTTAATGAGCGTCACAGGTTCTTCAAAAGTCTGAAATGCATGCGCCATAATAGTCTCTTGTTATCCACACATTATTGGTAAGGTTAAGCTAAACCGGACCATAAATTGAATCAAAATTACAAAATCTAGCGAGTTTTTTTATCCCACGTGGCATTCCTTAGACGGCCCTTTTAGAATTTGTAACTCCTCTAATGATGGCCCAAAGTAGATTTTGGTAAGATTCGGAACATGATATTTGGAATGAAAGTAATATCATCTCAAAATTACAATAGTGGTCAATTTCTAATTACTCCTTTTTGTACCAAAAACATGCCAATTCTTAAATGAATTTTTTTAACAAACATGAAATTTTTTGAAAAATTCATTAGTAGAATACATTTGCAAATAAAATATTGCTAATTTTTTTGGACCATGTAGCACTTGAAATCTAATTATTTTGTTAGCCTTTTAGCGATGCAAAAATATGGATTGGAAATCCTACTGATGCATGTCACATAAAAATACCATAAATTGTTTTGTCAAGAGAAAATTGCATGTATATATATTACTGAAATGTGTGCTCAGTAGGTTGGGGCTTATACATGTAGGATGCCAATGCCCTCACACTTATTAGCCCTAACTATGTGGCAAGACCAAATATGTGCCCAACAATATCCTCCACCTAAATAGGTGACGATCACACGACACTTGTCTGTCATTTGCTTGTGGCAAAAGATTGTCAACATGCTTATTGCTAGTGATGGATCACAATAGAAAAAAACATAGATAGAATATCGCTTATGTAAAACATGATGCTTTATTAGTTGATGAGCAAGAAGACATTGTTGGATCCAAAAAATTTCAATAATAGCCATATGGATTGAACAATGTCTGATACTAGTATTCATTATCATTGAAGCAGACCAATATGGTTGGAATTAATAATTCCCATTGTGTTGCCCACTCTATGACATTGCCAATGGCTAAATTTATGGATTTTGTGGCGTGTTCATCATAGGAGCCTCCCGCAGTTTGATCATATGGATGACACTGAGAGTGTTATGTGGCTATTAAGAATTCCTCACTTCTTGGAGGGTACATTGATGGTATGGATAACACTTGTCCTTGTTGATATGGTTGTCTTTTTGGGTTGTCTTTCCCTAGATTTGGCATTTTTGTTTGAATGTGACCATATTAAGCACTGGCCCTGGTGGTCTATTGCTTGGTGGGATGATTGGACATTGGTTGGTGGGGACATTACCTATTGTTGATGTTATCCCATGGGTTTGGCACTCCATTTTCCTAAGCAACTCTATCTCCATCATTGGTTAGCTCCAGCTTTTTAAACCAAGATTTATTGCTTGTCATATGTCTTGTCACTCATGAATCCATGAACCAATGTGTGTCATCAATTGAATGTTGTGATGCCAATGTCATATCAAATTCTATGCTTTGATCTCCATTATCACTATCAAGATCTTCTTCAGCTAAATTGGTCGACTGCTTCACTTTGCCCTTCTTGATATTGGACTTCTTCTTGTGATAGTCTCTATTCCAATCTCTAGGCTTTTGAAAATAAAAGAATTCGCCCTTCTTCTTCTTGCTTGATGAGGATCATTGATCATCATTACCTATATTGGATATCTTTGAGAATTTCTCAAAGTGCTTCTCTTCAGCTAGCATTGCTCCAAAGATTTTTGATTGAATTTTGTCTTTATATTAATTTTCATTCAAATGATATTTTTCTGTCAATGGCAACAATAGAATACCTATTACACAAATAGTTTTCACAACAAATTGCATCACCCTAGAAATATTTTTGGAGGAAGACAACCAACCTAATGCCTTTGTACATGCAGATATTGTATGGTCTTCCTCGCAACAACTCCATTTTGCTAAGATGTGTAAGAACATAATATTTCTTTTTGGATGTTTGTGATCTTCAATATCCTATTGCATGAGAGTCAAATCCCAATTAGCTTCACCCCCGAGCCATGATGATTGATTCACATGGGAGGAGAATTTTCTAGCAACTGGAATAAGGAAAATAGGCATGGTGTAGGGCGAGTTCATATAGGTATATATAAGTCCATGGGGCCTAGAAATATTCCATATAGGATCCCAAATCTTATCCAATTGCTTTTGATCTCATTTACATGCATCTACCTAGTCTCGAATGGCAAGACATAATAATAAACTCGCATACTGGAGTACCAAATATCCATTTCAAGGCTTATACCGAATACTCTGAACCAAACCTAGACATAATATTCTTGCCCCCTTGAACCACTTTTATCCTCATAAGTGGAAATTAGAGAAGTTTTTCTTTATGCTTTCAATTCTTTTATACGAATCATCATCCTCAGTGCGTCCTTTCCAATGGATCAAGCATTCAAAGATAGAATGATTTCTCAATTGTTTATCTCTGGTTTTGAGTACTTTTTTTGGTTCCAAAGATACACTAAGCGATAAGTCCTCCAAATGGGTTTCTTGGGATCTCTACGTTGTTTGTTGGCTAGTCCTTGGTTGCTCACTCATGGGACTTAATTGGGAATCTTCCCCTCTTCTAATGATGAAGATGAGACTAGGGACCGATCTCTTCTTTAATTTGATTGTGATCCAATTTCATCCAATTGTTTGATATTCTACTCTTGTTTTTTTTGTTTTTATAGTCATTTATTACTATTTTGAAAATTCCAATGCATGAATAGAATCATTTTAACAAATTAGAGTGTAAAAGGGCTAACAATATGCAATTGGCATGTACTACATTTATTTATTGTCAAGAATATAATGACTTAAGCAGATTGCTACAGTTTGTCAATGTTGAATATTGCATCTATACATGCACACATTACAGTTTGTAATAGCTAACATATATAATGTTTCATTGTGCTTTATCAGATCTCTTCTTTTGATTTATAATTTCGAGTATAATTTTTATGGAATCATACGTAATATTATCTCAACTTGTTACTTTCTATGCACCCCATCGCTTTACATTCACTAATCAAGAGATAAGCATAGATTGATATTCAATGCTCATGGAGATGAGTGTGAAGATGATGTTCTGCTTTACATTCACTAATCAAGAGATAAGCATAGATTGATATTCAATGCTCATGGAGATGAGTGTGAAGATGATGTTCTGGAAAGTGTGTGAAGGAAAATTGGTGTGAAATCAATGTGAGAAGCTTTCTCTAAGTGTTACAACTAGAGGTTTTTTTTCTAAGCAATAAATGCAACGTTGATTACAAGGACTCATCATCCATTTTCATTGCCATAAAATTTTTCTAAAGTTTAAAGTGAAATTTATTTCTAGTGGAATTGCAAGTGAGAGGATACTCATTTCACAATTGGATATTGTTAGCTATTGCAATATTTACAATGGTTTTGTTGAACATATCTTGTGGGCTTAATGAGGATTTGATATTTCTTAGGACAATAGTTGTGATATAGAAATACCCCACACTTCATTTTAAGCCATACGAAGCACTAGAAGAAATGGGCTATAAAAGTAACCATTTTTATTGCACATGATTTATGTATCTTTATGAGGTTCTACTAAGCAATCACTAGCAGAAAAGCAAATTTTCGAACCATTCTCTTATTGGGCATGATTTATGTACCTTTATGAGGTTTTGATAAGCGATCATTGGAAAAATGCAAAATTTTCATATGGAATTTGACTTGAAACATGAGTCACTTACACTATCATAAAGTTCATCAAAAGTAACTAGATCCAATATAACTTATACCTTTTAAAAGAAAGTATTAATGAACTATCAACCAAAAGTACAAGCCACAAAAAGCTTGTGTAAGATAGTAGAAAGTTCATCTTTTTGGAACTCGTTCAAAAAGTCGAGGTCAATGAGGTGAGTTTGGTAAAAGAGAGTTATATGCTATGTAGTTGTAGTCTTGAAATTTGCGAGTAAGCTGGGTAAGAGAGAAATTCATGCAGCATAGTTGTAGGCTAAGTTGGGTAAGAGAGAGATTCATGTTATGTAGCTGTAGGCTTGAACCTCACTTGTTGCACTTGTTAGTGTGATTTAGGTGCACTATGCTCACTTTAAGAAAAAAAATTTTTGGCTCATAAGTGTTGCTTTTCCATATACTTGGCATATGTAGTATGGTCGTAATCAACTGAATGCTATTTAGCTATAGTTCACAAACGCAAAAGGGTGAAACTATGGATCATCTTTCTCTCTTATATCTCCTCATTTGTGTGGTGACAGGAACCCTTAACTCATGGAGAAAAGAAGTCCTTAACCAAGTCACTACTTATTGGTGGACTCTATGTCATGATCTGGGAAACCTCTTTTAAGTTATCCTCAAAAAACCTGCATTTTTTAAGCTTGTTGATTTCTAGGACTATTACTCATAAAAAGGTTTACTTGCTATCAAGATTTTTGTGATGCAGATTTTTGAGCAAAGATGCCAATTCCATTCCTATACTTTGTTGGTTTTTCCGAACATTGACTCTATATAGTGATGACTGAAATGGTATTATATGCTCCAACACAACATATTGTCACTTCTACACCCTCCATACCCACTTTTGCCTATTAGAAGAACAATTGTAAAATTATGCTCCATGCTTAAATGGGCATTGGAAATGAAATTTTGATGCCAAAGAAGAAATAGCTTACCTTAATAAGATACCTCATAAGGTGGCCAAGATGCACAAAATGGCACTTGCACCCACTTATTAAGCAAGTGTTCTCATGGTAAGTTTGAGCAGCCTTTCATTTATAAGGCACCAACTTACCCCTCCTCTTCTTCTCAACTAATGATCTAGCAAGAGGAGGGCTGAATGTACTCAATTAAGTCTTACTGCATGGCACAAATTGGCACACTGCAGTTCATAATTCAGAAATCTACAGCTCTAATTGCATCAAATAATCAATCAATGCTAGTTTCACACAGCTCAATATGAGCTACAACCTTGTAAGCAGATAGAGAGCTGGCCTGGAAACCAATTCTGACTATGGCTTTTGGGAATAGTGGCGACAGCTGCTTGCAGGCAAATCAGAGTTGGCCCAAAAAACAATCACAGCAAATACTGGACAAGATGTTTGTAGTCTGCTAGGTACATGAAGAACATGAGCACTTCTCAGACAATGTAACCCTCAAAACTTTCCTCAGAATTTTTCCAGCAGGTGACTTGGGAATTGCCTCAGTGAAGATTACACGATGAATTCTCTTGTAAAAGACCACCTGCACTCAGTTATGGCATTGTTCACCAGCTTAAATATTGCATGGGTCATTGAATGGAAAGTAAAGGCCAGCAGCAGCAGAATTACAAGCTGTTAAGAAACACTGCGGTTATTTGTCTTTCCTATCTGAAGCTTGAAAGCAAAGAGCAGATAAAGTCTAGCTTTATTTAGGTGTTAAGCTCAGAAGTTCATGTGGATCTTAATTGCACAGAGTAGATAAACCCTGCGTTTGCAACTTTAAAGTTAAATGCTAGTTATGAAAACTGGACGTAGAATGCAACCTTTTGAATAACTCTTCCAAAAATCAGCATACCTGCTTGGCAACAAAGTCCTTAATCTCCTCTTCAGATGTATCTGACGATCTTACAACAAAGGCCACAGGCAATTCACCAGCTTTCTCATCCATCTGTCTGTAGAATTTAAAACTAGTTGGGAATTGATTAGATTGTTTTCAGGCCCAAAACAAAAAGAATATTTTGCTTCAGCCATGCTGACTATCGGAAAAGGATGGCCACAAAATAGCAAAACAAAGAATGCCCAAAGGTTGGTACAGAATTACGTACGGGACAACAGCTGCATCTGCAATTGATGGATGGGACACCAAAATAGCTTCCAGTTCGGCAGGTGGGACCTTCATCGAATGAAGTTGCATCTATCAGACTACAGCATCTGCTTGTAAAGTTCTGAATATGTGCAGAAAATATGTGATTTGGATGTTGTTGAGCATCTATACCTGGAAACCTTTATGTTTGATAATTTCTTTGACTCGGTCCACAATAAAAACCTCTTCATCTTGGTCGATATAACCGATATCACCAGTGTGAAGCCATCCATCTTTCTCGAGTGTCAAGGAAGTTGATTCAGGATCATTCAGATAGCCTGTTCATGTACGAGTGGCAGGCAGTAGATCATTGCAAACAATTTTTAGCATGCCATTAATTGTGGACAATGTTTAGCATCTATGCACCAGCAGCAATTTTCGCCCTGCTGACATGTACCTTTCATGACCTGAGATCCTCGAATGCATATTTCTCCAGGCTGATTGTAACTAAGTGACACCCCGGTTTCAGGATCTACAATCTTCGCCTCTGCATTGCGAACTATTGTACCGCATGAACCAGGCTTCACCGGTAAGGGGTATTTCGCAAAAGCAAGACTCATTGCCAAAACAGGACCTGCCTCTGTCATTCCATATCCCTGGTGTAGATCTCCAGGAAATCAGGCATTAGGTTGAGTTACAAAATTGTTCAGCTGACATTGAGTTACAAAATTGTTCAACTGAGAAAATACGTTTATGCTGAAGAACTAAAAAGTTTTTGACACCTAGCTACTTCAGAGAGTGAGTACAGATTGTGAAATCGGATTCCATTCAGGGCAACTTGGAAAGGAATCCGAGCTGAAATGGGGTTTAACAAGTTCGGTGCTACAAATATCTCTGCTAAAAACCTGGTATGAGCATTCTTCACCACTGACTGCTGCTATCAGAATTATCAGAGGCATCCATCTACTGGTTATAAAAGTGCTTTGCAGAGAAAGTACCATTCTGGTCTAAGATAATTTGCTACTTCCCCATGATTAGCAGCATCCAAGGAGCAGAAGCATAGATAGGAGGAAAACCTGTGCAATAACGGCAGTTGGGATTCTCTCCTTGACAGAATCCTCGAGATCTTTTCCAAGAGGTGCAGCCCCTGAGATTACCCCCCTTATACTTGACAAGTCATAATTTGAGACTAATGGGCTCTTAGCAATTTGTAAAACAATTGGAGGAACAAATGGAGCAATTGTTACTCTGTGATTTTGACACAGTTCCAGAAGCTTAACAATCTCAAATCTCTCCATGATGACGAAGGTGGCTCCTGCTCTGACACAACACAGAAAAATAGAATTGAGGGCGTAAATGTGGAACAGAGGCAGCACGCAAAGAATAACATCCTCTGGAGCAAAATACCAGTTGGGATTCTCTCCATCCTCCTGCTGAGCAATACTGGTCAGCAGATTTTTGTGGGAAAGCATTACACCTTTAGGGAGCCCTGTTGTTCCAGAGGAGTAAGGAAGAGCAACTGTTTCATCTGGATCTATCTCTATTTTCGGAAAATCACTCTCATTTGCCTCTGTGAGGACTGAAACATGCTGATAACCTTTAGGGGGTTGATCTGTAGTCAACACTATGATTTTCTTGTCTTCCAATTCAGACAGTTTATCAACATAAGCTGATTGTGTGATCACAAGCTTGGCACGAGAAGCGTTTGCTTGCTTTGCGATTTCTCGGTGTGTGCAAAACGGATTTGCGGTGGTGGCAATAGCTCCTCTCGCAGCTACACCCAGAAACACAAGCACAAATTCTGGACAATTGGGAAGTAGCAGCATCACCACGTCGCCCTTCTCAATACCCAGCTTCACAAGCCCTGCTGCTACTTTCCTGGAACTAGCTTCCACATCTGCATAGGTGTATTTACTTCCTGTTTTTCCATCGATCATCAGAGGCTTTTCGGAAAATTGCGAAGACCTTTCGAAAAGGTACTCCGTCAAAGACAAATGGGTGGGAATGTCTATGTCAGGAAGCTTTGATCTGAAAATGTACTCTTTTTGGACATGATGAGATTCTGCTGGCACTGACAGCCCAACTGCAGAGTCTTCATCACTTCCTATTGTGGTCGCCATGGATTATTACTGGAGCAGAGTATGTTTTTCCCAATTTCTGCTGCTCTACTGCCCACCTAGTCCAGTTCTTGTGCTATTTATTTTGACCCAAAACTTTCCAATACCCAGAATCCAAATCTGAACGACAATCAGTATCAGCTCCCTCTAATCAATTGCTTAAAGCCAGATTAGTCTCAACAATGATCACTTGTGCTTTGTCAATGGCTCCAAACCCAGGTTCTAAATCCGAGAAATAACCAGTTGTGCTTTTCAATTCTCTCCAAGCTGCAAATCAGCTGAGTCCTAATTATCAGATCTGAGCACCCGAACAAGAAGCCTTTGCTTGACACCAAGTGAAATTATCCAATCTACAAGCGTTGTTTGATAATTCTTCTGCAGAAATGAGAGGCAAAAGCTCAGAAGAATCCTGTGTTGCTATATTGGCAAATGGTTAGAGCCCAGGTTAGAGCTTCAGTCAATGTTATAGTCCGTCGGCAAGGGATAGATGATAGCTGGGTGCATGACTATTGGGTGAGAAGGAGAGTAGTCAACTCAGGCTACGGCACCAAAGGAATGCAGCTTCAAGAAAAAGAATCCCAGGACAAGCTGTACCGGGGTGGGTAGAGTTTGTAAGGGGGGGGGGGGGGATCCGAATGGAATAACATACACACAAAAATCCAAATTAGGGTTATTAAGAATAGCCAGCTCCAAAGAATGATAATGATGTTCCAGTTGCATTCACAGCTTTGGCTGCATGCATGCTCATGTAGCACCTAGAAAGTCACCCACTTAACCTTTCTATTGTAAAAAAAGAACAAAAAAAAGAGAAGAAAATCGAAGTTGCTACCATGCATTGGAACCAGCCGATTGACCCCACCGGATTCCACTAGACAAATCATTGACTTACTAGCAACACTTAACTTTTAAGTGCAGACAACTTTGGCTGCAGGCTGAAACTAGCAACAATAAGGGTATGCATCTATGCAATGATGCACTCGACTATTCTATTCTCTAAAAGGAAGAGATAAAGAAAGAGACCAAAGATGGTAGTGTGCATTGGAACCGGTGGGTGGACCCCACCCACCTGATTCCATTGTACGAAGCGACATACAATCAACCTTGAATAAATGTTACCTTAGGCATCTGGAGTATCAGACTCGAACAGAATATTAGTGATAGAAATCACGTTCTTACTAGAACAAGAGCATACTTTTGACAATACAATATCTTGCTTTCAAAAAGTATTGGAAACATATCTAAGTCAATAATGACAAGAAACATGTCCATACCATAAGCATCATACAAAACTAGTATAACTTTTCTTGAACTTTGAGATCCAAAAAATTCAATGAAAGAGTGATTTATGTCTCTCTTACTTGTCATATCAGTCACATTTTACTTTCGCCATCGCATATTCTGCAAGTGATTTTCCAACTTTATGATTTCTTGATTGCGAAATTTTCTATCTCCATTCCACAAACGAAATGGCGTCCACCAGAGTATGGAAGGCTAGAGCAGAAATTCCGTACGAAGAATGGAAAATTGGAGCGGAATTGTTCAAACTCTCAACCAAAACACTTCTTTAAAATATTGAGAAGCAGCAATGTTTCTGCTTCTGTAGAAGAAAGAGCGATAGAGGTTTGCCTACGACTGTTCCATGAGATAGGACCATCGTTGAAGAAGAATGTAAATTCAGATGTGGACTTACGATTGTCTACATCTCCTCCCCAGCTTGCATCAGAATATCCATTGAGTTGATGAAGATTGTCGTTACTGACTTCTCCATAGCATATGCATTGGTCCATGGTAGCTCGAATATACCTCATGACTCTTATGAGAGCCTTCCAATGGGGAATGTCAGGATTAGCCATATATTGGCTGAGTGAGCTTACTGCAAAAGAGATGTCAGGTCTTGTACAGACTATTGCGTATATGAGAGATCCAAGTATCCATCGATATGGATACTATCTCTCCTCTTCCTGCTTGGTCTAGGGACATTGGTCCTTTGACAAACGCAGGCCTAGATCCATGAGTGAGTGAGCTAACTTACAATTCATTAGATTGTATCTGTCAAGAACATTGTGAAGATATCTTTGTTGAGTGATATAGATCAGTCGTCTCACTTTGTCTCTGTGGATCTGAATGCCCTGACAGAAGTGAGCTTTGTCCATATCAATCATGTCGAACTCAAAAAACAACATCTGTCTAGAATCCTTGACCAACTGAAAAGCAATGTATCATCTACGTATAAGGTGATGATGATGAAGGATTGTTGCACCGACTTAGAATAGACATTGCGATTAGCAATGCTTGGCTGGAAATCTTGCTCGATGAGGAATATGTTGATCCTCTGAAACCAAGCTCTGACATACTGTTTCAAGCCGTAGAGTGTCTTATGGAGTTTACAGACATGATTTTTCATACCTTCCAGAACATATCCTTCGGGCTGGATCATGTAGATGTCTTCTTGTATAACTCCATTTAGATAGGCTGTTTGTACATCAAGTTGATGTACTTCAAGGTCGGCAGCTGCAACATAAGACATGAGTGCTTGGATCGACGAATGCTTGACTACTAGATTGAAAGTCTTGTTGTAGTCGACGTTGGGGATCTGAGTGAATCCTCGTGCTATCAGTCTTGCCTTCCTGCGATCAATTGCTCCATTGGCATCTTAAAGATCCATTTGCAATCAATGATATTGCAGCCAATAGGAGCTTCGATTAGTGACCACGTCTGGTTCTTGATCAGAGAGGAATACTCTCTATTCTCTCCAGAGATCTGAGTCTGGTTGGCTGAGTGCCTCTTCGCCTGTCGTCGGTTCCTGTATCAAGAGACATGCAGACTCAGGAGTATACCTTGTGGGCTGTGTGCGCACTCGGCTTGATCTTCTGGGAGGAATCGAGTGATGAACGACTCTTGGGACTTGTTGCTGGGTAGCAGCAACGTCTTCGTCTGATTTGCTGTAAAATAGTGAGTCGACAATAGACACGCTTGAGCCCGAAGCTCGGATAGTCGTGTCAATGGCAAGTGATGAAGGTTCTCTTGGAACAATATCTTTGCCTTTGATGTCGACGAACTGATCCCAGATAAAGATTGTATCCCGGATGTATAAGATTTGTTGGGTATCGATCATACAACTTGTATGTGTTATCAAATGAAGTATATCCAATCAGGATGGTCTTGAGACCTTGGAAGTCGAAATTCTTCCTTGTGTCTTTCAGGATCTGCGCATAGAAAACACATCTGAACACTCTTAGGTTCTTCACAGAAGGCTTAGAGCCTATCCACACCTCATGGGGTGTTTTGCTTGAGAGGGCCTTGGTCAAACATCTGTTCTGGATGTAAGCTGTAGTGGAGACAGCTTCGGCCCAGAAACTCTTGGGCAGCGATGCATGCGCTAGCATACATTTGGTTGATTCAACCAGAGTACGGTTCTTCCTCTCGGCTAAGCCATTAGACTGAGGATTGTAAGGAGTGATGAATTTATGCTCAATCCCTTGGCTCTGGCAGTACTCCTTAAGCTCAGTAGAGATATACTCTCCTTTTTTGCACGCTCCTTGAAGATATACTCTCCTTTTGTGATCGTCCTTCTAGTCTCCTTTTTTGCACGCTCCTTTAAGATTTTGAAGCAATTGAAAGCTTTTGATTTCTACTTGATAAAGTACACCATAGTCCTTCTGAAAAATTCATCAATAAAAGCTATAAAATACTTTGCATCCTTCAACGAAGGATTTTTCATCAGGCCACAAATGTCTGAATGCACAATGTCTAACAATCCTCTAGTAGTATGTTGATGGCTTGATCTAAATGGTTTCCTAGTTTGTTTACCAACTAAATAGTCTTGACAAACATGTAACTCGACTTTATCACTAGGATAGTCTAGATCAAGAACAATAGAATGTCTAGACGTTTGTTGTACAGTAGCATAATTCAAGTGACCAAGTCTATAATGCCAAAATAGACTTTTATTTGCATGAATAGAAGTATTGAGCGCCTAACTAGAGGCTGAAAAACAATGACTTGATCTATACAAGTATCCATGCCTCTTTTCGAGTGCTAGAATCTTGCATGTCCTATCAACTACTTTGCACTGATCACATTCAAATTCTACTCTATGTCCTAGATCTGTGATTCTGCTTACAAAGAGCAGATTCGTAGATAAATTGGAAACATACATGACTTTATAAAGTAGCTTAGATTGATCATTTGCAAAGTTCAATCTCACGGTACTTTCACCTTTAATAGCTTGTGTGCTATTATCGCCAAGGTGAACATATTTGCTGCTCCTGTAGTGTGTATAGGACTCAAAACAATCGATGAGACTGGTCATATGCTAAGTGGCACCGGAATGCAGAAACCAAGAACTGTTGCTGGATGCTCCTAGATGGCTGGTCATGAAGGCATCATGATCTGTTTCTTGAATGGGCTATGGAGCTTATGCAACTGCATTTGCCACTTGATTCGATTGTCCCTTGCCGTTGTTCTTAGCTTGTAATATCCGGTAGTCTTGAATTTTGTGGTTGTTTCATTTACAATATCTACAAAATAGCTTCTTCTTCGTCTACAGATTTGACCGTTCCTTGTGCTGTGCTGGTTTCTGGTCTTGCTTTGATTGCTTTGGGCCTTTCTTCTTCTTCTGCTTAGTCATGCTCTTGTTGGTGTACAAGGCATGAAAATCAGTTGAAGAACTAGATGCTTCGTTCCTTCACATGTCTTCCTGCAAAAACATTATAATGACTCTAGAAAGAGTCAGTTCTGGATGTGTCGTGATGATCATCACCCAGCTGTCGTATGAGCTTGGCAAGCTTGTAAGCAGTTGTATCACTGTGTCTTGATCGTCTGTGATAGATCCGACAGCAGCCATTTGCTTCAGTCACGTTCTTGAATCGGTTGATGTGATTCTACAGGGAATCACCATTCCCCATCTTGAGGGAGTAAAAGTTCTTCTTGAGATGTAGCTTGGAAGCTATATCTCTCACTTCATATAATGTGCTCAAGATGTCCCAGACTTCTTTGGATGTCTAGGCTTCGGATACATGGCCGATCTGAGTATCCGAAATGTTGAGGATGATCAATGCGAAAGCCTTTCCATCCTTCAGCTTCCATCTGACGATTGTTGCATCGTCAACTTTGGGTTTTCTTTCTGCACCTGTAACAATGTCATACAATTCTTTAGCCATTAGCACTAGCTTCACACTTGCTTCTCATTGAATACACAGATGATATTCAATATATACATATTTTTACAGGTGTGCAGATGAAGAAAGTACAAAAGTTGATGTGCTGTCTGTGAGAGGTCGTGGGTGGCTGTTGTCGTTGTCAAATCTGATTGCACAGTGCATGGGATGAGCGTGAGAAGGCCGCGACATCAGCCTTCGCTGAAATGAACATTGATGAAAATACGAAAAATGCGACACTCTTACAAAAGTCTTAAAATTTGATTTACAAAGTACCTTCGCTTTTCCATTAGGGCACCTTTGGCATTTGTAGGGTAGTGTCATCTTTTTTGCCTGTCACAAATCATGTGTAAAAACACAGTGTCGTCTTTTTCATCTTTTTCGCCTGTGGAAATTTACTTGTGTTTATGCAGACAGTCGCGTTTTTTCCCTGTCTTATTTTACATGTAAATATGCAGATTGTACGACAACACAAGTAAAATACAACAACATGAATGGAGGCAAATTAACTTAGGATTTAGGAGAGTAGAGGAGATAAATCCAACACTAAAGAGCTATTTCCAGCAAAGAAATGCCAAGAAAGACAAGAAGACAAAGCATGAAGATTGAAGCTTATCTACAATATTTAAATTTTCAAACAAGAACACAAAGAAACAGATCTTAACTTCTAACCTACCTTGAAACATAAAAACACAATGGGTTATTTGATGTCAAAAATTTTCTTCCTTTTCTTAATTTGAAAAAAGTCATCAAAACTTGCAGTAGTGGCATTTCACCTTGAAGAACCACTACTCCTTTGTAGTAGTAGGCCAAGTGAAGAATCGTGATGATAGGATAATGTCTAGAGATCTGTACGCAATTGTAGGACGTCACCATGTTTCATGAGCTTTGCAAGATCATTGATCCATAGAGAATTCTTGAATGTACCTAGCCTAAATGGCTTGTGACCCAGAAAACACTAGAAACTAAAGAAAAAGAAAAAGTAATAAAATAGAGTAAGAAATAGAAATGTCACTCTATATATCTCATCTTTCTTTTTTCACTCATTTTTTCAAAAGGGCACTCAAGAAAGCTTCAATGAGGAATGTAAAGTAGAATAAATTGAAATAAATAACGTAGTGGTGAGGCCCATGAAAATAATAGTTTAAAGAATAGGAAAAATCTACGAGATAAGAATTTACAAGGTTTTTTTTTTTTTTTTTTTCTGAAAAAATATATATAAAGGAATTGTAGTCCTCATCTGATTGGAAGTAATGCAAGTTTGTAAGAGGGTGTTTCATATGAATAGTCCTTGAGCGTGGCAGTTCGGTTGAAGCCATCTTGTATACCACCAATCACAATTGTATGGCATGTCTTGACTGTGTGTTCAAGACAATCACATGAAAAATGTAGGTGGTGCTTGACTCCTTGGTATAGAATGGTTATTCTCTGCATATCCATCGTAAGAGTTGTATGTATAATTGTAGTCGGGATATATTGGAGAAGTGTCAAATGAGATAAATATTCATTTGTTTCTACAAGATAATATAAAGATTGATAAGCATTTCCATTTGAATAGACCCTTTGATTGCATGGCGCATGAACAACTTCACGTGAATCCACTGGTTGAGGTGTCTTGTTGTTTGATAAGCCTTCTTTCTGTTCTTGACCTTGATCTCTTGGATCACAATTTCAGTATATTCTTCTGTTTGTATTGTAGTCGTTGCTTGTTGATCCGTTGTGAATTGATTCCCAATGACATCATACCATATTATAAACAATTCTTCACCGTGCGCTGCTTCAGCTCCTTTTATCCACTGCAAGTATTGTTGTTGCATATCTAGAAAGATTCTAGATCTATTTAGAGAATTGATCACTTGTTCTGCCATTTGATCAGTAGCTTGATTATGAGATGGAGTATCGTGATGAGTGATAGGCCTATCTTCACATTTCGTCAATCTGCATGGCTCTGTCTTTTTCTTGTTTTGAGATGTTGTTGCTATTGCTAGCATCTTCTCATTTGATCATCCTAATTGTCTAGGTTTTTTCTCATCAAATATATCTCTCGTCCACCATGTGCAAAAATTGTGTTTTGTGTCTTCAAGCTTCTTTGAATCAAGCCACAAAAAGTACGTGTCTGCTAGGTACATAGATTTTTTCTTCGTATACTTGTGTAGGTACTCAGGTTTTCAAGTTTTTCTCTTATAATCTTGTTGGTAGGATAATATGTGCTTCCATATTCGTTTGCAGTTATCCATATTTCTACGAGGAGACAGAATAAGTTGATTCCACATCTGACGGTACTGCTCCGTATTAGACAACTTATTATGACGCCACCATTGTGCATAGTGAAGCATTTGCTCATCCATCCATTATTTGAATAATTTTTCTATTTTTGGATCGTCGCAAGCTGAAGATTGATCGTGTTGTCGTTGCTCGCCATGAGAAACTTCTTGAAACACTAGTTCCTTGTCTTTCACCTTTTTTGCAATGGACTGTGTCAACTGTTGTGCATTTGGCATACACGTTCCTGGCATTTGTATTTTTCTTTTTGAATATTGCATTGGTTTCTTCAAACTAGGTAGACTTGAGACATCTTGAACTGAGTATGACGACAGACAAATCAGGACTGGACGTAACGGTCAATTTGAACAAGGGTGCTTTGTTCCGTAGTCAATACAAGAGGTGGCAAACGCTATAGGATTACTTCGATGAGGACATTCAATTCTATGATGCCTACCTCCACACCCAAAACATCTGACAGATGAGATAACTCCATCACCACGCAAGTGCGACCGGTACACTAGCATCTATGTTTCGTATGGACCCTCTACATAGTATATAGGAGAATCTACAGATGGCTCTTGGAGCATTGAAAAAGATGTAATTTCTAAAATTTCAACTAGATGAGTACTTGCAGTCATATTGTAATGCATCTTGCACAAAATAAAGATGTGATAGAATGTAAAATGTACAGTGAAAATCAATCACAAAGAAATAATCACTTAGAAAATTTCAGTCAAAGCCTCTCAAGAGTTCAATCAAATCCACTGAAAAGTTTTCTCAAGCCCGCTCACTCTTGTTTGTACAAACTCCTTCTCTTATGCACTTCCCCAAATTGAAACTGAAAATTGGTGAATTGAAGCTCAATATTCTTCCCCTTTGCTGAATGATTGTTTGTTAGGTCTTGGCGCTGAAAAACAGATTTAGCCAAAACTTTATCACTAAGGCGATCTGATATAGTAGATGATATCCCCAAGTGTTTGTTCCAAAATACTAAAGTTTGGTATGAAATATCTAGCAATAGTGGATTTTTGTCAACCCTAGTCAAATCTGGTCAAACTTGGTCAAAGCCAACCAAATTCTGGTGTCAATGATGTCTACTAGGTTAGATAAACATGCTTGCAAATTTTTGTCTGATTTGGACTTGAAACGAGGGAGATATTCCAGTTTGAATTTTTATTTTTTCAAATCCGAGCCTTTTAGGGGGCCAAAAAATAATTTTTTTTAAAAACTTCTTAGAATCATCCAAATTTAGGTTTGACGAGTAGGGCTCAATATGTTGAGATCAGAGGTACTTGATTTGTTCAATTTGGCTAAGCAATTTGCAAGGCATTTTCAATCAAAGTTGACTGTTGACCAAGACTCGTTTAAAAGAATTTGGAACCAAATTTGTTTTCCGAATTTAGGTCGTACGGTCAGACCCAAAAAAGGATACATTTGAATGGTGTTCACGTCTGACTTTTTTCCGAAACTAGGTCCGAATGAGGATACGCCTGATTGGGAATTTGCGTTCGAGTGGGACTGTTTACGTCCGACAGTGGAGGAAGGTAGGTTCGTCCGATGGTAGTGATTAGGCCCGACGTCTTGGGTTTCTTGTTTGTGTTTGTGTCCAATGGGGAGATCATGTCCGACAGAGATCCGAAGGCTTTTTTTGTCTTTTTTGCATCCATTTTAGGTCTAGTTCGGGCAAGTGACCAAATGGCACTATGGCTACTATAAATAGTTGTACCAGCATGGAAAAACTATCTTGAAGTTCTCTTTCTATGTGGAGAACTTTTCTCTTTTGATTTTATGTTCATCTCTTGCATATTTCTCGTAATATCTTGAGTCTTAGTGTATAGAATGTGATTTTTCTTGTTGTATTTGAATCTACATGTGTGAAATGTTGTATGTTGTTGCTGTTGTATGGATATGGATAG
Source organism: Diphasiastrum complanatum (assembly GCA_029204225.1). NCBI lineage: Eukaryota > Viridiplantae > Streptophyta > Lycopodiopsida > Lycopodiales > Lycopodiaceae > Diphasiastrum > Diphasiastrum complanatum. The sequence goes on from CM055101.1 coordinate 63,455,017, forward strand.
TACCATATCGGATATTAGTGTTTATGATAAGATCTACATGTATTTTGCAATTCTAACATGTGTAGATTGATGATTTATATCTTGTGAATGATTCTAGATGTGCATCCAAATTTAGCCAAGATCTTGTTGATCCATTAAGTGTGTTTTCGATTTGAATTTCTCACAATTCTTTCGTGATTTGATCGTTGTATTACAAAAAGATTAAAAAAAATTATTTAACAAGCTTTGCTTTTGCTATGATCTCATTGGACCTCGAACACTATCTAGGTTTTGAAAAAATCAAGAATCCCTTGGCCAAAACGACGACTACCAAGAGAACCTAAAGAAACAAAATGGAAAATAAAGACATATTCAAACCAATACCAACAATCTTATTACATAAACGAAAATTGACAAGTAATACAATAAACTCGAAACAAAGGAGGCTCTTCAGCTCTTCCAAGTTTTTGGGTTCTATGACTAACCATCTTCAACATACCAAAAGTTCAAATAACAATGACAAAATAATTCACATCTTTCAACCAAATTTGAGCTAGAAAAAATGTAAATATAAGTTATTAACTAGAAACCTGATCTTGATGTATTGAAAGATGAAATTTTTTCATTACTAAAAGTTTTGTTAGTTTGAGTGGCACACCTATCTTTCTCCACGTGTCACCACTCTCAGCATTCTTCTTGCCATGTACAAACTTTTCCACTTCATTCTCTAAAAATTTATTCGTTTCTTTGCACCTCAATTGCCTAGAAGTCATATCCTTCCAATGAAATAACAAGAAACTAATGGCTATAAGTTTTCTCATTATTTTTTTAGAAGAACCATCCACATGCTAAAATAAATCTAGGAAACTTATTAACAAGAGCTTCATGCTTCAGCACACAATGATGTATCAGCATAAAAATATGCAAGATAGAAGAATATTTACAAATTCAAAGCTACATACTTCAAATCTAGCTTTTCATTCATGTAACAAACTATGGAATCACAAGATGATTCAATACAACAAATACTTTGTAATGTTCTTACTTGTTGCTTTTAAACATTATACATCCATTGAAAGTGGAGGAATAGTGCTTCGAAAATAGTCTCTTCAAAAAATAACGATAAAAGCATTTGTAAAATTATGTAATTATAATAATGTAATGAAAAACCGTTGCTATAAGATCTATTAAGGCAAGGCACATTTTTTCTAGCCTTGAAAGTTCCAACCTATATCATAATAACTTCATGCTTTTTGCCCAATAGTATTAATTTATGCTTCCAAGCAATCACATGATGATTCAAAATTTTCATCAGAGAAGGCAAAGGGCATTCATGTTTGGGCTTTTAAGAGTAAAACTCAAACTAATTTTCTCAAGCTCAAAAGTAAGAATTGTAGAAGATCTTTCTACAACTTAACTAATACATAATACATATCCTATCTCAACGTCTCTAATTTTCTCAAGTTCAGAAGTAAGAATTGCAGAAGATCTTTCTACAACTTAACCTGTACATAATACATATCCTATCTAAGAGTTTCTACTTGAAGTTCTGGGCATACATGAGAAAGAATATAAAAGCTTGAAGAATCTACATCCCAACACGGTTTAAAGCATCACCTGATAATACATTTGCAAGACATGTTTGAAGTCGTAAGACTTTGTAAGTTTTATGAAAATGATTATGGATGATGATTTCGTCTAAAAGCCAAAAAAGAAGAAGAAAAGCAATGGGAAATTTGAGAAAAACACTAGATATACAACAAAGTATCAGTAGTTGATTGACATTAATGAAAATATGGAGATGCTAGAATGCCAATACTTCCAAAATGAAACAAAATGTGAAAATTGTCAACTAGTTTCGTGTTGATCATTCATGTGGAGATCTCATCTTTGTTGATTCTATGTCCATCTCATATTTTCTCATGTATCTTGTGTTTCTATGTGTAGAATATTGATTTTTTTGTAATTCTTGAATCCACACGTGTGAAGGACAGTAGGATGCTGCTGTTGTACGGACATGGATAGTACCTTATTGTATATTGATGTTCATAATCAGATCTTTGTGATTTATGCAAGACTAGCATGCTAAAATTGTTTGATTTCTACCTTCTAACTAGTTCTAGATGTGTTGATCAAATTGACCCAAGATCAAAGATTCATTAAGTACATTTTGGATCTGTGATTTTCACATGGTATTAGAGCAATTTGTTGGTCAAATTTGGAGATTCAACCATTTCTAGTGGTGGATCTGAAGGTGCCATAAATTCTTTGTGGATTTGGAGGCTCTACACACTCAAATCAAGTTGTTGGAAGCATAGAAAGTGGATCTTTGTGATCCTATCACCATTTTAGGTCAAATCACTTGTAGTAGGCCGATTTTTGAATCCATTCACTAGAATTTGGAGACAAAAATTTCCTATGGTAGAGAATCATATATTGTAGTAGATGTCATATCAAGATTCTAGCTTTTGCATCTAGATTATTTTTTATTCAATATTTTGCATTTTCAGAGAAACCCTAAATTTGGAAGGATCTCTTGATTTTCAGATCTTCGGACTTCTCAACACATATCTTCTTGAGTTTCATTTGTTGATTTCAAGGGAGTTCTTTGTGCATTGGAACAAGTTCAAAGTGAAGATCAAATCATTGCAACATGGAAACCTCAAGTGGCTACATGTTGGAAGCCAATGATAGGCTTACCTCAATCAACTATTCTACTTGGAGGGTGAGGATAGAGTCCAAACATGTAACATGACACACACTTCACAAAGCGAAGTACAACTACTTAATTGGTGAAAAAAAATGATAAAATATCCGTTTTGCGATCACCAAATTCCACCACTATCTAGCTTATTCGAGGATGGTGTTGTACGTCTTATCCACAACCATTAGGACAAAGATAAACAAATTGGACCTCCTAGCACAAGAAGACCATGGAAATTACAACTTTTTGCACTTTTTCAAATGAACATTATCAACCTTCATATGCAAAAAGCTTTGAAAATCACAATTTGAGAGAATCTCTTTAGATCCCATTTGAGAGGGATTATTGTTTTCAAGTTTTATTCATGAGGGCTCCACATCGTTAGAGTATCAAATAATGACCAATTGCATTCCCAAGTAAAAATTTAGCGCTAGATATCATGAAATAGCATATATTCAATGTCAAAGAATAGTAGATTAATGGCCCTAGCCTCATCTACCAAGGGTGGAGGGCTAGTTGACAATTGACGCATTGTTGTTAGAGTTTCAACAAGGCTTCTCCACCCTTGAATGAGGCTGGGGTCTTAACTTCACTCTTAGTTGTAGTTACACTCCTCCAAATATTAAGTGGGCATAATTGCTCCCCATACTATATCTACATTGCCAGTCATGTAAGCTTTGAGGTGACACATTAAAATTTTCTTTGTTGTTGTTGTTGGAGCTAGAAATTAGTTAAGACAAAAGCTATATACTACACTAGTAGGCCATACTACGTAATGAAACATACAACGTGCTCCAATGCATGGTAGCAAGTTTGGTTATTATATTTATTTATTTTTGCCTATTAGAAAATTATGGGTGTAAGTTTTCTTGGTGTTGGCATTGGCATCTCCAACAAGTTACATTAGATGCACCAAGAAGAGTCTTGCTAGTAGGTCGCTTTCTAGGGTGGAATCAGTTGGAGTTAGCTAGCTAGTTCCAATGCACAACATCAGGTTTGGTCTTTTTCTTTATTGTATTCTTTTTGACAATAGAATGCTTACTTGCACAACATCAGGTTTGGTCTCTTTATTGTAATCTTTTTGACAATATAATGGTTACTTGCATAATGTATTTGGTGCTACCATAAGCACGCAACCAAAGTTATGTTAGGCTAGTACAGATAACCTTGGATAAATGTTACCTCTATATGTGTTAACCCTCTATATTTGTTACTCCCATGGATTGAACATAGCAAAATTAATAATTGATATTTGTTAACATTATTTACTCCGACCTTAAAAGACCTGACTTGGAAAAATGTTATTTTACACAAATATGGGGGCTGCAACGTCTTAGAATATAGGAATTGATAAAAAATGCTTTCAAACTTGTTGACTGGGCTTTCAATACACAAGTCATTTGTCTCTTTTAGGGCATTTTGCTAGTTCATCGTAGTCATGCTTAAGAAGTAATAACCTGATCCATACAACTTCTTTTGAAGCTTGACATGTTGCGATGTACTCTGTCTCTGTCGAAGAAAGCGCAACTTATTTCTACTTCCTTGAGTTCCACAAAATTGGTCCTCGTGCCAAATAGAAACAGAACCCGAAGGTAGATTTTCTGGTAAAGATTGTTCCTCCCCAATCTGAGTCGGAGTAGCCTCGCAGGACGAGTGGGTCAATAGCATTTCCATCATAACATAAAATGTGGTCTAAAGTTCCTTGAATATATCTCATCACTCTCTTTAATGCTCTCCAATGAGAGATTCTAGGATTAGACATGAATTGACTTGACGTGCTAACAGTATATGCTAAATCTAGTCTAGTACACAACATTGCATACGTTAGTGATCCGATTAGTGAATGATAACAATACTTCGCTAAGTCGAGTAACTCACTATCAGTCTCAGCACAAGAAGGTCTAGTCAATACTATACTTGGATCCATTGGGGTATCAATTGGTTTGCAATCAGACATATGAAACTTTTCGAAAATGCCTTTTAGATATGTTTGCTGGCTAAGATAGATCTTCTTCTGGAGTTTATCTCTAGTAATGTGAATTCCTAGCAAAGAATGAACAGCTCCTAGATCAATCATGTCAAATTCCTTTGACAAATCACTCTTAGTAGTGTGCAGAAGAGAAGTGTCGTTAGACAAAATAAATGCATCATCTACGTAAAGAGCTATGTGAACTGAATTAGTGCCTATATGCTTTGAATAAACATTACAGTCAGCTAAATTGTTTACAAATCCTAATGAATGAGATAAGAGTTGATTCTATCAAACCATGCTCTTGCGACCTGTTTCAGACCGTAGATTGCTTTGTGCAGCTTGCACACTTTGTGCTCTTGGCCTTTGATTTTGAATCCTTCCAGTTGGAAGGTATATAGCTCCTCTTCGACATTGTCATTGAGAAATGTTATCTTGACATCCATTTGGTACATTTCGAGGTCTTCCGCAGCTGCTAACACAATCAAAGTCTTGATTGACTGCATCTTGACGACAGGACTGAAAATGTTTTGATAATCCTATCAAGTGTGGGAGCTAGTACCGCTCCTGTGGAAGCAGACACTAATATCACTCTATTGGACGGAATAAGACATCAGCTCTGATACCACTCCTATCGGAGGAAAAACAAATTGTTATAACCACCAGCAGGATCGTGGATTACTTGGAGAATGGAGTTATGAATAGTTTTTGTGTGTGAAATCAGATTATCAGTGTAGGAGTCATAGACTACCATGAAAGAAAGATTGCAAAAACAATTAGGCGTCTAGACAGCCATGCAATCCTCTATTGCTGATAATATGATATGAAAAGAGTGTAGAATTAATTTAGACATCAGAGACAACCATACAAATCTCTTCTTAATAGTGTTTCTGTGAGAGGAGCGAGAGTTATCATTCAACAAGAATGTTGAGGTGTAGCGAATTTGTATATTGAAAATACAACAATCAAACCACAATACAATTGCATTGATACGCGCATGATCCTACTAGCAGATTCAAGACAATTGCTAAGGTTCTAAATAGTTCTCTCTCTCTCTCTCTCTCTCTCTCTCTCTCTCTCTCTCTCTCTCTCTCTCTCTCTCTCTCTCTCTCTCTCTCTCTCTCTCTCTCTCTCTCTCTCTCTCTCTCTATGATCACCAACTCTGCTTCTGATGAAAGGCATTCTCCGCTATCTGAGCTTACGAATCTGCCTCTTCTTTTCATCTCGTCATGCCCTCGCTCAATTACATGTATATATATAGATCAGCTGAAGAATCTTGTACTAGCTTAACATTACAATTACAAGATTGATTAACAGTTGTAAAACTGATTAGTGGATCAGTTCGTTGATGGAGTGTGAAGGCTTTATGGTCTGATAGCGACACTCTATGTATTTTTGGCAGACTGGAAATGCGACACTCCTTGGCCTTTTGGCCATTTCCTTTACTTGAGGGCAATCTTCGGGATTTGTAAGACACTTTCGACGTTTGGAATACACCTTTGGGAGTTGTAGGACACTGTCTTTACCTGTAGGACACCTTCGGCTTTTTGTAGGGAAAGTGTCGCATTTTTTGCTTGTCAAAAAACCCGTGTAAAAAAATAGTGTCGGGTTTTTTTGCCTTTTTCGCCTGTTGAAAACTGCATGTAAAAATGCGGTGTCGCATTTTCGCCTTAATTGTCGCCTGTCAAAAACCCTGTGTAAAAACAGTGTCTGGTTTTTCGCATTTTTTGGCTGTCATAAAACCCGTGTAAAAACACAGATCGTAGCGACAATTAGTTCAAAAATGCAGAATGTTTAAAAACAATTCATTTTCGGCAGGTTACATTTGAGAGAGTAAAAATTTAGAGAAGGAGGGGTGTTGGGATGAGTAGGAGTTAGATTGAATTCCAACAAATCCACCCCTTGGACTTGAGTGAATCCTTTAGCCACCAGCTGTGCTTTCCATTTTGCAATGGAACCATCAGAGTTGATCTTCTTCTTAAAGATCCACTTGTTGTCAATAACTCTCTTGTGAGTGGGGAAGTCGACCAGTGTCCAAGTCTGATTCGTCAAAAGTGAGTTGTACTCGCTTTCCGTAGCTCCTTGCCACTTCACAGCATCTTTGGAGTTAATTGCTTTGTCTAGGCTCTCTGGTTCTTCTGATGAAGTCCAAAATGATTGAGACGCATACCTCTCAAGAACTGTCTGAGTCCGTGAGGATCTACGGATGTTGGGTTGATCAGGATGTGATAATGCTTCTTCTTGAATTTCTTCAGATCTGCTCGAGCTAGCTTGGTCTGGTTTGATGACAGGTACTGTCGGCTGCTCGGCTTCTGTAGCTGTAGCTTATGTAGAAGGAACATTAACATTGAAAGAATCCATGCTACGTAAAATAGGATGAAATGACATAGCATCATTTATCGATGGTTGTTTAAAATTATAGTATGTATGCTCTTGAAATATTACATCCCTACAGACAAATACCACATTGGTGGATGGATCATAAACTTTATAAGCTTTATGTTCATCAGGATAGCCAATGAAAATACATTTGTTTGTCCTATGATCCAGCTTCTTCCTAGCTGATTAGGAATGTGAACAAAACATATACAAGCAAAGATTTTTAAATGACTGACACTAGGCTTGTGCCCGTGCCAAACTTCATGAGGAGTCTTGTTGTTGATGGCTTTGGTGCTGGATCTATTCTGCACGTAACCGGCTGTGGCAGTAGCTTCTACCCAGATCTTCGCAGTTGCGACCAAAATTTCTACAAGCTATCATTTGCTCATACTGAACACAGATCTGCGCTCTAAACTATAGTTTTGGCCATTCAAAACTCGTTATTCATAGTTTTTTGTCGTTTCCACTCTTTTTTATCTTTTTCACCATTTTTTCCACTTTTTCGCCCTTTAACTATCACTGCTAACATGGCCTCCTCATCCTTTGAAGACTCTGGCACCAAGCAGGTGATCCAGTGTGAAATCCCCTCAGCCACACAAATTTGGCCCTTACCCTCTAACGCTCTAATTCAACCATGGCTTCAGACAGCCGGCCCACTTCTTGAGGCAATGGGATTTTTCCCAACACTTTTCCATTCTGAGATTAACATGGGCCTCACCCATCACGCTTACGCCACTTGGGACGTGTCGAAGACACACTTCCACTTCCTGTACCAAGGTACCACACGTACAAGGTCAGGATTAATGCAAACTTGATGGTCACCATTCGCATTATGTCCGATGACCGTCAGCCCATCTCCCATCGTCAGGCCAAAACTCTGATCAAACCTTTCATCACCCAAACTGCACCAGAAATTCCAATCCAAACGAACAATGGTTACCTGATAGATGCTATCACAGAACCCGTCATTCAGACGGCTGCGCATTCGTTGAACACTTTCTGGTTGTTTCAACATTTCGCAAGGACAGAATCCAGTCCAAGCTACTGAGTCAGATAGTGGAATCCTTTCTGGCATTCCATGGCCCCTCAGTTGTGTCATACGACTGGCATAGCTTCCTCATTCGTGAACTAACCACCTCCATCAAACCCAACAACCGTGAGCGTATCGCAGCTGGCCCCTTGTTGTGTAATTTTGCCTGTGCACTTCTCGAGGCAAAAGTGCACGATTTCCACTGCTCAACCCTTTTGTCTTCCCTCGTGCCGCACACTAACCTCTATCCGCCATCTCAAGCATCCACCTCCTCCCAACCTGCAATTTCGACACAACGGCCATCAAACGAATGCATGGCACTGCCTCTTCATCTTCATCTCCACCTACTACCCGAAGACACACAACCACCACTACACTAACCACTCCATCAACCATTGCCACTTCTTCTTCCGTACAACCCTCCGCTGCTGTCTCTGTTGACACTACCCCTCTCTCTGTTTCATCCACGACTGTTTCTGTTCCCATCCCCTTTTCCTCTATTGATACCACTCCCATTTCTGTTCCGTTATCAGTTGTCTCCAGGCACTCTGGTGTGGATGCAAGTCATCAACTCTTAACCCCCATGCCAGACCATTTCTGCTCCATCCTCGCCTTCCGTACTCCACACCACACTTCAGTTCCCCTCTGTTCCTCCCATTCTCCCGTTTGGACAAACCGTCCTCACCCCATTTTCCACTTTTTGCTTCTCGCACCCCACCTATTTTGCCACCAAAGGTTGTCGAGGGCAACCAATCGTTGCCTGATGACGCATTTGTTCAAACAATTTTCATACCATCGCCAAATCGGGCTGATCTCACCGCCCTAGATGACATCAGGTCCAACGAGAACCTGATTGAAGACGATGACGACGGAACTCCAGAGGTCGGCGGGGCCGATACCACACAAGCCCCTATCAGTGCTAGTGTACCGGTTGCTCCAACTGACTTAACGACGACGTACCAAACTCTGGGCAAATACATCTTGGAGGCAATAGCAACCAAGGCTATTTTGGAAAGTAGGGTACTACACCTGGCAACAAGCAACACACAACTGCGAGCGGAAGTCACAAAGCTGCAGCACGAGCTGATTCTAGCTCAACAACATGAACAAGAAGGGCACCGAGAGATTGCCAAGCTGCAGCAGAAGGAGGAGGGCCTCAATCTATACATCCAAAGCCTCTTCAAAGTGCTGACAGAGGCCTCCACAACGGTGTGGGAGCTTCAATCCGAAGCGTCCCAACGGCTTGCTCCCCTACAAGCGCAACTACAAATTTACGAAACAGAGAATACATGTATGGGGGCGAAAGTCAAAGCCCTACAAAGTGAAAAGCTCGTCTGGTTAGCTCAATCTGCACCAGACTCAAGGCCACTATCTGAATCCAAGATGAATCTCTTTAGGCTTCAGGTGCAGGTATATAGCCAACATTAAACAGCTACCAGGCAGAGTTCGATAAATATCAGGTAAGCGCAACTCACGAGCTCACCCAGGCCAAACAACCCCTCAAGGCTTGCCAACAGTACATGGAGAAGAAAGCCCAGCCCACCCCCGTGGTGATTCCACCGCCACCCATTTTTGAAGCTACACAGGCCAGTACGAGCCAAGACCAAAGCCAGCAAACAGCAGGGAGGTTTAGTCAAGATCAAGGGTCCGAAGGCCAAGACCAAGGACCAACAGATACGGGTGCTGAGATGGACCAAGGCCAAGGCACAAGTACCAGCCAAAGCCAAGAAGAAGGACATGCAACATCATCCAGAGGTTCGCCCACCATATCTGCCAGTCGGGCCTTCCGAAGACTAAAGTCTGTGGAGGAGAAAATAAACGAATTCCTCGCAAAGTATCCCCATGAGTAATCAAGAGGCGGCTCGAAGATATCTTTTTCAACTCAAACAATAAAGGGCAAGGAGCTGCAAGCATTACCCGCCCTCCAACCACAACCAGAGTGGCGTCAGCAGCTGTTTGAAAGAGACCCTGTGGCCATCAAGGCCTATGTGACAAGTCCGCAACAACTACGGGTGAACGCGCACTTTATGCCATGCACACGACGATCCAAATGGGCGGAATGCGGCACCCCTCTGGACAAGATCACAATTCAAATTTTCAATTGGCCGATCATTCCATCAGAGTACGGTTGGAATACGGATGTAGATGCCAGAAGGGCTCTCACCATATTCGCCAATAACTACTTCAACTGCCCTAATCCAACAGTCCGCGTGACAGTCACTTACGTGCGGGACTTCGAGCATTTAATGGGGATAGAAACTAAATGGGACAATTCCCCCCCCCCCCCCCCCCCCCCCCCCCCATATTCTTTGATCTTAATAAGGTGCTAGCTTCCGACAAAGTCGAAGACCAACTGCCAGTCGCTCGTGTGTATTACCGAGCCGCCCTTCTTGGCGATCCCTGGACGCGCAGATTCCAAGCGTGGGTCGACCAAGACTGGCTGACAGGAGTCCACAAGTCCCTTCACACGCCCAAGGACTTGAAGAAACTGGACCACCTCAACTTTATGGAAGACGTCACGGGCTACCTGATCCAACAAAGGTGGGCCAAGAAGACTCTTTATTGAACCGGCAGAGTGCCGAGGGACCGGCACTAGTTCAGGCCGTGGGTCCTGTTGGTAGTATTCCCAATGAATTGTAAATAAATAAAATCGACTAATAAAATGTGTTGCGAGGGCATGGCATCATGCGCGCAAAAGCCCATGGCCCAATGAGCACGCAAGCTTAAGTTGTAAATAAAATAAAATAGACTTGGGCCTTTGAATTAAAATAAAATTAGAGGCCCAAAGTCATTTTTAGACTTAGAGATTACTTTTTAGAGTTGGGTCCAAATTGGGACTCACATGAATCTTGTGAATTCAAACGTACTTTTTGTGGACCCTTGGATCAAGTTGGGTCCAAGATGAATGGATAAGATCACTGTAAATATTAGCTAATAGGATTTGGGGGCAAGGGCCTTCCCCATTTTATAAAGAGGCACCATTTGTACTCTATTTTCATGCTTAATAGAGAGGAGAAGACTCTATCATTTTGAGAGCTCAAGCATCCTCATTTGCTAATCACTCTTGCTTATGCTATTGTTGTGGTCTGCTTGTTATTTCTATTTCCCATGCTTTTTGTTTATGCTAGTTAAGATTTTTCCATAAGCAATGAAATTGAGCATTTGAGCTAACCTCCATCTCATCTCTCTCTCTCTCTCTTTCTCTCTTCTCCTTCTTCTTCCTTTTCTATTCTATCCTTTCTCTTCACCAACAATCATGATGAAGTTAGTTAGGAGAGTAGAGTTAGTGTGAGTAGTGTTAGCAGAGGTAGAATTAGATAAAGAGTAGGGAACTAACTAAAAGTAGCATCTATGCATAGTTAGGTGCCTATCCAGTGAACTAACCTTTTTTGACAGGCGAGGGGGCTATTACAACGTCGGATCGAAGACCCTACAGTTGGTGCTTCTTACAGGATTTGATGATTCATAGGTTTGAGCTGGATTTTTTCAGAAAACTAATAAAGTTTTGCAGGCTTGTGTGAATCAGTAAAGCCATGTTATGATGGTATAAATCACAGAAAAGCCTATGTGAGTGAAGGATGAGGCAACCTGCAGGACAGTGTTTTTTGTAAATCTTGGCAGCAAATACCCTGTTTTTTGGGTTTAAGAAATATTATGACTGTAAAAGTTGTAAGAATGAATGCTTATGCTTTTGTGGAAGCAGAGTAAGGCTAAGCAGCTGAAATGCGGCTTGAATGTAGCCTCTTCCTACTAAAAAACAGCAATAAGGATGTTTTTTGTTTCAAAGTAAAGCTAATGCATGTAGAAACGTTTGTTTCCTACCGAAATGCAGGAGCATTGTAAAATAATTGTTTAAGCGCCCAAAATGCATCAAGAATTTGCAAAAACAGTAGAAGGAAAGCATTCAAAGCTTCAAGCGAATGTTACTACAGAAAACTATGGAAAAATCAATGGTTGGCAGCGTCCAGAATCGTGCTCCTCCTAATCCATATAGAGCATCCTCCACCCTGCTAACTTCTTGGAATGAAAATGGTGTTTATGGTGGGGCGAAAGAATGTGGGAATGGAAAATTATTTATGAAGATGGAATCTGTAAATAATTCCCAAGAACTTCATATACTTGTCTTATTTTTTCTGACACTTTGATCAGTAAGTGGAGGGCCTTCATGGCGGAAGAACCTATGGTATGGGACGTAGGCAATTCCAAATTGAAGATCTGAAACTAACTGGATCAGTTGACCATAGTATGGCCGTACATCTTCATGAAAAACTATCGGTCATAGAAACGGGTCTTTTGTCGGAAATTGGAGATATTGGTCATGACCCCTTTCAAGGATATCTCAAATTTACAAAACCAAAAACCTAGTAAGCTATTTCTCTGTGAAAGATATATCAATGAATTTCTTAACACATTAATTAACCCGATTTTCTTGTGATTCCTTAGAAGATAATTTTTTATTACTCGTTGACCTTGGGCGATGTCACAGAAATGCTTAATGGAACTGTTTTCTAAAATTGTTTTCTCTACTTGAATCTTTGAAGTAATCCTTTTCTGATTCACGGGTCAATTCTCAAGCTTGGTAATAAAGAAGATCTTTTGTTAAGTCATTGTGTTGGGACATCATTGGTATTTGCTTACAATGATGCAACACTTCTTTAGCATTCAAGATTTTTTTGGATGTTTTCTTTGAAACTTCTCCCAGGACAAATCTTGAATGATATGCACCCCTTGGAAATGCATGGCATTTTCTGTTAAAAAGGGGGAGAAGTAGGAAGAGAAGAGAGCTATAAAGAAGAAGCATCTGTCAAAGAATCCAGGAGGAATCTGTTATGGATGACGAACCTGTTTTAGAAATCAGAAACGATAGGATGATATGATATTACAGATTTAAAATTTAATATTGGTTTAAAGATTTAAGAGGGAGAAATTTAGAAAGTACTCTTGCAGTAGAAAAGTGCTGATAACAAGTCTAATTGATTTGTGTCAGAACTTGGTAATTCTATTGCAAAATGGGGGTTTGTTGAAACCTGTTCCTTGCTGGAAATAGTCAACTTTGATCTTAGTGTGCACTGAGATCCGTGGGTTGATGCAAGAGAAGAAATTCATGCTAACAATATATTCTTTTCAGTTAATCTCCAGTTGAGATTTTTTGGTTGTGAAATAGCACTCTTTAAAAAATATTCTCTCTTAGAGGATAACCAACTTACAGGATTCTCGGTTATGAAAGTGTTGTACTAAGCTACTGTCATACAGACAGTATGTTGGCTGATATTTTGACAAAGCCATTGTCTAGAGATAAACATTCTACTTGAGTAGAAATGATAAATCTCAATTGCAGATCAGATTCATAGCATTTAGCTTAAGGGGGAGTGTTGGAATTTAATCTAACTCCTACTCATCCCAACAACCCTTCTTCCTTCTCTGATTTTTACTCTCTCAAATGCAACCTGCAGAAAAATGAACTGTTTTCCAATAGTCTGCATATTTGAACTAATTGTCGCCACAATCTACATTTTTCCTCAATAGTGTTGAAATTCCATATCACACAATGGAAAAATCCCACACAATTCGAGATTTCCATTTGGACACCAATCAATGGCAAAAACGTGCTCAGAACTGGCTCTGATACCAATATAAATACCTCGATCCAAGGATCCTATTCTAGATGGTGGACAAACCAACCCAACCATACCTAGATCGAACAGATCTAGTCCCCCAAGCTATGGATCAATCACACCCTCCAAGGTCCATGCACCATTAGTAGTGCACTATGACACCTCACTAGACACCTCTGCAGCCTATATGGGCCACGTCATCCAGTTTCCCAATGACTCACTAATAGACCCATACAAATCCACCATCAAGTGTTTAGGCCTACAACCATTAATTATGACCATTTACACTTAAGGGCCCCAATTCCCTTATAGTTACAATTAACTAATGGGTTGTTGGTCTACCGGTTCCTAGCATGGATACGCTACTCGAGACCAGTCATGGGCATGACAATCACCCCCTCGCTTTAGCACCCCCCCCCCCCCTCCCACCCCACCCCACCCCACCCCACCATCAACCTTTTCCAAGCTTCTCTCCTTCGACTGCCCTTTTCGGTTCGAGGGACCCTTTGTCCTCATGAACCTTGCCTTCATTTTTCTTGATTTCTATGCCCTCCTCTCCTAGTATGATGCCTATACTCCTCTCTTTGATGAGCCCATTTGGACCTCCTCTCTCTTTCCCCATGTTGTTCCTCCCTCTTTTTGGTCCACCCATGACTCGCTTCGTCTCTAGCCTCTAAAGGCCTCTCTACTCTTCGTCAGCTTGTTCATATTCTCCCTTGTCAGATTCTTGCCTCCTCTGTTTTGTCCCACAACAAGCGCTCGCTTGTATGTCGTGCTTCCTTTTCTACGCTTGGCCTGCATTTCACGCTTGCTCCCTGGCTCATTTTGGATGGTTGGGAGCCACCCTTGGATTTTGCGCTTCTGGGCTACCGTGCTCTACACATTCACCAGCACCCCTCCAGTTTCCCAAACTTTTTCAATTTTCGGTGGTCGCTTTTTCTCTCCTCTGCCTATTGGCCCAAAAGGTTGCATACTAACTGCTCTCTCCCCATAGGGAAGTTTAGATACCTCGCTTAAGGTATCCTTACTAAGTCTTTGCCTCTGCTTGCCAAATGGCCCTATTTAAATGACCGACTTTGTCCAGTGTGCCAATTGGAGGAGGAAACTGTAGAGCACATGTTTTATTATTGTCGCAAGGATTTATGGATAGAGTTTGCCCGCCTCATTGGCCAGTGGGGATTTGCCTTACCTCTTGAATTGACACCATTCTGCTAGGCGACTCCCATACAATGGAGCACTCTTCTCTCGCCTTCTGGCATGTGTGCAAGTTAGTTGTTCTATGGAAGATTTGGACGACACGAAATCAACGTGTTTTTGAGGAATTTGCACCCTCTCTCTCACTTGTTGCCTGCTTCCGTTTTGCTATTTTCCTTTTGCATATCTCTTAGCGTTTATTGAACTGCCTCCTTGCGTGATGTGCTATGGTCCTCATTATTACAGTTTGTATAGTTGGCCCTATGGATTGATCTCACCTTGGGTTGCCATCCTTTTTTGTACTTGTACATTTGTGAAAATATACTAGTATCATTGAAGTTTTGCAAAAAAAGAAACCAAAATATAGCATGTTATTGATAGAGAGTCCTTAGATGAAGGCTGATATCTTTTACACGAGAACGAAGAAGAAAGATTGAAGTGTCTTACCCATAAACTCCACGAATAGAAGATAACCAAAATATTGGACATTGTTGATGGATATTCAAAATATGGAGTGTTAAATGATGGTTGATACCTTTTACACGGGTAATGAAGCTATGCATATTAGAAGGTGACTCCAACATAAGTTCTTTTGTGGGTAGTATAGCCATTTCCTTCCAGAATTGTGGTACATGTATGCTAGTGGCATGTATGAGAAGATGTACACTATAATGCGCTATTGTATAGATTATTCATTCGATAGTCATATCTGGTGTTGTGCGGGGAAGCAGAAAGATCATCACCACTGGAAGAAGTCTGAGCGCATTTCGGATCAAAACAACCAACCAGAGATGCTGAAACTGATCGCGTGTCACGTTGGACAATGCAAGAAGTGCGCTACCTCCCCATGATGAGAACCGAAGGCCAATGCTCTCTATGGACACAAGCAGTGCAAAGAAGGTGCCTTCAATACCCAACGGGCATAGCTTGGCACATAGCACAAATAGTGGAGTGTATTTCAGCTGATCTGTTGCTCGTGAGAAGGTTTCATCCGCTAGGGCAAAAGCGGGATTGGATATTCCTAACTTCAAGTTGAACTGAGTCACCAGAGCAAAGTCCAGCATTCCAAACACGGAAATGATGATTTGCACCCAGAACAAAAGCCATCGAAAAGATATTTGCCTTAAGAAGTTTCGGTATGTGAGTACTCCCACAAATGCTCCCATTGAACCCAGTGCGTAGACCAGTCCAATAAACTCCTGTATAAATGCAAAGATTAGGTCAGTCACGCTGAAAATCTATTACGTTGTATTCACCATAGAGGAAGAAGATGAAACTAATATAATCAAAAGAGGTTAGGAGTAGCAGCTTTACCACGGACAAAGATAACCCGGAAAATGCGTCTGTGTAGAAATAGAAAAGACCCTCAGAAATGTCAGGGCAGACTGCCCAGGAAAGGAACATGTATAGAGTAGGCATCCAAATAAGTGGGCGTTTAATCGTATTCCACATTTTGTAACTTGCTTCCAACATATTTTTACGCACCTGTAATCACAAAGACGTATACATGCGCTAAGTATCACACCTTCCTTCTCAACCTATGGTGTTTCACGTACCATACCATCCATGGGCAGATTATGAGTTTACCTGGCTATCTTGCCTGCGATACTTGGGTAATCGCTCCTCTTGCAACAGACAACCAAGTGCGATCAGAAGCATTGGTGGTACTGATAACAAGCCAAGTGATCCCTGAAAGAAGGAATACATAATTCACTTTATACTTCAATTTTTGCAGACCAATGATTGTACTAATATTTTAGGAGCAAATGTACAGATACAAGAATGCAAGAGGCACACCGCAATGTTTACTTCACTATATCCAACATTGAATCTTACTTGCTTATGTGGCTACCAAACAGTAAGAAGAAGAACTCAAAGGCATTAAGCTTAACTGTATCCATTCTGTCATATGTCCTCAAAGGAAGGCCGACACACATCCCTATAGAAGAGGGAAGGGGACAAGTTATCTGTAGCAGGAGGGACAAAATGTAAAGATCCAGAGAGGAAGGAGGTGATTTATTAGTATGCATAAAGGAACATGAACATGGGGATCAAAGGCAATAGGACTACAAAGAACCATCAGGCTCACGAGGAAGAACAGGATGTTTATTAACAAAATGACCCAGACTTTACACAAACAAATCAAGAAATCAGGCAATCCTATGAAATGTACCTTCAGGACATGACAGAAAAAAAAACTCAACGGTTACATTCTCTGGCATAAGAGCAGTAAGGTTCAAAAGAACACCAGCCTCAATGTGGACGGAGGATTAAAAAACTTATGAAGCAAGAATGCCTAACATCCTACCACGACAAAACAAAATGTGCAAGAAAAGGTAATGGAGTCTTGGGGGAAAATATAGGATATTCTTCCAAAACAAAACTTTTAAATCATCAATAGTACCAATTAGTAAAGTATTAACATAGTGAATAATTAGAAAGAACTCATTACATATGAGAAGGAAAGTTGGCCCAGTAGATAAGACAGCATTCAAAGAATCCTTTTCCGGCATATAAAACAAGTAAAATCCTCTGCGACAACTTCCAACTCTACTTAGCATTACAATATTTCGGTTTCTAAGCATCTTATAATGGCATCAACACTAGGCAGTCTACCCCAAAAAGAAGTGACTACCGAAGATTGTTGCAAGATGAAAAGGAGAGTTGCATGATAGATAGGATCAAGAAGTACTATAGCAGTGTCATCTTATCGTACAGGACTACAGTCTTGTGGAATCATATCTCCAGAATGCTTTGTGATTCCCTTTGAAATGGCGACAAGTGTAGCATCCTGCCTTGATCTGTTATTACTGTCCCTCCCTGTTAAGATCAGCATGCCTAATATGCAATGTCATGTCCTTAAATACCAATCTTTGATTTTCCATATATTGAAATTTGGAAGATAATGTTCTTTAGTACCAGTACCAATGTTTGATTTTCCATTCAACCTGATAGGACTTACATCTGAGACTGGTAGATGGAGTGCAGCAAACTCCATTACTTCAGTCAGGTTCTGTTCCAGTTTTGTTCTTAATTTGTTCCTTGAGTTATTTCTTTTCTATTGATTTTCTTCCAATTTTCTTGGCTTGATATTCAAATAGATGGCAAAGTAAGAGAATTTTTGTACTTCGACACTCATGCAAACAACTATGAGCTTTTTCAGACTCGAAGACAGAGGGCAATGGTTGAATAAGACAAATAAAAGTGTTATAGGCTAAATACGTTCAGTTAACTATTTGGTTTTGCTTCAGAAAATTTAAGGAAAAAAAGTTAACAGGAGACGTTCATAGTGAGGCACCGTGCATTGTTTGCAGAGTTCTACACGAGATCAACTTTGGGACAGTAATTGTTTGTGTGTAGCTCCAACTACGATACAAAATATGTCTTTTGTTCTTTTTAGGGAGGTAAGGCTCATCATTATCATCCTTAAGAAGAAAATGGAAAAACTCTTATCTTCAAAAGTATCATGTTGGAATGCAATAAGCTGGTATCTTCTCTATTGGAAATATGCGGAAAGTCTCACCAGGAGAGGGGGGCTTAATGTTTGGGAGCATTTTTTTGTTGATTGAGTCAAGGGAATTGATCCTTGATCTTACTCATCAATTTAATGTGATACAAGGAATAAAACTTTCATTAACTATGTATATGAAGCTGTGCCTCCTTTGTTGATTGATTTAAGGATATTGATCCTTGATCTTGCTCATACATTTGATGTGATGCACAAGAGAAAACTTTCATTAACTCTGCACATGAAGTTGCACCTCCTTTTTATACTTACATGAGCCCTGAATATTAGAACATCCCATTTTGTTAAAAGTAGAGGTCCATTGGTACAATGATGTTGAAAAAGCTCTCTTATGAATACGCCTTTGAACTTGGGGGGACTAGAGAATTGTAGTGACTTGCAACATTTTCAGAAGGTTGTCTACAACATAGTGGCCCGTTCCAAAATGAGGTAGAAACTTCTCCACTATATATCAATAAAATTCGAATTATGAAAAAAAAAAGGTGGTCTAGGGCTTTCAAAGAGATGCCTTTAGGGGCCTTTAGGGATAGGAAAAAAACATGAAATAATGGTGAGCCACAAAAAACATTAATCAACAAACTAATTTATAATAAATGAAATTTAATGAATTAACAAAAAACATGAAACAATTTATAAACCATGTAGAATTATTTACAAATACATCTTATCCTTCGAACTTATGAAGACATAAGCATAAAAACCACATCATTAAAATAGCAATTTTGAATGCATAGCTAAAGGTAGTTAATACATCAATAAAGAGTTGTGCATTCGTTGTACGCTAATACGTATGAGAAAACAATGCATGTCTGATCAAATAGTACTAAAAGTAAAATTTTAGGGCAAGAGGTCGTCGTCTGAGCCTAAGCAAGAACTCTCTAACATCCGGCGAGGGGACCACTTGCTGGCCAAGCTTGCATCTACCTCTACCTAGTATCTCTAGCAGACTAGCTCCACCTGACGCCTGATCCTCTACGTCTGCCCCTACCCCTGCCCCTAGGTCTGGGTGGTGCGGTGGATGTTTTGGGGGCATGTGCTGATGGCTCCTGATTTGACCTCATATTCAAGTCGGCTAAGCTCCGCCTGCTACTGGATCTACCAATAGTCCTAGCTCATACACTGCTAGTGGTCCTACCATCAGAAAATCCCTCTATGCTCAACATGGGGTCCAACAATACATCCAACTCTGCATTGTTTGGCTTGGCTTGGGTCTCTGCATTTGGATTAACAAGTCATATACCGGGAGGGGTAGGCGAAATGTGTGTGAAGTCAAAGCCCATCACCTCCTCTTGCCCATGGTCCACATCCTATGATGGGCATGCAAACTGATCCTCCTTTACATCAAGGACACAAGGTCAGTACATGCCAAAGCAAGCACATTCATAAAGCCAGTAAGCATTACAATTATACATTGCGGTATCTGATAACTTGAAAACACTCGATTTTTGTACTTGAGTAGGTTCAGTAGATTGTGATAGGGTTGCCACATCAGGATTACCCTGGTCGGCGGGCGGCTCTAACAGCAGGGGTCCTGGTGGCCCTCTCCAGTGAGTCATCTCCTCTGGCATAGCTGGCTCTGTCCCATCCCCAGGAACCATGACACAATCGTTTAGGTTCACCTGCAGGATGGAGAGACGCACCCCCCAATGTGGCAAAGTAATTTGTCGTTGGTGTTGTAGAACACCAACCTCTCACACTGCTCCATTGATAACTTGTTATATTTTTTCATGAGAATAAGCGTGCCATAAAAGTCTGTGGAATTTAGAGCAAGAGATTGTACAGCCTGTATAAAGTCAAAAAGTGTGGGCAATAGAAAATTCCAGTCATGAAGTATTTATTACCAGTCTGTTAGACTTGTGAAAAGATTTTTTGGTAACCTTAATCGCTAAGCTCATTTGGATCGGCATGACATCCTCACTGTAAGTCTCCCATTATGGCTCTGCCCAACACCCCTCACCATAATTTATGGTAGTTTGATCTAGTTGAAAAATTTCTTAGCAAACCAATGGCTTCAAACTTCTCAAAACAATATGAAGATTTACAACATCCACATGGGTTAAAATGAAAAACTCTTGAGCTATTTTGCACTTTATAACTTGTTAGTTAGGGGCGTGGAAATAATTAATCTAAAGTAGGTACCTGAGCCCCAAAAGCGCTGATTGCAAATCCGCTCAAAGAATATCCCACCAGTCTGCCCAACGAATGGCTCATGTAACGAAGGCTCTGAATATCTGCTGCCAGATCTGGCCGATCCCGGCTTTTCTTTGCGGCCAGTGCATCAATTGTCACCTCTGCAATTGCTGAGGAGGCTGCCGAGGCTACCAAGAGTGTCACTACTAGGGCTGCAGGCACTTTCCCTCCCAACATAAAGGTTAGGTATGCCATCACACCAATTCCACCTGCAATAGATTTCATGCTTAGTAGGCTGAAACTTTAATCAGATCTACATTCCATACAGCAATTTTATCTATTCCCAAACCAGTTTTATCCAAAATTTTACATTGAAAGATAGTTTGAACAAGCATTTTGAACAGCTTTTAAGCTTTGCCACTGTCGGTATGCTATCATGACGATACTCTTGAAGCTGATAGCAACACCAACTGATTCAAATGTCCAAACTTGTAAATGCAAACTTCTGGAAAAATCAACAAAACATTCGGAAACATTTTTCAAATCGTGGGCTTTTCAAAAAATTTAAAATTTTCACTATACCATATAAGAAAGTGCTTATTAGGTGTGTTAGACAATCTAAAGAAGGAGCACATTAGGGAACATAAGGCCATGAACATCCTTTGGATATCGTTGGAGATAAGTGCCAGATAAGCCACAAACAGATAGATTTTTTTTTTTTTCAAAACAACAAAGCTAATAAAGAAGGTTCCAAACACATTTGAAACGTGAGAAGAGCTTGTTTGGTTGCTACTATGTCTGATGTGTTTCTTTAATGTAAAAGTCAAAAAATGCCAGAACTATTTTTATAATCAAAAACCTTTTTTTGTCATTTTTGAATGTGCGCAGCAAAAGTACTCGTGATCTTCAAATCACCTTGTTTTTATGATAATCACTTTATTTCTGATTTAAACAAAATGGAAGAAAGTCTAACCTGAAAGTATGAAATAAGGCCGACGATAGTAGCCGGCTATGGGAACAATATCTGTAAGCAATCCCCAGATAGGCTTTATGTCCAAGGGAATTCCAATGATTCCGTGATATGCTTGTACTGCAGAAGGTTGAGCAAACTGCACGTCCTTCCAGTAATAATCTAGGGCGACTTTATGTAAAGATCCGCCTAAACCTTGACTTGTACCATATACAACTATCACTCCAAAAACGAAGTTGATGTCAAGTTCATTAGCCATCATTGACATCCATGCAAAAGGAGCCCAAATAAGTCCCAACAGCGTGGAAGCAAAAGATTGATCTCTTGCATCTTCGTCTTTGTCTTTCGGAAGCAAGACAGGGCAGAGAGGTGTTGGATTCTCGAGATCGTTTTCGGAAGCAGGGCTTGATTTCACCAGAACACTTATAGAGTGTGCGACAGCGACGGATTCCTGCATACATGTCAATAACTTGACAATTTACCTTCTCCTTCGGACTGTATTTAAACACATAAACACATAAGTATGCAAGTGATAGAAATAAATCTCTCCCGTTTATCTGAATTGAAATGATGTACTGTAGTTCATACCTTTGGTTCGGAAGGAAGGAGCCTCTCGGCCAAGGCATGCTGCTGTTGCTCGTCGAAGCTAGTTGCTCCCATGTTGTCGAGTTCTTTGATAACTCTTAAGAAGCAAGGTAACTCCGGAACAGCCTAATTGGCATCGGACAGCTTCAACAATTTCTATAACATCCTTCCACCTTTTGCCGCAGTGATGTTCCTGCAGGGCTCTTCTAGATCCATCAGATCACCCGGACTTTTCCCAGGTCTTGCCTCAGAAATGTTCCTGCACGCAGGCTATCCTAGGTGTCATTACCAATATATTACCAAGATTGGGCCAGCAGCGCCCTGATCTTTTGCTGGTGAAACAACCCTCTCACAGGTATAGAGAATCATAGGCTAAAGAAAGGTGCCGCCACTCCCCGAATCGAGAAACTGTAAAGCGTCATAGCTCGTTCTTGCGAGCAAGAATCTGTGAACCGTTGCAGTACTGGAAGGAACTGTAAGTATGATATTCCGCAACCATAAACGGTCCAAAGAATCATATCGGGCTACAAAAGAAACAATCACTGATTTCTTCATCTTTAATGACTGCTTACACATGCGGTATGGAACTCTGTGTCTCAGGCGTCATTGCTAAAGATTCATCAGGTGCCTGATGGAGAGCATAAAGAAAACAAGTCGTACGTGACACTTCTAACGCTTCTCCAACACTGAAACCGATGTGCAAGTAAACGAAATTGCTGATTGCATATGCGGAATACTAGAGTTAGTATAGTTACATTCACTTACGAACAACAACGAAGATGGCCATCTGAAGCTTCAACGCAGCACCAGAAATATTGAAATAATAATGTACTCGTTTGGATGCAGAGTGCAAGCCATCTATGTACTTCTTGCAGCTAATGGGACCAGTGCAAGCTACGGACAATTAAAGCTGGTCTTACACCACGGGGGAAGCATAGGTGGCACAGTGGGTTACTGAAAGCTTATGAAACCTGTATTGCTTGGGAGGCGAGCATCGATATTTCATAATAAGGAGATTCCACCTTGTGTCCAATATCAAAGATGCTCTTACTGGGTTGCCATCTACCACCAAGATGATATATGAAACTCACCTAATTGCATCATTCATTTCTGTCTAGCCTTGTCTCAGCAAATTATAGGCTCTAGATGGTGGGATACATGGGCTGCACGCATGATTGGCGTAGCAAAATACAATGCAACAAACAAATGCACATTGTGTCGAATTGCAGACAAGGACATGGGCATTGGAATCTCGAGGTTACAGCCAAAAGGATCGACGCCTGCTCAGATCGTCGGAAGGTGGGTCGATCGACAACTGCCTGATTAATCTTCACTAGCCTGTACGGCTCTGTGAATGGACCCACAATGCACTGGATCAGACCTCTTCATTCATGTCAATTATGTTGCAAGCGATGGCCTCACAATTGGAAATTGAGGGTATCAGTGATCCACATTGCATAATCAAAAGATGAAATGTGCATAGAAAGCGTCAGTAAGAAGCTGGCCAACTTTCAAGAGTCCATCCAATCTCATGTGGCATCTAGACTAGCAGCGCAAGATCTACGAAAGACTGAACAATTACCTTGGCTGGATCGATCCTCTGGAACCTTGAATTTTCATCACCCTCGAGAATCGTCCTGGCTGCATCCATATTTCTTTGGCATTCCAGTGCATCAATCAATCCTGCCAGCACAAAGGCATCTGGTAATTGCACAATATCTTTTTATAGATATTTCTTCACTGTTCCTTTGGGTGCATTCAATATCTTTTTATTCTGGGCAAATAGTAAACAACCGGGACCCACCCAAATCAGAATCAAAATAAAAAATCGACCATGAATTCAAGAGCAATTAAAACATTAAGCAATAAACAATTAAAACATTAAACAATTGCAATAAGGAATAAACTCTGATCGTACTTGGATGCCAAGAGGAGTTTTGCTTTTTATTTATTTGTTTATTTATGACAATTACTTTTTACCCACTCAATAGCAGTCCTTAGGAGTGATAGCGGAAATGTGGCATTACATCATTGGTTGAGAAAAGTTTATTATGTTTCATAGTGCAGGATTTTGATATTGAACATCCATCTCTCTCCTGCTAAGTCAAGTATTGTTAATTTGACGGTGAGGCTTTCTAATTTGTTTTAATTATAATAGATAGATATTTTGCAAGTTTCCTTAAATGGATTTATCTATTAAATGTGTCATTAAACAAGGTGCAAACCAAAGGGATTGGCTTGAGTTGGTTAGCTTGACATCCAAAGTTTCTTTGATCTCATGTTTGAGCCTCCCCTTGGAAACCAAGAAGCATTATACAAAGTGCAAAATGATTTGCAAAATGACATTGGGAGCAAAATTATGGACAAGAGTTTTGAATTGGAGTACTTTTCAAGGCAATTTTTGTAAAAGAGAAAGGTTTGATAGTTATAATTCAAACATGCATAAAGTTTGATTCTAGTCTTGTGATGGTCATTATTGAGTATGAGTGATCACCAAATCTTATTCGTAGTTATCATATGCATTAATTGGTAGCAACATAAAAATAAATTTCTCTTCTCTTGCACAATGGTCTAAGGGCGTAAAGAGCAAAAGACCATTTGATACATCGAAAAGCCCATATCACAAAAGCTTATGGACATTCTCTAGAGATAAAAATAAGGCTAGTACCCTAAGCTAGAGAGGCAACTAGTTATAGGAGGGAGCATGTTTTCTAATCAAAGCATGTTGATTGGAACCTCTAAGAACTTTAGTTTCTTGTAAACAAAAGGCGTGTTGTGTTTTTCGAAATTATAGATGAACCGATTAAAATAGAAATGTTTGATGCTCACATTAAGGCTTCTTAAATTCATAGATTAAAAAATCTTATTTATTTCATTTCATCTGGTATAGTGCCTAGTACTTAGAATGAGCGAGAGGACATGTCATCTATTTTAATGAGCTCTTCTTTGCTAGATGTGTGGGTATCTTTCCAAATTCCAATCTAGCTTCAGAGGTGGCAATGGGAAGGGTTCAAGATAGGATAGGGTATGGGCTCCAATGCTACCATGCTTCTCATCATTTGGCTTGTTTTTGCACCTATAGCAAGAATTAAGTAATCTTTTCAATGTAGGATTAATATCTTTCTGTATTTGTAATGCTAGTCACTGAATTATGTAAACCAAGACCTACATCCCACTTTATTTTGTTAGTTGTTTACATCACACTTAGCATTGGTACTGAAACTATACTGGCCACATGTACATCTTCTAAATTAGAAATTATGGATCTTCTTAATTTCACAAGGTGCATTTGTTGAGCCTTTGTGCATGACTTAAATAGTTGAAAGGAATATTTCATCAATGTAGAATAGTAGATTGAGTATAGTCAGTAATTGAGTGTTTACTTGAATCTGAACCTCTACAAATCTCACTTAAGGATGATCAAAATGATGTACTATAATGTTGGCCGCCGACGTGTTGAGAACTTGGAGTGACTTCATGGTTTGCAATAATAGCTTTAATGTCTATAGAAAAACTGCTATCGACTTCATTGTAGTAAGTTGGAATAGGAGGAAGCAAAGAAGAAGAGCTCTCCATAGGTGAAAAAAAAAAAGTTAGACAAAAAGTGCAAAGCTAAATTTTATTAGGTGGTTTTAGTACCATGCTCAACATCCAAAAAAAAAAAACTAATCACAAACACAACAAGTTATAGTTGTTGGCATAGAAGACTATGCTCATCACATACTTCAATTATGAGGAGCATGTTGTGATGCATAGTAAAATTATATTGGAAAGCAATAGAGCAAGCAAGCATAAATTCAAACAAAAAAAACTAATGAAATGAGAATTGGGCTCTCATGTCCTTAACAGACAAGTGTTTAGAGTTTTGGTTTGACTTTAGGCATGGGCTTACTCCTCTGTCTTCTCTACCACCAAAGAGCCAAATTTTACATTCTCCGTTCAATTCCAAATGGAACCTCTCTGACTCTCCTCACCATTGGAAGACTAGTCTATTTTGTCGTTCTCATAAAATCAGAACTGGCAAATTTAGAATCTTCTCTCTTAGAATTCTTCAAATCTCTCGTCTTGTGCGAGCTAGTTATAGAGGTGATGTATCACATGTCTATTCTAAATGCAAAATTCTAGATGAGGATGTGACTCACTTGTTCTTCTATTGCTATGCTCCGTTGTGGAAATCTGTGACTGATCATTTTATTGTGTGTATTTCATGTCAGATGCAGGAGTTTCAGCCACACAGATTTACTGCTAAATGATATAGCCTTTGTTGATATTAAAGTTAATGCTGTTTGGAATTGCATTAGAGTCATTACTCTATGGAACATTTGGTTAGATAGGAATAGTAGGGAGTTTGGGAACAATGACTTTGTTATCTCTTCCCTACTCCTTTTTAAAGAGGCGGATAAACTTATGCTTTTACATCTACCTAATGACTTAGTAAAAATATTTGTCACTTGATCTTCGGAGTTACAAAAAACTAGATCAATGGCACCATCAATAATTTTCTCTTGAACAAAATGATGATATATCTTAATATGTTTGGTTCGAGCATGTAGAATTGGGCTTTTAGCAAGGTGAATGCAGCTTTTGTTGTCGCAATATACAGTTGTAGCATCCACCTGTAATTGATCCAAATCTGTAAGTAATCTTCAGAGCCATATTACCTCTTGTGTAGCATTGCTAAGTGCACAATACTCAGCTTCCATCGAAGATAAGGCTATTGTTTCCTACTACTCCAAGAAATAGCAATTGTACCATAGCTAAATGTATGACTGCTGGTAGATCTTCTAACATCAATACTACCTGCCCAATCAGCATCTATATGGCCTACCAACATAAGTGCTTCAGATCGATCATACTTCAAGCCAAAGTTTAACGTGCCTCAAATATATCTCAAAATATGTTGGTAGCTTTCTAGTGAATTAGACCAAGTTCTTGCATGAATTGACTAACTACACCAACTGCATAGGCAATATCAAAATGTGTGTGTGTCAAATAGATTAAACTGCCCACTAACTGCCTATATAAGTATGCATCAACTTTCTCAGCTTCATCAAATGCAAAAAGTTTGGTAGTGGCCTCCATTGGAGTACTTAGTGACTTACAATTCTGCATATTGAACTTATACAATAGATCTCGTGCATACTTGCTCTGCGTAAGGAGAACATTGTCTTCCTTTTGCCAAACTTCAATACCAAGACAATAATGCATCAACCCTAAATCGCTCATGTCAAAGGTATTGGAAAGATATGATATGATTTCATCAACTAAACTCATTTACTCCATGTGATAAAATCATCGACATAGAGAACAATGAACACTATCTGAGTTTTGCCTAAGAATGTAAAGATTAGGATCAACATCACTCTTTACCATTCCCTTTTGCTTGAAGTGTTCATCAATGCAAGAATACCATGCTTGTGGCGCTTGCTTCAATCCATAAATAGCTTTGTTGAGCTTGCAAACAAGATGCTCTCTCCCTGGCTCAACAAATCCTTGGGGTTGTACTAAGTACACTTCTTCATCCAAGCACTCCATTAAGCAAGTCAGATTTAATGTCCATTTGTTGGATCTTCCAACCATAGAAAGCAGAAATAGCAATGATAGAACATATAGTTACCATCTTAGCTACAGATGTGAAGGTTTGCTCAAAATCAATACCTTCTTGCTGCTCGAATCCTCTCGCAACCAACCGTGCTTTATACTTGTTGAGTTGCCCATCCGCTCCATATTTGATTTTATAATTCATTTGCAAGTGATAGGCGTCTTACCATCAGGTTTACCATCAGGTAGCTCAACCAAGTTCCACGTCCTATTTTTTGATATGGCCTCCATTTCTGTTTCCATAGTTGCATGCCACTCCTTGTGCTCCTTGCTTCATCAAACATTTTTGGCTCTTGTGCTTTGAGTACGGAACCCATTAAGGCTAGATTCATCTCTAACCTGCAGGAGGTTTCCGATTTTTGCTTGACCTTCTAAGCGCTCCCTGTTCGCTAGATTCGGGAGTATCTCCCTTTTTAACATCACTTGTAACTGATAAGTACCATTTAGGTACTCTCTTAGAGATTTCAACATCAAATTTGCCTTTGTCCATTGGATCTTCCGCATCAAAATCCACTTCCTTTTTGACATGTACTTTCGCTCCCTCATCAAAAGGTTTTTTTTTTTTATCAAAAGTTCATAATCCAAGGTTAATTTTCTTCTTCGAGGACAAAAAAGTGTGAACCTATGGAAAATGTGCACCTATAGAAAATGCAAAATCAAAAAGAAGTTTTCTTTTTACCATATGCTCAATACTGAAGAAGGTACGCCTTTTATTTTGGGTGTTCAAAGTAAATTTCAAGCAGTGAGAATGTTGTCACCTATCGACAATAGCATTCTAGCAATGGATGCCACATTTGGAACACGTAAATTCAAGCTAACATGTTATTGTTTTGCCCTTTGCATGATATTGTTTCAATTCTAAGAGAGATGTGCTGGTCAATTGTTCACAATATTGGCATTCAAGACATTCCAAAATGGTATACTAAGGACATGAATGCTCACAAACAGTTTAAGGACTGATGACATTGTCCCATGATTACAAAAAGTAAAGGACAAGATGTGCAAATTGAAGCCTACTTGTCAACCAAATGGATTCATGTTGGATGATGTTGATTGCGAGATAAACCACAACCTGGTTTGGAAAAGAAAAACAAAAGACGTACAAATTACGTACAAGATAACGGGCCCTTCAGGGCCCGTTCTCTGACGTTATGGTCAGATGCTGTGTTTCAAAATGAAGGGCCCTCTCTCTCCCCCCCCCCCCCTCTCCCTCTCTCTCTCTCTCTCTCTCTTAACTCCAATACGATTTTCAGTGCGTCGTCTCTTCCATTTGACTACAGAAACGTATTCTCTTCACACTCAGCGCATTTCATATCTATTCATGAGTTTCAACGAATTTCAGATTTTGTGAGATTGTAGAGTCTACCAGCGCATTTCATCTATTCATGAGTTTCAACGAATTTCAAATTTTGTCAGATTGGAAAGTCTACCAGCGCATTTCATCTATTCATGAGTTTCAACGAATTTCAGATTTTGTTAGATTGTAGACATCAGCGCATTTCATCTATTCATGAGTTTCAACGAATTTCAGATTTCGTCAGATTGTAGAGTCTATTAGCAACAGTCGAGGTAGAATAAAGATTCAAAAATAGATCATCTTTCAAAGAACAAATGTCTGAACACGGCTATCAAATTTGCACTCAATCTTTTCTGAATGGCTTGAAGAAAACAGCGAGCTTCAGACAACAATGATGGCCAATTGTTGCACCTCGTTTGATATATCAGTTTTTTGATGATGGCTTCAAGAGCGTTTTCTGATGGCTTCAAGAGCAAAATCCAACAACCGGGTGGCGCTTCCCCAAGATTAGCAGGTGGTTGTCGTCTCTCTCTCTCTCTCTCTCTCTCTCTCTCTCTCTCTCACGTAACTCCAATATCAAAAGCTTAAAAGCTTGGGAAGGAACTTAGGCCTCTCTCGCAAAACGACTTTACCTTTCATTTTGAAAGTTCAAAAAATTATGCCTTTCAAAGCTGCCTTACTATTTCAGGCAGATTATGGCATATTAAGGATCTTGTTTTTTGTTAATAAACAGCAGCACCTGACCATAACGTATTGTGAGGCACCTTTTTTGCCTTCATGAAAAAGAAAAAAATGATATTACGATGAAAAAAAACAAGTGGCTTTGAGGTCATGGAAAGTCACTTCCTAGGTCATTTCGCCCCTGAAAAATACCTTTGACCGGCCTGGATTTTCCCAGGCGAAACAGCCTTGAGGGTGGCCTTCCCTTTTTTTTGGCCTCGATTTGCAAAGGCTATAATATGTGTTGAGGCTGTGGTCCATGGGAATAAAGTACTCTTTTTTATTTTTCTAGGAGACGTGGAGGATGCGACGTCCTGGATAACGATGGGAACTCCGTACGCCACTATTTCTTCCCTTTCACGCAACAACGAGAGCCTCAATTCAAGCCTCTCTGTCTGTCTGAACCAAACAATAATGCTTTAATCACAAGCTTTTTCCAACACT
This sequence comes from Diphasiastrum complanatum, assembly GCA_029204225.1. Classification (NCBI taxonomy): domain Eukaryota; kingdom Viridiplantae; phylum Streptophyta; class Lycopodiopsida; order Lycopodiales; family Lycopodiaceae; genus Diphasiastrum; species Diphasiastrum complanatum. The sequence goes on from CM055101.1 coordinate 63,485,160, forward strand.
TTTTGACAAAATGGCGACATCGACGGTCGTCCGCTTATTTCTTATACCTCGATCAATTAACTTGCCGAACGATCAGTGCTTAAACCACTTGAATTACAAAAATCGCGTGAATTTGCTGATTTTCATCCATAGAAGATTTAAACCTGGTAAGCACTTGCTATTCAAGAATTAATTAATAATTTTACATAATGAATGTTCTCCGAACGCAGCGCGCCACAGTCACATATTTTTTTTAACATGCTGAAGCAGAGCAGTTTACCCCGGTTAAGCTTAATGCATGTAGATAGGAAATGCAAATTAATGAATACGAATTTTGTATACATGAATTTATGATAACTTCATGCTTGATTAGACAACTCATGTTCGGAGATGAAGGTACCACTATCACACCATACAATTAAATCGAGAGACTAATTACATATATTCCGGTTGATCGATGGAAGCTAGGACTAAGCAACAATTGTAACATCTTATCCAAACGTTGGATAAACCTTCAAATTTAGTATTAGACAAAGCCAATGAGGACCTTTGTTTCAAATGAGTTAAGTATACCAAGTACTTTACGAAGCATCACCTCAGGGAACAGTAGCATAATGAACAGCCTAGATAGTGTCTATGATTTACTGTAAGAAGTACAAATATGCACACGACAATCCTCTCAGAATGACTCCTTAATTGTACGTTCAGATGTTGAAACAGATTAAAGTGACGACATATCTTTACTTTGTGCTTCTTCGTGAATGAGACATTGATATATGATTTGACTGTCTCACATTTTTTTCTAAACATTATCATGTTTGAGAAATTATCATTATCTTGTACACATGAAACGTACTCATCTATGGTGTGTGCCTTGTTGGAATTGTTTCTGTACAATATACTACAAGTCAATTCGTAAGGCATTGCAGAGATTCCATTATCGTAATGCCTTGTGCTCAGGTGTCCTTTGTATTTTAAGACCATCTCCAAGAGCATATTGTCCATCCAATTTTCTCTCTCCTAGGAATCTGTCGTTCTCTTTCCTCTCTCCGGTGGAATGTGCATGTGCTATGTGACAGCCCGTCATTGGCTGTCCACATCCACATTCAACCACAAACGTAAAAAAAATTTGCAAAAAAAAAACGGCAAAAAGCGGCAAAAAAAAAAAAAAAAAAAAACTGGTCCACGCGTACGGCCATACCGTACGGCCAAAAAACGAGAAAAAAAAAACAAACAAACAAACCTTCGCACAATGGCATTACATAGGGGAAGGCCCGAAGCCCTCGGGCCTTCCTTGCTGGTCGGGCTGCCCTCGGGCAAGGGCCCTCCCAGCATGGAAGGCCCTCAGGCAGGGCCTTTCCCCCCACGTAGCATATTACATTATTGATGTGGCATATTTTTACACAATCTTGATTCTATGCCTTGGATCTGCAATGTCAATATCTGCTTGCTGCTAATAATATGAGGCTCAAGCCCGCCTTTCAATTTCTCTCTTAACCATCAATGACTACTTCGTAGTTTACTACTCCCATATTATATCAACGACATCCAATAAAGTCTTTATTTTTTATTTTTTTTTGTGTGTATATGTAGAGTTACACAACTATAAGTAGGTTATACACAACATATACAACTTGGCAACGCCATCTGGGCAACACCAAGTGAGGAGCAAGCTCCTAAGATGTCAGTACGCAACGGCTGGGATTCAAGCATGTGCCTTGCCGGTTGCAGTCAACCACTTTACCCATGCACCGCGATGCGATGGACAAGTCTTTAATTTTGAAGCGTGAGCTGCTTGACTAGATCATGAATATCTAGTTTGTACTCCATGCATGAAGACACATGGAGCTTCATAAGCCTACCGCGTGTAACATGAATAATGTTGATGTTTGTTTTGGATGTATAACATTTAGCCCAATGTTAAAACTTGATGTCAAGGCTTGAAGTTGGTGCTTTATTTTCATGACGTTTTTCACAATGTTCATGGCAGAGTCATGATATCCTTACATAGAACTTGTCTTTCAAATTCCATGGTCGTGGAGTGTGTCATCCTTACATAGAAAAGACTTTTATGCAAATTTCATTTTTAAATCTCAAAGAAAAAATCGTACATTTATCATATCAAATTTCAAGTAAAGCATTTAGTAAACAAGATTGGAAGTGGCATCCTTGCATAGAAAACGACTTTAATGCAAATTTCATTTTAAAAAAATTTAATATTAAATTCCAAATAAAGAATCATACATTTATCATATCAAATTCCAATTAAAGCATTTAGTGAACAAGATTGGAAGCTTCAACTTGGAATGTAGATGGATGATATGGCTACTTCCCTACAAGTTCTTTAAGCTTCCATTGAACCTAGACAAGAATAGACACATGAAAGGTTAAATTTATAAGTTTGAACTTTGGAAGTCGAAATTTTGGAGTTAAATTATAACTTGTGCCTAGACAAGAATAAACACATGAAAGATGTAATCTATAACTTTGGAAGTTGAAAATTTGGAGTTAAATTATAGCTTTTGTGGTAGATAAATGAAGTTGGCAACTTGGCCCATAGAAAGCTGAAATTTATAAGGTTGGCAGTTGAAAATTTGGAGTAAAATTATAAATTAATTTGTGGAAGATGAATAATCCTAGCTTGGAAGTTGGCAACTTGGCCCATTGTTCAAACTTAGGGCCAAGTTCTCCAATGGCCCATGCTAAAGTGAGAAGTCTTTGAAGTTTGAATTTTGTGAATCTTAATTTCCAATATAATAATTGTATTAAGTTATAAATCTCGGAACTTGCAAAGAGTTAAAAGTCTCAAGGATGCCTCTTGTCTCTATTACAACATATATTAAGTAACTTAAGTCATGACCCTTAAATGAGAGTGTAGCACATCAAAATGACGATTTTATACATATTATATGAGTTGGTGTTGATGGCCCAAAATTGTAAGTGGTTGTCAAATATGTCCAAATTGAACTTTGAAGGGCATGACGACGAGCATCAAAATTCAGCATTGATTCATCTTATAATTCTCATCCTACTCCATGAAAATTATGAGGAGCTTCATAATCGATCTCCATAACTTCTTGTGTGCTTGTTCTCAAACATTGATTTTTGCATTTGTTAAATGATTTTTTTCAGCTTGGCAGTAAAATATTCAATGAGAAATTTGAGACGTTGCTCTGTTTGCCCTTCAAAATTGTCATAGCTTACAACTTCAATGCTAAGTAAATATATTGTACGTAGAATGACTCCTTTTGTGAGGATAGCCATCTAGGCAGCCAGCCCAAACAAGCCAATGTCACAACTTTACGTCGAGTAAAGCATTGCTTTTTACGTCCCTTCGAATAGTTGCTCTTAAAAGGCATATAGATCTCTCTTATTACCCTTTATGAGGTTCATACCCTAATAATAATGATGCTACTGCAAAGCAATGTCTCAAAAAAAAACCAATCAAAATAATGATATCAAATTTGGTAATAAATCCATCAAATGGCGATTGAAGTAGATTTGATAGTGGAGTCTTATCCACTAGATATTTCTAGATCATTAGATCGGTTTATTTATTGTTATCAACAATCAACAAGTTCAGTTTACTAGTTGTTCATTAGAAGTATTCATTCATTCTTCTTCTCCTCTCTGTGTCACCATAGGTATCATGATTACAGCTTGTGTAAAAGTGGAATTTATAGTAGAATTAGATGTGCTATTATTATAGTGTAATCAAGGTAGACTCACAGATGTATTTTTCATCATCTAGCAATACGTCTGCATTCGACAATTTGATACATGACTTGTCTTGTTCTATTGTTTTTGTTATTCATGCTATTATGATCTGAGTTCTTATAATTGGCAATGAAGCAATATTTCTCTGTCGGTCATTTTCTACAATTGTGAATGATTTATGCTAATAACAAAATAGTTTTGTTATCACATTAACTATTGTTTCTGCTATTGTTATGCCCCCAACTACTCTTGGATTGTTTTTCCTGTTAGAGGTCAGTAGGCCTACCTCGATCCGAAAGTTAATTATAATTATAAGAGGTTTTGGGCCCTCGTGTATATGGTCATAATTTATAGTTGGAGGCCTAAACTCATGATGGTGGATTTTTATGGGTCTATCAGTGAGTCATAGGGGAACTGGATGACATGGCCCAAATAGGCTGCAGAGGTGTCCAGTGAGGTGTCAAAGTGCACTTCTAGTAAAGTAGTCAATGTTTGATAGAAGACAAACTTGGACTAAGGTAGAGTTCATCATTACCAAAAGGAAAAAAAAATGCTCTTCAATTCTAGAGTGCTATGTAAGTTGGTGGCATGTATCCAAGTTAACATCGACCATAATTTCCTATATTAAGCTTTACAATGGGTCAGCACTAATCCATTAACCTCCTAATAACATAATGATGCATTTACAAATTTGGATGCTAAATATAATCGTAGTGAGCCTTTCAAAAATGAAAGTTAACATTGTCCCTTAATCGCTAAAAGCATGGTTCGGTGGTACAACATGGACTGTCAAGGACACTACCTTTTTTGGGTAGAAATACACTTTTGTATTATTATACACTATTTTCAGCTAATACTTTTGACTTGCAATAATTCTTAAACCGTACCTCGGAATATGTCATGTAACATATCATTGGAAAGTGCTTGTCAAATGCACCAAACTCCTTTGAAATTGGACTTACCACTAAAAGGTTATGTCATTTTTAATGTGGACGACTCAAAAATTTTGATTAATAAAATCCCCATATGTTTGACTTGCCATAACTTTTTAACCATAGCTCGGAAGTATGTCATGTATCATATCATTGGAAAGCGCTCGTCAAGCACTTTCCAACGCATCAAATTTCGCTAAAATTGGACTTACCACTAAAAATTTATGTCATTTTTAATGTGGCCTTACAACAATTATGAGTAAAAAAATCCCCAAAAAGCGAAATGTACTACTAAAAGGTACAATGAAAAATGGGTTCTTTTTTTGTATCACCAAAACATGCTTTTAGCCTAATGTGAGTTCATAAAAAAATGAGGAATTAACTTGAGCATATTGCAAAACGTAGAATGATTGTCGAATGACAACACTTCAGTAAATATATCCATTGTCATGAACTCTATTCTGCAAAAGATTAGAATGATCTCTCTTTCGAGTACTTTGTCACTTTATCAGCTCGATGTGCTTGCTCTGAGAATGATACGTAGGATTAACAAATAAAGCAATTGTACTCTGATTATCGCAAAAGACGAAAGTTGCTTGTAATTGACTAAGATTAATGTCTGACAATAGATGCCTTAACCATATAGCTTCTTTTGCAGCATGTGTGATGGCAATGTATTCGGCTTTTGTCGAAGATAATGCAGTCAAATTTTGCTTCTTTCTGTTCCAAGAGACATGACCTTTGTTCAATACAAAGACATATCTTTGATGTTGACTTTTTTTATATCGATCAAGGTGTACAGACCTATATCATTCACGTTGTCGTTGGTTTTTTTTGGGGTCGAGACGCTAAAGGGGAAAAAAGGGCAAGGGGTTTCTTTGACAAGCCTGTCAATAATATGGGCTATCCCAACATAGTTTGCAAGTTACTAAAAAGAGATATTTAACTTCAAGAGGTTTCCATTTTTACCCTTTGAAAATTTTGTTCCTTATACTGCAAAGGCTCAAGCCCCTCAAGAACAATTACTCAATTCTTGTAGCTTCTTTGTCGATTTTGAAGGGTTTAACAACTATTTGAAAGTTCATTATATTATCAAAATTGATGAGATCGTTCATGATAGAATCGAGTTTCGTGGCCACCATAGCAGCCAATGTGGACTGAAGGTGAATTTTTTTTCTCTTTTTTTTAAGAATGGGGTTAATAATCCCTTATCCTTTTTCAATGTTGACCTAGTAATGAGCATGTGGGTCATCTGCCAACTATGGGCACACATATTGCCAGTAGTTTCTATCTGAGTTGAGGGAGAGTCCGGGATATCCCAAGGATAACAACATTGATGGCTTGATATCCAACTATTAGACTATTTGAAACAAGTTGCCTCAACCTCCCACACTTAAACCATGCATGTAGAGGACCTTACTAGATTGATCTATGAGATCCCAATTGGATGTCAATGACCTTATTGGATTAATTTGTGAGATCTCACTTGGATGTCAATGTTGCTTGAAAAGCTTCAATAGCGCTCAAACTTTTACGCGATGTGATCATTGATGATATTTGTAGGATGGGTCTTATAACGCTTGCCCTGGATATTGTGAAGGTTGCACTTCAATTCCAAATGGGGAGAGAGGGATTAGTAGGTGCAAAACAAAACTTCCAACCATACAGTATCTACCCTTGTCCTACTTTCAGCTTAATTTAAGGAGAGTATTGGACTTTATCTAGAAAATTTTAAAAGTGAATTTACATTCTAATTCTAATGCATGAAAAAAGAAAAAAGGCAAGCAAGCTAGGATCTCCTATTGTAGACTATCCTAATTGAAAAATGCATTCTTTTGTCTTTTGTTACCCTTTTCCTTTTCTATTTTTGGATGTCCTAAAACATTTGTGACCTTCCTTTTAAGAATTTATATGGAGCAACTTATGATTTGTGATTCACAGCAACCCAATGAAGAAATATTTGTCCCTTAATGTAACTAAACCTGTTACCTTCTCCATATCCATTCAACCTTGGCATGCTTTTGCGACTTAAGTGTTTGTCCAATATTCATCATGATCATGTTTCACCTATGGGGCTTGTCCCTTCAACTTCGTGGCCCTTTTATCTTTAAAATTTTGTAGATTGTTGTCTTGAAGCTATGTGATAATTTTACCCTAGAATGTTAATTCCCCTATCTCTTCTTCCCATAGTTCATATCTACTAAATTATAATATGGAACAAACTTTGACCCAAAACTAAGTATGACATTGTAGTTGACTACTAGAAGAAATTTATTAGAGAGTTGGCATATTTGTAACATTGCTATACTTTAGGATATTTAGACATGTAGGTTTTGCACCTTATGAATCTTTTTAACACTTAACATTAAATGAGCTACAAGATATGATAACCTCCTCATGTGATGTGTGAATGCCTATTTTGTTGTCTTTTTGTACTTTGTATAACCATGATTATGGTTTGCATGAAACTATTTTAGTTGGGGTCCCTATCATACATCCCGTATATGATTGAAGTTTTTCCCTCTAGTACATTTGGTCAAAATGCAACATTATCTAGTAGACAATATTGAAAAAAGAAAGATATAAGTAGTTGTGCAACAAAAAGAAATAATCATTTTCAAGGTCTCTTGAGGTCCTTACACCCCATAAAACCCTTGGGCCTTGGTGCAAGATACACAAAAGAACATTCGAAAAGGAGAAAGACCCAAGTGTCTTAACTAAGAAACACCATGTATGAAACAAACCAAAAGATGTTGGTGAAGGTGTTAGGTTAGCGATGGTGTAGCGCAGGCATCCCAAAGGGAGCCGGGAACCACGACTTAGTTTCCCAGCCTTCATCTCTTGCCGTCCAAACCGACTTGACATACAAGCAGCCAACTCGCCAACAACGATCAGACTTAACCAACTTGAAGTTCCGACACCAACATTGGGATCCAACCTGGCGCCATGCCGAATTGGGGGTCCTGATGTGGGTGACTTCTCTCCAAGCAAGCCGCTCGATATACATCAAACTTAACCAACTCGAAGCTTCGTTACAAACGAGTAACATCCATTCCAAGCAAGCGATCTGACTTACATCAGACTTAACCAACTGAAAGCTTCGTCACGAGCGCTGGAAGCCAACCTGGCGCCACACCAGACTGGACAGCCATAAACATGTAACTTCCACCCAAGCAAGCCATCCAACTCAGCCAACAGGTTAGAGCCCGTTTCCCAAGAGCTTAACTCATTCACGTTCATGCAAGGAACACTCAAAACCACAAGCTGCGACAGATATGGAAACAACCAGTTCCTAGACCAAATGGTCCCGACATCATACCGTTAGCGCCGCGGACCGAATGGTCCCGACGGCATACCGCTGGCGTCCGAGGATACGACCCTCAGCTATGTGCCAGATCAAAAAGTTTGAAGCGGCCTTACAACTGGCGCTTTTACCGAACACTAAAACTCAGAAGGTAATCAGAGTCAGTTTGAGAAAAATCTCATTTTATTGATAAATCTGAAAAGGTTACATTTCAAGTGTGTGACCGACCCTAGTCTCCGGGGCGCTGGCATGCCAAGGCGGGCGCCAGGACAACATTCCAGCAAGGGAGGCTGAGACTTGGTTGGAGCTCGCCCTGAGTTGCAACCCGCACTCCCTTATAGTATTGGTAGGATTCGCCACCTCCCCTCATACCAAGTACTCTATCCAGGCTGGTAAAGCACGTTTTCTCTCTCTAGAAAGTCATTTTCTCTCTCTAGAATTTATTGATCCCCATGCGTCCTTTAATCATGCCTAGATCGTGTGAGGTGATTGCACGTCGATCTGAGCTCTCTGGACTTCGCTAGAACCGATTAAAGATTTTCAGCCATAGGAACTTGGCGCTGGCTGGATTCTGGTCACAGTGGCGCCAGTGACGCTGGGAGCAGCAGGGGCGCTGCTGGCACCGCGGACAATACTGGAGCCGGTGGCGCCAGAAGAAAGGCTTGTAAAGGTAACTTTACAACATCCACCCCACCTTTATAAAATCTGATGTCCTCATCAGATGTCAGATTAAAGTAAAGGTGCCTCCCGATTAAAAGTAACTATACATTTGATTTACTTGACAAAGTACTCAATTTACTGGCCACTTTTTATTAACATTGAAGCTGGCACACCACAAGTCGGAGACTCAGCTCTTTGTACTGAAAAATTACATAACTTGAAAATATCACTTTGTCTGGGAAAAGCGTAGATTTTATGTCGCTTACGTAAAACCCAAGAACCTTATTAACTAGTGACAGAGGCCTTTCTGTGAAATGTTCGCCCCTGTCGCTTCTGACTTTTGACTTTGGAACTCCTTTGAGCTCCTGATTTGTCCTTGATGCACTTTGTGTTGAGCTCCCTGAGCTCCTGATTTGATCAATTCCGCACAGGTATCACAGCTCCCTGAGCCAAAGGATTTATGGTCTGATTGCCCACTTTATGGTCCACTCCGTGCCTTGTTGCTTTCGCACCTGGATTCTCTCCTTGTCCCAGCCTGATCTTGATACTTTTCCTTTTTGGATCTTTAAGGTAGGCAAAGATTGAGTACTCCGCAATGCACCTCTCACTTAGCTTGAAGTAGCTGTCTTTGAATCAACCCAAATGTAATCATTGACCTCGTGGAGAGCCAAAGAGTCGCACCAGTTTGACGAACTATCTCTTCGCGTTCGTTTGAAGCACCATGTCCGTCGCGCAAAACTTGACTTTCACAATTCCATCACTGGTCAGTTGCCTCACAGTCAAAACAAGAAGTGTACATCTAGCTTGGCTTCAAGTAGCTCTCTTTGAATCAGACAAATGCACCCAGAGTTTGCACTAGTCCGATCTCAACATGAATTGTCCCTTAGCATCCGTTCGAAGTACCAACTCTCTCGTGCAAGACTCAACTTTCACAATTCCTTCGTTGATCAGCTACTTTACACGTAACACCTTCAGCGTACTCATTATGTCTCCTCATCGTTGCTGGTCCAGAGAAAGCCTATGACAAGCTTTCCTTTCCACAACAAAAACTTGTCAAATTATTAGGTTCAAAGTTCGCCAGTCTCCTCATGTGAGTATGACTAGGTCGCCTTGATTTTGCCCCCATTTTGATCAACTTTCATTCAACATGTGCACCAAGCGAGGGGTGTGTGTGATAGTTCCCCTCCACTTATAAAAATCAGTTGACCGGACTTAGAGTAGAGTTCTTAGACAAAAAGCCTTTCCAAGACTTTGCTTTCCATCTGCTAGGATTATGGCTTGATCTAACTTGTTGCCAATCTCTGAAGAGGGTCCTAGTCTTTCACCTTTGAGGAAAAACCCAACTGATACTGGATATCACCCATGCTCAGTGAGTTGCAGTTCCGAAAGTGGCCGTCCCAAATGAAGACCAACTGCTCCATAGAAGATCTCCCCTGAAATTGCCCTTTCCAACTTTTACTTCCTGCTTGTGTCTGGTGGGCGCTGTCGCAAATGAAACTAACCCAAAAAAAATAGGCTAGCCATCCATCCTTTGCAAACATCGAGTGTTTTGTTGCCATTCATGTACGAGTACTTGAACTGCGAATCCGCCCCACAGATTTTATAGTCGTCTTTGTTTAATGGTATCAGCCTTCAAAAGAAAGGTTCCTTCTCGAGCCATCACCTCCTTGTATCACAAGCAATCATGCAAACCAAACAAAGCACGAGTACTAAGACTCACCATGAATACATACAAGCAAGACACTCAGGCAGGTTTACTAACAGGTAACAAAAACAAGGCCCCCCTTTGAGATAGCCCTACCAAAGGACCTTTGCCTGGCCATGCCCATACAGATTGATCACAGAATCAACCCACAGAGAACACCCATCCAACTATTCGTGCTTTCACCTTAAGCAGCACATTGCCTCAGTCACGTCCCACCAACTCTGGTCGATAGCCCTTATAGCTAAACGATCGGCAGCTATCCCGCACCGGCAGCTAACCACTCGTGCTTTACACCCGAATTCGAACAACATTTTTGTATCAATGGTTAACCCGTACAGTTCGATTATGTTGCCCCGCACCCCACAAGGCACAGACCGTGCTTACACCAACCTAATGGCAGCACACTGCCTCATTTGTCCTACATGCAGACAGCGCCAGGCCCGAACCGCGAGAACTGACCGTGCTTACACCTCAAGGGCAGCACCTTCACTCATCAAGTCCCTCGTTCTGCCGACCACCCCGACCGTGGACGCACCCGTGCTTACATTGTGGGCAGCACCTTGCACAACAGTTGTCCTGATGAACCCCAAATCATGGCCATTTCTGTTGCGCCGGCGCCTCAAAGGGCGCTGAGACTTGAGCGGTTTTCCCAACACGCGCTTAAGTCTAACATTCATCCATCATGCACTTACGTAAAAGCCAACTCAGAAACGTAACAAGCTTAACCATTCAGACTTAAGAAAAACTGGAATCCCAACCAACCCGAAAGCCAACTCAGAATCCGTCCCCAAAAGGTAACCAAAGGCAAAGACAAGCCACACATGAAACCCAAGGCATAGTGGTCGCCAAACTGACCAATTGGCATAGCGACAAGCCCCATGTCGATGACAGGGACCCTTAGGCGCCAGCGACGCAAAAAGGTTGTAGTAAGGGTCCTTCCACTTGGACCAGTCCCGGAGGCGAAACCGAAATGGTAATCATCCCCAAGGATCAACTTTATTAGATTTGGAAGAGGTTACATTCATACATAGACTGACCGGTCTCGGGGCCACCAACACGTGCTGGGCATTGTGCCTGGCTCATGCTGGTAGAGGGAGCTGAGACCTGGCGACTGGATTCCTGGCGCTGGTTGAGCTGCCCAAGTTTCTGTCTGCCGGACTTCCCCTATAGTTCTGCTGTGATTCGGCGCACCCCCTCTGTTCTGAAACATAGTGCTTTCTGATAAAGCACGCCTTTAAAGACTTAGTTTTTATTTTGCTGATTAAGCCTGGCAAGCCTGGCAGAATCAGTCTGGCTCCCAGATATGGGTCCCGGGAGCCGTTCCGGTGGTAGAATCAACTTGCTTCCTGACTAGGCCATGACTCGAGCTCCAGAGCTAGCTCATGACTTGTGACTACTTGATTGGCTCACCACAGGTCGGAGGCTCAATCCTTGACGTTCTAACTTGCTCTGGGACCTTAGGGAGCGTCACCCCTTAGAGTCTTACAGGGCACGCTGAGTGCACCTGAGTCAGCTTTACAACATCCTCCCCTCGTTTGAAAAAGCTGATGTCCTCATCAGGGCCAAACTAGACCTAGAACGTATGACACGGGCTTAATTCACTGGCCTTAACAACTTTGAATTAAAAATACATTGGTTGTAGCACATGAAAAGTGTAGATAAAGTTCACTTACGTAAAACCTGTGTAAAGCTGCAAGTGATTTATTGACAAACTTAAGAAAGATACCTGGAAGTTCCTTGAACTTCAGAATGGCCATGAATGTTTATGTAGGAGGCATGCCGCCAGGTAGTGCTGTGTGTGTCGATCTGGAAAACCGGCCATTGTGTTGGTTCTTCTGCAGATAATCTGCTAGTACTTCAGGGGCTCCCTCCTTAAGTTTGTCTTTGTACTCCCAAGAAGCCTCAATAAGTGGAGCCCGTAGCCACTTCACTAGATATTCATGTTGAACGCCAGTTCGCTTTCTATGTGTCAATATTTGTTCTGGTACAAGCTGCCTCTTTGTATCATCAAGTGTCATTGGTGGGTGACAGAGTTCGTGTTGCCGATCAGATCGCTCATCTGGTTTGTACCGTTTGAGTAATGAGATATAAAACACATTGTGTATATCCAAGCTGGACGGTAGCGCCAATCGGTAAGCCACTGGGTTGATCTTCTTGGTGACATAATATGGTCCCGCATAAGGTCGAACGAACTTATGAGAAAAACCTTTTGGTAACGCAATGTTCTTTGTGTTCAGCCATAATTGATCACCTTCCTCAAATTCCAGTTCTCGTCGATGTGGGTTTACGTCAGCTGCCATACTCCTTTGTGACTGCTCTAAAAATGACTTCACCTCTGTCAGCTTTGTGTGCCACTCATTGATGAATTTCTCTACAGTAGGTACTGGTGTTTCCTGCACGCATGTAAGAAAAGAACTTGGAACAATCGGTAGCCAACCATTGTTTATCTCGAAGGGTGCCCTTCCAGTAGATCTGGTCACTTGGTTGTTATGTGCAAACTCGAGAATATCCAAGTAGTTGACCCAATCGGATTGGTCCCAAGCCACATAATTTCGTAAATATTGTTCAATCTGTCGATTGACTCGTTCTGTTTGCCCATCTGTCTGAGGATGATATGGAGTGCTGAAATTCAGTCCAGTTCCCACGAGGCGAAATAGACAAGTCCAAAACTTTCCGACGAACTTGGTGTCTCGGTCAGAAATAATCGTTCTAGGCAGGTCGTGGTATTTGAAGACACATTTGAAAAATAACCTTGCCACTTCTTCAGCTGTCACTGAACTTTTAGTTGGTACTAGATAAACTTGCTTTGAAAAGCGGTCAACCACCACATAAATTGAGTCGAAGCCTTGGCATCGTGGTAGTTGAACAATAAAATCTATGCTCACCGAATCCCATGGGTATGCTGGTACCGGTAATGGTTGGAGTAGTCCTGCTGGAGCTAGCGGTTCCACCTTCACTTGTTGACATGTCGGGCATGTTTGCACATAGGATTCAACGTCTGCCCACATACCTGGCCAATAGAAGCCTCTTTTGAGAAGTTCATACATGCGATTCACCCCTGGATGTCCGGCGGCTAGTACGTCATGATGTTCTCGCAAGACTTTCTTCCTCAGGTTGATGTTGTCTGGGACATATACTCTGCGTTGTTTATAAACAACCATTTCATCTTTCCAAGTGAAATGTTTATGAGGCTTTCCCAGCTGGAATTCGATCAGTAAGTCCTTCGCCAACGCATTTGCACCATAATTCTCCCTGATTTCTTGGAGTAGGTCAGTCACCTGAGTTGTCACTGTTGCCATCAAGTGTTCCTCTCTACTTAGTGCGTCCGCCACCACATTGTTCTTTCCCGCCGTGTGTACGATGTCTATATTGAATTTCGAGAGAAAGTTTTGCCATCGCATTTGCTTTGGCGTGAGCATAACTTGGGATGAGAAGTACTTGAGTGATACATTATCAGTGAACGCCTTAAAGGGTTTTCCTTCCACATAATGTCTCCAATGCTCCACTGCTTGAACTATTGCGACCATTTCTTTTTCATGAGTTGGCCATCGTCGCTCTACGTCACTCAATTTCTTTGAAAAATATGCAACAGGTTTTCCGTCTTGCATCAGCACGGCCCCAATAGCAAAGTTCGATGCGTCTGTATGTATTTCAAAAGGTTTGCTAAAGTCCGGTAAGGCAAGAATGGGTTCTTGAGTGATCCGCCGTTTTAGTTCTTGGAACGCTGCTTCACATTCCGGTGTCCATGTCATCTTCAGATGAGTCTTGGTCTGCTCCAACAGTGGTGCCACAATTTTGCTAAATGCCTCAATGAATCTCCTGTAAAAGTTACATAAGCCCACAAAGGATTTGATGTCATGAACAGTCTTAGGAGCCAGCCAATCCAAGATAGTCTTGATCTTCTTAGGATCCATCCGAATTCGTCCGTAGCCTATAACGTGTCCAAGGAAATCAACTTCCTCTACCACAAATTCACATTTTTCTCTTTTCGCGAACAAGTTGTTCTTCCTTAGTCGTTGAAGGACAGTTCTTAAATGTTTAATATGATCTTTGAGGCTACGACTAAACACCAAGATGTCATCGATGTACACAATGACAAATTCATCTAAGCAGTCTTGAAAAATGTTGTTCATCAACGTGCAAAAAGTGGCTGGTGCGTTTGTTAGACCGAACGGCATCACCCTGAATTCGTGACTCCCATACCGTGTTCGAAAAGCCGTTTTGTGCTCATCGCCTTTAGCTATTCGAATTTGGTGATATCCAGATCTAAGATCTATTCGGCTAAAATATCTGGCATGTTTGAGCTGGTCGAACAGGTCATCAATTCTAGGCATGGGATACTTGTTCTTGATGGTACCCTTGTTGAGCATGCGGTAATCCACACACATCCGTAGTGTCTTGTCCGCCTTTTCCACGAATAGTATAGGGGCTCCAAAAGGCGAAGCACTGGGTCTAATGAATCCTTTGTCTATCAATTCACCAAGTTGTCGTTTTAGTTTCACCAACTCTTCTTGGAACATCCTATAAGGTGCTCGTGAAGTTGGTTCTGTTCCTGGTACCAACTCAATCTTATGGTCCACTGGTCTTCGAGGAAGTAACTTAGCTGGGAGTTCTTCTGGAAACACATCGCTAAATTCCTCTAGCAAATCTGTCACCTCCTTTGGCAAGTTTTTCTGTTGTGCGTTTTTCCCTTCTGGAACCTCTCTGCAGATACAAAGAAAGCACTTTGACCTTTTCCCTTTCGCCATGCTTTTAATCACAGATGCAGCAACCAGATTTTATTCAATATCGGTGCCCTTCGCGTTCCCTCCAGGCAGAGCTTTTGTCATATAGATCTGTCCCTTGTAATCCAAAAAAACCAAGTTTGAGCTCCTACCCAAAACTGCAATACAATGTTCATTTAGCCAGGGAAGGCCCAAAATTACATCGAAGGCATCCATCTCTAAAATCAAAAAGCTAAGTTTAGCCTTCCATCTCCCAATTTGCACCGGGATGTTCAATGTCGCTTTGTCTGCGTCCAGTGCTCCCTTTGTTGTTTCTACCTTGAGCGTTGATGTTACATTTCTGGTCGGCAAGCTGAACTGTTCTACTACGCTCCTTGAAATATAGTTATGTGAAGCTCCGGAGTAAATCATGAAATCTGACTTCCTCCCCGCGATCTTTCCGGATAGGAATAATAATCTTGAACCAATTTTGGGGGTTGCCCCATAGAAGCTCATTTCCATACTTGTATGTCGTCTACACACAAATGTAAATTCCTCCTTCAACTCCCAACTAGATCAGATCACCTGGAAGAAGTTAAGCATTCAGGGGTTATTCAGGTCCAAACAAGCACACCACAAACGAACATACCAACCAAAGCAAACACAGAGGATCCCTCTCAAGCCACATTCCCCTTGAGATCGGACGTAGGACCTTTGCCTAACCGCGGCCACACAAATCTATCACAGAATTAGCCCACGGAGAAATATCCATCCAACCATCCGTGCTTTCACCATTAAGCAGCACATTGCCTCAGTAACACCCCACCACTTTTTGGTCGATAGCCCTTATAGCTAAACGATCGGCAGCTATCCCGCACCGGCAGCTAACCACCCGTGCTTTACACCCAAATTTGAGCAGCATCTCTGTATCAATGGTTAACCCGTACAGTTCGAATATGTCACCCTGCACCCCACAAGGCACAGACCGTACTTTCACCAACCTAATGGCAGCACATTGCCTCATCTGTCCTACGTGCAGACGGCGCCAGGCCCGAACCGCGGAAACTGATCGTGCTTACACCTCGAGGGCAGCACTTTGACTCATCAAGTCCCTCGTTCTGCCGACCATCCCGACCGTGGGCGCACCCGTGCTTACACTGTGGGCCACACCTTGCGCAACGGTTGTCCTGACAAATCCCAAAACGTGGCCATCCCTGTGAGACTTGCGTAGCTGACCGGCTAGTCGGCTCTGATACCACATGTTGCGCCGGCGCCTCAAAGGGCGCTGAGACTTGAGCGGTTTCCCCAACACGCGCTTAAGTCTAACATTCATCCATCATGCACTTACGTAAAAGCCAACTCAGAAATGTAACAAGCTTAACCATTCAGACTTAAGAAAAACTGGAATCCCAACCAACCCGAAAGCCAAATCAGAATCCGTCCCCAAAAGGTAACCAAAGGCAAAGACAAACCACACATGAAACCCAAGGCATAGTGTTCGCCAAACTGACCAATTGGCATAGCGGCACGCCCCATGTCGATGATAGGGACCCTTAGGCGCCAGCGACGCAAAAAGGTTGTAGTAAGGGTCCTTCCACTTGGACCAGTCCCGGAGGCGAAACCGAAATGGTAATCATCCCCAAGGATCAACTTTATTAGATTTGGAAGAGGTTACATTCATACATAGACTGACCGGTCTCGGGGCCACCAACACGTGCTGGGCATTGTGCCTGGCTCATGCTGGTAGAGGGAGCTGAGAGTGGCAGAATCAACTTGCTTCCTGACTAGGCCATGACTCGAGCTCCAGAGCTAGCTCATGACTTGTGACTACTTGACTGGCTCACCACAGGTCGGAGGCTCAGTCCTTGACGTTCTAACTTGCTCTGGGACCTTAGGGAGCGTCACCCCTTAGATTCTTACAGGGCACGCTGGGTGCACCTGAGTCAGCTTTACAACAATTTCCGTGAGATCCGCATAGCTGACCGGCCAAGCGGCTCTGATATCACAAGTAGCGCAGGCATCCCAAAGAGAGCCGAGAACCACGACTTAGCTTCCCAGCCTTCAACTCTTGCCGTCCAAACCGACTTGACATACAAGCAGGCAACTCGCCAACAACGATCAGACTTAAAAAACTTGAAGTTCCAAAACCAACATTGGGATCCAACCTGGCGCCATGCCAGATCGGGGGTCCTGATGTGGGTGACTTCTCTCCAAGCAAGCCGCTCGACATACATCAAACTTAACCAACTCGAAGCTTCGTTACAAACGAGTAACAAACATTCCAAGCAAACGGTCTGACTTACATCAGACTTAACCAACTGAAAGCTTCGTCACGAGCGCTGGAAGCCAACCTGGCGCCACGCCAGACTGGACAGCCATAAACAAGTAACTTCCACCCAAGCAAGCCATCCAACTCAACCGACAGGTTAGAGCCCGTTCCTCAAGAGCTTAACTCATTCACGTTCATGCAAGGAACACTCAGAACCACAAGCCGTGATAGATATGAAAACAACCAGTTCCTGGACCAAATGGTCCCGACAGCATATCGCTGGCGCCAAGGACCGAATGGTCCTGACGGCATACCGCTGGCGTCCCAGGATACGACCCTCAGCTATTGTTGTAAAGTTGACTCGGGTGCACCAAGCGTGCCCTGTAAGACTCAAAGGGGTGACACTCTCTAAGGTCCCAGAGCAAGTTAGAACGTCAAGAACTGAGCCTCCGACCTGTGGTGAGCCAGTCAAGTAGTCACAAGTCATGAGCTAGCTCTGGAGCTCGAGTCATGGCCTAGTTAGGAAAGCAAGTTGATTCGGCCGCCGAGACGGCTCCCGGGACCCATGTTCGGGAGCCAGACTGATTCTGCCAAGCTTGCCAGGCTTAATCAGCAAAATAAAAACTAAGTCCTTAAAAGCATGCTTTACCAGAAAGCACTATGTTTCAAACCAGAGGGGGTGCGCCGAATCACAACAGAACTATAGGGGGAGTCCGGCAGACAGAAACTTGGGCAGCTCAACCAGCGCCAGGAATCCAGTCGCCAGGTCTCAGCTCCCTCTACCGGCACGAGCAAGGCACAATGCCCAGCACGTGTTGGTGGCCCCGAGACCAGTCAGTCTATGTATGAATGTATCCTCTTCCAAATCTAATAAAGTTGATCATTGGGGATGATTACCATTTCGGTTTCGCCTCCGGGACTGGTCCAAGTGGAAGGACCCTTACTACAATCTTTTTGCGTCGCTGGCGCCTAAGGGTCCCTGTCATCGACATGGGGCTTGCCGCTATGCCAATTGGTCAGTTTGGCGACCACTATGCCTTGGATTTCATGTGTGGCTTGTCTTTGCCTTTGGTTACCTTTTGGGGACGGATTCTAAGTTGGCTTTCGGGTTGGTTGGGATTCTAGTTTCCTTAAGTTTGAATGGTTAAGCTTGTTACGTTTTTGAGTTGGCTTTTACGGAAGTGCATGATGAATGAATGTTAGACTTAAGCGCGTGTTGGGAAAACCGCTCAAGTCCCAGCGCCCTTTGAGGCGCCGACGCAACATGTGGTATCAGAGCCGACTAGCCGGTCAGCTACACAAGTCTCACAGGGATGGCCATGTTTTAAAATTTGTCAGGACAACCGTTGCACAAGGTGCTGCCCACAGTGTAAGCACGGGTGCGTCCACGGTCGGGGTGGTCGGCAGAACGGGGGACTTGATGAGTCAAAGTGCTGCCCTCGAGGTGTAAGCACGGTCAGTATCCGCGGTTCGGGCCTGGCACCGTCTGCACGTAGGACAGATGAGACAATGTGCTGCCATTAGGTTGGTGAAAGCACGGTCTGTGCCTTGTGGGGTGCGGGGTGACATATTCGAACTGTACGGGTTAACCATTGATACAGAGATGCTGTTCGAATTCGGGTGTAAAGCACGGGTGGTTAGCTGCCGGTGCGGGATAGCTGCCGATCGTTTAGCTATAAGGGCTATCGACCAAAAAGTGGTGGGGCGTGACTGAGGCAATGTGCTGCTTAATGGTGAAAGCATAGATGGTTGGATGGATGTTTCCCCGTGGGCTAATTCTGTGATAGATTTGTGTGAGCGCGGCTAGGCAAAGGTCCTACGTCCGGTCTCAGGGGGGTTTGTGGCTTGAGAGGGATCCTCTGTGTTTGCTTTGGTTGGTATGTTCCGTTTGTTGTGTGCTTGCTTGGACACAAATGACCTGGTTCCTACTTGGCTCTCAGGTGATGTGGGCGTGCTAAGTTTGAGGAGGAGATATTTCATTGAAGCTGATTTGATAAAGAAGAAAAGAGAGTTGTGGGGTCCGGTCGACAGAAGGGAGAGTTTCAAATATAAAAAGGATTGAGGCGATAATCTGTTGGAAGTACACCTCTGACTATTATGGAGGACCACCTTGAAGAGTTACGAGCATTGACGGACGGAGAAGAGCTGGCTCGAGAATACAGCTCTCGCATGCATCGAGATGGCACCAGGTCCAAGTTGAGAAAGAAAGAGCGTATGCACTCCACAGTGGCGCGTCTCCAAGAAGAGATGGGTGGCCCTTCTGAACCTACACCAAGAAACGAACCCTTGCCAGAGGCGCAACAGGACCTCTTTGAAGTGAAGATGCGGCAATACTTATCAAGCGCAATGACGGCTATGCTTAGCGAGATGAAGAAGGACAGAAAAACAGAAAGGAAAGAATGGCAAACATCCTTGCGAACCATGAACCTTACTCAATTTAACCTTGCTAGAGAAATGAGAGACGGGCTAACACAGCTCGAAGCCAGGTTTGAAGAGTTGGAAGCAACTAGGGGGAATGCAGTGGCACCTCCTCCACAGATACCAAGAGAACCACGAGCGCGAAACACGGAAGGCCCAAGGAAGACTGCCAAAGTGAAAGTACCACCTACTTTCAAAGGAGAGCGTGACATTTGAGTTGTGGAAGATTGGTTGTTTCACATGGACCATTACTTCCGTCTGATGAACACTCCTGAGGAAGAAAGAACGGACTTGGCATTAGCATATTTTGAGGGCTACACTACAAACTGGTATCGGATGGCAGGAATGCATTTCCAGACATGGGACGCATTCAAAGCCGCGTTACGAGAGGAGTTCATACCGAAGGATTCACACATGAGATTGAGGACAGAATAATCGGGGCTCAAACAAAAAGGGTCATTGCGAGAGTACCTCAATAAATTTAGACAGAGTGTATGGGTTATTGAAGATATGTCCGAGACGGACAAAACTCATTACCTATTGTCTGGAATGCAATAGACAGCTACATGCCCCATGATTTCAATTCAACTATTCGAGCGGCTGAAATGGTTTGTGATTATGAGAGCACATTGGCACCAGCTGCTCCCGCAACCTCAACAAGAGTATTTAGTGGATCCAGACCGAGTCCGAGCTTCTTTTCAAGGGGGGACTCAGCTTCAAATGGCAACCAAGCCTCGAGTAGCGTGAATAAATTCCCAACAAAAACAGGGTTTGGCAACCATGGCAACAATGGAGGGAACATGTTCCAGAGAAGAAACAATGTTGGACCTTCAACTAGTCACAGCAACAGCTCACCAACAATGGGCAGTTCCATGCGTTGCTTCAACTGTCATCAGCAAGGTCACTCTTGGAGATCATGCCCCAAACCATTGAATAAGCAAATCATGGCTGCCATTGAAGGATTTGATAGGATGGAGAGAGAGGCATTTGATCAAGAAGATGGTGAACAAGATGATGAAGAGGACCCAGAAACGGATTTGACGGAGTCTGACCTGAATGCCTTGCAACAGATAGGGGCACTTGCGGCTTATCGTGAACATCTTATGGCGACTCCTGCGAGAGGATCCAAGTTATTGTACCTGAAAGGCTGTATTCAAGGCAGGATCATTTACTTCATGGTAGACCTGGGGGCGTCACATAACTACTTGTCAGAAAAACGGACAGGAGAATTGGACATCCAATGTGAAGAAAATGTGACTCCTATTTGTGTGGAGACCGCGAAAGGTACCATGACCACTTGTAGATTGGCAACCAACTTACCAATCTCTCTGGGAGCCTGGAAGAATCGACTAACGTTCACAATCTTGAAAATGGATGCCTTCGACGCTATTTTGGGATTAAGCTGGTTTAACGAACATGTGGTGGCCTTCTTGGTAAAAGGGGTTAACCTTATGTTATTATATAATGGCAGGAGACCTTGTGTCGTCAGAGCTGTGCCAGGGGACCAACTAGAAAAGAACGGCACAAATGAACCTGAGCCAACCATTCCTCCCAATCTCATTCACCTATTTAACGAAGGACAACCAACAGTGACAAACCAGCTGACACGGGAACAGATGGAGCCAAAATTGCCTATAGTCTCTACATCAAAGGTGAATTCAAGTGCCGATGCAGAGCTCAAGGAGCTCACCTTATGTGACCAAGCGAAAGCTCACTTCTTTAACGAAGGACATCCAACAGTGACAAACCAGCTGACGCAAGGTCAAATGGAGCCAACATTGCCTGCAGCTTCTACATCAGAGGTGAATCTAAGTGCCGATGCAGAGCTCAAGGAGCTCAACCTGGGCGACCAAACGAAATATCTAGAGTCCTAGGGGACTCATCCAGACGTGCGACAAAAACGACATATCTGAGGCTTAAGGGAGCCATAAATACCCTTTTCTTTCATGTTAATAAAATAAGCCGCATTTCTCATCGAGGAGTAAGACTCAAAGGGGTGACACTCTCTAAGGTCCCAGAGCAAGTTAGAATGTCAAGGACTGAGCCTCCGACCTGTGGTGAGCCAGTCAAGTAGTCACAAGTCATGAGCTAGCTCTGGAGCTCGAGTCATGGCCTAGTTAAGAAAACAAGTTGATTCGGCCGCCGGGACGGCTCCCGGGACCCATGTCCGGGAGCCAGACTGATTCTGCCAGGCTTGCCAGGCTTAATCAACAAAATAAAAACTAAGTCCTAAAAAGCGTGCTTTACCAAAAAGCACTATGTTTCAAACCAGAGGGGTGCGTCGAATCACAGCAGAACTATAGGGGGAGTCCGGTAGACAGAAACTTGGACAGCTCAACCAGTGCCAGGAATCCAGTCGTCAGGTCTCAGCTCCCTCTACCAGCACGAGCCAGGCACAATGCCCAGCACGTGTTATTGGCCCCGAGACCAGTCAGTCTATGTATGAATGTATCCTCTTCCAAATCTAATAAAGTTGATCCTTGGGATGATTATCATTTCGGTTTCGCCTCCGGGACTGGTCCAAGTGGAAGGACCCTTACTACAACCTTTTTGCATCGCTGGCGCCTAAGGGTCCCTGTCATCGACATGGGGCTTGCCGCTATGCCAATTGGTCAGTTTGGCGACCACTATGCCTTGGATTTCATGTGTAGCTTGTCTTTGCCTTTGGTTACCTTTTGGGGACGGATTCTGAGTTGGCTTTCGGGTTGGTTGGGATTCCAGTTTTCTTAAGTTTGAATGGTTAAGCTTGTTACGTTTTTGAGTTGGCTTTTACGTAAGTGCATGATGGATGAATGTTAGACTTAAGCGCGTGTTGGGAAAACCGCTCAAGTCCCAGCGCCCTTTGAGACGCCGACGCAACAGCTATGTGCCAAATCAAAAAGTTTGAAACGGCCTTACAACTGGCGCTTTTACCGAACACTGAAACCCAGAAGGTAATCAAAGTCAGTTTGAAAAAAATCCCACTTTATTGATAAATCTGAGAAGGTTACATTTCAAGTGTGTGACTGTAGCGCAGGCATCCCAAAGGGAGCCGGGAACCACGACTTAGCTTCCCAGCCTTCAACTCTTGCCATCCAAACCCACTTGACATACAAGCAGCCAACTCGCCAACAACGATCAGACTTAACCAACTTGAAGTTCCGAAAACCAACATTGAGATCCAACCTGGCGCCATGCCAGATCGGGGGTCCCGACGTGGGTGACTTCCCTCCAAGCAAGCCGCCCGACATACATCAAACTTAACCAACTCGAAGCTTCGTTACAAACGAGTAACATCCATTCCAAGCAAGCGGTCTGACTTACATCAGACTTAACCAACTGAAAGCTTCGTCACGAGCGCTGGAAGCCAACCTGGCGCCACGCCAGACTGGACAGCCATAAACAGGTAACATCCACCCAAGCAAGCCATCCAACTCAGCCGACAGGTTAGAGCCCGTTCCCCAAGAGCTTAACCCATTCACGTTCATGCAAGGAACACTCAGAACCACAAGCCGCGACAGATATGGAAACAACCAGTTCTTGGACCAAATGGTCCCGACAGCATACCGCTGGCGCCACGGACCGAATGGTCCCGACGGCATACCGCTGGCGTCCCGGGATACGACCCTCAGCTATGTGCCAAGTTAAAAATTTTGAAAGCGGCCTTACAACTGGCGCTTTTACCGAACACTGAAACCCAGAAGGTAATCAGAGTCAGTTTGAGGTAAATCCCACTTTATTGATAAATTTGAGAAGGTTACATTTCAAGTGTGTGACCGACCCTAGTCTCCGGGGCGCTAGCATGCCAAGGCGAGAGCCATGACAACATTCCAGCAAGCGAGGCTGAGACTTGGTTGGAGCTCGCTGTTGCGCCGGCGCCTCAAAGGGCGCTGGGACTTGAGCGGTTTCCCCAACACGCGCTTAAGTCTAACATTCATCCATCATGCACTTACGTAAAAGCCAACTCAGAATCGTAACAAGCTTAACCATTCAGACTTAAGAAAACTGGAATCCCAACCAACCCGAAAGCCAACTCAGAATCCGTCCCCAAAAGGTAACCAAAGGCAAAGACAAGCCACACATGAAACCCAAGGCATAGTGGTCGCCAAACTGACCAATTGGCATAGCGGCAAGCCCCATGTCGATGACAGGGACCCTTAGGCGCCAGTGACGCAAAAAGGTTGTAGTAAGGGTCCTTCCACTTAGACCAGTCCCGGAGGCGAAACCGAAATGGTAATCATCCCCAAGGATCAACTTTATTAGATTTGGAAGAGGTTACATTCATACATAGACTGACCGGTCTCGGGGCCACCAACACGTGCTGGGCATTGTGCCTGGCTCGTGCTGGTAGAGGGAGCTGAGACCTGGCGACTGTATTCCTGGCGCTGGTTGAGCTGCCCAAGTTTCTGTCTGCCGGACTCCCCCTATAGTCCTGCTGTGATTCGGCGCACCCCCTCTGGTTTGAAACATAGTGCTTTCTGGTAAAGCACGCTTTTTAGGACTTAGTTTTTATTTTGCTGATTAAGCCTGGAAAGCCTGGCAGAATCAGTCTGGCTCCCGGACATGGGTCCTGGGAGCCGTCCCGACGGCCGAATCAACCTGCTTTCCTGACTAGGCCATGACTCGAGCTCCAGAGCTAGCTCATGACTTTGTGACTACTTGACTGGCTCACCACAGGTCGGAGGCTCAGTCCTTGACATTCTAACTTGCTCTGGGACCTTAGGGAGTGTCACCCCTTTGAGTCTCACAGGGCACGCTGGGTGCACCCAAGTCAGCTTTACAACATCCTCCCCTCGTTTGAGAAAGCTGATGTCCTCATCAGGGCCAAACTAGAACCTAAGACTCATGGCACGGGCTTAATTCACCGGCCAGACTTTAGTCACATATACAAGGGCACGGGCTTGATTCACCGGCCAAAGGAAACCAACTGTAAAGCAGAGTAATGATATTGTGTTTTACACCCAGCACAGGAAAAGTGTGGATCTAGTTCACTTACGTAAAACCTGTGTGAAGCTGCTGCACTTAGACATCAAACTGAAGCTCACTCCTCAATGAGAAATGCGGCTTACTTTATTAGCATGAAAGAAAAAGGTACTCACGGCTCCCTTAAGTCTCAAATATGTCGTTGTCGTCGCACATCTGGATGAGTCCCCTAGGACTCTAGATATTTCGTTTGGTCGTCCAGGTTGAGCTCCTTGAGCTCTGCATCGGCACTTAGATTCACCTTTGACGTAGAAACTGCAGGCAATGTTGGCTCCATTTGACCTCGAGTCAGCTGGTTTGTCACTGTTGGATGTCTTTCATTAAAAAGGTGAGTTTTCGCTTGGTCACACAAGGTGAGCTCCTTGAGCTCTGCATCGGCACTTGAATTCACCTTTGATGTAGAGACTATAGGCAATTTTGGCTCCATCTGTTCCCGTGTCAGCTGGTTTGTCACTGTTGGTTGTCCTTCGTTAAATAGGTGAATGAGATTGGGAGGAATGGTTGGCTCAGGTTCATTTGTGCCGTTCTTTTCTAGTTGGTCCCCTGGCACAGCTCTGACGACACAAGGTCTCCTGCCATTATATAATAACATAAGGTTAACCCCTTTTGCCAAGAAGGCCACCACATGTTCGTTAAACCAGCTTAATCCCAAAATAGCGTCGAAGGCATCCATCTTCAAGATTGTGAACGTTAGTCGATTCTTCCAGGCTCCCAGAGAGATTGGTAAGTTGGTTGCCAATCTACAAGTGGTCATTGTACCTTTCGCGGTCTCCACACAAATAGGAGTCACATTTTCTTCACATTGGATGTCCAATTCTCCTGTCCGTTTTTCTGACAAGTAGTTATGTGACGCCCCCAGGTCTACCATGAAGTAAATGATCCTGCCTTGAATACAGCCTTTCAGGTACAATAACTTGGATCCTCTCGCAGGAGTCGCCATAAGATGTTCACGATAAGCCGCAAGTGCCCCTATCTGTTGCAAGGCATTCAGGTCAGACTCCGTCAAATCCGTTTCTGGGTCCTCTTCATCATCTTGTTCACCATCTTCTTGATCAAATGCCTCTCTCTCCATCCTATCAAATCCTTCAATGGCAGCCATGATTTGCTTATTCAATGGTTTGGGGCATGATCTCCAAGAGTGACCTTGCTGATGACAGTTGAAGCAACGCATGGAACTGCCCATTGTTGGTGAGCTGTTGCTGTGACTAGTTGAAGGTCCAACATTGTTTCTTCTCTGGAACATGTTCCCTCCATTGTTGCCATGGTTGCCAAACCCTGTTTTTGTTGGGAATTTATTCACGCTACTCGAGGCTTGGTTGCCATTTGGAGCTGAGTCCCTCCTTGAAAAGAAGCTCGGACTCGGTCTGGATCCACTAAATACTCTTGTTGAGGTTGCGGGAGCAGCTGGTGCCAATGTGCTCTCATAATCACAAACCATTTCAGCCGCTCGAATAGTTGAATTGAAATCATGGGGCATGTAGCTGTCTATCGCACGTCGGGTCCAGGATTGCATTCCAGACAATAGGTAATGAGTTTTGTCAGCCTCGGACATATCTTCAATAACCCATACACTCTGTCTGAATCTATTGAGGTACTCTCGCAATGACCCTTTCTGTTTGAGCCCCGATAATTCTGTCCTCAATCTCATGTGTGAATCCTTCGGTATGAACTCCTCTCGTAACGCGGCTTTGAATGCGTCCCATGTTTGAAAATGCATTACTGCCATCCGGTACCAATTTGTAGTGTAGCCCTCAAAATATGCTAATGCCAAGTCAGTTCTTTCTTCCTCAGGAGTGTTCATTAGACGGAAGTAATGGTCCATGTGAAACAACCAATCTTCCACAACTCGAATGTCACGCTCTCCTTTGAAAGTAGGTGGTGCTTTCACTTTGGCAGTCTTTCTTGGGCCCTCCGTGGTTCGCGCTCGTGGTTCTCTTGGTATCTGTGGAGGAGGCGCCACTGCATTCTCCCTAGTTGCTTCCAACTCTTCAAACCTGGCTTCGAGCTGTGTTAGCCCGTCTCTCATTTCTCTAGCAAGGTTAATTTGGGTAAGGCGCTTGATAAGTATTGCCGCATCTTCACTTCAAAGAGGTCCTGTTGTGCCTCTGGCAAGGGTTCATCTCTTGGTGTAGGTTCAGAAGGGCCACCCATCTCTTCATGGAGGGGCGCCACTGTGGAGTGCATACGCTCTTTCTTTCTCGACTTGGACCTGCTGCCATCTCGATGCATGCGAGAGCTGTATTCTCGAGTCAGCTCTTCTCCGTCCGTCAGTGCTCGTAACTCTTCAAGATGGTCCTCCATTATAGTCAGAGGTGTACTTCCAACAGATTATCGCCTCAATCCTTTTTATATTTGAAACTCTCCCTTCTGTCAGCCGGGCCCCACAGCTCTCTTTTCTTCTTTATTAAATCAGCTTCAATGAAAATATCCCTTCCTCAAACTTAGCACGCCCACATCACCTGAGAGCCAAGTAGGAACCAGGTCATTTGTGTCTAAGCAAGCACACGACAAACGGAACATACCAACCAAAGCAAACACAGAGGATCCCTCTCAAGCCACAAACCCCCCCCTGAGACCGGACGTAGGACCTTTGCCTAGCCGCGCCCACACAAATCTATCACAGAATTAGCCCACGGGGAAACATCCATCCAACCATCCGTGCTTTCACCATTAAGCAGCACATTGCCTCAGTCACGCCCCACCACTTTTTGGTCGATAGCCCTTATAGCTAAACGATCGGCAGCTATCCCGCACCGGCAGCTAACCACCCGTGCTTTACACCCGAATTCGAGCAGCATCTCTGTATCAATGGTTAACCCGTACAGTTCGAATATGTCGCCCCGCACCCCACAAGGTACAGACCGTGCTTTCACCTACCTAGGCAGCACTTTGCCTCATCCGTCCTACGTGCAGACAGCGCCAGGCCCGAACTGCGAGAACTGACCGTGCTTACACCTCGAGGGCAGCACTTTGACTCATCAAGTCCCCCGTTCTGCCGACCACCCCAAACGTGGATGCACCCGTGCTTACACTGTGGGCAGCACCTTGCGCCATGGTTGTCCTGACAAATCCCAAAAACGTGGCCATCCCTGTGAGACTTGCGTAGCTGACCGGCTAGTCGGCTCTGATACCACATGTTGCGTCGGCGCCTCAAAGGGCGCTGGGACTTGAGCGGTTTCCCCAACACGCGCTTAAGTCTAACATTCATCCATCATGCACTTACGTAAAAGCCAACTCAGAATCGTAACAAGCTTAACCATTCAGACTTAAGAAAACTGGAATCCCAACCAACCCGAAAGCCAACTCAGAATCCGTCCCCAAAAGGTAACCAAAGGCAAAGACAAGCCACACATGAAACCCAAGGCATAGTGGTCGCCAAACTGACCAATTGGCATAGCGGCAAGCCCCATGTCGATAACAGAGACCCTTAGGCGCCAGCGACGCAAAAAGGTTGTAGTAAGGGTCCTTCCACTTGGACCAGTCTGTAGCGCAGGCATCCCAAAGGGAGCCGGGAACCACGACTTAGCTTCCCAGCCTTCAACTCTTGCCATCCAAACCCACTTGACATACAAGCAGCCAACTCGCCAACAACGATCAGACTTAACCAACTTGAAGTTCCGAAAACCAACATTGAGATCCAACCTGGCGCCATGCCAGATCGGGGGTCCCGACGTGGGTGACTTCCCTCCAAGCAAGCCGCCCGACATACATCAAACTTAACCAACTCGAAGCTTCGTTACAAACGAGTAACATCCATTCCAAGCAAGCGGTCTGACTTACATCAGACTTAACCAACTGAAAGCTTCGTCACGAGCGCTGGAAGCCAACCTGGCGCCATGCCAGACTGGACAGCCATAAACAGGTAACATCCACCAAAGCAAGCCATCCAACTCAGCCGACAGGTTAGAGCCCGTTCCCCAAGAGCTTAACCCATTCAAGTTCATGCAAGGAACACTCAGAACCGCAAGCCGCGACAGATATGGAAACAACCAGTTCCTGGACCAAATGGTCCCGACAGCATACCGCTGGCGCCACGGACCGAATGGTCCCGACGGCATACCGCTGGCGTCCCAGGATACGACCCTCAGCTATGTGCCAGTTAAAAATTTTGAAAGCGGCCTTACAACTGGCACTTTTACCGAACACTGAAACCCAGAAGGTAATCAGAGTCAGTTTGAGAAAAATCCCACTTTATTGTTAAATCTGAGAAGGTTACATTTCAAGTGTGTGACCGACCCTAGTCTCCGGGGCGCTAGCATGCCAAGGCGAGAGCCATGACAACATTCCAGCAAGGGAGGCTGAGACTTGGTTGGAGCTCGTCCTGAGTCGCAACCCGCACTCCCCTATAGTATTGGTGTGATTCGGCACCCCCCCTCATACCAAGCACTCTACCCAAGCTGGTAAAGCACGTTTTTTCTCTCTCTAGGATTTTCTCTTTCTAGAAAGTCATTTTCTCTCTCTAGATTTTATTGATCCTCAGGCTTCCTTTAATCATGGCTAGATCGTGTGAGGTGATTGCACATCGATCTGAGCTCTCTGGACTTCGCTAGAACCGATCAAAGATTTTCAGCCATAGGAACTTGGCGCCGGCTGGATTCTGGTCACAGTAACGCCGGGAGCGGCGCCGGCGCCGTTGGCGCCGGGAGCAGCAGTGGCGCTGCTGGCGCCGGGGACATAGCTGGCGCCGATGGCGCCGCAAGTAAAGCTTGTAAAGGTAGCTTTACAACATCCACCCCACCTTTATAAAATCTGATGTCCTCATCAGATGTCAGATTAAAGTAAAGGTGTCTCCCAATTAAAATGACTATACATTTAAGCTACTAGGCACAGTACTCAATTTACTGGCCACTTTTTATTAACATTGAAGCTGGCACACCACAAGTCGGAGGCTCAGCTCTTTGTACTGAAAAATTACATAACTTGGAAATATATCTTTGTCTGGGAAAAGCGTAGATTTGATATCGCTTTCGTAAAACCCGAGAACCTTATTAACTGGTGGCAGAGGTCTTTCTTTGAAATGTTCGCCCCTGTCGCTTTTGACTTTCGACTTTGGAACTCCTTTGAGATCCTGATTTGTCCTTGATGCATTTTGTGTTGAGCTCCCTGAGCTCCAGATTTGTTCAGTTCCGCACAGGTATCAAGGCTCCCTGAGCCGAAGGATTTATCGTTTGATTGCCCACTTTATGGTCCACTCCGTGCCTTGTTGCTTCTGCACCTTGATTTCTCTCCTTGTCCCAGCCTGATCTTGATACTTTTCCATCTTGGCTCTTTAAGGTAGGCAAAGATTGAGTACTCCGCAATGCACCTCTCACTTAGCTTGAAGTAGCTCTTTGAATCAGCCCAAATGTAACCATGGACCTCGTGGAAAGCCAAAGGGTCGCACCAGTTTGATCGGCATCCGAACTATCTCTTCGCGTTTGTTTGAAGCACCATGTCCGTCGCGCAAAACTTGACTTTCACAATTCCATCACTAGTCAGTTGCCTCACAGTCAAAACAAGAAGTGTACATCGAGCTTGGCTTCAAGTAGCTCTCTTTGAATCAGACACATGCACCCAGAGTTTGCACTAGTCCGATCTCAACGCGAACTGTCCCTTAGCGTCCGTTCGAAATACCAAGTCTCTCATGCAAGACTCAACTTTCTCAGTTCCTTCATTGATCAGCTGCCTTACACGTAACACAAGCCAGCGTACTCATATGTTTCATTGCTGGTCCAGAGAAAGCCTATAACAAGCTTTCCTTTCCCAACAAAAACTTGTCAACTTATTAGGTCCAAAGTTCGCCAGTCTCCTCGTGTGAGTATGGCTAGGTCACCTTGAATTTGCCCCCATTTTGATCAACTTTAATTCAAAATTTGCCCCAAGAGAGAGGTGTGTGTGATAGTTCCCCTCCACTTAATAAATCAGCTGATCGGACTTTAGAGTAGAGTTCTTCGGACAAAAAGCCTTTCCAACACTTTGCTTCCCATCTGCTAGGATTATGGCTCGATCCAACTTGTTGCCAATCTCTGAAGAGGATCCTAGTCTTTTCCCCTTTGAGGAAAAACCCAACTGATACTGGATATCACCCATGCTCAGTGAGTTTCAGTTCCGAAGGTGGCCGTCCCAAAATGAAGACCAACTGCTCCATAGAAGATCTCCCCTGAAATTGCCCTTTCCAACTTTTGACTTCCTGCTTGCGTCTGGTGGGCGTTGTCGCAAATGAAACTAACCCAAGAAATAGGCTAGCCATCCATCCTTTGCAAACATTGAGTCGTTTCGTTGTCGTTCACGTGTGAGTACTTGAACTGCAAATCCGCCCCACAGATTCTGTAGTCCTCTTTGTTTGATGGTATCAGCCTTCAAAAGAAAAGGTTCCTTCTCGAGCCATCAGCTCCTTGTATCACAAGCAATCATGCAAACCAGGCAAAGCACGAGTACTAAGACTCACCACGAATACATACAAGTAAGACACTCAGGCAGGTTTACTAACAAGTAACAAAGACAAGGTCCCCCTTTGAGATGGTCCTGTGTTGTAAAGCTACCTTTACAAGCTTTACTTGCGGCGCCATCGGCGCCAGCTATGTCCCCGGCTGTTGTAAAGCTACCTTTACAAGCTTTACTTGCGGCGCCATCGGCGCCAGCTATGTCCCCGGCGCCAGCAGCGCCCCTGCTGCTCCCGGCGCCAATGGCGCCGGCGCCGCTCCCGGCGCCACTGTGACCAGAATCCAGCCGGCGCCAAGTTCCTATGGCTGAAAATCTTTGATCGGTTCTAGCGAAGTCCAGAGAGCTCAGATCGATGTGCAATCACCTCACACGATCTAGGCATGATTAAAGGAAGCCTGGGGATCAATAAAATCTAGAGAGAGAAAATGACTTTCTAGAAAGAGAAAATCCTAGAGAGAGAAAAACGTGCTTTACCAGCTTGGGTAGAGTGCTTGGTATGAGGGGGGGTGCCGAATCACACCAATACTATAGGGGAGTGCGGGTTGCGACTCAGGGCGAGCTCCAACCAAGTCTCAGCCTCCCTTGCTGGAATGTTGTCATGGCTCTCGCCTTGGCATGCTAGCGCCCCGGAGACTAGGGTCGGTCACACACTTGAAATGTAACCTTCTCAGATTTATCAATAAAGTGGGATTTTCCTCAAACTGACTCTGATTACCTTCTGGGTTTCAGTGTTCGGTAAAAGCGCCAGTTGTAAGGCCGCTTTCCAAATTTTTAATTTGGCACATAGCTGAGGGTCGTATCCCGGGACGCCAGCGGTATGCCGTCGGGACCATTCGGTCCGTGGCGCCAGCGGTATGCTGTCGGGACCATTTGGTTCAGGAACTGGTTGTTTCCATATCTGTCGCGGCTTGTGGTTCTGAGTGTTCCTTGCATGAACGTGAATGGGTTAAGCTCTTGGGGAACGGGCTCTAACCTGTCGGCTGAGTTGGATGGCTTGCTTGGGTGGATGTTACCTGTTTATGGCTGTCCAGTCTGGCGTGGCGCCAGGTTGGCTTCCAGCGCTCGTGACGAAGCTTTCAGTTGGTTAAGTCTGATGTAAGTCAGACCGCTTGCTTGGAATGGATGTTACTCGTTTGTAACGAAGCTTCGAGTTGGTTAAGTTTGATGTATGTCGGGCGGCTTGCTTGGAGGGAAGTCACCCACATCGGGACCCCCGATCTGGCATGGCGCCAGGTTGGATCTCAATGTTGGTTTTCGGAACTTCATGTTGGTTAAGTCTGATCGTTGTTGGCGAGTTGGCTGCTTGTATGTCAAGTGGGTTTGGATGGCAAGAGTTGAAGGCTGGGAAGCTAAGTCGTGGTTCCCGGCTCCCTTTGGGATGCCTGCGCTACATGTGGTATCAGAGCCGACTGGCCGGTCAGCTATGCGGATCTCACGGAAATGGCCACGGTTTGGGGTTCATCAAGACAACTGTTGTGCAAGGTGCTGCCCATAGTGTAAGCACGGGTGCGTCCACGGTCGGGGTGGTCGGCAGAACGGGGGACTTGATGAGTCAAAGTGCTGCCCTTGAGGTGTAAGCACGGTCAGTTCTCGCGGTTCGGGCCTGGCGCTGTCTGCACGTAGGACGGATGAGGCAAAGTGCTGCCTAGGGAGGTGAAAGCACGGTCTGTACCTTGTGGGGTGCGGGGCGACATATTCGAACTGTACGGGTTAACCATTGATACAGAGATGCTGCTCGAATTCGGGTGTAAAGCACGGGTGGTTAGCTGCCGGTGCGGGATAGCTGCCGATCGTTTAGCTATAAGGGCTATCGACCAAAAAGTGGTGGGGCGTGACTGAGGCAATGTGCTGCTTAATGGTGAAAGCACGGATAGTTGGAGGGGTGTCCTATGTGGGCTGATTCTGTGATCGATTTGTATGGGCGCGGCCAGGCAAAGGTCCGTTGGCAGGACCATCTCAAAAGGGGACCTTGCCTTTGTTACTTGTTAGTAAACCTGCCTGAGTGTCTTACTTGTACGTATTCGTGGTGAGTCTTAGTACTCGTGCTTTGCCTGGTTTGCATGATTGCTTGTGATACAAGGAGCTGATGGCTCGAGAAGGAACCTTTTCTTTTGAAGGCTGATACCATTAAACAAAGAGGACTACAGAATCTGTGGGGCGGATTTGAAGTTCAAGTACTCGCACGTGAACGACAACGAAACGACTCAATGTTTGCAAAGGATGGATGGCTAGCCTGTTTCTTGGGTTAGTTTCATTTGCAACAACGCCCACCAGACGCAAGCAGGAAGTCAAAAGTTGGAAAGGGCCATTTCAGGGGAGATCTTCTATGGAGCAGTTGGTCTTCATTTTGGGACGGCCACCTTCGGAACTGAAACTCACTGAGCATGGGCGATATCCAGAATCTGTGCGGCGGATTTGCAGTTCAAGTACTCGCACGTGAACGACAACGAAATGACTCAATGTTTGCAAAGGATGGATGACTAGCCTGTTTCTTGGGTTAGTTTCATTTGCGACAACGCCCACCAGACGCAAGCAGGAAGTCAAAAGTTGGAAAGGGCAATTTCAGGGGAGATCTTCTATAGCAGTTGGTCTTCATTTTGGGACGGCCACCTTCGGAACTGAAACTCACTGAGCATGGGTGATATCCAGTATCAGTTGGGTTTTTCCTCAAAGGGGAAAAAGACTAGGATCCTCTTCAGAGATTGGCAACAAGTTGGATCGAGCCATAATCCTAGCCGATGGGAAGCAAAGTGTTGGAAAGGCTTTTTGTCCGAAGAACTCTACTCTAAAGTCCGATCAGCTGATTTATTAAGTGGAGGGGAACTATCACACACACCTCTCTCTTGGGGCAAATTTTGAATTAAAGTTGATCAAAATGGGGGCAAATTCAAGGTGACCTAGCCATACTCACACGAGGAGACTGGCGAACTTTGGACCTAATAAGTTGACAAGTTTTTGTTGTGGAAAGGAAAGTTTGTTATAGGCTTTCTCTGGACCAGCAATGATGAGGAAACATATGAGTACGCTGGCTTGTGTTACGTGTAAGGCAGCTGATCAATGAAGGAACTGTGAAAGTTGAGTCTTGCATGAGAGACTTGGTATTTCGAACGGACGCTAAGGGACAGTTCGCGTTGAGATCGGATTAGTGCAAACTCTGGGTGCATGTTTCTGATTCAAAGAGAGCTACTTGAAGCCAAGCTCGATGTACACTTCTTGTTTTGACTGTGAGGCAACTGACCAGTGATGGAATTGTGAAAGTCAAGTTCTGCGCGACGGACATGGTGCTTCAAACAAACGCGAAGAGATAGTTCGGATGCGGATCAAACTGGTGCGACCCTTTGGCTTTCCACGAGGTCAATGGTTACATTTGGGCTGATTCAAAGAGCTACTTCAAGCTAAGTGAGAGGTGCATTGCGGAGTACTCAATCTTTGCCTACCTTAAAGAGCCAAGATGGAAAAGTATCAAGATCAGGCTTGGACAAGGAGAGAAATCAAGGTGCAGAAGCAACAAGGCACGAAGTGGACCATAAAGTGGGCAATCAAACGATAAATCCTTCGGCTCAGGGAGCCTTGATACCTGTGCGGAACTGAACAAACCTGGAGCTCAGGGAGCTCAACACAAAAGTGCATCA
Organism: Diphasiastrum complanatum; assembly: GCA_029204225.1. Lineage (NCBI taxonomy): Eukaryota > Viridiplantae > Streptophyta > Lycopodiopsida > Lycopodiales > Lycopodiaceae > Diphasiastrum > Diphasiastrum complanatum. The sequence continues at coordinate 63,519,864 of CM055101.1, forward strand.
AGGACAAATCAGGAGCTCAAAGGAGTTCCAAAGTCGAAAGTCAGAAGCGACAGGGGCGAACTTTTCAAAGAAAGGCCTCTGTCACCAGTTAATAAGGTTCTCGGGTTTTACGAAAGCGATATCAAATCTACGCTTTTCCCAGACAAAGATATATTTTCAAGTTATGTAATATTTCAGTACAAAGAGCTGAGCCTCCGACTTGTGGTGTGCCAGCTTCAATGTTAATAAAAAGTGGCCAGTAAATTGAGTATTGTGCCTAGTAGCTTAAATGTATAGTCATTTTAATTGGGAGACACCTTTACTTTAATCTGACATCTGATGAGGACATCAGATTTTATAAAGGTGGGGTGGATGTTGTAAAGCTACCTTTACAAGCTTTACTTGCGGCGCCATCGGCGCCAGCTATGTCCCCGGCGCCAGCAGCGCCCCTGCTGCTCCCGGCGCCAATGGCGCCGGCGCCGCTCCCGGCGCCACTGTGACCAGAATCCAGCCGGCGCCAAGTTCCTATGGCTGAAAATCTTTGATCGGTTCTAGCGAAGTCCAGAGAGCTCAGATCGATGTGCAATCACCTCACACGATCTAGGCATGATTAAAGGAAGCCTGGGGATCAATAAAATCTAGAGAGAGAAAATGACTTTCTAGAAAGAGAAAATCCTAGAGAGAGAAAAACGTGCTTTACCAGCTTGGGTAGAGTGCTTGGTATGAGGGGGGGTGCCGAATCACACCAATACTATAGGGGAGTGCGGGTTGCGACTCAGGGCGAGCTCCAACCAAGTCTCAGCCTCCCTTGCTGGAATGTTGTCATGGCTCTCGCCTTGGCATGCTAGCGCCCCGGAGACTAGGGTCGGTCACACACTTGAAATGTAACCTTCTCAGATTTATCAATAAAGTGGGATTTTCCTCAAACTGACTCTGATTACCTTCTGGGTTTCAGTGTTCGGTAAAAGCGCCAGTTGTAAGGCCGCTTTCCAAATTTTTAATTTGGCACATAGCTGAGGGTCGTATCCCGGGACGCCAGCGGTATGCCGTCGGGACCATTCGGTCCGTGGCGCCAGCGGTATGCTGTCGGGACCATTTGGTTCAGGAACTGGTTGTTTCCATATCTGTCGCGGCTTGTGGTTCTGAGTGTTCCTTGCATGAACGTGAATGGGTTAAGCTCTTGGGGAACGGGCTCTAACCTGTCGGCTGAGTTGGATGGCTTGCTTGGGTGGATGTTACCTGTTTATGGCTGTCCAGTCTGGCGTGGCGCCAGGTTGGCTTCCAGCGCTCGTGACGAAGCTTTCAGTTGGTTAAGTCTGATGTAAGTCAGACCGCTTGCTTGGAATGGATGTTACTCGTTTGTAACGAAGCTTCGAGTTGGTTAAGTTTGATGTATGTCGGGCGGCTTGCTTGGAGGGAAGTCACCCACATCGGGACCCCCGATCTGGCATGGCGCCAGGTTGGATCTCAATGTTGGTTTTCGGAACTTCATGTTGGTTAAGTCTGATCGTTGTTGGCGAGTTGGCTGCTTGTATGTCAAGTGGGTTTGGATGGCAAGAGTTGAAGGCTGGGAAGCTAAGTCGTGGTTCCCGGCTCCCTTTGGGATGCCTGCGCTACACCGGCGCCAGCAGCGCCCCTGCTGCTCCCGGCGCCAACGGCGCCGGCGCCGCTCCCGGCGCCACTGTGACCAGAATCCAGCCGGCGCCAAGTTCCTATGGCTGAAAATCTTTGATCGGTTCTAGCGAAGTCCAGAGAGCTCAGATCGATGTGCAATCACCTCACACGATCTAGGCATGATTAAAGGAAGCCTGGGGATCAATAAAATCTAGAGAGAGAAAATGACTTTCTAGAAAGAGAAAATCCTAGAGAGAGAAAAACGTGCTTTACCAGCTTGGGTAGAGTGCTTGGTATGAGGGGGGGTGCCGAATCACACCAATACTATAGGGGAGTGCGGGTTGCGACTCAGGGCGAGCTCCAACCAAGTCTCAGCCTCCCTTGCTGGAATGTTGTCATGGCTCTCGCCTTGGCATGCTAGCGCCCCGGAGACTAGGGTCGGTCACACACTTGAAATGTAACCTTCTCAGATTTATCAATAAAGTTGGATTTTCCTCAAACTGACTCTGATTACCTTCTGGGTTTCAGTGTTCGGTAAAAGCGCCAGTTGTAAGGCCGCTTTCAAAATTTTAACTTGGCACATAGCTGAGGGTCGTATCCCGGGACGCCAGCGGTATGCCGTCGGGACCATTCGGTCCGTGGCGCCAGCGGTATGCTGTCGGGACCATTTGGTCCAGGAACTGGTTGTTTCCATATCTGTCGCGGCTGGTGGTTCTGAGTGTTCCTTGCATGAACGTGAATGGGTTAAGCTCTTGGGGAACGGGCTCTAACCTGTCGGCTGAGTTGGATGGCTTGCTTGGGTGGATGTTACCTGTTTATGGCTGTCCAGTCTGGCGTGGCGCCAGGTTGGCTTCCAGCGCTCGTGACGAAGCTTTCAGTTGGTTAAGTCTGATGTAAGTCAGACCGCTTGCTTGGAATGGATGTTACTCGTTTGTAACGAAGCTTCGAGTTGGTTAAGTTTGATGTATGTCGGGCGGCTTGCTTGGAGGGAAGTCACCCATGTCGGGACTCCCGATCTGGCATGGCGCCAGGTTGGATCTCAATGTTGGTTTTCGGAACTTCAAGTTGGTTAAGTCTGATCGTTGTTGGCGAGTTGGCTGCTTGTATGTCAAGTGGGTTTGGATGGCAAGAGTTGAAGGCTGGGAAGCTAAGTCGTGGTTCCCGGCTCCCTTTGGGATGCCTGCGCTACATGTGGTATCAGAGCCGACTGGCCGGTCAGCTATGCGGATCTCACGGAAATGGCCACGATTTGGGGTTCATCAAGACAACTGTTGTGCAAGGTGCTGCCCACAGTGTAAGCACGGGTGCGTCCACGGTCGGGGTGGTCGGCAGAACGGGGGACTTGATGAGTCAAAGTGCTGCCCTTGAGGTGTAAGCACGGTCAGTTCTCGCGGTTCGGGCCTGGCGCTGTCTGCACGTAGGACGGATGAGGCAAAGTGCTGCCTAGGGAGGTGAAAGCACGGTCTGTACCTTGTGGGGTGCGGGGCGACATATTCGAACTGTACGGGTTAACCATTGATACAGAGATGCTGCTCGAATTCGGGTGTAAAGCACGGGTGGTTAGCTGCCGGTGCGGGATAGCTGCCGATCGTTTAGCTATAAGGGCTATCGACCAAAAAGTGGTGGGGCGTGACTGAGGCAATGTGCTGCTTAATGGTGAAAGCACGGATAGTTGGAGGGGTGTCCTATGTGGGCTGATTCTGTGATCGATTTGTATGGGCGCGGCCAGGCAAAGGTCCGTTGGCAGGACCATCTCAAAGGGGGACCTTGTCTTTGTTACTTGTTAGTAAACCTGCCTGAGTGTCTTACTTGTACGTATTCGTGGTGAGTCTTAGTACTCGTGCTTTGCCTGGTTTGCATGATTGCTTGTGATACAAGGAGCTGATGGCTCGAGAAGGAACCTTTTCTTTTGAAGGCTGATACCATCAAACAAAGAGGACTACAGAATCTGTGGGGCGGATTTGCAGTTCAAGTACTCACACGTGAACGACAACGAAACGACTCAATGTTTGCAAAGGATGGATGGCTAGCCTGTTTCTTAGGTTAGTTTCATTTGCGACAACGCCCACCAGACGCAAGCAGGAAGTCAAAAGTTGGAAAGGGCCATTTCAGAGGAGATCTTCTATGGAGCAGTTGGTCTTCATTTTGGGACGGCCACCTTCGGAACTGAAACTCACTGAGCATGAGCGATATCCAGAATCTGTGCGGCGGATTTGCAGTTCAAGTACTCGCACGTGAACGACAACGAAATGACTCAATGTTTGCAAAGGATGGATGGCTAGCCTGTTTCTTGGGTTAGTTTCATTTGCGACAACGCCCACCAGACGCAAGCAGGAAGTCAAAAGTTGGAAAGGGCAATTTCAGGGGAGATCTTCTATAGCAGTTGGTCTTCATTTTGGGACGGCCACCTTCGGAACTGAAACTCACTGAGCATGGGTGATATCCAGTATCAGTTGGGTTTTTCCTCAAAGGGGAAAAGACTAGGATCCTCTTCAGAGATTGGCAACAAGTTGGATCGAGCCATAATCCTAGCCGATGGGAAGCAAAGTGTTGGAAAGGCTTTTTGTCCGAAGAACTCTACTCTAAAGTCCGATCAGCTGATTTATTAAGTGGAGGGGAACTATCACACACACCTCTCTCTTGGGGCAAATTTTGAATTAAAGTTGATCAAAATGGGGGCAAATTCAAGGTGACCTAGCCATACTCACACGAGGAGACTGGCGAACTTTGGACCTAATAAGTTGACAAGTTTTTGTTGTGGAAAGGAAAGTTTGTTATAGGCTTTCTCTGGACCAGCAATGATGAGGAAACATATGAGTACGCTGGCTTGTGTTACGTGTAAGGCAGCTGATCAATGAAGGAACTGTGAAAGTTGAGTCTTGCATGAGAGACTTGGTATTTCGAACGGACGCTAAGGGACAGTTCGCGTTGAGATCGGATTAGTGCAAACTCTGGGTGCATGTTTCTGATTCAAAGAGAGCTACTTGAAGCCAAGCTCGATGTACACTTCTTGTTTTGACTGTGAGACAACTAACCAGTGATGGAATTGTGAAAGTCAAGTTTTGCGCGACGGACATGGTGCTTCAAACAAACGCGAAGAGATAGTTCGGATGCGGATCAAACTGGTGCGACACTTTGGCTTTCCACGAGGTCAATGGTTACATTTGGGCTGATTCAAAGAGCTACTTCAAGCTAAGTGAGAGGTGCATTGCGGAGTACTCAATCTTTGCCTACCTTAAAGAGCCAAGATGGAAAAGTATCAAGATCAGGCTTGGACAAGGAGAGAAATCAAGGTGCAGAAGCAACAAGGCACGGAGTGGACCATAAAGTGGGCAATCAAACGATAAATCCTTCGGCTCAGGGAGCCTTGATACCTGTGCGGAACTGAACAAACCTGGAGCTCAGGGAGCTCAACACAAAGTGCATCAAGGACAAATCAGGAGCTCAAAGGAGTTCCAAAGTCGAAAGTCAGAAGCGACAGGGGCGAACATTTCAAAGAAAGGCCTCTGTCACCAATTAATAAGGTTCTCGGGTTTTACGAAAGCGATATCAAATCTACGCTTTTCCCAGACAAAGATATATTTTCAAGTTATGTAATTTTTCAGTACAAAGAGCTGAGCCTCCGACTTGTGGTGTGCCAGCTTCAATGTTAATAAAAAGTGGCCAGTAAATTGAGTACTGTGCCTAGTAGCTTAAATGTATAGTCATTTTAATTGGGAGACACCTTTACTTTAATCTGACATCTGATGAGGACATCAGATTTTATAAAGGTGGGGTGGATGTTGTAAAGCTACCTTTACAAGCTTTACTTGCGGCGCCATCGGCGCCAGCTATGTCCCCGGCGCCAGCAGCGCCCCTGCTGCTCCCGGCGCCAACGGCGCCGGCGCCGCTCCCGGCGCCACTGTGACCAGAATCCAGCCGGCGCCAAGTTCCTATGGCTGAAAATCTTTGATCGGTTCTAGCGAAGTCCAGAGAGCTCAGATCGATGTGCAATCACCTCACACGATCTAGGCATGATTAAAGGAAGCCTGGGGATCAATAAAATCTAGAGAGAGAAAATGACTTTCTAGAAAGAGAAAATCCTAGAGAGAGAAAAACGTGCTTTACCAGCTTGGGTAGAGTGCTTGGTATGAGGGGGGGTGCCGAATCACACCAATACTATAGGGGAGTGCGGGTTGCGACTCAGGGCGAGCTCCAACCAAGTCTCAGCCTCCCTTGCTGGAATGTTGTCATGGCTCTCGCCTTGGCATGCTAGCGCCCCGGAGACTAGGGTCGGTCACACACTTGAAATGTAACCTTCTCAGATTTATCAATAAAGTTGGATTTTCCTCAAACTGACTCTGATTACCTTCTGGGTTTCAGTGTTCGGTAAAAGCGCCAGTTGTAAGGCCGCTTTCAAAATTTTAACTTGGCACATAGCTGAGGGTCGTATCCCGGGACGCCAGCGGTATGCCGTCGGGACCATTCGGTCCGTGGCGCCAGCGGTATGCTGTCGGGACCATTTGGTCCAGGAACTGGTTGTTTCCATATCTGTCGCGGCTGGTGGTTCTGAGTGTTCCTTGCATGAACGTGAATGGGTTAAGCTCTTGGGGAACGGGCTCTAACCTGTCGGCTGAGTTGGATGGCTTGCTTGGGTGGATGTTACCTGTTTATGGCTGTCCAGTCTGGCGTGGCGCCAGGTTGGCTTCCAGCGCTCGTGACGAAGCTTTCAGTTGGTTAAGTCTGATGTAAGTCAGACCGCTTGCTTGGAATGGATGTTACTCGTTTGTAACGAAGCTTCGAGTTGGTTAAGTTTGATGTATGTCGGGCGGCTTGCTTGGAGGGAAGTCACCCACGTCGGGACTCCCGATCTGGCATGGCGCCAGGTTGGATCTCAATGTTGGTTTTCGGAACTTCAAGTTGGTTAAGTCTGATCGTTGTTGGCGAGTTGGCTGCTTGTATGTCAAGTGGGTTTGGATGGCAAGAGTTGAAGGCTGGGAAGCTAAGTCGTGGTTCCCGGCTCCCTTTGGGATGCCTGCGCTACATCCCGCCAACGGACCTTTGCCTGGCCGCGCCCATACAAATCGATCACGGAATCAGCCCACATAGGACACCCCTCCAACCATCTGTGCTTTCACCATTAAGCAGCACATTCCCTCAGTCACGCCCCACCACTTTTCGGTCGATAGCCCTTATAGCTAAACGATCGGCAGCTATCCTTGAATATACCACCCCCGTGGACGCACCCGTGCTTTCACCGTCAGGCAGCACATTGCCTCAGTAACGCCCCCACCAAATCTAGTCGATAGCCCTTATAGCTAAACGATCGGCAGCGTACCCCCCAATCGTGGACGCATCCGTGCTTTCACCGTTAGGCAGCACATTGCCTCAGTAACGCCCCCACAAAATTTGGTCGATAGCCCTTATAGCTAAACGAATGGCAGCTATCCTTGAATATACCACCCCCGTGGACGCACCCGTGCTTTCACCGTTAGGCAACACATTGCCTCAGTAACGCCCCCACCAAATTTAGTCGATAGCCCTTATAACTAAACGATCGGCAGCATACCACCCAAATCGTGGACGCACCCGTGCTTTCACCGTTAGGCAGCACATTGCCTCAGTAACGCCCCCACCAAATTTGGTCGATAGCCCTTATAGCTAAACGAACGGTGGTCATCGTGAATATGTCACCCCGCACCCCACAAGGCACAGACCGTGCTTACACCATCCTAATGGCAGCACATTGCCTCATCTGTCCTACGTGCAGACGGCGCCAGGCCCGAACCGCGGAAACTGACCGTGCTTACACCTCAAGGGCAGCACTTTGACTCATCAAGCCCCCGTCCTGCCAACCACCCCGACCGTGGACGCACCCGTGCTTACACTGTGGGCAGCACCTTGCACAACAGTTGTCTTGATGAACCCCAAAGAGTGGCCATTTCCGTGAGATTCGCATAGCTGACCGGCCAGTCGGCTGTGATACCACATGTAGCGCAGGCATCCCAAAGGGAGCCGGGAACCACGACTTAGCTTCCCAGCCTTCAACTCTTGCCATCCAAACCCACTTGACATACAAGCAGCCAACTCGCCAACAACGATCAGACTTAACCAACTTGAAGTTCCGAAAACCAACATTGAGATCCAACCTGGCGCCATGCCAGATCGGGGGTCCCGACGTGGGTGACTTCCCTCCAAGCAAGCCGCCCGACATACATCAAACTTAACCAACTCGAAGCTTCGTTACAAACGAGTAACATCCATTCCAAGCAAGCGGTCTGACTTACATCAGACTTAACCAACTGAAAGCTTCGTCACGAGCGCTGGAAGCCAACCTGGCGCCACGCCAGGCTGGACAGCCATAAACAGGTAACATCCACCCAAGCAAGCCATCCAACTCAGCCGACAGGTTAGAGCCCGTTTGTTGTAAAGCTACCTTTACAAGCTTTACTTGCGGCGCCATCGGCGCCAGCTATGTCCCCGGCGCCAACAGCGCCCCTACCGCTCCCGGCGCCAACGGCACCGGCGCCGCTCCCGGCGCCACTGTGATCAGAATCCAGCCGGCGCCAAGTTCCTATGGCTGAAAATCTTTGATCGGTTCTAGCGAAGTCCAGAGAGCTCAGATCGATGTGCAATCACCTCACACGATCTAGGCATGATTAAAGGAAGCCTGGGGATCAATAAAATCTAGAGAGAGAAAATGACTTTCTAGAAAGAGAAAATTCTAGAGAGAGAAAAACGTGCTTTACCAGCTTGGGTAGAGTGCTTGGTATGAGGGGGGGTGCCGAATCACACCAATACTATAGGGGAGTGCGGGTTGCGACTCAGGGCGAGCTCCAACCAAGTCTCAGCCTCCCTTGCTGGAATGTTGTCATGGCTCTCGCCTTGACATGCTAGCGCCCCGGAGACTAGGGTCGGTCACACACTTGAAATGTAACCTTCTCAGATTTATCAATAAAGTGGGATTTTCCTCAAACTGACTCTGATTACCTTCTGGGTTTCAGTGTTCGGTAAAAGCGCCAGTGGTAAGGCCGCTTTCAAAATTTTTAATTTGGCACATAGCTGAGGGTCGTATCCCGGGACGCCAGCGGTATGCTGTCGGGACCATTCGGTCCGTGGCGCCAGCGGTATGCTGTCGGGACCATTTGGTCTAGGAACTGGTTGTTTCCATATCTGTCGCGGCTTGTGGTTCTGAGTGTTTCTTGCATGAACGTGAATGGGTTAAGCTCTTGGGGAACGGGCTCTAACCTGTCGGCTGAGTTGGATGGCTTGCTTGGGTGGATGTTACCTGTTTATGGCTGTCCAGTCTGGTGTGGCGCCAGGTTGGCTTCCAGCGCTCGTGACGAAGCTTTCAGTTGGTTAAGTCTGATGTAAGTCAGACCGCTTGCTTGGAATGGATGTTACTCGTTTGTAACGAAGCTTCGAGTTGGTTAAGTTTGATGTATGTCGGGCGGCTTGCTTGGAGGGAAGTCACCCACATCGGGACCCCCGATCTGGCATGGCGCCAGGTTGGATCTCAATGTTGGTTTTTGGAACTTCAAGTTGGTTAAGTCTGATCATTGTTGGCGAGTTGGCTGCTTGTATGTCAAGTGGGTTCGGATGGCAAGAGTTGAAGGCTGGGAAGCTAAGTCGTGGTTCCCGGCTCCCTTTGGGATGCCTGCGCTACACCGTTCCCCAAGAGCTTAACCCATTCACGTTCATGCAAGGAACACTCAAAACCACAAGCCGCGACAGATATGGAAACAACCAGTTCTTGGACCAAATGGTCCCGACAGCATACCGCTGGCGCCACGGACCGAATGGTCCCGACGGCATACCGCTGGCGTCCCGGGATACGACCCTCAGCTATGTGCCAAGTTAAAAATTTTGAAAGCGGCCTTACAACTGGCGCTTTTACCGAACACTGAAACCCAGAAGGTAATCAGAGTCAGTTTGAGGAAAATCCCACTTTATTGATAAATTTGAGAAGGTTACATTTCAAGTGTGTGACCGACCCTAGTCTCCGGGGCGCTAGCATGCCAAGGCGAGAGCCATGACAACATTCCAGCAAGGGAGGCTGAGACTTGGTTGGAGCTCGCCCTGAGTCGCAACCAGCACTCCCCTATAGTATTGGTGTGATTCGGCACCCCCCCCCTCATACCAAGCACTCTACCCAAGCTGGTAAAGCACGTTTTTTCTCTCTCTAGGATTTTCTCTTTCTAGAAAGTCATTTTCTCTCTCTAGATTTTATTGATCCCCTGGCTTCCTTTAATCATGGCTAGATCGTGTGAGGTGATTGCACATCGATCTGAGCTCTCTGGACTTCGCTAGAACCGATCAAAGATTTTCAGCCATAGGAACTTGGCGCCGGCTGGATTCTGGTCACAGTGGCGCCGGGAGCAGCAGGGGCGCTGCTGGCGCCGGGGACATAGCTGGCGCCGATGGCGCCGAAAGTAAAGCTTGTAAAGGTAGCTTTACAACAGTGACCGACCCTAGTCTCCGGGGCGCTGGCATGCCAAGGTGGGCGCCAAGACAACATTCCAGCAAAGGAGGTTGAGACTTGGTTAGAGCTCGCCCTGAGTCGCAACCCGCACTCCCCTATAGTATTGGTGGGATTCGTCACCTCCCCTCATACCAAGTACTCTACTCAGGCTGGTAAAGCATGTTTTCTCTCTCTAGGATTTTCTCTTTCTTTAATCATGCCTAGATCGTGTGAGGTGATTGCACATCGATCTGAGCTCTCTGGACTTCGCTAGAACCGATCAAAGATTTTCAGTCATAGGAACTTGACGCCGACTGGCATCTGGTCACAGTGGCGCCGGGAGCGACACCGGCGCCGGTGACGACGTTGGCGCCGGAGATAATACTGGCACCGATGGTGCCGGAAGTAAGGCTTGTAAAGATAACTTTATAACATATGGCGAAGAAGGTGTTAGCCAATGTGGAGATGGAGATGGCCGATTCTCTTAATGCTCATCTTGCTCACCTCCATGATGGAAAGGGTTGACTATCTTAGCCTCAACCTTGCTTAAGAGATGTTTCCACCTATGCTCCCCACTCTATTTTCTACAGATTTGCAAGCTTCAACTCCCCCCAACTCCTCCTCTCACGTGTGGTTTCATGCGTGCCTCTACACCTCCTCCTACACACTCTCTAGCTTCTTCTAGACACTCTTTGCTGACTTCTCCTACCATATGCTCGTATGTCTCCTTTGCTCTTAAGGTGAGTGCTTTAGCCTATTGCCCGTCTACATATGCTTCTGCTTCGCCCTCTTCGCTGCCTGCTGTTGGCTCCTGCTCTTGCCCTTTTTTTCCCTCCTCCTGGAGCCGCTTTTCCTCCCTTGTCTGCAGGTGTCGCTTCATCAACAGGCCCACATGCTTTCCAGTCTTGTGTGCTCCTTCTGGAAGAACCTCTTTATGGAAACTCCTCCTCCATCCCCTCTCCCCTCCCCTGTCCTACAGCATCCGATGATGGGGTCTGGGCCTCAGCGACCTCAACTCTGCTGGAAGCTTAAGCACTTCTCTTTCTAGCCCTATCATCAACAAGCCCACGAATTGCAAGGGGAAGCAGTTGCAAGTGAAACGTCACCGTCAATCCTACACACAGCTCGCTCTCGAAAGCTGGTGTCTTTTTTTCCTCAGCATCAGGATCGTCCTCATCTTCGAAAGTGCAGACAGCGTCGACAGGCGGGCCGTTGTCCTACACTTAGGTCTACTACGTAGGAACGACTGCAGCCTCCCCACTACTGCATCCAGCGGGCCTACAACCTCCTCTTCGAGCAGGTCACAGTGCGCCTCCTCAAGATCCGGAGCTCGTTCCTCTTGTGCAAAAAGCAGCTCACATAGCAGATTTGCTTGTAGACATGTTCCCTCTAATGCGGCAGTTCCGTTCCTTTCAACTTGATCCTACTATCTTCAGTAACTAGCTTTCCTTGCTTGCTAATATTAATAATGTTGTTTACTTTATAGGCAAGCTGCATAATGTGGATGGTATTAAGAAATTTGGAAAACTTCAGTGGAGTTGATTCAATCTCAAGGTTCTGGGTTCTCAGGCTATGGGCAAGGATTTTTTCCTTTTTACGCTAGGCAATGCTCAAGAAGTGGATGCAGTCCTTGAAAAAAGGTCATACCCACCATGTGTATGTCATGAGATACACAGACAACTTTGCCATTGAGGACACCTCTCATATGGACGTGCCAGTTTGGGTGGAACTCCCTCCACGCTCTCTACCCTTCAGACTATTGAGGACTTTACTCCTTTCTTTCAAGCCAAGCTCCAAAATTGTGTCTCCCTTCTCCGTAAGTCTAGCAACAGAGCCGAAACGTTGGCCCTTATTTTGTTGACTGGCATTGCTGATGCTCAAGCTTCAACGTGCAATAGCCACTACACTCTGATCTTCAGCTTCACTGTTAAGTCATTCTTCATCGCATTGACTACCATGGCTGTTGGCTTTATGCTCCAAGCTTAACTGGCTTAAGCTCGGCGATCTCTCGCATGCTCTGCCTCAGATATTCCTCCTCCTTCGTCCACCCCCTCTCCATTTCTAATTCATCCTTAATCGACTCGCCTTCCATGCTTCAGGCCTTTCTCTCTCTCTATCAGAGCCTTCAGCCCTCCACTCCTCTAGATTGTGATCGCCTTGCTTCATTTTGCGCTACTGACTCTTCTGTCTCTTCGGAAGTATCTGCTATGCTGGAAATGCATGCGGCATTCTTCTCCCTTCCTCTTGGCAAAACCCCTGGGCATAATAGGGTGATCCATGAGTTGTTTATTAAACTTTAGCCGCGATTGGGCCTTGCCCTTCTTCAACTAGCTCTTCAAGCCTCCTCTACTGCCTCCTTACCACGGGAGGTCTCTGAAGGACTTCTTAAACTCATTCCAAAAAGCCTCTTCCTCTGACATTATCTGATTTCCATCCCCTCATTATGCTCAACATCTCTTACAAGATCTTGGCCAAAGCTATAGCCTTGTGTCTTTTCCCTATATCGCTACTCTCCAACGAGCGATTCGGTTTTATCAAAGGTCGTAACATTATGGACTCCATCCTCAACATTTTGGCTATGACTAACTCCCTCTCGGCATCTAACACCCCTTCCTTGATTATTTTTCTTGGACCTTGACAAAGTCTTTGACCGCATCAGTTGGACTAACTCCCTCTCGGCATCTAACACCCCTTCCTTGATTATTTTTCTTGGACCTTGACAAAGTCTTTGACCGCATCAGTTGGTACTACATCCTCCGCTGCTGTCAGGCACTGGGCCTCCCAGCTTCTTCTCCAGGTTTGTGTGTGCCATGTATTCTTCCTCTTTGTCTAGGATCCTTCTTAATGGTTGCCTCTTTGCCCTCTTCTTTCCCTCTTGTGGAATCCGTTAGGGCTGCAAGCTTTCTCCTTTACTCTTTGCCATTTCCACTGAGCCTCTCTCTCATGCCCTTCACCATGCAGCTCACACTGGTCTTATAGCCCCGGTTTTTTTCCCACATGGTCCCATGTCTCATCAATTGTTCGCGGACGATGTTACTCTTTTATCACCTCTCTATCAAACCCCAAGTTCGTCTTCTCCTTTCTCTTTTTGCTGAGTTGTGTTATTGTTCTTCTTTCTTATTGAACAACAAAAAGTTAGAGCTTCACGTTGTGGCTTCCTATATGCCCTCATGGGTTTTCTCCTTGGGTATTAGAGTTGTTCCCCAAAGAATGGTGACACACCTTCTTGGTGTTCCTTTTGGTCTCCACTTGGTTCCTTCAGTCTTTCACCTCTTAACTGGCTTTTTGGAATTCCCATTTTATGTCCTTTGATTCTAGGGTTTTGGTAGTTGGCACATCCTCTCAGTCTATCTGGTTTACTTCTCCTCCATCTGTGTTGCCACTCGTTCCTTCCATGATTCACTTTCCAAGCTCCTTCGTCGATTCCTTTGAGCTAGGAAATGGCCTCTCTTGCCTTGGTCAGTCTGTATAGTTGTCAACGAAGTCTAGGTATTCCCGATCATTTTCTCAAAAACGGATCCCTGGTGCTTCGTTGTCTTTCCTCTCTTTTGCATGCCTCTTAGCATTGGCATTTTCTCCTACTATCGTATTTGGCCTCGACTGCCTTAGTTCTCCCCCCCCCCCACTTTTCCAAGCTTCTCTCCTTCGACTACCCTTTTCGGTTCAGGGGACCCTTTGTCCTCAGGAACCTTGCCTTCATTTTCCTTGACTTTCGTGCCCTCCTCTCCTGGTCTGATGCCTCTGTCCCTCCCTTTGATGAGAGCCCATTTGTACCTCTCTTGCCCCCTACTGCTCCCCCCTCTTTTTGATCCACCCACGACTCTCTTCGTCTCTAGACTCTAAAGCCCTCTCTACTCTCTGTTGGCTTGTTCATATTCCCCCTTGTCATATTCTTGCCTCCTCTGTTCTGTCCCACAATGAGCGCTCACTTGTACACCTGGCTTCGTTCTCCACGCTTGGCCTGCATCTCACACCTGCTCTCCGCTCGCTTTGGATGGTTGAGAGCCACCCCTGGATTCTGCGCTTCTGGGCTACCACGCTCCACACATTCGCCAGCACCCTTCCCTTTTCCCAAACTTTTTCAATTCTCAGTGGTCGCTTTCTCACTCCTTTGCCTGCTAGCGCAAAAGGTTGCATACTGCCCACTCTCTCTCCATAGGAAAGTTAAGATACCTCGCTTACCGTATTCACTAAGGCTTTGCCTGTGCTTGCCAAATGGCCCTTTTTATATAACCGGCTTTGTCTAGTGTGCCAATTGGAGGAAACTGTAAAGCACCTGTTCTATTACTGTCGCAAGGATTTATGGAGACTGTTTACCCGCCTCATTGGCCAGTGGGGATTTGCCTTACCTCTTGGATTGACACAATTTTGGGCAACTCCCATATGACGGAGCACTCTTCTCTCACCTTCTAGCAGTGTGCCATCTTTTTTGTACATGTACATTTGTAAAAATATACTCGTATTGTTAAGTTTTGCAAAAAACAGAAACCAAAATGGCTGTTATCTTTTACACGAGAATGAAGAAAGAAGATTGAAGTGTCCTAACCATGAAACTCCACATTTAGAAGATAACCAAAATATTGGACAGTGTCATGTTAAATGATGGAGGATACCTTTTACACGAGAAATGAAGCTATGCAAATTAGAAGGTGATATCTCCAACATAAGTTCTTTTGTGGGTAATATAGCCATTTCCTTCCAGAATTGTGCTACATGTATGCTTGTTGCATCTATGAGATGATGTACACTACAATGCGCTATTGTATAGATTATTCATTCGATAGTCATATCTGGTGTTGTGCGGGGAAGCAGAAAGATCATCACCACTGGAAGAAGTCTGAGCGCGTTTCTGATCAAAACAACCAACCAGAGATGCTGAAACTGACTGCGTGTCACGTTGAACAATGCAAGAAGTGCGCTACCTCCCCATGATGAGAACCGAAGGCCAATACTCTCTATGCCCACAAGCAGTGCAAAAAATGTGCCTTCAATACCCAACGGGCATAGCTTGGCACATAGCACAAATACTGGAGTGTATTTCAGCTGATCTGTTGCTCGTGATAAGATTTCATCGGCTACGGCAAAAGCGGGATTGGAGATTCCTAACGTCAAGTTGAACTGAGTCACCAGAGCAAAGTCCAGCATTCCAAAGATGGAAATGATGATTTGCACCCAGAACAAAAGCCATCGAAAAGATATCTGCCTTAAAAAGTTCCGGTATGTGAGTACTCCCGCAAATGCTCCCATTGAACCCACTGCGTAGGCCAGTCCAATAAACTCCTGTATAAATGCTAGGTCAGTCACGCTGAAAATATATTACGTTGTATTCACCATGGAGGAAGAAGATGAAGCTAACATAATAAACAGAGGATAGGAGTAGCAACAGTACCACAGACAAAGATAACCCCGAAAATCCGTCTGTGTAGAAATAGAAAAGACCCTCAGAAATGTCAGGGCAGACTGCCCAGGAAAGGAACATGTATAGAACAGGCATCCAAATAACTGGGCGTTTAATCGTGTTCCACATTTTGTAACTTGCTTCCAACATAATTTTACGAACCTGTATTCACAAAGATGTATACATGTGCTAAGTATCACACCGTCATTCTCAACCCGTGTAGTTTCACGTACATACCATCTATGGGCAGATTATGAGCTCACCTGGCTATCTTGCCTGCGATACTTGGGTAATCGCTCCTCTTGCAACAGACAACCAAGTGCGATCAGAAGCATTGGTGGTACTGATAACAAGCCAAGTGATCCCTGAAAGGAGTATATAATTTACTTTATACTATAATTTTTGCAGACCAATGATTTTACTCATATTTTAGTAGCAAATGTACAAATACAAGAATGCAAATAAAAAGAATGGACACTGGCACACCACACTGTTCACTTCACTATATCCAGCATCAATTTTTTCTTGCTTATGTGGCTACCAAACAGTAGGAATAAGCTCTCAAAGGCATTAAGCATGCCTAACTGTATCCATTCTCTGTCCTCAAAGGAAGGCGGACACACATCCTTATAGAAGAGGGAAGGGGACAGGTTATCTGTACCAGGAGGGACAAAATGTAACTATCCAGATAAGAAGCAACGTGAATATTATATCTATGAGGATGTATAGAGGAACAGAAGTAGGCGGAGTCTCATGAAAAACATGGAGAGCAAAGGCAATAGGACTAAAGAACCATCAGGCTCACGAGGAAGAACAGGACGTTTACTAACAAAAAGACCCAGACTTCACACAAACAAATCAAGAATCAGGCAATTCTATGAAATGAACCTTCAGGACATGGACAGAAAAAGGAAACTCAAAGAGCAGAGCTTCAAAAGAACACAGGCCTCAATGTGGGGGGAGGATTAAAAATCTTAAGCAAGAATGCCCAATATCCTACCACGACAAATCAATATGTGCAAGAAAAGGTAATGGAGTCTTGGGGGCAAATATAGGATATTCTTCTTAAACAGAACCTTTTAAATTATCAAGTTATCAACAGTACCAACCAATAAAGCATTAACATGGTGAATAACTAGAAAGAACTCATTACATATGAAATGAGGCCCACTAGATAAGACGGCAAAGAATCCTTTTCCTGCAGATAGAACAAGTAAGATCCCTTACCAGAAGTTCCAACTCTACTTGCATTTGAATTGAATTGCAATAATCGGTTTTCTAAGAATTTTATAATGGCATCAACACTATGCAGTGACTACCAAAGATTGTTGCAAGATGAAAAGGAAGTTGCACGATAGATAGGATCAAGAAGTACTATAGCACTGTGGCCTTATCGTACAGGTAAATCATGCAAACAGGAAACAGCAGCATTAGACAAGGAACATATGAGATTTTCGAACTTGTGCAGCAGGCAGAAGAAAGATTCATGTATGATATCTGTAAAAGAACACAATCTGCCCATCTGTCTCATTAAGACTTCTCAGTCTAATTGGTTCAGACATTATCAGAGAACTGGGCCCATCTTAATCCTCAGAATAGATACGTCTTTACATTATTGTGAAGTTGTGGGCATCTCTGCTTCCTTTCTTTTCAGTGATAAGGCCCTCTAATCCACTGCTTTTCCTCTAAACTCCTCAGAAGATGTTTTGTTTGGGACGTTTCCCCCGTCATTGTGGAATATTCATCATAACACCTCATGGGTTAGTCTCTCATCAAGATTTTGCAGATAACACAACAATATTCTTAAGATTGGATAAAGATTCCTCTGTGAGATCCTCATACATCATATTTGATATACTTTGCTCTTATTCGCTGAGTCATCAATTTTAGAAGTCCAGATTTTTACTTCTTTCTGGTTCTCTACATGTTGACAACCTTAAGTTCCCTATTGCCCCTCAAGGCTCATTCCCAGGTTGTGCAGCTGCCAGGAATTCCATATGGTATACCGATTTTTCTAGATAAGGAACTGAATGGTTTCTTGACAAGATACTGAAAGGAACTCTATGTATCGCAAAATTTGCTGACAGAGTCATTACTATTAGACAAATTCCCATACTTCACTATTTTCTTTATTCATTAACTATGTATATGAAGCTGTGTCTTCTTTGTTGATTGATTCAAGGATATTGATCCTTGATCTAAATCATACATTTGATGTGATGCAAAGGAGAAAACTTTCATTAACTATGTAGATGAGTTGCTCCTCCTTTTTATACTTACATGAACCCTGAATATTAGAGCATCCCATTTTGTTAAAGGCAGAGGTACAATGATGTGTTGAAAAAGCTTTTTTACTTTGAACTGAAGGGGGACTAGAGGATTGTGGTGACTTGCAACATTTTCAAAAGGTTGTCTACAACATAGTTGCCCGTTCCAAAATGAGGTAGAAAAAAGTAAAGGACTCCATAATATCAATAAAATTCTAATTATGAAAAAAAAAAAAAGTTTAGGGCTTTCAAAGGGATGCCTTTAGGAGCCTTTAGGGATAGAAAAAAAATAATGAAAATCTTAATGGTGAGCCACAAAAACATTAATCAACAAACTAATTCATAATAAATGAAATTTAATGAGTTAACAAAAACCATGGAATAATTGAAAAACCATGTAGAAATTGTTTACAAATATATCTTATCCTTTGAGCTACATGAACCAAATATTAAAGACATAAGCATAAAAACCACATCATTAAAATAGCAATTTTGAATGCACAACTGAATGTAGTTAATACATCAATAAAAGAGTTGTGTGTTCGTTGTACGCATGATACATATGAGAAAACAATGCATGTCTGGGGGAGACTAAAAGTAAAATTTTAAGGCGAGGGGTTGTCGTCTAAGCCTATGCAAGAACTCTCTTAACATCCGACAAGAGGACCACTAGCCGCCAAGCTTGCGTCTACCTCTACCTCTAGCAGACTAACTCCTACCCTAGCTACATCTTACGCCTGATCCTCTAGGTCTCTGTCTACCCCTGCCCCTAGGTCTAGATGGTACAGTGGATGCTCTGGGGGCATGTGTTGATGGCTCTTGATTTGGCCTCACATACAAGTCAGCTAGGCGGCCTGCTGTTGGATCTACCAATAGTCCTAGCTCATACATTGCGAGTGGTCCTACCATCAGAATACCTCTATGTGCTCAACATGGTGTCCAACACTACATCTGTCACAAGCAAGCCTCTCCAAGCTCATGAATTCTAGAAGACCGGTGTGTCGAATGAACCTCCCAACCGTAGGCACCCTCTCAATGAGTCTTGCTATCTGCTATTCATGTCAACTCACACATGGCATCCAGCAAGTCCACTTGGCATGCATGTGACTAGTAACCTGTGAATACTAAGTGACTCATGGGGTACCACCCCCATGCCCGCCAAAGACCTATGACCCGCTTGGTCACCCCGGCTACTTGTCGGCATCTCGTCACTGACGCTAGGATCTTGACGGTCACAATTTACCGCATCTCTGGCAGCTTGTCAGGCGGTCACACCAGGTCATTGCTTGTGACGCACCGGTCCCAACTCGGGAGAGATGTCCACTCCGGCCTTTGGCAATACTTTGCCTCAGGCCCTCTAGTAACCGGCCATGCCGAGGTCATGCTAGAGCAAGACCGGGCTCTAACAATCCTTCCCTCTTCACAATCCTTCCCTCTTCTGGCAAGTCATCGGTCCTCGATGACAAACTCTGGGTAAGACTTCTGCAAACATTGTCGCGTCTCCCAGCTAGCATCTGACAAAGGATGCCCTTTCCAAGTCACTAAATACTCTTGGAGGAGACGATTTCTCAATCGTCGATCCCTTCGATCTAAAACTCTCTTTGGCCCATAACCTGTAATTTCTTTCTCTTCTAGAGACACAAGACCTTCTACAAGATTATCGTCATCATGGAAACATCACTTGAGTTTGCTAACATGAAACATTGGATGCACCTTGCACTACTTGGCCAACTTTCTTAATGATTAGCCATGGTCCACAATACCTAGGAAATATCTTGGCACACCTTCCTGTGCGTAGCACCTTCAATTTGGAAGGGACTAGTAAATATACCCAATCTCCAATCTCAAACTCCCGATAGGTACGGTTCTCACGAGCGCAGCTTTTTGCCCTAGCCACTGCCTTAGCCAAATTAGCTCGTGCCGTTTCCAGCCTTTGCTGCACCTGGATTAAAAACTCTGTAGCGTTGGGCAGCTTTCGTGGAATGCCTATGTAGTATGGTTGTTGGGCTAGCTGGCCTATAACCATAGTTGAGCTCAAAAGGCCTCAATCCTGTGGATGCACGTCTCTTATCATTATACGCAAACTCTACTAAGGGTAAGTGCTTCACCCAATCTGTCTGCCTATCACTAACATATGCATGAAGTATGTCTTCCAAGATCTGATTAGCCCTCTCTATCTGCCCATCGTTTGAGGATGCTCCGTACTACTCATCCGCAACTGTGTTCCCAGCTTGGCAAAGACCTCTATCCAAAAATTACCCGTAAACTTGGGATCCCTATCAGACACAATCTGGAGTCCATGCAATCTGATCACATTCTGGATAAACAGCTCAACTACTTGCAGAGCTGTGACCTTCTTGGCCGTTGCGATGAAATGGACCATCTTGGAAAACTTGTCTGCAACTACCATGATGGAGTTATCCCAACTTGGGTCCTAGGTAGACCAATAATAAAATCCATAGAGAGATGCTTTCCCACCTTCCTATAAGTATCTCAAGTGGATGTAGCAAGCCCGGAGGACTTACTCTCTCAACCTTGTTCACTTGACAAGCCATGCAACGTTCTCTCTTACGTCTCGCTACACTCGTGGCCATAAATTATGCCTTCTTACAAGCTCACTAGTCTTATCAATACTAGAGTGGCCTTGAAGAAACAAAACATTTCTATTACCAAAGCCTTGCTAGCTTTTAGCCCTCAGTCTGACGAAAAGACACGAAGCGAAAATGTTCGCAAACCTGACGAAAAGACACGAAGTGAAAATGTTCGCAAACATCCTGACGAAAAGACACGAACGCAAAAAGTTTGCGAATTGTTTTTTTCGTGATACAGCAGGAGAAAGTCAGGCGACGCGAAAGTCAAACGGCTCGAAGCGACACAAAAATCTTCGCAACACTTTTTGACCTTCACGGTCCAAAGGATCAGGAAGATCATGCAAGTACCATGAAGTACAAAAACCCTGATCTGATATGATGACGTCAGCGAAAGAGTGTTAGGACGTGCCTAACCCACCTCTCTTGTAATCCATGATTAGTTATAGCTTGTTTAGTCTATCTAATCTGGTGTGCTACTCTGAATGTATAAGATACATACACTAGCAGATAGAAATACACAGAATACAGAATAGAAGTCCACCTGTGAGCGAGACAATTTTGTAAGCAGGATCCACAGAGATCCAAGAAGTCCGCTAGTAAGCGAGACATTACTCGTGGGAGAACGCTGCTTCTCTCATGCCAATGTGTTGTGTCGATCTGTCATACAACGCTCGAAATCAAGAGGATCAATAGATGATACTGTAGCTATTACGCACATATCACTCTCAATTTTGTTTGACCTTGAATGAATTACTATTTGCTATCACTTGTGTATCTCATTCACTTGTTTTTATCAATTCCGCACAATGGCTCAGTTTTGTTGAATGCTGTATTAATCTATAACGTAGATCAACAGTGTCTATCTACTTTCTGGAGGATTGATATCATTCATAAAAGAACTGCATCTTACACACCGCAGCACAACGGTGTTGCAGAAAGAAAGACCATGACTCTAATGGAAGCTGCTAGGTGCATCATGGCCTATTCAAAGGCTCCAAGAGTGCTGTGGGATGAAGCAGTAGCTACAGGTGCTTACATTCAAAACAGGACAGGAAAGTCTGGTGTTCCTCACACGACACCACACGAATTATGGTGGGGTAGAAAACCCAATCTGACTCACATCCATATCTTTGGCTGTACAACTTATGCACATGTTCCTGATAAGCTTCGAAAGAAGCTTGATGAGAAAGCAGATTAGGGATATCTTGTAGGATATGACAATCATTCGTCATACTACAGAGTCTATATGCCAGAGACAAACACAATGAAGACAGTTAGAGATGTCAAATTTGATGAGAGAAGAACGATGGCCAACAATGATCCTGTCAGTTATGAAATCCTTGGAAGACAATACTATGATTTACCAACTGTAACAGAGGGAGCAGAGCACAAACATTCGGATGAAGATGTTCGAGTCGCACCTCATTCGAGTGACGAATCAGACGAAGAAAGATTCGCAAGCCAACCTACTGCTACAATACCTGTAAACCGAAATGGTTCCGGACCTAGCAGAGCAGATAAAGGCAAGAGCATTGCAGTTCCTGAAGAATCTCCTAGAAGATCGACAAGAGAACGAAGTGTGGCAGCAAGATTTGTGTCAGGCAGCTCAACTTCTACATCAGAAGAGTTTTGTGGATTCAGTGGAGAACCACAAACATTCGAGGAAGCAATTGAATGTCCAGAGAAGGACAAATGGATCCAAGCCATGAATGAGGAGATGGAATCCATGAGGAAGAATCAGGTGTGGATGTTGCAACCATTACTAGATAAGCGAAAGACTATAAAATGCAAGTGAGTATACAAGCTGAAGTATGGACCGAATGGAGATATTTCTAAGTATAAAGCAAGACTTGTAGTGAAGGGGTTTTCTCAGAGATATGGTATTATTGACTATGATGAGACCTTCTCTCCTGTCGTGAAACATTCGTCCCTACGCTTACTGTTTGCATATGCATCTGCTTATGATCTCAGGATTCACATCCTGGACGAAAAGATAGCATTCTTGCATGGCGAGCTAGACGAGGAAGTCTACATGGATCAACCTCCAGGCTACATTTCGAACTCACTTCCTACTTATGCATGCAGAATGCATAGGAGTATCTACGGTTTGAAGCAGTCAGCGCGACAATGGTATAAGAAGAAAGATCAAGCCCTGAAATCCTTAGGATTCAAGCCACTAATGGCTAATTCCAATGTTTATGTAAGAATTACAGATGGGAAGATCATCATTGTAGCATGCATGGGCACCATGTTATGTATGAAAGGCAGTGGACTCCATGTCTTGAAGGGCAGTGGACTCCTCTTGTGGGGGTGCCATCCAAGAAGGCTCATACGTCTTCGAGCAGATCAAGGAAGCCATACAACATGTTGGCCCTGCTCATGTGGTGTAGGTTGTCACAGACAATGCACCAAACTGCTTTGAGATGGGGAGGATTTTGACTCGTACACCCACATTGTATGGACTCCTTGTGAGGCTCACTTCAAGGAGATTTCACATTTGGATTGGATCATTGCCATCTAGAACCGTGATCGTAGTGAACTTTGTCAAACAAAGGCATCAAGCCCTAGCCATGTTTTGCATGCACAATTGTTGAGACTTGTCGTCCTATAGGCGAACCTAAACAATTGTGTCATGGTTCTTGGGAATGGGACAAAGCTAGCTATGCTAGAGGAGACGAGTCACTAGACAGGGTCACCAAGACCCCTAGGTATTCCCAATGTAGCACCCCTATCACAATCTATTGTATCTAATCTACTCAGGTACTAAAATTGAGTGTTTTCAAGTTATCAGTTACCGCAATGCTTTATTGTGATGCTTACTGGCTTTTTTGAATGTGCTTGCTTTTGCATGTACTGACCTTGTGTCCTCGACTTGAAGGAGGGTCAGTTTGCATGAAACCTTTCGACTTAGAGACGAATGCTAGTGGCATTGTCGTGGGGGCAGTTTTGGAACAAGAAGGTAGACCAGGAGCCTTTGAAAGTAAGAAATTGACGCTAGCGCAATAGAGATACCCTACACATGAGCAAGAGCTGTATGCGATCATACATGCGTTCAAGTTGTGGCAACAAAGATATCCTACACACGAGCAAGAGCTGTATGCGATCATACATGTGCTCAAGGTGTGGCGAGTTTTGTGTGTACACAGACTATCATAGTCAAGTATTTTTCCACTCTGAAGGGCCACCAAGCTCGGTGGACGGAGCTAATGCGGGAATTTCATTTGGAAATTCGCTAACGAAGAGGGAAGGAAAATGTGGTCGTTGATGCACTATCGTGGATACTGCATCAGATGAGCTTTAATGTAGTTGATAATGATGTCATGGAAGAGATCAAGAAGGCTCAGCAAAAAGGACCCACATTGTCAACGTGTGTGGCCTGATCCACACAAGGTAGTCAACCAAGCAGAAGAGTCAATCGAGGTTGTTGCTTCCGTAGAGGCACACACCAATTTATATCTAACATACACCGTAAAGGATGGTATGTTATTGAAAAATGGAAAGGTATTCGTGCCAAATGTGAAGGATCTTCGTCGTAAAATACTTTTTAATGCCATGATAGTCACTGCACAGGGCTGATGCAAAATCGGTGATCACGAATTGCAAATATCAATCAGGCTTTGAAACGAAACAAAACGAAACGAAGCAAAACTTGAACAAGCTCTGATATTGACATTGCTGAAGCGAAATCAAATTAATCGCGAACGAAATGAATTCAGATGGATTTCAGATATGATTGCTGGTCACTACCTACTATATCATTCCTGCTGATCTACGTTATTGATTAATACAGCATTCAACAAAACTGAACCAGTGTGCAGAATTGAGGAAAACAAGTGAATGAGATACACAAGTGATTGAAGACAGTAATTCATTCAAGATCAGACAAAATTGAGAGTGAAAGCGTAATACCTACAGTATCATCTATTGATCCTCTTGATTTCGAGCGTTGTATGACAGATCCACACAGCGCATTGGCGTGAGAGAAGCAAGGTTCTCCCACGAGTAATGTCTCGCTTATAGTGGACTTCTTGGATCTCTGTGGATCTTGCGTACAAAATTGTCTCGCTCACAGGTGGACTTCTATTCTGTATTCTGTGTATTTCTATCTGCTATTGTATGTATCTTATACATTCAGAGTAGCACACCAGATTAGATAGACTAAACAATCTATAACTAATCATGGATTACAAGAGAGGTAGGTTAGGCACGTCCTAACACTCTTCTGCTGACGTCATCATATCATATCATGGTTTTTGTACTTCATGGTACTTGCATGATCTTCCTGATCCTTTGGAGCGTGAAGGTCAAAAAGTGTCGTGAAGATTTTTGTGTCGCTTCGAGCTGTTTGACTTCCACGTCGTCTGACTTTCTCCTGCTGTATCACGAAAAATTTTCTTTCGCAAACTTTTTGTGTTCATGTCTTTTCGTCAGGATGTGCGCGAACATTTTCGCTTCGTGTCTTTTCGTCAGGTTCGTGAACATTTTCGCTTCATGTCTTTTCATCAAATTGAGGGCTGAAAGCTAGCAAAGCTTTGGTAATAAAAACGTTTTGTGTCTTCAGCTCCCTCTCAAAGCGTGGTAGCTTGATGACTCCAAGACTGCTCGAACAGACCTTTGTCTAAGGCCTTTGTGAAAATGTCAGCCACCATCTCCTTTGTTCCAATGAAGATAGTCTGCAGCATCTTCTTCCCGATCAGATCCCTTATCAAGTGATACTTGATTGCGATGTGTTTCGTCTTTGAGTGAAACACAGGATCCTTTGTCAGATGTATTGCAGATGTATTGTCCATCTGCAGAATCAGAGGCTCATTCTTTGTTTCGTCCAGTTCGTCAAGGAATTGTTTGAGCCAAATGATCTTATTAGCCATCTTTGCTGCTGCAACGTACTCTGCTTCGTAGGATGACTAAGCCACAATGGTATGCTTCTTGCTTACTCAGAGAATTGCTGCTCCTGACGCGATGGTGCATCCTCTTGAGACATTTTTGTAGTCGTCCTTGAGAGATGCCCAACTAGCATCACTGTAGGAAAGCATCTGGAACCCTACATCACGAGAATAACACAAACCAAAATCCTTCGTTAATTGAAAGTATTGCAAAATTCGTTTTGCAATCTTCCAATGAGTTGAGCTTGAATTTGTACAGAATTGGCTCATCCTGAACACGACATAAGCAGTGTTAGGACGTTTATTATCTGCAAGGTACATCAGCGATCCGACCAGCTTCCTGTATGGTGTAAGCTGCATCGACTCTCTTTCTTCTTCAGTCTTCGAACAATCTTCATTCGTCAGGATTGTTCCTGCAAGCATGGGAGTATTTGCTCCTTTGCAACTCAACATCCCGAAATCTTCTAGGATTTTTTGGGTATATCTGGACTGATGAAGGTACAATTCACCTCCCTCATAGTCCTTGTCAATCTGTAAGCCAAGATAACATTTGGCTTCTCCCAGGTCTGCAATCTCAAAATCGGCTTGTAACCTTGGTTAATATTGATTTAAGATAGCCATTTCATTTGCTAGTTTCTAGAATACTAAATACAATAATTTGGTCCTAAAATGGAGCATATAGAGCATGCTATAGTAGCCACTGACTTCAAACAATACTAAAAATTATGCAAAAAGATTAGCATGGTTATTTATTACAGTTTGCTGACGATCAGGTGATCATCCCAGCAAAATACTCAAATTATGAAAATCAAAAGTGACTCAACATTTCATGCCAGCAGATTGTAACCTTGTGGTCCATCAAAGAATTTTTAGGAAGCAATTATGGGCCATAAAAGTCAGTAGAATTTAGAGTATTAAGTCAAAAAGTGTGGGCAATAGAAAATTCCAGTCACGAAGTATTCATTACCAGTCAGACTTGCGAAAAGATTTTTGGTGACCTTAACCACTAAGCTCATTTGGATCGGCATGCATCTCCCATTATGGCTCTGCCTAACACCCCTCACCATAATTTATGGTAGTTTGACCTAGCAGAAAAATTTATTAGCGATTCATTCCTCATGGCTTAAAAATTCTCAAAACAATATGAAGATTTACAACATCCTCACGGGTTAAAATGAAAAAATCTTGAGCTATTTTGCATTTTATAACATGTTAGTTAGGAACGTGGAAATAATTAATCTAAAGTAGGTACCTGAGCCCCAAAGGCACTGACTGCAAATCCGCTCAAGGAATATCCCGCCAATCTGCCTAACGAGTGGCTCATGTAACGAAGGCTCTGAATATCTGCTGCAAGATCTGGCCGATCTCGGCTTTTCTTTGCGGCCAGTGCATCAATCGTCACCTCCGCAATTGCTAAGGAGGCTGCCGATACTACCAACAGTGTTACTACTAGGGCTGGAGGGACTTTCCCTACCAACATAAAGGTTAGGTATGCCGTCACGCCAATTCCACCTGCAGTATATTTCATGCATAGTAGGCTGAACTTCAATCAGATCTAAAAACCGTGATCTACATTCCATACAGCAATATCTATTTTCCCAAATAGCTGTCTTATACAATCTACATGAGGCCATGCACATCCTTACCATATCGTTGGAGATAAGGCCACAAACAGATAAATTTTGTTTTTTTTTTCAAAATAACAAAAGCAAATAAAAACTGCCAAACACATTTGAAGCATGAGAAGAGTTTGTTTGGTTGCTATGGCTGATGTGTTTCTTTTATGTAAACGTCTAAAAATGCAAGAGCTATTTACATATTCAAAAAAAAAAAATTCAGTTTTCAATGTGTGCAGCAAAACTGCTTGCGATCTTTCAGATCACCTTGTTTTTATGGTAATCACTTTATTTCTAATTTAAGAAAATTGAAAACGGTATTAAATGAAAGAAAGTCTAACCTGAAAGTATGAAATAAGGCCGACGATAGTAGCCGGCTATGGGAACGATATCTGTAAGCAATCCCCAGATTGGCCTTATGGCGGAGGGAATTCCAATGATTCCGTGATATGCTTGTACTGCAGAAGGTTGAGCCAACTGCACGTCCTTCCAGTAGTAATCTAGGGCGACTTTATGTAAAGATCCGCCTAAACCTTGACTTGTACCATATACAACTATCACTCCAGAAACGAAGTTGATGTCAAGCTCATTAGCCATCATTGACATCCATGCAAAAGGCGCCCAAATAAGTCCCAACAGCATGGAAGCAAAAGATTGATCTCTTGCATCTTCGGCTTTGTTTTTCGGAATCAAGACAGGGTAGCTAGGTGTTGGATTCTCGACATCATTTTCGGAAGCAGGGTTTGATTTCACCAGAACACTTATAGAGTGTGCGATAGCGACAGAATCCTGTATCCATGTCAATAAATTACGATTTACCTTCTCATTCGGACTGTTCTTAAACATAAAAGTATGCAAGTGATAGAAATAAATATCCTCCAGTTGCTCTGAATCAAAATGATGTACTGTTGCTCATACCTTTGGTTCGGAAGGAAGGAGCCTGTCGCTCAAGGCATGCTTCTGTTGCTCGTCGAAGCTAGTTGCTCCCATGTTGTCGAGTTCTTTGATAACTCTTCAAGGTAACCCCGGAATAGCTCATTTGGCATCGGCAAGCTTCAACAATTTCTATAACATCCTTCCACTTTTTGCCGCAGTGATGTTCCTGCAGGGCACTGCTAGATGTCATTGGCCATCAGATCACCGGGACTTTTCCCAGGTCTTGCCGCAGAAATGTCCCTGCGGGCAATGCTAGATGTCATGACCAATAGATCACCAAGATTCTCCAGCAGCGCCCTGATCTTTCCCTGGTGAAACAACCCTCTCATAGATATAGAGAATCACAGGCTAAAGAAAGGTGCCTCTACTCCCTGAATCGAGAACCTGCAAAACGTCATAGCTCGTTCTTGCGAGCAAGAATCTGTGAACCGTTGCAGTAGTGGAAGGAACTATAAAGGGTCCAAAGAACCATATCGGGCTACAAAAGAAGCAATCAATGATTTCTTCATCTTTAATGACTCCTTACAAACCTAGACATGCATGCGGGATGGAACTCGGTGGTCTCAGGCGTCATTGCTGAAGATGCCTGATGGAAGCACGTCGTACGTGACACTTGTAACGCTTCTCCAACTCCAAAATCGATGTGCAAGTAAACGAAATTGCATATGCGGACAGAAATAATGGTGTTCTCGTTTGAATCCAGAGTGCATGCAGGCCATGTATCTTATGCAGCGAATGGGACCACCCGGTGCACGCTACGGACAATATAAAGCTGGCCTTGCATTACATAGCACATCAATGCGAGCTTGGAAGCTAGAAATTTGATCTTCTTGGGTTGTCCTCACGCTTTATTTCCATGAAGTCTTTCACAACGTTTGTGGCCTTCATGTAACTTCCTTAAATAAAAAACTTGCTTATATAAAATTTGCCCTTCAAATTTTGTTTTGTAGAGGATAGTACTTTCATGCAAATTTCATTTTATAAAATTTATTATTAAATTTCCAAGTAAACAAGTGCGATGTGGCAAGCATAGACCTGCGCTGGCAGGGAGAAATATTTGGGGCTTTGGTACTGTATATTATTTTTAGTTTTAAAAAAAGTTGACACTTGCATTAATAGATCTGTCTGACAAATATTGCTTCCACGATGCGTTATTCAACGCATGTATATATATATATAGACTAGTTGCTTGTGCCCATCGTTGACAGGCAATGGCGGATGTCCTTCGATGGCGAACGTGAAAGCGCGTGCGTGCATGCGTGTGTGTGCATGTCCTAATGTGTGTGTGTGTGTGTGTGTGTATGCGCGCGCATGCGAGTGTGTATGTGCATGTGCATGTGTGTGTTGTGTGTTTGCCATGTGTGTGTTTATGGAGGGTGTGTATGTGTGTATTTGTGTGTATCGGATCTGTCATCAGTTCTGATAGTTTAGTAACCATCGGATATAGCATCGGCCTTAGGATTTAGGGTCCAAATGACGAATGATGTCCCTACATAGACCTGTATAGCCATGAGCCTTTCCCAACTTGAATCCTAGCTATTTGTGAGTGTTCTTTAACACTTACTACAAAGGTATGCACACAATCATTTATCTATCTCCAGCGCACCCCCTTCATCAGCCTCCATCGCTGCTTGATAGAACACTCCATCGCTGATCTGCCAGTAACTTTTGAAATCAACTTAGTGGCAGTGTGGCAATCACTATAGACCCGCACTTGTTCAAGAAATGGCGTTTCTAGTAACCTCTACTGGTTTGATCCTAGAGGGGTTGACGTGCTAGGGGTTCATGAATGGATCGGGTATGCACATGCCTATAGGATCATCTTTCTTTACTCTCTCTCTCTCTCTATGGACACGGAGAAACAAAAAGAGAAATTCTTGGGATTTTAAAGATTCTTGAGGAATAAAGGACAAATCAAGATTAAGTTTTTGGATAATCTTGAGGAAGAGTGAGAAAAGATTTTTTTTTTTATATTCTTCTTAGAGTCTTCTTTTTCATTCTTTCATCGATCCATTATTTCTTCCTTGGAAAGCTTTGTTCGATTAATGAATGCTCTTTCAGTGGCTCACAATCTCCCTTAAACTTTTGATTTTGTTAGTGATGTGGGATGTATGGTATGAGTCAGAATTCTCGAATGCAAAAGATCTTCACCAAAATCCTGAGACACCTTCCTAGGCGTCCTGGATCGAGCCCTTCACATTTGAAGGGCAAGATCATCAACATCTGTTCTCTCAAGTTTATGATCCAATCATTGCAGACACATGCTCCTCTAGTCTTGGAGATGTTGAAAAGATATTTTGGCAATATTAATGCTCATATGGTTTCATAATGTTTCATTTATATAGAGTGTCGTGTGTGTCTATGTGCATGCATGGTGTGTGTGTGTTTGTGGGGGGGGGGGGTGGGGTTGTTGTTTATTTTATTTTATTTTGGAGGGGGGGTTTCCTTTATTTTTTTGTTTTGGGCCGGCATCTTGACTCCATTATTTTTATTTTTATTTTATTTTCATGTGTGTGTTTGGAGGGGGATGGGGCTGGAAGAGGTTTTTGCAGTGTTTGGGAAAGCCGACATAATCAAGAATGGAACTGACATCTTTTCTTAAAAATTGACATTCGAAAAATTTTGTAAGATTTTTTATGCAATAAATCTCAAGTTTTATATGGGCACACCGGCAAGTAGAAGCATATTGCCCATTAGAAGCTGAAAAACTCCTTAACGTATGGTATTTTTGAAGGAAACCTCAAAAATATGTCCCGAACACCGGATCCCCAACTATTTTTCCAAGCATGGGAGCTTCGAGTTACCTTGTTGTTGTTGTCTTTTTATTCGAAGGGGGGTTTCTTTTAATTTCTTTCTTCGGGGCACCTCAACTCCTTCATTATTTTTAATTATATTTTATTTTCATGTGTGTGTTTGAAGGGGGGGTGGGGGTGGAAGAGATCCCCGCAATGTTGAGAAAATCAACATAATTCAAGAATTGAATGGCATCATGTCTTAAAAATTTTCAAAAAAAATTGTAAGATTTTTTATGTCATAAATCTCAAGTTTTATATGGGCAAACCTGCAAGTAGAAGCACATCTCCCATTAGGAACTAAAAATTTCCTTTAACATGTGAGATTTTGTTGGGAAACGAAAAATTCCTTTAACATATGAGATTTTTGAGAGAAACCTCAATAAGGTGTCCCGAACACTAGATCCCCAATCATTAGCTATTTTTTTTAGTATGTATGTGTGTTAAGACCATCACACATTGTACTCGGTGGGCTTGGGTACAAAGGATATCCCACCTTGGGTACAAAGGACAGCCCACCTTGGGAATATATTAGTTTAAAATACATTCAATAAACACTTTTTGAAAGTGCGGGAAACTTGGTAGTCGAGTTTGAGAGAGATTCAAATTTGAACTTTGGGTACATTGAATCTAGTTCCAAAATAGTAGGGTTTTTCATATTGGAGGGAAAGCCAAGTGGCAAAGTAAGGTTTGGACCTATTCTATATTTTTGTAACTCGTGGAAAAAATTATCTTCTCTCTCTCATTTCATCATTATACATGGTTTTCTTTGGGTTCTACTACTCATTGGTGCACTCTCTTGATGATATCTTGCAATCTTGTGTGTAGAATGTTCACATTTTGCTATTTTTGGTTCCACACATGTGAAATACAGTAGGGTACTATAATTTTACAGACAGCAACTATATTTTATGTTTTGGTTCATGTTTGATCAGTATCTCTTAGAGTTTGCATTTCATTTTGTATGTAGATGTTGATTTTTTTACATTGGCAGGATTGTTGGTTTGCTCCTTTTTATTACCAAAGATCAGGGACATGGATTGGACCTTGAATGATTTGAAATCCTTAACATGGTATCAAAGCTATTGTGTTTCAGGTTATGAAAGTATCAGCCATCTTTAGTGTAGTGGGTTTCTTTCCTTGCCTAACCTCAATCCAAGATCTAATCAATCTAGCATCAAGAGATGAAGTTAGTTGTCACGCATAGATTCGTTCTCATGAAAGCGATATTATAGTTCAGATTTCAGCATGAATGGAAGATCCAAATCTAACTCTAACATCCATTAACCCTAAGCATTAACACTACATCCACTAACACTAGATCCACAACAAAGATAGCTTACTCTTTCTCTCTCTCTCTCTTTCTCCCTCATAAAAAGTATAATAACATGCAATCCCAATAACAATCAGATCCAAAAATTAATAAATCCAAAGAAAGCATGAGAGAGGGAGGAAAAGTGATAGAGAGCAAGGACATTCATCAATCCATTTCACAAGAGAACCAATCTGCTTTATTGAAATGAGGAAATGAACATGTGTAGGAACTCGAGTTGGTCCCTTTTTATAGTAGAGAGGAGGACCCTGGCCTCTGAATCCTATTGGTCCATTTCTGCCTCCCTAATTATTCAAATTTAAAAAAGAGTGGGAACCATCCAAATTGGAGAGAAACCCAACTTTATTCACTAACTTGACATTTAGGCCCTACAACATTAAAAGTCCCGCAAAAAGGCCTAAAGTCCTTTTATTGACTTGTAACTAATCAAATAACTATGTGACCATCGGGTTGGACTTACACACGCAAGGTGCCAAATCCCTCTCACTTATTAACTAGGGTTAGGATTGCCTTGCGATCTGCAAACCCTCCAACAGTATCCCCCATCGAAACTGGTGGCGGTCCCACGACACATGCGAGATGCAGTTATTGGGGACTTTTTATTGGCTTCGCGACGAATCTTTATTAAATGATACTGCACCTTCTCCATAAAATCAAGTCGGGCAGTGTTAAAATCCAAATTATGTGGCAAAAAACAACGATGAGCTCCAGCAATCCACTTTGAGGTTGTCCATGACGTGAAGCGAGATTCTCAGGAGCCTCCCATCAACCAATTGAATTGTACACCAATAAGGGAATTAATTCGATCATTTGGAGTAGCAACAATACTTTAGATTGCAACATCACACCATGGAACATGGAAACATGTTGAGAGAACAGTCCTACCAGAATCTCAATACAACTTAATCATACAAATTATCGTCACATTGTAGCTCTATTAGTAATAACCTTGCACAAAACATTAAATTTGTCTAGCTTTCCAAGTTGATAGTATTAAGTAGATCGATAAATGTTTGCATTCAGAATATTTTAGAAGCTATTTGCATCATCAATTTTTTTGCCCAGTTTGATTTCTCAATTGCATATTGATTATGATTTATGACCACCAACCATTTTCCTCTTCATATGATATAATAACACAAATTTAAAAAGTTTTATAGAGTGTAATTTGTATATTTTCACTACATAACAACATTTTATCAAGGCTTTATGCAATCAACAACTATGATGGTCTTGTTGCCTATTCGTGGCATGTCCTCCATCTTCTTTCTACATTCTCCGGCAATGTGTACTGTAATATTACAATAATAGCAAACAAGGTCATGCTCCTCCCTTTCCACATTCTTGCTTCTGTCCAAGGTTAAGTTAAGCTAGCTTTCCCATTAATGCATATTCATCACTAGAAAACATGTTCTTTTTTCATTCTTCTTCCTGGAGCAACCTTTGAGTGACATAGCCCATCTCCACGTCTTCAACCTTGCATCCTTCCAGAATTATTATCAGTGGTTCGTAAGACGTTGGTATACTTCCCAATATAGTGAAAACCAGGTGCATTCTTTCCACCGGCACTCCTACTGCTTCTAGTTGCCTAGCCAACACTTTCATCTTTTCCAAATGCGTGCTCAGTGACTCCCCTTCTGCCATTCTTGCATTGGCCAACTTTATGCATTAAAGTTTCCATCATAAGGCCTCATGTCAAGAAACCAACATGGGCCTTATGCCCTCACGCATGATTCCGGCTTATAACTAACTTTCAAAGGACCCAAATAGAGCTTACCTAGACCACATAACTAGGTTATGAAATGCTAACTAACAAACTCACAAAATGTGTTGAATGACAACAATGTCATAATAGTTCATAGGACATTACATGAAGATAGCATGGTAAAAGTTTTTGATACAGATGATTGTAACATCCTAATCTATAGCACTGTATCAACCAACACTCAGACGATTTCAGAGCTACAAAATAGTTTCTCAGATCGTAAATTCCTTGATGAAGGTTTTAGAACATAAAGAATCTAGTGCTGGTCATGACCACCACCATTAAGAGCTTCATAATTGTCTGATCTCCACAATCGTAATCAACCTTTTGAATGAATTTTTCTGAGCACGACATGTTAGGTTCTATTGTTCTCTAATTTAATCTAACATGAAAATTTCATGTCAACCAATTCACATTTCAAGAAGGAAGATTGATGGAAATCACAATCTTAGTGCCACCGCAATTTCTCACGTTTTGGTCTCATGAAGTTACAAGAAAAATATTCATGCCTTCAATATTGATTTTTAGATACTTGAAAACATTTATCCAAATTAGTTGAGGGAATTGAGAAATATAGAGCAGTAAAACGTAAAGTTATATGTCCTTTGATCATCAAGCTTGCTTGCTGATTGTTTACAGTATAAGTTCATTTAGCAGTTCCATGAAATGAATTTCTTGATGTGTCTACATGGTAATTGTTTATAGTTAAAGCAAAGCGTGTTTTGCGTACATTTTAGCTAACAGATAGTCCATTGCATGGTGATATGAAGGCCTAGAAATGCCTATATACGAATGTTTCAGTAGATTTGCTAGCTGATTGCAAAATAATTTTCTAAACTGGTGAAGAGTACCTGCCTTTCTCAAATTACAATGCTTTCCACATGCAATTTCTTCCAAAAATCTTGAGAGCAAGAGCCAAAAACTAGAGTAGGCACCTAGTACTCTAGATATCATTCCAAACTACGAATATAGGCATGTGGGCTAAAGCAAGGACTAGTCTCCCATGGATCTACATTGCAGGTGTATTTATTGATCCCATCATGTTTTCGTAAGTGGATTTCGTCATATTTTGAGGCTGCATTTGTACAAGGTAGAGCTAATGAAAGCCCGCATCAAGCATTTTTGGATAACTTATAAACTCATATAACTCATCGGAGGAAAACTTGAAGGTGCTCATCCATGAGATCGTTGCGCATTAAAGAAGCTTCATGGCCACATGCAAGCACACAAAATAGCCTAAATTCGGACGAGGATCATTCTCCTCATTTGTCCAAAGCACTGAGCACTACCCTGCATTTCATGAATCAAAATAACAGAGAATTCATTCCCAAGAACCACCAACCGCCTTTGGGATAACTGTTTGTCAAGCTGTTTTTAGGGTTACTCATAAGCTGGCAAAGTCGGTCAGCCAAAAATGCGAGAAAAACAAAAAGGCCGAAAAGGTGAAGGTGCCTTTAAAATGATTTCTATGGTATTCTGGCCACTTGGCCAATGTGTCGCA
The DNA here is from genome assembly GCA_029204225.1 of Diphasiastrum complanatum. Classification (NCBI taxonomy): domain Eukaryota; kingdom Viridiplantae; phylum Streptophyta; class Lycopodiopsida; order Lycopodiales; family Lycopodiaceae; genus Diphasiastrum; species Diphasiastrum complanatum. The sequence goes on from CM055101.1 coordinate 63,554,979, forward strand.
TTTTTCGATAAGGGGCGAAAAAGGCGAAAAAGATGAAGGTGCCTTAAAAATGATTTCTAAGGTATTCTGGCCACTTGGCCAGTGTGTCGTATTTTTTGCTAAGGAGAGAAAAGGCGAAAAAGGCGAAGGTGCCTTAAAATGATTTCTAAGGCATAGAAAATCTCAAAGGGGAAAAATGTGAAGGCTTGAAAATATGTTGTTGGCTTCGGTTTTTCAGGATGCTCATCACTTGAATGATTTGTTTAAGGCTGAGCATAAGAAATCTAACACTCCCTCTTAATGTGGATCCGGTCTGCTGCCATGTAATTTGTTTTGCAAAAAATCAATACTACTTTCTTACTATGCATTTTCTCTCTAAGGTAGTGATACCTGATTTCTATATGTTTGCATCGAGAGTGAAATCTTGGATTGAGAAATAGTGTTATTGTGCTTTGATTGTCACAATAGATTGTTGTAGGAAGTGGTTGTGCAAAATTGAGGTCTGCAAGCAGTTTCCTAAGCCAGATCGCCTCTTTGGTTGCATTTGTGGCAACTATGTATTCGGATTCTGTTGATGATATACTGCTTCCGGCTGTTCCATGAGATTGGGCCTTGGTTGTATAAAAATACAAATTCAGAAGTTGATTTTCTGGTGTCGACATCTCCTGCCCAATCTGCATTTGTGTAGGCTTCAAGGATGTTGGCAATTTGGCTGCATCCATAGCAGATGTTGAGAGTTGGCGTTGCTTGAATTACTTCATGACCTTTGTTAGCGCTTTCCAATGAGCTATGCCTAGATTTGACAAGAATTGGTTGAGTGTACTGATTGAATACGCAAGGTCTGATCGTGTGCAGATCATTGCGTACATCAGTGAGCCGATGATGGATTGAAACGGGTAGCGCTTCATCTTCTCCTTTTCTACCTCAGTTTGAGAAGACTGTTTCTTTGATAGCTTTAATCCAGAGTCGAGTGAAAAGAGACTAGGTTTGCAGTTGGCCATTCCATACATTTCCAGCATGTTTTTGAGATATCATTGCTGATTGATGAAGATCAGTCTGCTGGGTCAATCTCATTGGATTTGGATTCTGAGATAGTAGTGTGCACCCATGTCAGTCATCTTGTATTCCTGGGCCAACATGCATTTTGTATCCTTCATCAGATTCAGATTATTACTGAATAAGAGTGTATCATCTACGTAGAGAGTGATGATGATGAAGTAATCTGATACAAACTTGAAATAGACATTCGAGTCTTCTGAGTTTGAAATGAAACCATTCTCTATCAGAAATGTGTTGATCTTTTGGAACTAGGCTCTAGGTGACTGTTTTAGCCCATAGAGCGCCTTGTGGATTTTGCATACAAGGTGTTGTTACTTGCCATTGAGTTCGTATCCCTCTGGTAGATTTTTTCTTCGATGGTTCCATTGAAAAAAACGGTCTGGACATCCATTTGGTGGACTTCAAGGTCTGTCGCGGCTGCAAAGGAGAGGAGTAGGCAGATCGATGCATGTTTGATGACTGGGCTGAAGGTTTCTGAATAATCTAGATCTGAAATTTGGAAAAAGCCTTTGGTGACTAGCCTGGCCTTGTAACGATTTAGTCTTCTTTCAGCGTCATACTTTGCTTTGAATATCCATTTTTATGGAATTGGTTTATGATCTTTTGGCAGCTCAGTGAGTGTCCATGTTTGATTCTCCATAAAAGAATCAAACTCGGTGTCCATTGCTGCTTTCCAATGTTCAGCATCAGAGTAGACATTGCCTCAGCAACTGTGTTTGGTTCCTGCATGAAGTAGCAGGCCGGATCATCCATAAATTTGGATGGATGCTGTCTGGACCTGTTCAATCTTCTAGGTTGAACTTCGGTCCTCTGATAGTCAAGAAAGGTATCAAACCAATTCGGGATCTTTGAGTTCTACATCTTCTTTGATCTCCTATGAGTTTGAGGTCTTTGAGTTCGAGGTCCACGTCATCCACACTGCCCTATCCGACGCAGACCACGTTACAGTTCACTTTAGTACCTTTTAGAAATTGTGTTGTTTCATGCTCGTTGCCCACATAGTCTTGTAACTGTTTTCATGTGTATATACATAACGGCAATTCACGAGCATAAATATATAGATGTAAGATGATTATGAACGTAGAGAAGAGTGAATCAGAGTTTCTGCGTGAACTCCATTATGTCTTAATTATCTAATTCCTTAGAATCAGAGATATCTGAGAGAGTGAAAGCTATTCAAGAAATAGAGATAGTTATTTAATCTAACTAGCTAAGTAAGATCACTGCACATAGTGCACCACTATTGTGAACCATTCTTGGGCACAGGATTGTGATCTGATCATTGTATTCACAATAAGCTTAATTCAGATTCTCTATTTTCTTATGTGTATTCTGTGAAGGATTTCAGATCATTCAAGATCCAATCCATGTCCCAAATCTTTGGTTACAATAAGGAGCAAACCAACAATCCTGCCAATGCAGAAAAATCAGCATCTACATACAAAATGAGATGCAAACTCTAAGAGATATTGATTAAACATGAACCAAAACATAAAATATATTTGTTGTCCTTACAAGAACAGTACCCTACTGTATTTCACACCAAAAATAGCAATAAATGATCATTCTACACATAGAATTGCAAGATAACACCAAGATAGTGCACCAATGAGTAGTAGAACCCAAAGAGAACCATGTATAATGATGAAATGAGAGATAGAAGAGAGAAGATGTGTCTCTCCACGAGTTACATCCTTTTATAGAGTTTTCAAACCCTACTTGGCCACTTGGCTTTCCCTCCAAAATGTAAAGCCTACTATTTTTGGGTCTAGATTCAATGTACCCAAAGTTCAAATTTGAATCTCTCTCAAACTTGACTACCAACTTTCCCACACTTTCCAAAAGTGTTCATTGAATGTATTTTAAACTAATATAACTTCAAAAAGTTTATCTCTAAGTCTAAAATGAGTTTTGGCCTCTTATTGACAATTTACCAAAATGTAACTAAACTAGACTAAACTAGTTGAAATCTCTCACACTCCCTCTTCAACTAGTTTTGGCATAGTTTTGACAATAGAACTTTGATCCAACTTTAGAATGATCTCCATACTAAGTATAGATCTTCTTTCTAAGGTAGTAAAGTATCTTTCATAATTGATATAGAGAATAGTGTCCAAATTGGATGCTTCACTATTTCTTACATCAATTTTACACATCAAGATATAACTAGAACATGAAGAACCAAATAGAATGTGAATGAAATGATTCCTCCATGTTTCAAACTTTGAACTCTCTGGAAAATCACAGCAACCAAACAATAAATGTGAGTGATGACCATTTGCTTGCTTGTCTCCTCCAACTTTGTCTTTTCTTGATATGTCTCCACCATAAAACTCCATGAATGAGCCTCCATCTCCATCTTGCCACAAGAAACCATCAAACCTTGGAAATCCATGAGTAGGTGAGTACATACATGATGCAAATCTAGCACCACATGACTCCATAAACCAAGTAGTTTGCACTAGTCCATCTTCAAGATCTACTTGACACAAGAAAATGACCATGAATTCACCAAAAATTGACAATCTCCAAGTATTGGCACCAAGTAGCTCAACACTTGAGAACTTAGCCATGGATGAGTGACATAATGAACCTCCAATAACTTCATTTCCATCAGCAAAGCCAGCCAAGAATGCTAGTACAACTCCAACAATAAGATATTGCAAGACAATGTAGCTAGTTTGTCCATATCTTGACAATTTGCACACATCCACATGAAATAGCTCAAACATGAGATAGAACAAGTAAAGTAAACTTGAAAAACACTTCCTTGCTGCTCCTTTGACCTTACTTGAGTCTTCAATAAGCTGCAAAAACATATCCATAACATCTTTGCCAAATAACCTTCCTTTGATGCTCTTGACTAGCTCCAAATTGCCACCTTTCCTTTTGTGTCGTTGAAGCCCTTTGAGACCAACCTCTTGATCTTCCTCTTGACCATCAAAGTCATTGAACAAACTTTGTTTTCCAGATCCGTTACTTGCTTTTCCAGTATGAAAACCATGAGAACCAATATCCACTTGGATAGCATCATCTACACAAGAAAATTCTCTAAAACATGTGAGTAAAGCAAAATGAGTCGCTTCCACTTGCTTACCTTTGTTTTGATAATAAAAGATATCAAAGATATGAATATCTTCAGACTTGAACCTCTGAAAATACTCCCTCTCAAACATGTGATCTATATCCAACAAGATCTCATCAATGCTTGATCTCGAATTTCCACAAAGGTTAGTGAAAACAATGTCACCAATGTCACCATCATAATCAAAAGATAGATTCCAAACTTTCCATCCAAAATGAAGTAGAGTAGGTGAAGATGAGTATCAAACCTAAGAAATCCAGCCCTCTTGAGTCCATAACAAACCTCAATAAGCTCTCCAATGAGATCTCCCTTGTCTTGAAGAAATTGCCTCTCGATTTGTTCCATGTAGTCTTCTCCAACCAACCTTTTGCCATCTCGATCATGAGTGAGATCCATGCCTTGGATCTTCCCAAGAACCAATCTTCCATTGCTCTTTCCTTCATAAGACTCCCTCTTAATGATTGCATCATAAGAAGTAGAAACCTCAAAGACATTAGAAGCCATGAAAAAAATGATTAGTACCTTCAACATAAGGATGATTGAAGTACTCTCTTTCTTCAAACAAGAACTTCTATTCAATGTTTTAGGTAATGAATAATATGATAATGATTCTTCCTCACTATCATTCACAATGACATCATTCAAAGTACATCCTACTTTGAACTCTTCACATACTTCTCTTCTTCTTGACTTGTGACTATCTCCCTCACTAAGTCTCTTGATAGAACCATTTGATGTACTCTCTTTATAAAGACATGTGACTCCACTTGCTGGAAAAATGACTTTCTTGGAATCATAACAAAAGAATGTAGAAGAACCACCTCCTTCATGCATGCACCTAGCAACATCCTTTTCCATATGATCAAAGAAATCATTAACAACAATCTTTTCCAAGGAAGAACCTTCACCTCCATTGATGAAGTTAGCTCTTTCCTTACCTTTTGCATGCTTGCACTTGCCATGAAAAACCTTTGAAACACCATCATTATCCTCAAGACTAGCCAAGTTAGCACAAAGATGAACATCTCCAAGAAGCATATTAGATCTTGACCTAGATCTAGCATAAGGAAGCTTGTTAGACTTTGCATAAGATCCACCAATCTTATTGATGCTAAAAGGTAACTTTGGAAAGTTAAGACCAATCTCCTTTTCCATTCCATCCTTTTTGTTAGCCATAACAAAAGCATCAAGCTTGAAAAGTCTACCTTGTCTATTGCCCCTAGCAACCAAGATTTCTTCTTTTGTAATGAAACAAGCATCACCACCAAACTTTACCATGTATCCTTTCTCTATCATTTGACCAACACTTAGCAAATTCTTTGAAAGTGAAGGAATGTAAAGAACACCATCAAGTCTTGCTTTCCTATTAGTAGAGAGACAAATAGGAATTGAACCAATACCTTCAATCACATACTCACCACCATTGGCCATGTGAATTGCTTTTTTGGCTCCATCATAAGTGACCAAAGAAGTAAAGAACTCCTTGTGACTAGTCATGTGTGAACTAGCTCCACTATCAATCCACCATGAATCTTTGTCACCTTCACTTGATATTGGACTTGATGAACACATCAAAAGAGAATCACCACCACCTAGACCCTCATCATTAGTAGTAAAGTTGATTTGCTTGCTACCTTCATCTCTTTGCTTCTTCAAACATTCATTTGAAAAATGCCCTTTGATTCCACAATAAAAGCATTTCAACTTAGACTTATCTTTCTTTTTGCCAAAAGAGGAAGTATCACCTTGATCTTGCCCTTTAGACCACTTGCCTTTGCCTTTGCCCTTGAACTTGCCTCTGATGAACATAGCCTCCTCTTCACAATGAGATGTTGATATAGATCCACCTCCTCTTGATTGAAGCCTATACTCCTCATTCACCAAGATCTCTTGCAAATCCACAATACTTGGAAAAGTCTTTTGAATAGCAAAACTTTGAACAAGATTAGCATGATCATCCAACAAGCCATTAAGTATAACTTGAACAAGTTCTACCTCCTTAATGCTTTCATCAATACATGCTAACTCATCATTGAATGCTTTAACCCTCAAAACAAAAGCATGAGTACTCTCTTTCTTCTTTTGCAAACTTTGAAAGATTTGCCTCCTAAGAGTAAGCACTCTTGATGTAGACTTGGATTCATAAAGCTTCTTCAAAGCTTCCCAAGCCTCCAAAGATGATGTGCACTTACCAACTTCCTTGAGAAGTTCATTGGTAACATTCATCTTAATCATGTGTAGAGCTTTCTTTGCTCTCTTGTCATACCTCACTTGATCTTGTTGAGTTGCTGGTCTCTCCTCCAAACCTACAACAATCTCCATCAACTCATTCATCTCCAATAAGGACTCCATCCTCACCTTCCAAGTAGAATAGTTGATTGAGGTAAGCCTATCATTGCTCTCTAACATACATCCACCACTTGTAGCCATGTTGAAGTGACCTGATCTTCTCTTTCAACCTGTTCCAATGCACAAAGCACTCTCTTGAATGTCAAAAAATGAACTCAAGAAAAAATCACAAAGATATGGAACCTCTCAAATCTCTTCTAGCACTTCTAACTAGAAAATCAACACATAGAATAGTGAAATCTTGATCAACCTATGATCTATCCTCAATCTAATGATTCGGCCACTTACTAAGATTGAAATACACTCAAATGAAGTTCAGTAACCTCACAAACTAGAGATCTAATCAAAATTAGGGTTTTGACAAAATAACAAAAAATTGAATATCTCAAATTCTACATGCAATTTCTAAAAACTTGGTATATCTTCTTGTAGACTCCAATGAGACCTTCCTAATGCACCAAATATCATCTAAATCCAGTAAACCAAGTGTGAAATTATAATTGATCAAGTATATAACCCTATATTGAGTTTTGACCTACAAAAAATCAATTCTACACATGCAAAAATGCTGATTTTTGAGTAGAGATCAATCTAGCATGCTCTAGCATTGGTACTCCTCCAAATCCTTGCTAAAGATGGTTGATCCTTTCATAACCTGAAACACAAGAGCTCTGATACCATGTGAAGGATTTCAGATCATTCAAAATCCAATCCATGTCCCAAATCTTTGGTTATAATAAGGAGCAAACCAACAATCCTGCCAATGCAAAAAAAATCAGCATCTACATACAAAATGAGATGCAAACTCTAAGAGATATTGATTAAACATGAACCAAAACATAAAATATGTTTGTTGTCCTTACAATTACAGTACCCTACTGTATTTTACACGTGTGAAACCAAAAATAGCAATAAATGATCATTCTACACATAGAATTGCAAGATAACACCAAGATAGTGCACCAATGAGTAGTAGAACCCAAAGAGAACCATGTATGACGATGAAATGAGAGATAGAAGAGAGAAGATGTGTCTCTCCACGAGTTACATCCTTTTATAGAGTCTCCAAACCCTACTTGGCCACTTGGCTTTTCCTCCAAAATGTAAACCCTACTATTTTTGGGTCTAGATTCAATGTACCCAAAGTTCAAATTTGAATCTCTCTCAAACTTGACTACCAACTTTCCCACACTTCCCAAAAGTGTTTATTGAATGTATTTTAAACTAATATAACTTCAAAAAGTTTATCTCTAAGTCTGAAATGAGTTTTGGCCTCTTATTGACAATTTACCAAAATGTAACTAAACTAGACTAAACTAGTTGAAATCTCTCATATATTCCACTACAAATGCTTTCTGATAATTTCTTTCTCAATTGATACTCACTCAGTTTGAAATGTCTAATATCGAAAGAAGCATGGCTATCTCAGACTCCTAATTGTTTCACTCCCTTCAGCACGGTCAGTTCTCGGGATTCGAACATGGCGCTGTCTGCACATAGGACAGATGAGGCAGTGTGCTGCCATTAGGTTGGTGTAAGCACGGTCTGTGCCTTGTGGGGTGCGGGGCGACATATTCGAAATGTACGGGCTAACCATTGATACAGAGATGTTGTTCGAATTTGGGTGTAAACTTCGACACCTACCAAACATTCTGCCATTCGATCTAAGTCAATGTTGATGTAGTAGTTTGGTAAAGTTCATGTTCTAGTTCTCTATGTTGGAGCTTTGTTTCCTATTCCGCAGCTGATTTTTTCTAGAGCCTCCAACATATACAGACTGTTTGACTTATGCAAGTAAGGCTACATGCTGTTGTAGAGACAGAATATTTACATAGTATAGGAGTACTCAGGAGATTAATGCAGGTGAGTAGGAGTAAAGATTAATTCCATCAAATTCTACTTAACTCTTTATTAATAAGCTGAGTGTAATATGGATTGCATCAATACAAGGTTTGTTGGCTGCTAGTTTTAGCATCCTGATCCATTGGAATAGTGTGTACCAATATAGCAAGTGATATGCCCTCCAACTCATTATAGTTTCAAGTGAAACAGTCTTGATACTTCAGAAATTGTGTCTTCAAATCTTCTAATTCTTGTCCCATCACAACATCACCTATCATTACAATATGTTCATCCTCATCGGGGTAAGCTAGGTCCAGGGGTTTAACTTTGGCAGTTCCATCAAACATAGGAGTTTGGAAAGAAGAAATATCTTTTCTATATGTTCCTTGTGACTTGGCTAGCACAGGGTACGTCATGCACCAGTTAAGTCTCTTCTTTTCCAATTTATTTGTTTTCTTTTCCGATCGAGGTTTCAAGTAGGGCCTTAGCTCTACGGGTGTGGTTATCTTATCACTCTCCTTCCTACTTGTATTCTTTATCTCCTTGCACTAAGGTGGCCAACCATATAAGCCCTAGAGGTTATACCTTTAGTATTTAAACATTTTGTCCAATCTTTAACTCTGATTGATAATTGGCTTTGAATCAAGAGCTAGCAAATTATCTTGTTTCATAGACAAGGTAGAAAATAATTTGATCAACTTCTCTTCATCTGCTCTCTATCTTCTTTGATCTACTTCTTGATCCTTGTGTAGTGTGGGGTTTTCAATGTTGTACCTTTTTTCTTTATCATTATTAATGATGAATATTGAGATACAAATATGTAAAAAATGTTAAAATTTAGCAACTAGATTCATGCCATGTGGCACCATGATGGATTGGCATGTATCATCCACACGTGTACATAAGTAAAATAGGATTTAATTGAATCAAGTCACATTTGATTTCCTTGAATTATGTTTGAATCAAGGCCAAGTCACATGGTCCTAGTTTGTGAGAATTTTCCTTCCACCGCCAAAAAGAGGCACCTTGATCTAAGGGCTAATTTGCTACTCTAAGGCCTTGATTGGTAGGGTTAGGGTCTACCCTAAGTACATTCAGACCTAAACTCAAATTAGAGTCAACATTTATGGATTGAGAGCTCATTTGTTTATTGCTTTTGAGAGAAATCAAGCTTGGTGTGATTTTTGACAATTTTGCTCTTCCAAGAATAATTGTTGTTGATGCATGTGATATTTTTTATGTCTAATGAGTTGATCTAAACTTGCTGTGAATTTTGTATTGTCCACACATGTGAGGGGCCTTGAAGACAAGTAGATGCTAATTTGTTTGCGGTGTCAAAAGGCAATTACCATTCTAGGCGAGATTACGCTAAATTTAGTGTCTAGATTTTGATCAATCTTGTTGATGTGCAATCCTTGATGCTTGAATGGTTGTATGTATATCTAAATGAGGTTTAGATCCTCGAATTTTAACTTGGTATCAGAGCTGTAGATCCAAGCATTCACCAAGATCCATCCCAAATTAGCAAGCTTTTCAAGATCTAAGTGATTCTTTGAAGCAATTCTTAGACTGTATTTGATCTCAAGCATAACCTCTTGATTTCCTTCATACATTGGGTGGGTTTTTAGGATCAAGTAGGTTCATGTCACTGAGTGTGATGCTCAAAAACCGTCTATGATCCAAAAATTTGATGTAGTACCAATTTAGTATGTGTTACTAGATTAAGTGTCTACAAAATCCTAAAATCAAGAGCTTGAAGTCTACTTTCACATGCATATCAATTCTTGGAAAGCTAATCTTCGTTTTGAGAGTAATAATATGATGTTTATACCTTGGTAGGGCACCCAACCTGTGTGGTTTAGGTTCAAATCAAAAGTACTTTGTGTATAAATAAAAAATCATTGATTTCTCAAGTATAGTCAAAAAGTAGAAAAATTTGTGTTTTATTTTTAACTCCAAATCATTTTGGATCTTGACCAAATCTAGAGAGAAAATTATTTTAGGCCTGAGTGAGTCTAAATGGAGTGTCTAGATTTGAAAAAAGTTATTTCAAGTCAATTATTTGAGAGCAAGACATTGGTGAGGAGAGTGAAGCAAATAGTAATCAAGACTTCAGTGGGTCTTGATAAAACTTTGTGTACATCACTATAAGGTTGCACACACATGCAAATTCACATCTGATCACTGCTTACACGTGCATAATTGGTGTACCACAAAATCCTAGTTATGGCTTCACTTGGAGAATTCCTTTTGGAAGCTAGTGAGAGATTGACTTCATCAAGCTGTCGCATTTGGAAAGTGAGGATGGAATCATTAGTCCTCCAAGATCTCTTTGATATTGTCATGGGAATTGAGGAGGAGCCTCAAGTTCTTCAAAAAAAATGTGAGATACAAAAAGAGCTCTAGAATGGCACTTCATTGCATCAAAATGAATGTGTCCAATGAGGTCCTTAGAGAGATAGGATCATGTGCAACTCCTGAGGATGCTTGGGACACACTCAATGTCATCTATGAGTCCAGAAATCAAGGTTGCTTATCTTGACCCCCAAAATTATCAAAGCAAGGGGGAGAGTGCTCAAAGCTATGTGCTTAGAGTGAAGGACTACAAAAGAGAGCTCACTGACATTGGTGAGCCTATAAACCAAAAAGAGCTTGTTCAAGTGGTCTTGAATGGACTCAATGAGGACTATTCTAACTTAGTCCAATCATATGCCATCCAAGAGAACCTTCCTTCAATAGAAAGCCTACAAGGAGTACTTGTAGTCAAGGAGAGTAGGCAAGCAAATGTCATGTCAAGGATGGGACATCTCTCCCTTAAGGATGGAGGAGAGGACGAAGCACTTTTTATTCAAGGAAAGGCAAAGAGAAAGGCCAAAATAGGATTCCAGAAGAAGGCCGACTCAAGGAGGATGGTGATGATCAACAATCATCTTCATCAAAGACCAAGAAGGACAAGTCAAATCTCAAGTGTTACTTTTGTGGTAAAAAAGGCCACTTTGCTTCTAAGTGCTTCAAGAAGAAAAGAGCACGAGAAAAGAAAGCCAGCATCACAAATGAAGGAAAGGAGAGTAATCAAGATGAGTCACTCATGATGTCCATTTTCTCATCTTCAAGCTTCAAGGGAGAGAATCCATGGTGGATTGATAGTGGTCTCCCACATGACTAATCAAAAAAAAAGTTCTCTCAAGTCCCTTCTTATAATGCATTTAAAAAGTACATTTATACAGCAAATGATCATGAATGCAAGATAGAAGGGATATGATGTGTACTTGATGGTGTGTTATATGTGCCTAACATCACTGAAAGTTTGTTAAGTGTCGGACAAATGTTGGATAGTGAATTCCAAGTTCAATTTGATGTGGATGCTTGCTTTATTAAGGGGATGGAGAGATGGTTGCAAGGGGAACAAGATTTAGGAGGTTATTTAAGCTAGATGCATATGTTGAATCTAATCAATGCCCGATGGTCGAGGAGGAACTTTCACAAATTGAGCTTTGGCATAAAAGGTTGGGCCATCTCAACTTCAAAGCTATGGAGACAGTGTGCAAAGATGAAAAAATCCTTAGCTTGCCCAAGATCTTGGCAAAAAATGCTAAGACAAGTAAAGCTTGTGCCTTAGCAAAATTACACAAGCGGTCTTTTCCTAGATCCTCAAGTAGATCATCTCAAGTTTTGCATCTAATCCACTCGGATGTACATTTTTCAAGTATTGAAAGCAATGGAGGAGCAATTATATTTGTCACATGTATTGATGATCATAGTAGATACCCCTGGATATATCTCTTGTCTTCTAAATCTATGGTGTTTGAGACTTTTTTAAAGTTCAAGAGCTTTGTGGAAAATACCAACACCAAGGTACTAAGGTCAAATGGAGGAGGAGAATATATCTCCACAAGCTTCAAATCCTTTTGTGAGCAAAGAGGTATCAAGAGAGAGTAGTCATGCCCTTACACACCTCAACAAAATGGGGGTGGCCGAGAAGAAGAACCGTACACTATGGAAATGTGCCTTAAAGGCCTTAAGGATGGATGGTCATCTTCCCAAGTCATTTTGGGGAGAAGCCATTTCTTATCTTTCTAATAGATTACCAAGTAATGTTCTTGTTGTAGAACACCATATGAACTTTTGTTTAGGAAAAAGCCAAATGTTAGTCATTTGAGGATCTTTGGATCCATGTTTTGTACATGTACCTTTTGATGTAAGGACAAAAGAAGATCCTACATCAATGAAAGAAATTTTTGTTGGTTATAGTTCGTCAAGGAAAGCTTATAGGATTTATGTACTCTCTACCCAGAAGATTGTAACTAGTAGAGATGTAATATTTCATGAAGGAAAGATTTTCATGCAAGATGGAGCATCCTCAAGCTCATTTGATCCTCTCAGCAACAAAATGTTCAAGTCATTAATGGAGATGGCCCCGAGACTTGAAGAGGAGGAATCTCAAGATCTCATGTCTCCAAGAAGATCTTCTAGATCCAAATCCGATCCCTTCAGGCTCACTTGATAAGGGAAGGTAAGCCGAAGTTGGTAACATTTCTATTGTTCTCTTCACTTCTCTTGATGAACCTTTGTGTTCAAAGAAGCATTAGATTCAAGAGATTGGTATCAAGCTATGATCATAGAGTAAAATGCAGTAATTGAAAATCACACTTGGATATTTGGTAGATCTACCATCTAACAAGAAAGCTATTGACTGTAAATGGGTTTTTAGAACCAAATACAATCAAGATAGATCAATCAACAAGCTCAAGGCTCGGCTATGTGCAAAAGGCTATGCACAAATCAAAGGTTTGGACTATGAAGAGACCTTTGCACCCATGATGACAACAATTAGAATCCTAATTGCTCTATCTTCACATTTGAATTGGATGCTCTTTCAAATGGATGTATCTAATGTTTTCTTGTATGGCTATCTTGAGGAGGAGATATACATGGAGCAACCTGAGGGCTTCATGGCAACATGGACCTGAAGACAAAGTTTGCCTACTCAAGAAGAGCTTGTATGGTTAAAAACAAGCACCAAGATCATGGCATGCTCGACTACATTCCTCAATCTAAGTGACTTAGATCCTTCTTTGTATTTTAAATTTCATGATGGTGATGTACTTATACTCTTATTGTATGTAGATAATATAATATTTTGTGGAAACAATGTAGATCTCATCACTAAGACCAAGATGGCATTGAGTAAGGAGTTCAAAATGAAAGATCTAGGAGTTTTACACTATATTTTGGGCATAGAAGTAGTAATAGGTCATAATTTTAGTTTCATTTGTCAATCAAAATATGCTACTTCAATTCTCAAGAAGTTCAATATGGATAGGTGCAAAAAGATAGAGACTCCAATGGAGCACCATGTAAGAGATCCAAATGATGAAAGATCCTTCAAGGACACCACTCTCTTTAGGAGTCTCATAGGTTCCTTGCTTTGGCTTACCATATCTAGACTAGATTTGAGCTATAGTGTCAATAGATGAAGTCTATATACGCAAGATCCATTGATTCACCATTGGAAACTAGCTAAAAGGGTGCTTGATACATTTCTAGCACACTCAACTTTGGCATACTTTATAGAAGTGATCACATTGATTTGTTTGGTTTTTCATATTCAGAATTTGCTGCAAACAAGGTGGATAGAAGGTAAATAAGTGCTTATGCAATATTCATTGGAGATGGAGTCATTTCATGGCTCTCAAAGAAACAAGAAACCGTCTCTTTCATCAACTAACACCGAGTATGAAGCACTCACATCCACCACCAAGGACTCCGAGATTTTGTGGATCAAGAGGCTATTGATGGAGCTTAAGGTGATCAGATCTAAAGACATTCCCATCATCAAATGTGATAACAAATCAGCTCAAAACCTAGCAACCATTACGATCTTCCATGCGAGGAGCAAGCACATTGAAGTTGCCTACCATTTGTGAGGGAGAAAGTGCAATTAAAAGAAGTCAAGTTGGAGCATGTGGACACCTCATTTTGTGTGACTGGCATTTTTACTAAACCATTGTTGAAAGTTTAATAAGTTTAGATCAGCCCTTGGGGTTATAAGCAAATCTATGTTGAAATCTAGTGACTAGTTTTTGGGGAGGAGTTTGAAAAATGTTAAAATCTAGTAGATTCATGCCATGTGGCACCATGATGGATTGTTGACATGTATTATTCACACGTGTATATAAGTAGGATAGGACTTGATTGAATCAAGTCACCTTTGATTTTCTTGAAATATGCTTGAATAAAGGTGAATTTTCCTTGAGGTTGGCCACCTCCAAAAAGAGGCACCTTGATCTAAGGGCTAATTTGCCTAATCTAAGGCCTTATTGGTAGGATTAGGGTATACCCTAAGTACTTTCAGACCTGAACTCAAATTCGAGTCAACATGATTGAGAGCTCATTTGTTAATTGCTTTTGGGAGAAATCAAGCTTGGTGTGATTTTTGACAATTTTGCTCTTCCAAAAAATTTGTTGTTGATGTATGTGATATTTTTTGTCTAATGAGTTGATCTGAACATGTTGTAAATTTCGTATTGTCCACACGTGTGAGGGGTTGTGAAGATCAGTCGCGATGCTAATTTATTTGTGTGTCAAAAGGAAATTACAATTCTAGATGAGATTAAGCTAGATTTAGTGTCTAGATTTTGATCAATCTTGTTGATGTGCAATCCTTGATGCTTGAATGATGTATGTAGATCCAAATCAGCTTTAAATCCTTTGATTTTAACAAAATAGTTGTAATGTATTGGTTGTGATGACTTGACTTCTACTTTTCACCGCACTAAAATCCAAGCTAAAATGGAAAAGTCATAGAAGTTCAAAGTTGACTAATGAAACTGAAATGCAAGTAACTTAAACGTAGGCCTTTAAGAGAAATTATCGTAAATCTTTCATGAACACAATGTTTGCTCATGAAATATTGTTAACCATCAAAGAACGTGGAGTGCTTGTGAAAGGAAAAATCTCCAAAAATAATGTCTAATGCCTACTTATAGGCAAAGCCCAACCCTTAGTTTAACATAATCATCTTAAAATCCAGTTAGCCCTTGTAAGCCCTATTAGGTCTATTTTGGGCCCTACTTAGCCTATTATCCTTATTTTAAGCACTTTGAGAGGTCTAAACCAATGTTGGGCAGATATGTAGGTGCCTAGGTGGTATTAGCAATGGTATTAACACTAGCATCATAGAACATACCCGACCAGTATATGATTTTGTATTACTAGGGTCACAACCTGACTCGAGCTGTGGTTTTAGCCCACCAATGCACATACCGATACCCGGATTAGGGGAATGTGTATTACCCCTTGATAAAAAGTCTAATTTCAAAAAGAAATTATATACTTATATTCAGGTTTATACTCAGCTAGTATCACCCTTGCAATATCCAACCGATTGATACTAGCCACCAATTTGTAAACATGGTTATATTTATACCCGGTTGGTATCACATTTTTATAAAAAACATAATATCAGGACCCGTCTAGTATTAAAAACCTTAATACCCGCCAAACATTGATCTAAACAAGGAATCACCTTCATTCTTATGGCTAATAATACATTTTGGGCCCAACAAAGCTTACAATGGATATAATTTTGCATTTTGAGACGTGTGCTTGAAATTCATGACATGGTGCTTGGACTCTCTCATTGTATTAATTGCGAATCATATTAAAAATAATAATGAGTTGCACTTGATAATGGTAGGACAACCACCAAATTCCAATAATGAAATCAAAAGAAATATTAGCGGTAGAATAAACTAATCCTTACTGCATTGCCTTTTCAAGAATTGAATAGAATTATCAAGAAATATATCAACTAGTGAATTCATTGTAATTATATCAATGATAAAAGGTGAAAAAAATAAGAACAATAGTTCAAGCATTGTAGCTAGTGTTCATAACTTTAAAGAGAAAGAGCATGTTTGATTCACTCAACCAAACAAAAAAGTAGACAAAATCAAACTCAAATTAGACATGAAAACAAGATAAGCCAAAGTCGTAAGAACATTTCATTTAATAATAACTATACAAAGAATAAACTCATGTCGACCTTTTCGTAGCCCAAAGGATGATCTCAAAAGGTTATAAGTTCAAGAAGGATATCTTGCCTTGAGTGCTTCATGAAAATTTTAAAGAGCTACGTGAGACAAAAGGCAACAAGGCCAGAAGGTAAACTCATAACCGTTTGAGATCATCCTTTGAGCTGCAAAAAGGTCAACATGAGTTTATTCTTTGTATAGTTATTTTTGAATGAAATGTTGATACCTATTTGTAAGTTTATAAGTTTTTTGATTTGGCCAAGCAATGGCCATTTTGGTGGTGGTTTGTAAATTTTTCAGCAATTCATGATCTATTTTGATGCATTATTGTGCAAATTTATCCAACATGAGAATATAAACTTGTATATCAAACTCTCAACCCCGGTGAGATGAAAATATTTTCGAACTCGGCAAGAGGATGACAAGTTATGGCCACTTAAGTAGCTAGATGTTACTTTAATTACAAAGTGTATATATATATATATATATATATATATATATATATATCTTTATATATACCTATTTATTTATGAAATTAGAATATATCCAATTTCACAAATTTATATAGAGAAGTCAATGATGTCATAAAGTATAGCTTAGAAACAATATACGAGCAACTTATAAAAAGTCAAAGGAACTAAGTCAAAACAATAATATAACATTCAATAAACAAAACATCTTAGACAAACAGCATCGCTTATGTCTCATCAGTACCCAAGCATAAGTTGCTAACTGGGTTTCAAAAATATCCGAATTCTCTTGGGTAGACCAAATGCTGACTAAGAAGCAAAAGACAACCAGTACGAAGAAAGAAAAAATAATAATAATGATAATAATTCAAAATTAAATGAAATTCAAAATTAAATGAAATTCAAAATTTATAAATTTATAAATCTAATTAAAAATATAAAATAAAATAAAGAACAAGGATCATAATATGTATATGAGTTATCGAAACAAAGACAAAATACTAGAAACAAAGCGGGCTACTTGGCTCCCCACTTTTCTGGACTCTATTATTAATCATCTTAAGCGTCTAAGACAGTTCGAACTTTTCTCATTATTTTCTTAAACGAGTAACCCTTATGGAGTAACAAATGATTAGATTGCTTGATTGGTCCACAAAAGCATCTGTACTAGTACAAAGACCAAAAAACCAGTAGAATTGAGAAGTGATCACTCCATATTTAACAGAATCCGAAATATTTGAAGAAATATGAGGCATGTGAATTGTTCAAGTTACTGTATTCTGGCTGCAGACTTTTATCAAAAATATCAACCAATAAACCTGACCTAGCCTGGCTTATAGACAGGTCTAACAAATTGCACTTATCATCACTAGTTGTACAATTAAGTTCACATGAGTCTTTAGGATAGATTCCTCCACCAAAACGTTAAGGTCTTTATATAGAAAACCACCAAAATTAGGAAGATCAGGAACAAATAAGTCATCAATATATCTTCTAACATGAGTTAATTTATGCAATAAGACGGGACAAGTACCACAAGAAACTAATCTTTGTATAAATTCAAATTCATAAGAGAAAAGATATAAGTTAGCTAGATGAACAGCACAATTAGTACCCATGGGAATACCTATCGTTTGTTGAAAAAGCGAATCACCTAGAGAAATATGCAAGTTATCCAAGAGACAGTGCAGCCAAGAACAAACATCTTCAACATCAACTATTTTAGTAAACCTTTACTTCTTTGAATCGACATCTTGATTTTTGTTCTTAAGACAACAAAACTTTGCATTCATTTTTAACTAATTATTACTCATCTTATGTTGTTATTGCTCAAATATCTGCTACGTTTCAAAAGATTTAAATTGGATATAATTGATGTATGGATGTTTTCTAAGGCTCAGATATGCTAAGAGGAAAATCGTAGCTTCTTTTGTGATTTTTTTAACCAGCTAAGTGCCACATTTTTTTTGAGACATTATTCTTCCTAGCTCTAGATCTACTTGGTTTCCAAAAAAAAACTTGCCGATAAGTTTTTGCAATGTAGAAAAATTATCATACAATTGTAAATAGGGAAATGAAGCTGTTGTCAGAGCACTATGACCTGCACTATTAGAAGGACAACACATATAAAAACTCCAAGAACATTCACAAAATTATCTTATGTTGCCACTTCATGAGCTCTAAAATTGGCAACACTATCTGGTGTTAAATGTTTTGTTGTCACACAAGGTAACCTCCACTTGATTGGAATCACTGAGTGACAAATGTGGCATTTCTCGGTAAAGTGATATTCCTTTACCAGGGACCTGTTCAGACCTGAGAACAGAGGTGTAACATGAAATCCAATAAATGCTGTGACAATTTAAAATAGCACCAGCAAAACACCTTTCTAATAATAAAAAGGTGGTACTTCCAAGGCAAAAACCCGAGAAATCAGAAATTTTACAGGAATATATGATGGCAAATGAGAGCATCCACCAAATGTGCAATCAACGGGAAAGGTAGATTAGGATATAGAGCGAACAGAAAGAAATTATCTGTCCTGGTACTTGAAAATCCCGTTCATTTTGAGCAGACTATAGAGGAAGAGCCTATCTTGCCAAAGAACTAAGATGCTAAAAGATCCTGAGTAGGTTGAGCAATGAAGAAGAAACTATCTGTCCTCACAAATAGTAAAAATCAATCTGAAATTGAGCAGATTGTAAAAGCACCTGCTATCTGTCCTGAACAAACAGATAGAGCACATCCAGTTAGTATTGAGCAGACATCATAAGACACACACCTATTTGTCCTCGTAGGAGAAATAGTATTGAAGAGAAAGAGAGGCAAAAAAGATAATTGCAAGGCAAAAGATTTCAAAAAAACTGTGTTATTGGAACAGGAGAGACCATGCTGCTGGAAAAGGATCCACATTGCTATAGGAACGTGACAGACAATTCAGTTGGAACATGAGAGACAGTGTTGCTGGAATATAATAGGCAGTGCTGCTGCTAGATAGACATAGTCTATAAGGAGTTAGGACCGATACTGGTTGAAAATGTCAAAATTTGATGCTCCAGAGCCCAAACCGACTGTCAGTACAGTTTAGAGAATTTGATTTAGGAATCAGCGTTACAGCAACGTGATCCAGTCAGGCTGAAGTCCACTGGAACCTCCATTCTCCCCCTACAAACTACTCTTAATCTAAGCATTGTTCCAATGCATAGAACGGGCTTCATTTCTCTCTCAGCTGCAATCTTCCTGCAATAGCATATTAAGGCACTGAGAAAAGAGAAAGGATGACTACAGAGAAGGAGCCAAGATTAAACAGATCTCCACTACTGTAGGATAGAAATAGTTCCGTTCATACAAAAATGTTACAAAGTTGAAGTTGAAGGGGGCGGCGGAGGGGCGGCGCCTACAAACAGAACAAGCAGAAAACACCTAGTTGTCTCAAGTATTACAGTTGCAATCCTCTTGAATTCAAAACATCAAGCTGATTATTGCCCAAAATTACTCTGTAATGTCAATCAAATACAAATGACCAAATGTAATTCACGAAATTTTACTACAGGGTTCAGCAGAGAAGTTTATCCTAGATCCATCTATTTCCACTTCAAACTATTGAAAGTGAATAAAAAAGAGAAACTACACACGCCAACACACGATAAAGGAAAGAGTGAATAATAAAGTGGCTCATTTCATAAACGAATAAAGGGCGGGCCAGAAATACCGCCATCCACAACAGGCACAATAACATAAAACAAGGTACTATAACACGAACTTTTTATAGAATTAATGGTTATAGCCGAAATATATCAACTTTTTCACTATATTCAAATGGTTCAGAAACCGAATAAATCTAGACACACTCTTGCTTCACAAAAATTGCATCAGAATTTCGGAATATTATAACGAGCGGCCTTCTATTTCTGTACTACACATGGAGATTGACATACTAGATTGCAGTACCTGCTCACTTTTTAGCCATAAAAATGTATCCCTGGAAAATAGACCTAAATCTTGTCAATATCCTCATCCTCAAATTCAATGTAATCATCACCGCCGCCTTCTTCTTCCTCATCCATGCCACCTGCAATACCCTCATTAAGCCGCAGATTGTCAGGAAGCTCTCCGTAAGCTTTCAAAAGCCGAGCCTCATCCGGCTGATACTTGAGTATGACATCAGCCTTATCATCTTGATAGTCTCGAAGGCCAACCAGTATGATATCCCCGGCAGCTATCCACACCTTCTTGTGCATCTTGCCACGGATATGGCACAGCCGCTTGGTGCCATCGATGCACAGGGCCTCGCATCGGCCATTGCCGAGCATTCGCAGCACCTGGGCATATTCCTGGCCGTCTTCCTTGAACACCAGCTCCCTCTTCTCATCGTCCGCTTCGTTCTTGCCCCTCTTGCGATTCTTTCCTCCCTTTCCCTTGTTCTTCGGCATGGCCGCTGCCCTCCTTCCCTGGAACGCTCACAAAAATAACGACCAAACCACACAAATATCTGCGATCCAACGCGCAAGCAGCAGCAGCACCGGCAAGAGCACAAAAGTAGAGTACTAACCAAAGGAAGCCAGGCGCACTAATAAACAAAATCCCCCCCCCCCCCCCCCCCTCTTTTCTTGAGTATCCTACTGGAAGGCTATGTCTTTAATCCCATCACCATGGGACACTTCAAAAGCAATCTTGATTGTGACATGTGTTCAACAATTAGCGGTTTAGATTTTTAAGAGACACCTTTGGCTCATTGTTAGTTGGAGGCTTGGCAAATTCCAAAGTTAATCCCATAATCGAGATTTTATTTGCACTCCATATCTATAGATATATATGTGTGTGTCTGTGTGTGTGTGCGTGAACCTACACAAGTTCTTCAAAGGTGTTGGTTGCGCCTCGGTGCTCACCCACAATTCATCTTGTATTGCCCCAACTTGTTCATACAACAAGCTCACAAATATGTCCAGACAAACCCAGGATCCACAACTAAGCTCGTATAGCCCCAACTTGTTTTATCTTAAGGTTATGTACATTGGATGGGTTTTGCTCTCTGAATTCCATGGGCCTGTCACTAGTGGCTGGGTCAATTGGGGTTCTATCACCTTGTTCAATATCAAGAATAAATGTTGTTTCTTGAATTTTTTTTAGTTTCATGAATAATTGCTCTCATGTTAGCAGGGTCACATCTCAGATAGCAAGCTCAAGATTTATTCTAGCTCTAGGTAAATTCAAATTTGATGTTTGGGGCTGAGGCTTCTTTAGAATTTTGGGACCTATGCCTTTAGGAGTCATGGTTTTGAATTTTCTTTGTTTGGGTGGGGGCGAAGCAGTAGCATCAGGGGTTCTCTCCAAGGAACTGCGTTTTCTCTTGGGTGTTGAAATTAATCCTATTTCTATAGAGGAATCAAGTGTCCAAGAATCTTTATGTGAAGAAGAACCCAAGCTCTTTCGAGAGGATAAAGACTTGACTGACTTTGTAAGCACATAATCCTCTTTTTTCTCCAAAGCTTCAACAACAATCAATTTTGAAATTTTCAATGTCTTAAAAAAAGGGACAACAATTACTTTGTTTAAACAAAACCCATGCTAAGCATAAAGAGAAATGTGTTATTCAAAACTAATTAAACTAATAGAAAGAGAATAAACTTACAATGGTTTTCAAAGCTTCGTCGAAGAAAACTTTTAGAATGGCATGCTTACAAAGACGAATCTTCATGAAGCCATTCTCTAGAATGTATAAGAAAACTTTCCTATCAATGGCTCTTATCACAACGTTGGTGAAACATTCATCATTATCTGCAACCGCTACCTCGTAAAGCACGTGGCCTTGTCCTTTAAAAGTAGACAACCCTTTGCCAGAAGTATCAACAGTCCAAAGGAAGAGGTCTATCAATTTTTGGCCCTCGCAATCTTTAGTAAAGTAGAACATGTGCTTAGTCATGTCTACCTTTTGGAGATTAGATGGGTCAAACATATCAATTGTTGAGTGAGCAAGCCCTAGTTGAGATGAACAACTTAGATACAAAGCAATGGAGGTAAGGACATCATTTGTAACATCATTTTAGCTTTATAGACAGTTTTTTCTCTCAATGGGTTAGTGAATTGTATTCTTTGGAAAGATCATTTGTCATTGATCTGTGGAAGGTAAAAGAGAGAATTCAACAAACGCAACATCATTCTCCAAAAAACAAGTTACATAAAAAAAACCATCTCTCTCTCTCTCTCTCTCTCTCTCTCTCTCTCTCTCTCTCTCTCTCTCTCTCTCTCTCTCTCTCTCTCTCTCTCTCTCTCTCTCTCTCTCTCTCTCTCTCTCTCTCTCTCTCTCTCTCTCTCTCTCTCTCTCTCTCTCTCTCTCTCTCTCTCTCTCTCTCTCATCACTCACTCCCCATGCTCTTCCTCACTCATCATCTCTCCCTCCTCTACACCATCCATGTGCAACGCATCAAACCAAGCGTTGTGGCTAAGAAGAATGATCCCCCTGCAACCTTTGCTACTACTGTGATATGAGCTTCATTCTCCTCTCTCTCTCTCTCTCTCTCTCTCTCTCTCTCTCTCTCTCTCTCTCTCTCTCTCTCTCTCTCTCTCTCTCTCTCTCTCTCTCTCTCTCTCTCTCTCTCTCTCTCTCTCTCTCTCTCTCTCTCTCTCTCTCTCTCTCTCTCTCTCTCTCTCTCTCTCTCTCTCTCTCTCTCTCTCTCTCTCTCTCTTTGAAATACTACCATTTAGCTCACTAGTCTCATAATAGAATTTTGTTAAGCAATCTAAAGTGGCTTTTCAAATGACAAGCTTCTAAGAAAGCCATTGTGTGGTTTTACTCAAAACATTGTTTGACCTATTGAGCCTCCGGAAGGTGAGGACCATTATATAATTTAGCTTTATATATGAGCTTTATATAATTTAGCTTTATATATGAGCTTTATCAGCTTGGTTACCAAACTTTGAAGATGCTGAAGTAGATCTTGCCTTTGTTACAGTCTTACGAGCATAAGTTGACTGCTGCTACTTCTGCATATGTATATATTTCATTTTTTCATATATTCTTCATCACGATCGCACATATCCATTGCAACCAAAATAAAGCCAAAAGATTTATCATTGCTTGGACTCAAATTGTCGAGTCAAAATAGCTAGAAGGCAACAAAGCAATATAACTTGACAATTGAAATCTCGTAACATTAACAACCATATATAGGCTAGCTATAATAATTTCTTTACACATAGACTCTGAACAATGGATGCACTAACAAGCTCTGTATTAAAATGAAATATGTTGGCAAAGATGTCCATGCATAACAAGTAAATGAACCTAGTATTGATGACATGACTTAAAAATTTAGACACATTGTGCATTAAGCATGCATTTACACTTCTGCTTTGGATCCAGATTCTGAGTTTACATGTGCTGGTATTTTTGTCAGATTGTTGGAGGGGGTGATGAGCTTGATGTCCCAACCTCCTAACAATTTAGCAAACTTTGCATTGCCAGCCTTTGTTGAGGCAACATGGTTGCACATAAATTAGTAGCATAATCTTCATAGTCAAATCTTGATTTCTAACAACTAGCATTGCCGCTACCACTAGTGCTCATAATTATATGCAAAGCAGAGTTAGTACTTTCACATACACATTTGATTTTGAAAACGAAAACAAGACAAAAACTCATTGGTGAGAACATATACCTATTAAGAAATGATGGCAAAATCATATGGCATTAAATCTTGTTGTTTGTTAATTAATCATTACTATTGATGAGAAAAACCTTTCGCTACCAGTCTTGCCTTGTGTTTCGTTACATTCACGTCTGGTCCGTATTTGAGCTTGAAGACCCATTTGCATTTGATAGTCTTGCGCTTATGTGGTAATGGCTCCAACGTCCATACTTGGTTCTTCCTCATGGACTCCATCTCTTCGTTCATGGCTTGGATCCATCTGTCCTTTTCTGGACCTTCAATCGCCTCCTCGAAAGTCTGTGGTTCGCCACTGAACCGGCAGAACTCTTCTGATGTGGAAGCTGAGCTGCCTGGCACATATCTTGATGGCGCTCTTCGTGGTCTTGTCGACCTTCTAGGAGATCCTCCTGAAACAGCTATGCCTTTGTCCTTGTCTGCTCTACTTGGTCCGAAAACATTTTGGTTTACAGGAACTACGACAGCAGGTTGCCTCTCGAATCTTTCTTCGTCAAATTCGTCGCTCGAATGGGAGACGACTCGAAAATCTTCGTTTTCGTGTTCGTCATCTGCTCCCTCAGTCGTTGGCGGCAAATAGTACTGTCTCTCCAGAACTTCATAGTTGACAGGATCGTCGTTGGCCATTGTCCTGCTCTCATCGAATCTGACATCTCTCACTATTTTCACAGTGTTCGTGTCTGGCATGTAGACTCTGTAGTATGACGAATTGTTGTCATAACCTACCAGAAATTGCTGCTCGGCTTTCTCATCGAGCTTCTTTTGAAGCTTATTAGGAATATGTGCATAAGCTGCACAGCCAAAGATTCTGACGTGAGACAGGTTGGGCTTTCTACCCCACCATAGCTCATGTGGTGTTGTGTGAGAAACACCAGACTTGTCTGTTCTGTTCAGGATGTATGCGGCTGTAGCTACTGCTTCAGCCCACAGTGCCCTTGGAGCTTTCGAGTAGGCCATCATGCATCTGGCTGCTTCCATTAGGTCATGTTCTCTCATTCAGCAACACCATTGTGCTGCGGTGTGTAGGCTGCAGTTCTTCTGTGAATGATGCCACGGTCATTGCAGAAGTCAGTGAAGCGATTCGAGATGTATTCGCCACCTCGATCTGTTCTGATATGCTTCACTTTGTTGCATGTGCATCTTTCTGCCCAATTCACATATTCTGTGAATTTGTCAAGTGCTTCAGATTTATTCTGAATGAAATACACTCTGGTAGATTTGCTAGAATCATCAGTGAAGGTTATGTAATACTTTGAACGAACCTCCTACTGAGATCACGTTGAATGGTCCGCAGATGTCAAAGTGCACTAGCTCCAGAATCTTTGTCGTTCTGTAGGAGTCTTTGATGAATGGTGTGCGTGACATCTTGCCCTTCAAACATGCATTACAGGTGGTCAAACTGGTTGCATTCGAGATGTTGACCCCTGTTATCGCTCCATGATGGCTTGTCTGGTAAAGTGCCATTGAGTTCATGGCAGAGTCTTCTATGCCACAGAGTGTCTGGCGAGTCGTCATGAGTCTGATGCACCTGATCTGCAGGTAGGCATACCTTCAGATGATATAGGTTCTCTTTCCTTCTGCCTTGAGCGATGAGAGTACTGGCACTGGCATCAATCACGTTGCATGCTTCGTCAGAAAACGTCACACGCATCCTTGCATCTTCTATTCTTGCTACAGAGAGCAAGTCTTGTTGCACTTGATGTCTAGATCCATCTCCAAGAACTATGAATCTTGAGGGATCTGCACTTCTGAAATCAGACATGATTCGTCTTGATGTCACGAAGTGTGAGGTGGCTCCTGAATCTAGGATCACCTCATGTGTGTCAGATGTTGATGCTGCACACACGGACTTTTGTCTGTATTTCGTCTTGATTGCTTACTAGCATCAGACTACTACATTACACTGTATGTGTATTTAGTTGATCTATATGTCAAATATCATCTAGTAAGTATGGTCGCTCTATTCCAAAACTGCCTGAAACTGCAGCCGTAGGCTAAAAACAGTATGTTGAGGCCAATTGTGATGTCAGTAGTCAAAAATATTGACCTGCACTTTTTTCCTTACTAGGCCACCCGCCGCTTTCCCACCAAATTGAAAGCCAAATCGGCGTCGCCTTCCGAAATGCACTTTGTCACCAACTCCCAACTACGTGCCCAATGGAATGGTGAAATCACTTTTGGTGCAATCCGAACACTTTCTCTGCTGCAATCACTCTATTTTGTGGTACCGTACTTGCAGGTACAGTCAGGGTGCCCTTCGTTTGGAGGTTACAGCCTTTTGTTTGGGTCAAAACGGATAAAGGACCCAAAAGTAGGGACTTTTCTAGTTTTTGAACTGTTTCTTCAAAATGAAGAAACTCTACCCTTCAGTGAATTTGGACCCAACTCTCACTTCAAACTAAGATTTTTAGGC
The DNA here is from genome assembly GCA_029204225.1 of Diphasiastrum complanatum. Taxonomy (NCBI): domain Eukaryota; kingdom Viridiplantae; phylum Streptophyta; class Lycopodiopsida; order Lycopodiales; family Lycopodiaceae; genus Diphasiastrum; species Diphasiastrum complanatum. Next base: position 63,581,375 of record CM055101.1, read on the forward strand.
CCACAACTATTTTTGGACTCTTGATCTTTACCACATATCTATGTGACTTAAAATCTGACGGTGGTCCGTGATCTAGTGCGCCGAGCTACTTCCCTCCAGTCACAAGACCCCTTCTAGCACTATGTGCCTCCTAGCGCTAGCTGCGTGCGATCTGTCTCCTCCTCCCTGTCTATGGCCGTGCCTACCCTGGATTATCTTTGTCTGATCAAATTTGTTATCTGATTGATTTGAGCACGATCTGAGGCCTGGAGCGGGGTCGCCCTACTGATTCCAAATCTATAGAGTGTTCAAACGTGGAATTCCGTGGAGAAACGGTGATTTTTGCTCAACTTGAAAAAGTGGCTTTCTTTCACCTTTTAACGCAAATCTACTAGGTTATCAGTCTGTAGACAAATCTCTGACATAAAACTCAGAATCTCTCCATGGCTGGTTGATAGCATGATTAGCTTCCTTCTTGTCTTTACGGCATCCAAAACGGAGCACAAACAGCGAAGAAATCACCAGTTATGTGTAGAAAACCGTAACCCCAAACCGGTTTCAATTTTCATTGTTGGCTTCAAAATTGTCAATTTTCCACCAAATTTATTCTTGTCTGATGCTATGCACATGCTAATAAGCCCTCTGCTGAGCTTGGCAAGCCTCTATAAACTAGAATTTGTGCACCAGTGCCTTACATCTGTCTTCAACCCGTCATAAATCCCGAACTCTCAAAAGACTGCTCTTCTCCCGAAGCTCTCTTCAATGGCGACACTATACTGTGTACACTCCCTGCACGGCTCTGAGACCAATTTAGAATTTGCTTCGAACATGAATACAGATCATGCTACACAGTAACACAGACAAAACAACACTCTCCACAACAAACTCACATAGCAACTGTATTTCTCAAAATGAAAATACACTATACATATAGTTCTTCACTATGGCAACCCATGCATGACCCAGGTTGCCATTGACGGGACGCGTGTCCCATTGACTCGCCTCGTGGCGAGGCAGTTTTGTCAAGTTTAAGACTTTTGTTGAGAAGCATCATGATCACAAGATCAAAGCTCTTAGAAGTGATAATGGTGGAGAATATATCTCCAATGAATTTAAAGACTTTTGTGATCGAGAAGGGATTAAGGAGGAGTTATCTTGTCCCTACACCCCTCAACAAAATGGGGTGCCCGAGAGGACGAATAGGCCGCTCTATAAATGGTAAATCATCTTATGAGTTGTTATATGGAGAAAGGCCTAATCTCAAAGGCTTGAAGGTGTTTGGATGCATTTGTTATGTACATGTCCCTTTGGACACAAGGACTTCCACTCATTTACAATGAAAACATCTCGACCCAACACCTAGCATCCAATCCAATCTATCATCCAATCCAACATAGAAGTTCCTCAGCATTTTGAAAATTCTAGCTTTAATAGTCTGATGAAATTCCACTTATAAGTGGCGATGTGGCACATGCCACATGGAAAGATGCTTAGTCCTATGTCCAAAAGTGTAAATTCCTCACACGAGTTCTTACAGGTGAGTACAAAGTGCACATTACCATAGTAGAGAGATTGTAGGACTATTTTTAGCAATTTTTGCCTTGTTGATGGATCTCAAGATTTGGGACCATAAATGGATCTTCAAGCGATCCACAAGAGATGTTGACTAATAGTTAGATTGATCTTCCACAAATCTATTGATCAGATCTTGATCTAGATCAAAAACATGCACTTAGCTAGCAAGGACAACAATTACTTTGATAATTTAGTGGATGGGTGGGCTCACACATGTAAAACCTTGTCACAGTATGGACAGTGGACAGAGAGTGAATTACATTAACTATTGATAGCATTCAATTCATAAAATCAAAACACAAATGGTGGAAACAACATGGATTTGTCTCATAATCAAGATCACTCATCAAACTTGTTATTCACAAAGATGATCTATATATAGATCCAATACATTTCAACCTGATATGCTGACTCAGTAGGCCTGGCATGTGTGGGAATGCCACATCACTTTCAAATCCATGAATCAATGCTAGATAAGCACCCACCTCGTCGATTCCTAGATTGATGTCATTGTCTCACCTTGATTTTCCTTGATTTGAGAAAAAATTTCTAACTTCTAGGAACCTACACAATCAACTCCTATGATCATCTACTGATATTTTCTAGATATGTACACATGTGGGAATAGCCTCTCACACGTGAGAAATCACCATTATTCACATGGGTATGCTTGATCAACTAGTGATAGCTTGCCAAACGGCAATTTTCAACTTGACTAGCTTTTCACTAGTTCACACATATGTAAATCAAGATTTTTTCTATCTAGCCAAATTGAATGCATCTAGGCCTAATATCCACATGTGAGAACAGGATCCACACATGTGGGATCAAGTTATACACATAACATCAGCATCAGAAAACTTCTTCTGATTATTGGAGTTTCTATAACAAGAGTTATCACTCTCAACGACTGTAAGCTGAAGTTATTACTTCAAGCATTGTACTCATTGTTTGATATAAATTAAAGTGCAAATTTTCAGTCCTACTACTGCTTCATTTCGTTGTGCATTTGTTTAAATCATTCAATTTGAATATTTTGCTATTGTTTGTGGCGTTTCCGATCCTACACGCACCCGCTCGAGCTTCCGCTAGACTAACCTCTCGATTTTCGACATATTGAAACATAGAAAACACCATATTCATGGCATAAAATTTATGTACTTGTAATTCGTGATAATTCGTATAACTATCAACATCAACAAAATTATTTTAATAGTTTAAAGATTATTTCAAAAAATATCATTCAACTTCACCTCATTTTTTTTCTTAATATACCTAGTAGAATTATGCCAAGAATCAATGATTGAACGAGCTTGTGAAATTCCACACTTTAAGTTTTATTCAAATAGAAGAAAAATAAGAATATTGTTTAAGATTCTTTTATATTTCTAGACCTTGACAATTGTAATAAATTTCTAAATGATTTGGTGAATGATTTATTAAAAAAGATTCTATCCTACTCAATTTTTTTGTAGCATGCCCAAGTACCTAAGATTTGTTAATATAGATCTATTTCCATCCACTACAATATATTCAAGTAGAAAAAAAAATTGGAAGATGGTCAAGACATCAATAGATTGCAGTTTCAAGATCTAATAATTCATTTACAACAAATTACGTAGGAACAATGGATATTCAACATATATAAGTGGTTTAACATTGTAGCTTACAATGGTTGTAGTTAATATTTTGAAGTTTGACATTTGACATAAATATTTAAAGATATTGAATACATAAACTAATTGATTGGTGCAATAAAGATCTATGAGTGTATTTACCATTTCTATTTCTATCGAGAGCTTGCGACATCATAGTGATTACAACATATCTATATTGACATTTTTTTGTTTTTGTTTTTAGGCAAGTGTGGTCATGTATATGTCAGTACAAACATTGACAAAATGATATGGAGGATTAAGTTCATACTCCATCGAACATTAGGAACTACTCTACATTAATGTACTTTGCATCAAAGAAGCACAATGTAATAGCTTTTAAAAGAATTTCATAACTAATGAAATGTAGGCCTAAATTCTAATTTAAAGGCCTTATACTAAAAGATGAGTTTATTTAAGCTTTTTACTTTATTGAACAAACAATTCTCACCAACTTGCCTCTTACGCAATTACAACATGATTCTATCTTCGTCATAGTTGACAGACTCACTAAGATGGCTCATTTTATTCCAATGCGTAAAAAAATTGATGTGTCTAAAGTAGCTAGCCTATTCATCGAGTATGTGTTCAGACTTCATGGGTTACCGTTATCCATAGTGTCTGGCAAAGATACTCGATTTACTGGGAACTTTTGGACAATAGTTATAAATATTTGTCACCCTAACTTGGGTATGGAGAAGGTGGAAGATCATGAAAATCTCAACTTTATCATGTTAGGCCTCAAGCTTAGTCAAGTGTAGGTCCCAAATCTATGTGCTCTATGTGCAAAATCATGAAAATCCTACTTTAGGCCAAGTATCAAACTTGGAAGCCTGTTGGAGACACCCAAATTGTATCTGGATGTTCTAACGCAAGCCTCCTACAAGCATGCCATTAGAAATGTGTGTCATTTCTAGTTAGTCTTTATGAAATTCTCTTGAAGACCTCCCTCCCTTGGTTAATTAATGATCTACTTCATATTTGTGACAACATTTTCTATCTTTGTATGTGGTTGGATTTGTAGGATCTAGAGTGGACATAGCTCTATGATTTATTGTCATACTTCAGATTTGATGTAACCTTCAGGTTCTTCTTGTATCAACCTTGTTTGGATCTAACTTGATCTTGAATATTAGACGCGATTGTTCTTCCTTGATAAAATTGTGAAATATAGCAAATCCTAGCTTGGTTGTACGTAGTTTTTTATGTACTTTTAAATCCACATGTGTGAATCCATGTTGCCACATGTGAGGTCTACTCTAGATAGGTTAGATCTCATTCATAGGGTTAGTTAGGTTTGTTTGGTCACGATTCCTAGATTATAGGACCAAATTCCTTGAATCATGGTGGTTGATCTACCTAGCCACCACCTAACTCGAGTGGAGATGAGCTCTTGTACATGCAATCTATTTCCCATAGTAATGCCTTAGAATTTTTGAGAGCAATTTGGCAATCTTGAGTTCCTTCACTATGTGCATTGTGTTTCTTGTGATCTAAATGAAAACTAATTGTTATTAATATTTTTCTCTGATAAAAGGCCGTACCACACACGTGTGGATTTGGATCTCCATTTTTTTATCATTAATTAGATTGCTCTTGATTTCCTTCTTGAGCCTAGTGAAAAATTGAACTCTACAAACTACTCCATATGGAAGGTGAAAATGGAGTCACTATTGGTACTCCAAGATCTCTTTTACTTAGTCCTTGAAGAAATGGATGAACCTCTTGGAGGACAAGAATTGGTCAAATATAAGAAGAAGGCTAGGCTAGCACTTCATTGCATCAAAATGAATGTTAGCAATGACCTCTTGATCATCAAATTCACATGATTAACAATGATATATTTTCATATCCTTCTTGGATCTAGGGTTTAGGTTTGCCACTCAGCCATATGTGACCTAACCCTAAATTCAATGCCCTAAAATAGGTCATCAACCTTGGAATTGACCTCATTGTTAAAATTGTCAAAATCCAACTTCAATCTATGATGTTATGTGTATAACTTGATCCCACACATGAATGTTTAGGCCTAGATGCATTTCTATCTAGAAAAAATCTTGATTTACGTATGTGTGAACTAGTGAAAAGCTAGTCAAGTTGGAAATTGTTCCCACATGTGAGAGGCTGTTCACATGTGTACATATTTGGAAAATATCAGTAGATCATCATAGGAGTTAATTGTGTAAGTTCCTATGAGTTAGGAAAATTTCCTCAAATCAAGGAAAATCAAGGTGAGGCAATGACATCATCAATCTAGGAATCAAAGAGGTGGGTGCTTATCTAGCATTGATTGGTGGATTTGAGAGTGATGTGGCATTCACACGTGCCAGGCCTGCTAAGTCAGCATATCAAGTCGAAATGTACTAAGTGCCAACATTTTTGTATGCATAACAAAAGGTTGAATTTAGTAGAACTACAACATCATGCATAACCAAATTGAAATGCCAAAATGAAGATGTGAGATTTCAACGTTGATTCGAAGCACTAAACTTGTAACTCCAAGCACATAGGCATGTGTTGGACATAACACTTAATAATGCATAGACCAGCTATTTTTATGCATGAAAACAAGATGATGGAAGTTCATTGTTTGTTTGTTATGAGACCATTTGTTCTTGAAATTCTTCTAAAAATGTATCTGACCTGAAAAATCAACAAAGAACTCAAGTAAGAATTGTGACTTTTAAGTTTTGAAGGAAATTTTTAGGACGGTGGTGGAAAAACATCTTTGACAAATTTAAGTGAACCCTTGAAGGGTCATTTGATTGAGATGGTCAAAATTCATTGATGTTTCTATTAGTCACTCACATATATTTGATCATATCAGACAAATAATGCGTGAAATTTTGAATGTCATAACATTCTAAATACAAGTAGAAAACCTTACGTACACAAAAACATGAGTTTTATTGGCCAGAATGAAATAACATGAGGTACAAGTTTTCTCAAATCCAAACAAAGCCCACTAGAATACTTCAGCAAGAGCAATAGAGATTGTGACTCCATGTATGTGGCGCTACATGAACAAAGTACATCATCTTGAGAGGTTATCATGGCCTCTATGCCATTACGAACACCTTATTGAAACTTTTGGTACTTGGAGATAATATTTGCTTTGAAGTTTTCAGATCATCTTGGAAAATATAAAGTACAAATTAGACATTGGAAGATATGTTTAAAGGCATAGGATTCCAAGAATTTTCCTATTTTGATTTCAGAATTCATCCAATTATACCTTGACTGGTGCACGACAAGTCCATAGCAATTGAGATGCTAAATAGAGTTATGATTAGATAATAGTTGTGTCAAGTGTAAAAATGCATTTGGGAGATGTGTGTCACAAACTTGTGTATATGTAGAGGTAGGAACAGTCGAGCCCTTATTCCGAGAAATATGGATGCAGTATGCATGATACTAAGGTAATTTGCTTACCTGTGGTCACTGAAAACAAAGGGGTGTGGATGTTGGCAGTATAAATTATCATTATCTCATGAATGATCACACTAAACAGTTCTTTGTATACCTATTCCCACTAGTGAAGGACAAGGGGCTCTATGGCTCAAGATTGAGAATCTAATTTCGTATTCTTCTAGCACAAAGAGGAAAGATAGACCAAAAATTAACAAAAATTGGATGATACAAGACAATACGATTCACTCACTCAGGGAAGGAACCTTAGTTTCGACCTTTAATCGGTAGCGCCCTTAGGTAGACTTTTGCCAATCAGCAATGTGATGTCATACTTGTGTGTGAGCATCTATGTTCCTGGACGTGTGTATTTATTGCACGAAACTTGGCTCAGAGGTTGCTAAGGTCTTGAGCTCAAGGGTACCATTTGGATTACAAGCTTATGGAAAAGATGAGCCCACTAGTCATAGTTGCCCGGAACGCCTTCTCGAATGCGTTCCAGAAAACACATGGACATCGAGATAGAGGATATGACAGAGATGGAGGACTTGACAGTAACCGATATCGTGGTGGTGGTCCATTGTGGTCAAAGGGAAAGATCGAGCTGGTCCTTATGATCACCCCAGTTGCTGGCCGTGGAGGTCGCTCATCTTATGATCACAACTAATTGTTGTCGAATAGCTGTAATTTTTAACAAAGGAATCGAGATTACCTTGAACTAAGGAATCTGCTTAAACTATATGTTTTCCAGCGTTTCTGATATCTAGCGTCCCTCAATGCATTATAAAGCATCCCTCAATATATTATCAAGAAGGAAGATCACGGCCAGCAGGTGGCACTTTAATACCTGGTTTTTTTTATATAAAAAGAAAAACGTTCTGACCCAGTCCATTCCGGAACGTACTGGGTCGGAACGGGTTTCTAAGCCACTAGTACATTCTCTTTCTGACGAAAGTGCTAGATCCAGCTCTAGCATGTTTCAAGTACTTCAAATCTACAGCCATTAAAATAACTATTATAGCAAAGCATAAGATAGAACGTTTCTAAACATAAGCATGGGTACTAAACTTCCCAATGACCACATACAAACATTAAATACATTCTTAAAAATTCATAATATGAAATAAATGCTTGACAAAAATAAATGGCAGCCAGGAAGAGCTCGTAGGCCTAAATGATGGTCACAAGAATGCATAAATCAGATGAATAAAAACAGCACAAGTAGCATACTTGAATATAAAACACCATCAAAGTGAAAAGCCACAACCAAATATTAGTCATCAAAGAAAAGTTTTCTGGCCTTGCAGAATTTAAGCAATTTATTTGGTCCCTGACATATTACCAGGTGTCACACTGCCTGGTAGAATATGGAATGGATCTAGATCTAGCAACAAATCTGATCTCTGTGAATTACCAGCACTATTAGTAGTACATTGTCGGTCGAGTCAGTGGTTCAAGGTGATACATATTTCCCTAAAATGCAGTTCCCACAAAAAGTTATACATTATAGAATGTTGATTTAGTACAAGATACAAAAACAAGATACAGCCCAAAATTGCCGGATTCCTTGTTTCAGCAACTTAGTTTCAAATTTTGACAACTAAAGAAAAATAAGAAGAGCATAGAAATGAGTGATCCTATTAAATTTTCTAACTCAACCCTTCTCTCAAAAGTATAAAATCCCTAGCAAAACAATATTCCATAAGGTACATATCTTCAAAAGACCCTGGCGATCTTGCATGGATGATAATATTGTATAGATGAAGTCATACTACTCCTATTACCAAAAGTATGGGCTAAAACTTTGAAGTCTTAACAAATAGGTCTTGATCATTTCACATATCATGTATTGCATCAATCATATCAAGCATAGACTACATCATTAACTATATTACAACTTGAACTCCATCTAGCGACTCTCATCTTGCCCAAACAACTGCATCAATCTCATCACGAGCATTTTTGTAAAGCTCTAATCTCTTTCCACAAGCAGCCCGTCTTTCCATCAATGCTGGATCTTCGTCAAGCATTTGTGCAAGCTGTTTTCCCTGTTTGACAACCAGAAGACCAACTAAAAATGTAGTTGCAACTTTTAATCTTACAAACTCTTTTTCTGGCACATGCTGATCAACAGGACAAATTCATGGATTTGAAGGCTCAACTTATGGAGGTTTAAGAATCTCTTGTGCAAGTTGACACTTTGATCCTCTTTTTTAAAAGTCCCTTTCTTTTTTTTGGTTAGCTGCCTAAAAAATTTAACACAAAAATTATGACTGATAGAAAATTTGGTTTTCCTGCATCTCACTAGAATAAACTTACATTCAAAATAAAAGATTTCAAGGACATGCTATGCAGTACCTCCCTTTTGCCGACTTGAGTGTAAAAGTTGTCAAGTAAAGAGCGCCTTGCTTCTCGTACTTGGCAATGCACTGCAGCCTTTGGGATAGTGTTACGAAGACTTTCACAAACCATTCCAACATAAGCAGACACATTTGAACCTGCAATCAACAGAATATTCAGAAAAATTAACAAAGGGAGTAACAGAATCATAGTTTTGGGAAACGTTTCCCACCCGGGAAACGCAGCCCCCTCGGGGAACGAGAAGCGGGATATGGGAAACGGGGGAAACGATACACATATGACATATAATTTAGAATCTAGATACTATAGAAAATTCTTGTAGCAAAAGTTCTGAGAAAAAACATAGCTTGCTGTCCAGTGATCCTGTTTTCTGAGAAAGAGCGTTTCTACTCAAAATCATGATTGTTTCCAGCTCGAGTCTGAAAAAAAAGTTTGTGACCCACCACGATTCCGACCTACTTCAGGTGAGATTCCGGCCATATCCAGGCAGAAATACTTTCTTGCAGCATTCTGGGTCATTTTTTAAGGGTTAAAAAACGTTTCCCAACAAAAGGTGTTCTGGGAAACGAACTTTTCCCATCAAGAAACGCGTGGAAATGACCGTTTCCCAGGAGGCTTTTCCCATGTTCGAGGAAACGAGATATGCTGAGAAACGCAAAGGGCCGGGAAACGTGTTTCCCCAATACTATGAACAGAATCCACAAGTGTAAATGGCAACAAGAAAAAAGATGTCACACACCTATCCTTCGGAGATGAGCATCAGTATATCGATCCATCGTTGAAGCTACAGGGTTACCACCTTTCTCCAACTCCTGGGGCAACTTTCGGAAAAAATCAACAGTCAAGTAACTTGCCTCCATGTCAACAATCCGTGATATGAATTTTCGACTTTCTTCACGAAACTTTTCAAGTGCCTCTGTTGCTGCTGCAGCAAGCTCTGCTTGGAGTGTTGGAAAACGCTTTAACTCCTGGGTTGAAACAAGAAACTGACAAGTTAGCCATAGATTGATAGTGTAATGGCTTTTGATATTTTGTTTGTCGAAGTGGAAAAAAAATCACGTCCTTCAATTCAACAAAAGGTCATATACCTGAGTCTCAACGATAGCCTTTCGAACAAGATCTTTCAATACAAAATGGACCTGGTGCAAATAAAGGAAAAGATAACAAAGGCCACAGAAGTTTCAGAAAAAAAGAAAAAATAAACATTCTGAAATTCTACAAATTGATGGAACACATTTATGGTACAGTCAGTATTTTTCAAAATGCAGATCTACATCCGTATAATGTTTATAATCATAAGGTGGGAGGGATATAATGGCCATGTTAAGAAAACTAAGATTTCATGTGCCTACCACCATCCTGGAACTTTTCCTTACCAGAAACACCTCATTGGCAATACAGAAGTCAAGGCTATCTCTTTCTCAGAATGAAAAGGTTGTTATTTGCAAGGTCCTTAGCACACAGAGGAAAAAGTTTCAACTACAAAAATTAGAACTTAGAAATTAAGAACCATTCTACACAAGGTTATATTTTACAGAGTTGCAATACAAAAAAGCCAAGGGAATGATAACACATACTGCATCTACAACAGCTTCTGCTGGACCTCTGAAGAAACCTAGTGATCCTTCTATAAGGCGTCTGTATCCTTGTTCAGGGGCAATCAAGTGTGGTTGATAACCATCAGCTTCTGAAACCACCTTCCGCACATTCTGCATAGATAGATGTCTGTCAAAAGGTAGCTTCTTAAGAGCTGCAGGAAATTGATTGTCAAATATAGCATATATACGTTCACCCCCAGGTCGCCTGCCAAATCAACACTTTGAACGTTAAGGTATAATGAACAATCACACAAATATAATCTGTGATGGTGAGAGCCATAGACATGTGCAAGTGAACATTTAGCACATAATAATAATCGGTAGCAAACAAATCACAGCTTACCCTCCCTCAAGATGAGCTTTGAAAATGTGATCAAATGCCCGGCAAAGCTCTAGAACAGTATACAATTGAGCCTGAGCCAATGATCGTGGACACACCAAAAAATAGAGACAACACAAAATCACAAATTTGCATAAAAAGGTTAAAATTAACCACAAGAAGCTCACTGTAGAAATTAAGTCAATTTCTAAACAGAGCATTTGAAATTAATTTTCTCGCTTCATAGGCCAATACCTACGTAGTAAGAAGGATAGGAAAGTGAGAAAACCTGAAAACCATTTAACTAGTTCTCAAGTAAAACACAGTTTGGCAGAGAGTATTTGAATCTGCAGGTATTGCCTGCCTATATATAACCACAGAACTTACCCCTGCATCAACTGCAATTGGCCTCCCAAGCTGATTCATTTCTGCTTCCAGCTCATCAATGGTTTTGTTGATCAAAGATAGAATGCTAGGTATTCGGGCCTTAATCACAGCCTCTAGATGCTGCCAATACAGAAATAGTAAAAGTAAGAAATAAGCATGAAGCGCATTTTTCTCAAAAGTTTATAATATACAAAACTGCTGGCATTCACGTTTTTCTCAAGCTCATATCCTGTCTATAGACGATAATTTCCACAAGAAACTCCAAAATTTTACCATGTTCCATCACATACCTTAGAAAGTATTTTTCCAAGATATTCTGAGCCCATTCGACTAGCTAAATGACCATAATCTGGACTGGTTGCGAAGTACTCACGCTCCCTGCGTCGTGCAGCAATCATATCAACATTCCTGTTAATATCAGCTTGAGAGCGATTCACTACTCCAACCCATGGATGTTGCAATCTATAAGAACGCCCTTCTAATACCTGCCAACACAATGAGCCTCTGAGGAGCATACATATAGTTCAAACTAAGAGAAAACCTGAGGAAAAGCTTTCCATTGGATAAGTAGTAGTGTCATACACTAATAAATTCGAAGAGGACTCTTAAAGTTAACATAGACAATGAACGAAAGCAATCGACTTTTGCGGTCATAGATAAAGTGTACTGACATCAAGCGCATTGGTACCCTTGTCCATAAGATCCAGCTTCGTAAGAACTCCAAATGTTCTTTCACCTAATATGCAAACATAAGTGCATGAGCTGCAAGTATGCATTAACATTCCATTATGCCTGCCAAGAGGTCCACAGATTCAAATCCCACATGTCTCTGCCTAAGATGTTAAACTTCTCAATAAGAGATCCTATCTACATACCCAACTTAAACTTAACAACAACCAACATAAAAATAAAAATAACAGCTATGCTGTAACCTGTTATAGTGTGGGCTACTTTGCAACAAAGGCTCCTTTCATTCACTTCAAGTCATTTAGCTCAAATCAAAGAGAATCCAGTACAACTTTGGAAGCTAAAATGAAAGGTGCTACTTAAACCAAGATAATGCTAATGCAACTCATAGCTTCTTTCTTACTACAACCTTGCCACGAAACAAAGACACTGAACTTGTTTTGTGCTATAAGCTAATAACGAATGCTAGTTATGGACATGACAAAAGTAGTAAAACAACTCCATTTTTTGTTTTCTAGAATCCACTGATGATGCATCCAAATGTACACTAAACCAGGAACAGAATTCCAAAGTTTTGGGCTCATATTGGGGGTTTTTCTGATGGTCCTAACTCAATGGCTACTTGGGTGATCTCGTCATAAACCAACCTTATTTCTTTCAAAGAACTGTCAAATTTGCACTGGATTGTGTTAAAGAGATTCAAATACCCATAGATTGTGAAAAATAATCACCACAAAATCTTATAGTGCAAATGGATCCTGGCAAGCTAAAACTCAAATAAATGCTGAGGACAGAATTGTTGGATTTCTATCCTCTCCATCCCTTCTCATCACTAATCTAGATCCATTCATTAGCTGTTGTAAATACTTGTACAGTCGCATACTCTGCAGAAATACACTTGTTTTCTGACATTCTGCAAAAATATAAAAGAATAGGTAACAATGTTTCCCCGATTGTTCGGATACCTTCGACTACTTGATTATTCGGCCATCCTCGATAGTTCGACCATCTCGGACCACTGACCAGATTCGATTATTCGGCCATCCTTGAACCATCAGCTGTAATCCGACTATCAACGGATCAACAAGTACATTGAATCACGCCCAGACAAAATCTCTAACAAAATCAGAAACTATCCGAAGGCAACTGCCAACAGCACGTAGTGCCTTAATCCTTATTGTAAAGTAAAAGTACAGATTAGTTAGCCATGTGTATATATCCAGCAACTTATCAGTTGCTCAGTTAGACTAGACAAGAAGAGATCGGTTAGCTCAATAATCTATTATTCAATCAATCGAACATCCAAAGCGCAATTGTTTTGTTCTTTCTCTCTGTTATTACAGAGTATTGTTTCAGGAAGAACGCGACCTAGACTGCATTCAAACTGTATCTATTCGCGACTGAATAATCAATGTTACAGTAATCTAGGTCGTGTATATTGTGATTGAATGCTCATTTTATTCATGTTCAGCTTCCTTCTTGCTTGGAGATAAACTTATTCGTAGATTAAATTGTCTTCTATGACTGATAGTCTGAGTCGATTGTGATGCTCTAATGACGAGCGATATACATACACAGATCCCAACAAGAATAACTCACATCTAAACTTACACTAGAAGATGTTACATGATAGTATTCGAATAACTTGCATGTTTTTGTTAGGACACAAAAATCTTACAAGCAAGCTGTGTCATAACTGTATGAATATTTGTGATTGGCAAGCCTAGAATGATGATTTACAAGTCTATTAAAAGCAAAAGGCAGCATTCACACTTAAAAATTCACAGGCATTCTTTGACGACAGTTGCTTAACTTTGGCAAAGAATTCTTATTACAAATTTGATCAGTGCCATATACACTGTTGACGATACAACTCATTTTGAGAGCTTACTAAGTTGTCCAAATGGTCGATTGCTCATTTGATCTGATTTGTACACTTCTGAAAGATGAATACTACCTAGCAGTGGTTGGTTATATATAAAAATGTTAAGTTGTCCCTCAAAATATTTGATTTCTTGGTGCAGTCAAACATCTTACTGGGGCTCCGACTTGCTATTTTTCTGCTCTAGAGTTTATAACATTGATACCTGCTTTAACAAAGACCCAAAGGTTACGGTTTTGGAAGGTTTCAATAGTTAGATATCCAGCCTTAGACTCTGTGTCTGTTAGATAAGGTTCAAATCTGTGCTCAACTGAAAGCCAGTTTTGAACCTTTGTACTTGCTGAAAAAGGGGACTATTTTCTATGTAGCACTGTTACATAGAGAGAAAAGTTCTCTAACAAAACATACAGGGCAGGAGAGAAATGTTCTAGTTCACTGACACAGTAAATAGCTGTGACACCTTGACTTGAGACCTGTTTAGCTGTAGTCCAGTTCAAAGCACCAAACCATGATAGAGGTTTTTGAGACTTATGGATAGGCCAAGACCAGAAGCCCTGTTTAGAGATCAATAATTGGCCCAGATGACTCTTAGGACCTGGATACATAAAAGCTGTTAAAAGAGCAGATCAATTATTTCTCCAGCAACAAATAGGACACATAGCCGCCAATTGAGTGCTGGAAATGGAAAATTCTCCTGGGAACTGAATCTTGGAACCTCCAATCTTGCAGAGAATGGAATGACCTCCAATAGTGCACTGGGATTGGATTGAATCCATGATGAGCAACAAAAAAGAATCAGGAAGCATCTTCATATGGTTGTTCCCATATTTGTGGTGTTTTGACAAATTCCAAAAATCTCTTCCAAAAACAGCATGTAAGACAATAAAATGCAGTACGGGTTCACTATAGCTTCATTGAATCACAATTTGACTGGAACCGACCCATGATTCAGGGTTTTAACCAATTCGATCGGCAAAGAATCCATTCTTTTCAAAGGCTGATTAGGATCCAATTCCAAACCAGTCGAAGTACCTATTCGTCGACCAATTCTGAACCGACAGGAAGTACTTGCTTTCCAGCTTCTTTAAAGCCCTCTTCTAGGGAATGAAATTCTTGAGTTAATGTTGGTGATTTGATGCAGCCCAAAACAGAACAAATTTTATCTTGTGTAATAAAGTGCAGTCTTGATAACATCTTAGCCCATTTTTCCCTGCGGAACTTATCTCATGTTAAGATATCCCAGTCCAAACCCTTTCATTAAAAGCCTGAGAGTCACTTTCTTTCTCTAGGGGCAAACAAACTAAAATCTCCACATTAGAAGGTATACTCTGACAATGACACACAATGTATGATTAAAGTGCTGTCATTGAAAGTAACTTATCTGATCAGCTGAATTTGTAGAATTTCCCATTGAAATATTCGGATCCAGATCTGAAGAGCATTTTCAAGCCAAAAGCTGCTGGGAAGCATGTGCTATGCAGGACATCATAACTAGTATTTTATGCAAGACACCTCAACATTACCAAAAGTTGTCTTGCAGATGTCATACTAGTGCTTCCTACTAAGCAGTTATATTGGAACAATAGGTTTGGGAAACATTTCCCGCCCGGGCCCCAGGAAATGGGAAACAGGGAAATGCCACAATATTACAAAAGCAAACTAGTGCAAGGTATTTACAACAGTGCACGTGGAAGAGAGGGAAATATGGAGGGAGAAAGTGATCTATATGGGAAGGAAGAGAAATTATGTTAAAATGAAGTTAACAAGACTCTGAAAATTCCTAAAACTGGTCAAATTCGGCCTTTGAACAACTGATATGAGTTATGTTATGGGAAAATGTGTTTCACCAGAGCAACTCCTCAAAGTGTTTCCTCAGTTGGGGAAACATAGAGTTGTGGGAAACACGTAAAAAAGCTTGGGACGCACATTTCTGTACAACCAAGGTTGCAGTCCGCGTTCCGGAACGCGATCCGGGATTTTCCATTAGGGTTTCCCGGAACGCAAATTTTTTTTTTTTTGTATAGTTGCCAATATGGGTATCATGTGAAAGGATATCAAAAAAGCAATTGTTATGCAGATCTGTTGCTTGGTTTCAGATGACTGCGGGCTACATTGATTAGAAATCTGGACATCAGTAGATGGTTTAAGAAAACTGGCTGCATTTTCATATGGTTTCAGAAATTTGGACTGTGTAGTCTGCCGACTGTTTCGGGTGCGAAACACCAAAAAGTGTGTTTTCACTCAGGTAGTTGGAAGGCCAAATCATGAAGCGGCCTTACCGTCGGGGCCGGGGTCTACCGGCAGCCCCCGGACCCCGCCGTTGGGGGGCGTTGCCCCCCAAACCCCCCACCGGGGGGCTACCACCCCCCGGACCCCCTGTACCGCCCCCCGAACCCCCTGTTTCAGCTATTCCAAAAGAAGTATACAATTCCTGCCAATCTAAGGAAGGCTCCTTCTAACTCTTTCTATCATTTTCTAAGAGAAAACGGAATCAGTAGATCTGCAAACCATTGGCATCAGAACACCATTCAAAACTGATTTAGTTAGTATTAAACTCAAAAAAAAAAAAAAAATTGGCCATTACTACTTTTTCCACAAAAAAAAAAAAAAAAAAAAAAAAATTTGCGATCTGGGTCGCGGATCGCTGACGTTCCGGATCGCACGATCCGGAACGTTTTTGCAGCGGATCACGATCCGCTGCAACACAGTGTACAACTACGTTTGGAGCAGCTTCAAACATTGCCTTCTTGTGAGATAATTTACAAGACGAGCAGGTCAAATGCATTTTCCACTACCAAACATTTGGCATGCCACATTACTAAGGAGACTGCTCAAACAAAAGGATAAGGCATAACTTCTGAGAAATTGCAGGAGAAATAATATCAAAGGAGCCACATCAGAACATTCTACAACATTTGAATGCCCCATAAATAAAGCCTTAGGTATGTTAATAAAATATTTGTAAAAGCTAACCAGTCAAGTCACGTAGTACACACAGCCAATAAAATAATTTACCTCAATCTCATTATTGATTTTGTTTACACAGGAAAATCTGGAACATGGGAAGTTTCAGTGTTGAATGTGAGCCTTTAGTAAGAACTTACAGTCTTGAACAATTCATCCTAGCAGCTTCAGCAAATTCTTAGTTGTGTTGTAAAACATATTGTATAATCACCTGTCGGGTCTACTTCTCGTGCTAACTTCATAGCATCTGATGTGGCAATGTCCTGGTTTGCGGGTGAAATTGCAAGAATAATTGAGTTTTGCTGCATCAAAAGCATGAAGGTTACCAACAACTTACTTCCACCAAAGAAAAGAAAATTGATGGCATCAACTTACCTGTACATGACTAGCTAGGACTCAGGAGATACTAGTAACAGTGATAGATGATAACCCTCTCTCAAAAGATAAATCAGACCATACCTTTTCAACGTAAGACCGAACCATGTTTTCAATATCTCCCACTATGCTATCTGGCTGACCCTCTACAAGAAGAAAACAACAAAGGGATGTTACAACCATCAAAGCAACAAAAGCTTATTGTGAAAATTTAGGGGAGGTTTAAGCTGGAAAAACATACCCACTGCAATTTTTGTTAATCCCGGAAGATCTATCAAAGTCAAGTTGACAACTGCAATAAGCATGATAGCAACAATCAGGCACACTGATTTACTGTGAACCAATGTCCGAACACTAAAGGAACTTGAAATACCCACTTATGAGACAAGACCAGCTAGTTCTACACTTTAACAATGTTTCAGAATCGAAGGAGGGTATAGAAAACAAGATATATTAATATTCAAAAGTATAAAACTTCACCATTCGGGGAATGTATGCTAAGCTGGATAGGCACAGGAGATATCTGCTTGTTGCGTCCAGTTACCCTGTCTGTCTCATCTTGAATCTCTTTACGAACAAGTGCTGAAATGAAACTTGCAATTAGGCCCTCAATATAAATTCCAAGGCAGAATCAGAACCCTCATCCTAATGTCTAATTACTCACATATGAAATCTACAAAAGATGTAAAAGCGATCCATCCTTTGATACTTACATGACAGTATCGACAATCTTCTACAAAACAGGTTAAGGGAATCTCTTCATAGAAAACACAGAAGCAGTTAATTGATGCTTTCTTTCTAGCCAGTCCTAGCCACTCTAATCCAACTCTACCAGAAGTTGCATGCAGACATTTAATATAAAATGACACCAAAAATTAGTCAAAAACAAGAGACTCCAATAGTTGAGAGCATTTTGAAGTTCTCACTTTCATATAGCAAATATAAACTGCTTTCTCATAAGGACCACCAGTATTGGTTTGCTGAGATCACCGCCAAGATAAAAGTGCATGTGCAAATAGGACATGTCGCAACTCATGTAAAAATGTTACAACTGAATGAGCAATCATTCGGTGTAACATGCATTACTGCCTCCTCTGTGTCTAGTCGACAGTGATATGTAACGGATTCAGGACGGAATAGAGCCCACAAGAACTTGCCAGGTCCAAAACACAATCTTGTGAAAATCGAGCATGAGAAGAAGATATTGTAGTTAGTGTATACGTTGCAGCTATAAGGGTGGCATACATTATAACACCATCATTCTTGTCCGCTGTGTGTCTTAGTTTCATACTCTGTTTACTAGTGAGAGAATGTGATCCTCCAATCACTATACTCTCAGCCAAACAACAACGTGCTACCAAATATGTTCATAGTAGTGTAATTTGGATGGGCTCTCAAAGTACTAGTTGCTCTGCAATTCTGAATCTGTAAGTACGTCATCTGAAATACAAATGAAAATTTTCAATTCTGCAAATCAAGTGGTGGTCCCCAGGAAATATTTAACGTCTAAATTTCAAAAGAGCATAAGCAGCAATAGTTGCATGCAGTGGCCAATGGGCTTAGTCAAACATGCATTATCATGTCACCTCACAGATTAAGAATGGAAATCTACTCTTGTATATTTGTGTTAGGACGCATTGCTAAAACCTAAATTACCTGTTCTACTAATTACATCATATCAAAGTCAAGCACATTATACTTGAAATGATAAAGGACCTGCACCAATGAGCATAGTTGCAAATATACTCGTACAGACAGATCCATATTATGGTCGTACAGGTGTTTGTATGTGTGCAGCATATCAGAGGAAGGTATATAATCCTCATCCAGGCTGTATAGTATCTAGCCTAGTCGGACAAATACTCATTTAAAACTTGTTACATAGCCTTATAACAATAGTAGAAAACTAAAATAAATATGTGAAGCACTACAACAATACCTATAAGTTCAAGGTCTAACTATAACAAGCTAAATTGTAAAATGTACAAAAGCGACCAAAAATACGATTAGGTTAAAATCAATTGTATTTTCACCGAACCGTACATGGGAATGGCAAACTTGGGCATTTCTTCAGCCAATTTTGGCTAATGAGGTGACAAAATGGCAGTTGAAGTGAATTTTCCACTAGATTCAGTTGATCTTGCATCCCACGAGTTTCTAACCTTCAATTTGGTCCACATTGGCTGCTATGGTGGCCACTAAACTCGATTCTATCATGAACGATCTCATCAATTTTGATAATATAATGAACTTCCTGGTACCAATTGCTTTCTCTCGGTATAACCTGACTCGTATGAAAACCAACTACTGGCAGAAAGACTTTAAAACGACTAAAACCACTTCAACGTGCATGCAATAAAAGACTCCTTACAATGCATCAATCTTCAGGCTACAATGCAAAACAAGTTCTCCATACCAAATTGATTATCTAAGGGCACCCGGTCATACAGCAAAACTCGCCAAGCGAAGTAACACAAAAACACAAAGCTTCTACTTCAACTTAAGCATGTGGAAATGTAACTTACAAAAATCAGTGAATTTCTTTCTGGGAAGATGAAGAAATTCGGCATAGTCCTGTCCTTCCGATGTTTTGTGCAATTGTAGAACAAGAGGTCGCCGTGTCACAATACCTAACAACAACAAAAAGGCTAAGCGGAAAGTACCTATCCTCTGAATGATGTAGTTCAACACAAGCCTAAACCAACAAATTTTTCCCAAATTTCCCTTTGTCACCTGATCCTCTTGGTAAAAAGTCTCGCCCTACGATACTCTCCAGAACTGATGACTTTCCTGAGCTCTGTGTAATGTCGATCACGTCAAGTGGTTAAGGTTTCCAAATCTTACACGTCCTTAGCTGCTAATTCTGGAAAGAATATGTTAAAATGAAGCATAAATGCACGTTGCAACGCACCTGACCTCCGACCACCACAACCGAGGGCAGTGCCTCCCATAGAGTCGGCAAAGCACTATCCCCTCCATAGTCACCAAGTACCGTACAAGCCCTTTGAATTCTATTTACAAGGCCTATGAGGCTTTCCATTTCAAATTTTGCTTTACCGCCACAAACCGCTCAAAGAAAAACTCGTATACCGCTAACGACGAAGCTTTTTAATCTTTCCAAACAATTACAAGAAAACGGTAGGAAACAGGACTGGCTGCAATTTCACCAATCGCAGCTTAGTTGCTTATGACCTCAACCACTTCAGCCTATAAGTTCCTGACTCCAGACGTCCAGATTTTTAAGGCCTTACCCTCCAAGTTTCTGAATACCAACACCTTTCTAAGTCCTTAAAGAACCTTGAGTGATTCTTCCTAACAAAAACTTTTGAAAAACTACTGCAGCAATCTTCAGACTTCCTGAGAAAGACACTGGAAAGAGTACAGAGCAAATTTTTTAACACAAGAACCTGAATGCCTGGAACTATGAAGGCCTCGCTTGATAAGACTGCCGCAGCAAACTCCAGAGGCATTCAACCGCTCCGATGCATGTTCACATCAAAGACCAAAACGCCGCATCCACCAAATAACCTCCCGCAAAAGAATCTTCCGCAAAATAACAGAAACCAAAAGCGCTGGGGATGATATTACAACCCCGCAAAGATCATTTCACCTGCTTGATCATCGACTCCAAGCTTGAAGCAAGCAAGAAAGCAGCAAAGGAAACAAAACGAAGCTGAAAAACAAGAAGTGCTTCGTCTGTTCATCTATCGTCTCGTCGATCGTCGTCTTGCTTGCTTGCATGTACATTTTAATTTCTGATTTGTCGACAATTGGCGGCTTCATCCCCAAAAACAGAAAAAACAAAATTTATGTTAGAATAAAGAAGAGAGAGGAGGAAAAAGATAATGGCCGAGTGCGTTATCCATTTTCCTTGGGAGCAGCCAATCGACACTGACAGCTGGATGACGGCGACAGACGGCCTAATCTTCGTCGTTGGTAGGTGGGGACCCTGGTCTCAGGTAACGACTCAAAAATGTATGTAGTGCTGGGCCTGGTCCTCAATCTCATTTTGTTTAAATTTAAAGCTTCTTTTTTTTTTCTCTGGTTATGTCTCTCTCTCTCATGTGCAGTTTCATGGAGGGTGGGCACATTTCTTGTTGGCTCGCCTGCGAACTGTGAGAGCTAGCAGCGAGAGAAGAGCGTTCTTCTCTACTACTTCAAAGCAGACATTTCCTAGCCTTCTTACAAATTCCATAACACGTACCATCCTCAAAACAATGTGGCAACAGGTTTGAGCAAAAGAAGAAGCAGACTTTATTCAGACAGCACAACCAACAAACAGCAAGGATTCTGTCATGCATGATCAGTTCTTGTTCCTATTCAAAACACAAAGCTATTCAGATCTTTCTCCATACTTTTGGCATCCACGACCTACAGTGGTTGTGGGATTGGTTCCGGATTATTGGCATCCATGACCTACGGTGGTTGTGGAATTTTCATGTGGTCATGCTTTGGACTCTTTGGGCACGCATCTTTTGAGATGTCCTTCTGGTAGTGATCGGATATCTTCACATGAT
Organism: Diphasiastrum complanatum; assembly: GCA_029204225.1. Lineage (NCBI taxonomy): Eukaryota > Viridiplantae > Streptophyta > Lycopodiopsida > Lycopodiales > Lycopodiaceae > Diphasiastrum > Diphasiastrum complanatum. Next base: position 63,603,082 of record CM055101.1, read on the forward strand.
ACTGTTCGAGATGTGGTTGTTACAATCGCTTTTGAGAGTGGTTATCATGTCCTTCGTGAGCAACTGCATGTCCTTCCAATTACTACGTCACAATCCTCTCGTCGACATGTTGTTCTTGTCCTCTCCAAAGATGGTGTTTGAACTTTGGGTGATGTGGTTATTGTTGATCCGTCTCGTCCTGATCTTCTACAACGGACATCTACCACTCAAGGAGCGGCGGGCAATCATGTGGCTCTTGACAAAGAACGCGACTATCGGGATAGGTACCCTTTTGAGGCATTTATTCCTTTTGCTATTGAGACTTTTGGGTGTCTTCATCAGACATTTGACAAGTTTCTCAATGATTGTGTGGCTCTCTATGTCAAAAGACATTATGCACTTCCTTTGTCCATCATGGTGTCCTATTTTCGACAACGTGTATCTATTGCCTTACAATGTGCTCAAGCTCAAATGTTAATTCGTTGTGGTAATGCAGCCGGTGCAGCTGCTTCACGACATCCTTCTCAACTTCCGGTGTATTCAACGTTACAAAGTGATGTTTTCCATGTTGTTGGTGTCATTTAAACTTGAATTTTCTCAGTTTTCAAGCAGATATAGATCAGTTATATATTTGTGGTTGCCTTTGGGCGTTCAATTTTAATATCTTTCATCATGCACTTCTCGATGGGATTTTCCCATCTATCTGTCAATAAAGTAAGTGTATTTTAGTTTATGCACAAATGCTATAGCAACTTTTGACCTCTGGAAAAAGAGTTGGGTGGGTTTTTTGTAGCTCTGTTTCGAGTGAACTTTTGACGTGGAGGAGAAGATTTGGGTGGGCTTGTTGATTTTAGCTTTGCCATGATTGCAATAACACAACAGAACTTTTGAACTAGAGACGAAGAGTTGGGTGGGCTTGTTGATTTGCGCTTTGCCACGATAGCAATAACGCAACAAAACTTTTGAAATAGAGGCGAAGAGTTGGGTGGGCTTGTTCATTTGCGCTTTGCCACGAAAGCAACAAGTTATTGATCTGCTGGAAGCTGAGTTATCGCCCTTAGGTGACTGTAAACATTAAAATTCATTTTAATATTATTATATTTTATTTTTAGTTATTTAAATGCAAAGCTTATCAAGATATTTGAGATCACCTTGTTTTTTAGCTTGTTAGCTTCATGGGTATTATTAGCCAGCCCCATATTCTTGATCCTCGATAATGTCCAATTCTCTAGGAAAAATATATACTCACCAAATTCATGTATTGAAAACTAGATGAATAACTATTGATTATAACCTAATTTATGTTGTACTCACCCAACACTATTAGCAACTCCCCGCCTACTAGAGGAAGGGATAAATTATTTAATTGTATCAACTTGTGTGACAAGAATCTAAAGTTAAGTTTAAACTATCTCATGTAATACCTTGGCATTCAATCCAACATCAGTGATTTTTAATACTCTAACTTGATTGCTTTGATAAAGAAAGTGCCATGGGTCTAGGAATGATGGGATCACACATATGCCCTTGGGGATATGGCAGAATGTTGTGCAAGAAGGGACCTTGGCATCTGTTGTAAAGCTGACTCAATGCAACCCCCGTGCCCTATAAGACTCTAAGGGGTGACGCTCCCTAAGGTCCCAGAGCAAGTTAGAGCGTCACGGACTGAGCCTCCGACCTGTGGTGAGCCAGTCAAGTAGTCACAAAGTCATGAGCTAGCTCTGGAGCTCGAGTCATGGCCTAGTCAGGAAGCAAGTTGATTCTGCCGCCGGGATGGCTCCTGGGACCCATGTCCGGGAGCCAGACTGATTCTGCAGGGCATGCCAGGCTTAATCAGCAAAATAAAAACTAAGTCCCAAAAAGCGTGCTTTACCAGAAAGCACTATGTTTCAGAACAGAGGGGGTGCGCCGAATCACAGCAGAACTATAGGGGGAGTCCAGCAGACAAAAACTTGGGCAGCTCAACCAGCGCCAAGAATCCAGTCGCCAGGTCTCAGCTCCCTCTACCAGCACGAGCCAGGCACAATGCCCAGCACGTGTTGGTGGCCCCGAGACCGGTCAGTCTATGTATGAATGTAACCTCTTCCAAATCTAATAAAGTTGATCCTTGGGGATGATTACCATTTCGGTTTCGCCTCCGGGACTGGTCCAAGTGGAAGGACCCTTACTACAACCTTTTTGCGTCGTTGGCGCCTAAGGGTCCCTGTCATCGACATGGGGCTTGCCGCTATGCCAATTGGTCAGTTTGGCGACCACTATGCCTTGGGTTTCATGTGTGGCTTGTCTTTGCCTTTGGTTACCTTTTGGGGACGGATTCTGAGTTGGCTTTCGGGTTGGTTGGGATTCCAGTTTTTCTTAAGTCTGAATGGTTAAGCTTGTTATGTTTCTGAGTTGGCTTCTACATAAGTGCATGATGGATGAATGTTAGACTTAAGCGCGTGTTGGGAAAACTACTCAAGTCTTAGCGCCCTTTGAGGGGCCGGTGCAACATGTGGTATCAGAGCCGACTAGCCAGTCAGCTACGCAAGTCTCACAGGGATGGCCACATTTTGGGATTTGTCAGGACAACCGTTGCGCAAGGTGTTGCCCACAGTGTAAGCACGGGTGCATCCACGGTCGGGGTAGTCGACAGAACGGGGGACTTGATGAGTCAAAGTGCTGCCCTCGAGGTGTAAGCACGGTCAGTTCCCGCGGTTCGGGCCTGGCGCCGTCTGCACGTAGGACAGATGAGGCAATGTGCTGCCATTAGGTTGGTGAAAGCACGGTATGTGTCTTGTGGGGTGTGGGGTGACATATTCGAACTGTACAGGTTAACCATTGATACAGAGATGCTGCTCGAATACGGGTGTAAAGCACGAGTGGTTAGCTGCCGGTGTGGGATAGCTGCCGATCGTTTAGCTATAAGGGCTATCGACCAAAAAGTGGTGGGGCGTGACTGAGGCAATGTGATGCTTAATGGTGAAAGCACGGATGGTTGGATGGATGTTTCCCCATGGGCTAATTCTGTGATAGATTTGTGTGGGCGCGGTTAGGCAAAGGTCCTACGTCCGATCTCAAGGGGAATGTGGCTTGAGAGGGATCCTCTGTGTTTGCCTTGGTTGGTATGTTCGTTTGTGGTGTGCTTGTTTGGACCTAAATAACCCCTGGTTTCTTAACTTCTTCCAGGTGATCTGATCTAGTTGGGAGTTGGAGGAATTTACATTTGTGGGTGGACGACATACAAGTATGGAAAGGAGCTTCCATGGGGCAACCCCCAAGATTGGTTCAAGATTATTATTCCTATCCGGAAAGATCGCGGGGAGGAAGTCAGATTTCATGATCGACTCCGGAGCTTCACATAACTATATTTCAAGGAGCGTAGTGGAACAGTTCAGCTTGCCGACCAGAAATTTAACATCAACGCTCAAGGTAGAAACAGCAAAGGGAGCACTTGACGAAGACAAAGCAACATTGAACATCCCGGTGCAAATTGGGAGATGGAAGGCTAAACTTAGCTTTTTGATTTTAGAGATGGATGCCTTCGATGTAATTTTGGGCCTTCCCTGGCTAAATGAACATTGTATTGCAGTTTTGGGTAGGAGCTCAAACTTGGTTCTCTTGGATTACAAGGGACAGATCTGTATGACAAAAGCTCTGCCTGGAGAGAACGCGAAGGGCACCGATATTGAACAAAATCTGGTTGTTGCATCTGTGATTAAAAGCATGGCGAAAGGGAAAAGGTCAAAGTGCTTTCTTTGTATCTGCAGAGAGGTTCCAGAAGGGAAAAACGCACAACAGACAAACTTGCCAAAGGAGGTGGCAGATTTGCTAGAGGAATTTAGCGATGTGTTTCCAGAAGAACTCCCAGCTAAGTTACCTCCTCGAAGACCAGTGGACCATAAGATTGAGTTGGTACCAGGAACAGAACCAACTTCACGAGCACCCTATAGGATGTCCCAAGAAGAGTTGGTGGAACTGAAACGACAACTTGGTGAATTGATAGACAAGGGATTCATTAGATCTAGTGCTTCGCCTTTTGGAGCCCCTGTACTATTTGTGGAAAAGGTGGACAAGACACTACGGATGTGTGTGGATTACCGCATGCTCAACAAGGGTACCATCAAGAACAAGTATCCCATGCCTAGAATTGATGACCTATTCGACCAGTTCAAACATGCCAGATATTTTAGCCGAATAGATCTTAGATCTGGATATCACCAAATTTGAATAGCTAAAGGCGATGAGCACAAAACGGCTTTTCGAACACGGTATGGGAGCCACGAATTCAAGGTGATGTCGTTCGGTCTAACAAACACACCAGCCACTTTTTGCACGTTGATGAACAACATTTTTCAAGACTGCTTAGATGAATTTGTCATTGTGTACATCGATGACATCTTGGTGTTTAGTCGTAGCCTCAAAGATCACATTAAACATTTAAGGACTGTCCTCCAACGACTGAGGAGGAACAGCTTGTTCGCAAAAAGAGAAAAATGTGAATTTGTGGTAGAGGAAGTTGATTTCCTTGGACATGTTATAGGCTACGGACGAATTCGGATGGATTCTAAGAAGATCAAGACTATCTTGGATTGGATGGCCCCTAAAACTGTTCATGGCATCAAATCCTTTGTGGGCTTATGTAACTTTTACAGGAGATTCATTGAGGCATTTAGCAAAATTGTGGCACCACTGTTGGAGCAGACCAAGACTCATCTGAAGATGACATGGACACCGGAATATGAAGCAGCGTTCCAAGAACTAAAATGATGGATCACTCAAGAACCCATCCTTGCCTTACCAGACTTTAGCACACCTTTTGAAATACATACAAACGCGTCGAACTTTGCTATTGGGGCCATGCTGATGCAAGACGGAAAACCTGTTGCATATTTTTCAAAGAAATTGAGTGACGTAGAGCGACGGTGGCCAACTCATGAAAAAGAAATGGTCGCAGTAGTTCAAGCAGTGGAGCATTGGAGACATTATGTGGCAAGAAAACCCTTTAAGGCGTTCACTGATAATGTATCACTCAAGTACTTCTCATCCCAAGGTATGCTCACGCCAAAGCAAATGCAATGGCAAAACTTTCTCTCAAAATTCAATATAGACATTGTACACACGGCGAGAAAGAACAATGTGGTGGCAGACGCACTAAGTAGACAAGAACACTTGATGGCAACAGTGACAACTCAAGTGACTGGCCTACTCCAAGAAATCAGGGAGATTATGGTGCAGATGCATTGGCGAAGGACTTAATGATCGAATTCCAGCTGGGAAAGCCTCATAAACATTTCACTTGGAAAGATCAAATGGTTGTTTATAAACAACGTAGAGTATATGTCCCAGACAACATCAACCTGAGGAAGAAAGTCTTGCGAGAACATCATGACGTACTAGCCGCCGGACATCCAGGGGTGAATCGCATGTATGAACTTCTCAAAAGAGGCTTCTATTGGCCAGGTATGTGGGCAGATGTTGAATCCTATGTGCAAACATGCCCGACATGTCAACAAGTGAAGGTGGAACCGCTAGCTCCAACAGGACTACTCCAACCATTATTGGTACCAGCATACCCATGGGATTCTGTGAGCATGGATTTTATTGTTCAACTACCACGGTGCCAAGGCTTCGACTCAATTTATGTGGTGGTTGACCACTTTTCAAAGCAAGTTCACCTAGTACCAACTAAAAGTTCAGTGACAGCTGAAGAAGTGGCAAGGTTATTTTTTCAAATGTGTCTTCAAATACCACGGCCTGCCTAGAACGATTATTTTTGACCGAGACACCAAGTTCGTCAGAAAGTTTTGGACTTGTCTATTTCGCCTTGTGGGAAATGGACTGAATTTCAGTCCGATTGGATCAACTACTTGGATATTCTCGAGTTTGCACATAACAACCAAGTGAACAGATCTACTGGAAGGGCACCCTTCGAGATAAGCAATGGTCGGCTACCGATTGTTCCAAGCTCTTTTCTTACAGCTGTGCAGGAAACACCAGTACCCAATGTGGAGGAATTCATCAATGAGTGGCACACAAAGCTGATAGAGGTGAAGTCATTTTTAGAGCAGTCACAAAGGAGTATGGCAGCTGACGTAAACCCACATCGACGAGAACTGGAATTTGAGGAAGGTGATCAAGTATGGCTGAACACAAAGAACATTGCGTTACCAAAAGGTTCTTCTCATAAGTTCGCTCGACCTTATGCGGGACCATATTATGTCACCAAGAAGATCAACCCAGTGGCTTACCGATTAGCGCTGCCATCCAGCTTGGATATACACAATGTGTTTCATATCTCATTACTCAAACGGTACAAACCAGATGAGCGATTTGATCGGCAACACGAACTCCGTCACCCACCAACCACACTTGATGATACGAAGAGGCAGCTTGTACCAGAACAAATATTGACACATAGAAAACGAACTGGCGTTCAACGTGAATATCTAGTGAAGTGGCTACGGGCTCCACTTATTGAGGCTTCTTGGGAGTACGAAGACAAACTTAAGGAGGGAGCCCCTGAAGAACTAGCAGATTATCTGCAGAAGAACCAACGCAATAGCCGTTTTCCCAGATCGGCACACAAAGAACTACCTGGCGGCATGCCTCCTACATAAACATTCATGGCCATTCTGAAGTTCAAGGAACTTCCAGGTATCTTTCTTAAGTTTGTCAATAAATCATTTGCAGCTTTACACAGGTTTTACGTAAGTGAACTTTAACTACACTATTCCTGTGCTACTGCCAATGTATTTTTTTTTTAATTCAAACGTTGTTAAGGCCGGTGAATTTAGCCCGTGCCATACGTCCTAGGTCTAGTTTGGCCCTGATGAGGACATCAGCTTTTTCAAACGAGGGGAGGATGTTGTAAAGCTGACTCAGGTGCACCCAGTGTGCCCTATAAGACTCTAAGGGGTGACGTTCCCTAAGGTCCCAGAGCAAGTTAGAACGTCAAGGACTGAGCCTCCGACTTGTGGTGAGCCACTCAAGTAGTCACAAAGTCATGAGCTAGCTCTGGAGCTCGAGTCATGGCCTAGTCAGGAAGCAAGTTGATTCTGCCGCCGGGATGGCTCCTGGGACCCATGTCCGGGAGCCAGACTGATTCTGCCAGGCTTGCCAGGCTTAATCAGCAAAATAAAAACTAAGTCCCAAAAAGCGTGCTTTACCAGAAAGCACTATGTTTCAGAACAGAGGGCTCTCTCTCTCTCTCTCTCTCTCTCTATCTATCTATCTATCTCTCTCTCTCTCTCTCTCTCTCTCTCTCTCACACACACACACACACACACACACACTATCAACCACTTCTAAAACCATGATCAAAACCTTTGCATGTGTATGAAATGACAACTATTTTATGGTATGCTTATGAATCTGATTTGCATGTGTAGGAATGGTTGTCTAGTACCATTTGCATGTCATGCCATCCATTGACTAATGTCCATGCATGTCATGTCATCCATTGACTAATGTCCATGCATGTCAGTTTAGACTCTTGCATGTCATGCCATCCAATGACTAATGTCCATGCATGTCAGTCTAGACTCTTGCATGTCATGTCATCCATTGACTAATGTCCATGCATGTTAGTTTAGACTCTTGCTTGTCATGCCATCCATTGACTAATGTCCATGCATGTCAGTTTAGACTCTTGCATGTCACGCCATCCATTGACTAATGTCCATGCATGTCAGTTTAGACTCTTACATGTCATGCCATCCAATGACTAATGTCCATGCATGTCAGTTTAGACCTATGCATGTCATTGAAATCCATGTCAAATGTCCTTCTAATGATGATAAAGTATTTGCATGTCATAAGAATCCATGTTCAATGACCATGCATGTGCTTACTATGTGACCATACTTTTGCATGTATTTGGAAACAAGCTCTATTCCTTTGTTTGATGATCTTTGCCAAAGACTCATCCTTTGTAGGATTATGGGATTCTTTAGGATCTGATCCTTTTGCAATCCAAATGAATTCAAGATTTCAAGAAACTATGAAACCATTTTTAATCCATTGTATATGTAATTGTCATAGGCCAATTGGTTTTGCATAATGAAAAGAAATATCCTTCAGGGGGGAAGGGGGGGGGGGGGGTCCCATCTTGACCCCTCAGTGCTTCTGCTGTATGTGAATGAATTTATGTGATCCATTGTTTTTTGAGTTTTAAGTTGATTCAAGACTTGTTTTATTTGAATGATAAATCAATAAGTCTACTGGCCTTTAAGATTTTAGGAGAGACCTTCCCTTCGAGTTCACACGTTCTCTCATAGGATCTTAAAAATTAATTCATACCCAAACAAAATGAGTACAGTCCACCAAAGAGATTAGAAGAGGTGTGGTATTACTGTAAAACAAATTTAGAATGAAGTTCAGTTTAGAATATAAAATAATAGTGCTGTGTCATAATGCAAGTTCCTCAAGCGTCAAAGACAGCCATCGTCTGATCAGATTCTGAGGAGTCGTAGACGTCCGTGATCTGATCTGAGTGAGTGAACAAGCGTGAACAAGTAGTGAGTGTAATCAAATCACAACATCATACATCTACGTTAAAAAAAATGATAGAACATGTTGCTTCTATATTATAATGAAAGCTTAAACAACACTGAGTACATTACAGCCAAGAATGGAGGTGTAACTTGGATGCTCGATATCATTCACTTTGTTGGTGGAGCATCACATAGAGTTCGTGATGAAGATGTATTTATACACTACATTACAATAAATGCTTGTCATCTAACTAAGTACTTCGCTGTACTCAAGAAGTAGTTGACTTATAATGACAACTGTATAATGTGTACATAAGTTATTGATCTCCTTTGGGAGACTCCTATGACGGTGCTTATCGCAACCACATGTTGACCGCAATCGTAGTTACTACGGTATTCTATGAAGTCTTGTGGTCGCTAGGCAGAGCCTTGGTGGTTCCTTGCAGTGCCTTGGCGATTGGTCTTCACATAGTGACCATAGCGTTGACTCTGTAGTGCCTTGCGGTGCCTTTGGGTGGTGCCTTGGTGGTAGTTTCCGTCAAACAACTCGAAGTCGTCGGAATGCATAGGGTGTTGCATTCCTTGCATATTTCGCCTTTCGGGAAAATGCGAACTATGCAAAAACAGTTCAATTTTGCAGACTGTTGCGAAGATAGTGTATTTCTGCAGACTTGTTCAAAATGGGAATTTGTTGAAGATGGCCAGGCCTTCAATGTCCTTCAAATAACTTGACTTAACATTCGAATGTGAAAAAGAGAATAAAATTGGTTACCATAATCCATGGATGGATGAAGATCAGCCGAAAGCCCGATGTAATCGTTCTTTGAATAGTTCGGCTGTCTGAGTTCTATAATTCCTGCAGGTATCAGATGAGCAGACATAGAACCAAAGTAGGTTTCATCTTACCCTAGATCAATGATAAAAAAAATGTGAAGGAAGAATCTTGAAATAAAAATTATCACCAAGCTGAAAATTGTGGACTTAATTTCCAACATCAAGAGAGATTCACAAGACCATGTGGGCTATTAGACACATACCACGTGAGAGTAAGATAACTTGTACGAGGATCGTAAATGGCAGAAGGAAATGTGGTCATTTGCAAGAGCATTAGAAATAGTTGTTGCACCTAATTTTTATGGCATACGACGACACAATGCTGATGACATAATGCAATGTATGTGGTTTTGCCCAAATGACATTACCCATATGTGGCAGCAAAATAAAAGCATAGTTGCACCACCGACCATGAATAAAGGTAAATGGTGTGTGAGTTCTGGGACAACGCTTAGCCAAGGTGAGATTGACAATATTAGACAAGGGTGGCTACATGCTGAAGTGCATGGAAAATCATGGTACCGGCTCATCAATTCTAGAATATGGGCAACTAGCATGCCCATCAATGGAAGAATTGGCCACTCCTCATGCAATGAGGAAAGAAGGAGGAGGAACTCAATTTCAATAGTTGCAAATGAGAGAAATCTTGTTAAAGAGCAAGTGGAAAGACTACCTGGTGTTGGGCAGAAAAAAATCGCGAGATAGATGGCTAAAAAATTGATCATGAACAACTTGTTGCTTGAGCATGAATACGAGATAGAGATGTTAATCATAGATAAATTTGCAATCACATTGGAGCAATTACAGTCCTTGACCAATCAAAGAAGGTTCTATATGTTTTTTTGTTTAAACTTTGGGTGCGTTATATATTTTTAATTTTTTTTTCTTTCAATGCACATGTTTTGATTGTTGATTATGTTTTGCTTCTAAACATATGCTTATGCTTGATTTTGTAGGTTGTGAAAATGGATAAATGAATTTAGAACAAATAACCAACCAAAAAACTTAAAGAGAAGTGTCAATATGACTATTTTCATAGATCCTTATTCTTTGGACAAGTTTTTGATATGGAGAATGCAAGATGTTTTATTTTCAAGATGTCCACTATTGGGCCTGCTTCAGGTGTTGACATTGTAAAACATATGCAAAAAGGGTGGGGAGTTGCAAAAAAAGTGTGCTTTGATCACGTCAAAAGAGTACGTGGCTGGACTACCATGGTCGCCCATATGTATGACCCCAATTGTTTTTCGTAATTCATCGCACTATGTAGTTATAGAGTTTGGTTGGTCCTTGATTTCTATTTGACAGAAAAATCATATCTCTACAATATACAAAGTTTATAGAGGATAATAGTTTGTGAGATGAAGGTTGAGGACACGAGCACTTTTGACTAGGAGACGTTCGATGGCGTGATGCAAAAGTATGGTTTAGATATAGTAAAGATAGTGTACAATGTGAGTATTGGTATTGTTTGGTACTGAACCTCAATTGGTGTTATTTGTTGTTGAACCTCAATTTAGATTGTCTGTACCTTTTTGATCATTTGGTGTTTAGAATGAAATATAATGTGAAGTCAATGAGTTGTTAATGAAAAAAGATCAACCGATCCCAAATAGAAAATAGAGGTGGACTTGCGAGTAAAAACAATTTGAGATAGAATGAGTAAATTATTGGGGTGGTTGATCTCAAATATGGAGGGCAGTGGTTCATACTCATAACCACAAAAATGTTAGAAGAATGTCAGGAAACATGAGATATGCTTTTCTTACGAAGCTAACTTTTGCATTCACAATAGTTTCATGCAATGAAATAGTTGTGACATAAATGTGGATTTCACATACTTTGTAGGCTTTGTTGTGTCATCTTCCAATTCTATTCTAAAATATTTTGCTTCCATTAAATTGAGGTATAGAGGAGCTCTTTCATTCGTTATCTTTGTCAATGGAACCCATTTTGTCCGAAGAAACAAAGAATGAAGTAAAGCTTGTTGCAAAGTGCATAATGTGGAGGTAACATTTTATGATTGGTTTTCTACAATGACCATTAGTTTTTTGTTGGTAATGGTTTTTAGATTCTATCAAATAGTACAAACTTGCAGGTATATCTTCCACCTTAAAGCCAAACATGTCATAGAGATGCCTATAGTGATGGACATGTGGAATCAAGTTTCCAAAAAGAAAGACCATGTATTCTGTTAAGGCCAACCATGGTAGAAAGGGTGCGGTGCATTGAGCGAGTGGGAAATCAAATACTACCCATCATGGATTGACTTCAAGGAGAGTGAGTGGCCACCATCATAAACAACATTGTATCAGTCGCATGAGAAAAGTCGCCTAGTTGTTGAGGAAGATGATGATGTGATAGCCACACAAATGGTGACGAAGTCGTTGATTACAACCGCTTTTTAGAAGCCAATTACTATTGTAGAAAATTAAAAAAAAAAAGTCGACTCTTCAAAGATAATAGGTAAGTACTTTTCTTTACTACTTGCATCTCTCTCTCTCTCTCTCTCTCTCTCTCTCTCTCTCTCTCTCTCTCTCTCTCTCTCTCTCTCTCTCTCTCTCTCTCTTGAACTTGGATTTAGTTTTATGGATAATGTCTATAATGATGTTGTTGGTTTATTATGTTTATTGTTCATGATACCGATTTTTGGTTTACATTTTGCAAGGACGAGATGACTTTCACACCTTCAAAAAGAAGATGAGAGGAGTACGAATACATAAAAGTTAACACGATTAACGTAAAATCAAAAGTAAATAATTCCAATGAGGTCTTTGTTACAAATGTAAATACTATTCGGGAGGGGATTTCTCATGGTGAAAACATACAAGAATACCAAACCATGAAAAGTTTTATGGAAAGCAACATTTCTTCTAGGAGTGAGGAAAGAAAAGGCCACAACTTACAACACCTACATTGTACTTATAGATTTACATGTTGGTTATGCAATCGAAGGAGTGGCTGCTAGTGAGTCTACTTGGAACAAATGGTCGGACAAAACTTTGGAAGCAAGCTTGGACATTGCATTGTGTTCTAGATGACAATGGTTGGGTCATCTTAATTAGTCCACTGACTCATAGATTGCAAGTTGAAATACAACTAGGTCGAGGCAAATTGTCGATTCAACGATGAGTTGTGTTATGGGAGAAGGCATTGACTTGCCACTTGAAGCCTTTGAATTCCACCTATGAGCCAATTGTTCTAGCAAATCAATGTTTGAGGTTATATTTCTATCCATCGATTTCTTTTTGTGCTCTCCAAACCCAATGGTGCTTTTATTATTGTTCGACAATTACATGCTTAAACCTTTTTGCATGGTGGCAAATAAAGCATGTTTGAAGGCATATCAAAAACTCAAGCTAAGATACGTTTAAGCCCTTCACCCTCAAGTGATCCATATTCATAACATTGGAAAAGATGCAACTAAGTTTATAGAAAGATTAAGAAACAAAAATTTAGACTCGAAGTTGTAGAAAATCATCAGACACTTCCATCAAGCACAACCTTGTGCAAATTGTTGACTACCAAACAATGTTCCAAATGTCACACTAGTTACAAACTGTACACAGTAATTAGTAAAGAAAACGGATTAAATAATTATCGATTTGTTATTCCTTAACAAATAGACTGTGTCATAAAAATCAGTTATTCTCCTTCTAAATCAACAAAAGCTTGATCATCAATAAATACACATTTCTTTCAAGTCTTCTACATCTTTATATGTTCCGGGCAATCTCTTCCATTGCCATGGCCATTGATTTAGCATAACAAGGCAAATCACTAAAACACATCAAAGTCACACTAGCTACCACAATAAGCAGCCAAGTTGAAATCACTAAATTGAAATGCTTACTATGGTCTTGGAGAGCACAACTCGATAGCATCACGTCCAAACTCAGGCAACACAATATTGTCATCCAACGACGGTCCTCCAACATCTTGACTCTAGGACTACAAAAAAGATTGACAAGTACAAGCATATGACAAATCACATACCCAAAAAATTTCAACAAGATGATTTGCTAGAAGTTAGGCATTTGTACCTCTATTTTCTTTCACCCAAATGCACTCCTCATTATTGTCCATACCAAATATGGATTAAATAAAAAAGGCGGAGATTTTATCGGATGTGAGAGTAAGGGCCCACCATCAACCCTAGAGTAAGGCAAGAAGCATTGGTATCTGCTTGGCATCTTGACTTGTCCCATGGTGGCACCTTTTAATGCCATCTAGGATGCTAACTAGGGCTAAGTCATAGTTCATATGGAAGGGGGGAAAGGGAAGTAGCATACACCAACAAGAGTGCATTATTTCGAGCCCTCTCCACTTATCCTCCTTTCATGTGACACCACTCTTAAGTCACTAACACATCCAATATGATTATTATTTAAGAAGCTTAAGCATAGGTGAAGGCCCTCACCTTGGGGGCTTCTCAAGGGTGCCTCCCTGTAGCCCCAAGGTTGGGGCCTTCAATAGCATAATAACTACGAAGTGTTTTTTTTATCAACTTTCTATATATTAAAAATTAGAGATCCATTTTGCATATGAAGCATATTCACCTTTTTAAAAATAAAAAGTGGTACCTTACAAATTTGTAAGGTAATTATGGATGTGTGTATATTAAAAACACAATTTCAAGTGAATGATTTGTGGGGGGGGGAGGTTCCGACCGAGGGCCTTCCGCCTTGGGAGATGCGTGTGTAGAAGCCCAAGGGCCTTCTGCCTTGGGAGATGCATGCGTAGGAGCCCAAGGGCCCCACCGAGCAAGGCGGAAGGCCTGAGGGCAAGGACTTTCCGATGCGTAATGACATGTGTAAAGATTTTTTTTCCGGGTTTTTTTGGCATTTGTTTTTTAATTTTATTCTGCGTTCTTCTTCTTCTTTAGAATTTTATTTCATGGTCTTCCCATTTTCCACACAAAAAAAAAGGTTTACATTTTCTTCCAAATTTTCTTTTGACAGAATGTGCATATGAGGGGCGGGCTGCACATAGCGCACTCCATGCGAAATGTGCATGAGTTATGTGGCAGCCTATCATTGGTTGTCCAATGACAAAATTTTGTGGTTCTAAATTTAGATGAACATAATTCATTCAACCTCCCTGTAGGGATTGTAATGGTTGAGTCTTTGAAAAGCAAGCCAAATCCCATTCATGGATAAGCAAAGCATGACAAACTTTCTTATGAAAAAATTATGCTTTGATAATAAATTGTCAAAGTGGCCATCATCAGGGTATTGTTTAGCTACTTGATTGTACGTACCTTGCATGCTTGTGAACATAATATGATTAAGATCAGATGAAATTACAGAGCATCGTACATCCTAATTTGAAAGAATTGAAATCAGCATCCAACTCATTCAACAGCATTTTTTAAGCTGCTGTAACATTACCTCCTTAAATGTATTTACACAGAAATCAGGATAAATGATGCGATATCATTCTCTCATGAAGATCTGAGGGGTTGTATGTGTAAAGCCAGTCATAGAAGTCTTGAGATCGATTGCCAACTGAACTTTGAGATTGTTCTGCCACTCGAATGGCACGAGCTCTACGCCCATCTTCATATCTTCCCAATGCAGTCCTGTGAGCCAGACCCACAAACTGTAATGAAGAAATGAAAGGTTCAAAGTTTCCATTGAAAAGAAAAAAGGCCAGAAAAGTGTCTGGTTAAAGGTGAAAGTCTCCAATCTACTTCAAATGGAGTTATTAGTAATAGCACTTTCATTAAAACTAAAGATGACCTTAAATCAGGAGAAGACGATAGCTGAAATGCCAGTTCACATCCATCTTCAAATGCAAGATTAGCTCCTTGTCCAAGTGCAGGGGTTACTGCATGTGCTGCATCTGGCATACATACAAGAGTACGCAAAGTTCTAATGTGCAATGACTTCTAGAAACAATCTCATTCGACTGTTAAAAACTGTATTTTTCAACTTCATTTTGACAGCAGCCACTTCTATATTATATTATGCACTACTGGGCAGTGAAAGCACTTATTGGCATAATACTCACTGGATGCTAAATCACAATGATCAGGTGAACATCATAAGTTACCATCCCATGACAAATTTCTTAAAAGATATAATGCTTTGAAGTAAAGGAGTACGTTTCTTAGAAAATTACCTCCAAGAAGAGTGCAATTTCCTTTTGTCCATTGATGCAGTACAGGCATGTCAAGCACACGACGCTCCAATATTAGATTTGGATCTGTAGCCTGCCATGGTCATTCACTGAAAGAAAGTAAGATATCTTATATTTCTGGTGTATTAATGTCCATATTCCCTCCCCTGGATCCAGTAATAGACTCTGCAAGCTTGTACTAAAGCAGCAGAACCTGAAGGATGTGAGTGGCAAGCTCCCAATCTTTAAACTCTTCCAGCAATCTCTCTTTCATCTCCAGTGGACTTTTAGATCGCAGTTTTGCACGTCCATCACTGCTTTCATCTGTCAAACTGAAGGCCCAGTAAAGTTTTCCATGCACTCCATTCACCACGAACAACGTGCGACCATTAGCTGTAGTAGCAATAGTTCCAGTATCCAGCAGCTGTTGTGTTTGTGCACATAAAAAAGCACAAAACAAAGGAATAAATAGAGAGACAACTCCAAAACTTCCGAATCAAAGCCTGTCCTTACAAAGCAATACTAGTCACCGGTACCTTGTGTGTGCAGAGATTAGATTCGATGACAGCACGCCACATCGTACGCCCATTATCACGTGGCTTGATAGGACCAAATAAAGAAGACCGTACAACTGAATGAATCCCATCAGCACCGATTACCAAAGGGGCCTGCATATCTCTACACTATTTCAAAGACAGTCTAGCATCCCTTAAAAAAAAACGTGACAACCTAAATAAAGTGATGGGAAATCACCAAAAAAGGTTGATCTGACTGAATACAGGTGCTCTGCGAGGAGTTTCACTCCTAAAACTGTGCTTGTTGGCAGGAATATCCAGAGAGCAGAAAATATGTTTTATAGTTTATACTTGTACTTTTTTCACAGACCTAGGCATTGTCAGGACGCAGCTACCTGCAAAGCTTTGGAAATTGGTTATGGCCACATTTTTTAAAGAATACTGACAGAAGATTGAATATTATCCTTGCAAGCCAAAGCTAATCAAGATAGCTATCATACCATCCCTTCCACTTTAAAACAAGATACTATACTCTTCTTCCACATCATCTTGCAATGTACAGCTGTTCTTAAGCACAAGTATGTGAATTATTGCCAAATTTAGCTTGCCAATATGTAGCAAAACATATAGTTTATAGAAATGCATATGGTGTTTACTGTCAGATACATGGGGCGAGGGAGATTTTGAATGTCAGAGAATATCATGCCATATGGGTCCAAGGCATGATCAGTTTGATGTAAAGGATGTGTGCCACACCCTCTCCTTTCCCATTTCTGATAAAGCGTGTCATCCACTTCTAGTGGGCCCACTCAAATGATATGTCATCAAGTAAGCTTGAAGTTCTGTCAGCCACTTTCCAAGTTCCAGTAATGTTGGAAAAGGTGACATATGTAGCAGATCAGAGCAGGTTTCAAACTCCAAGCTTCCTCTGAGCTCAGGTTCAGCAGACAGCATTGGAGTTCTCTATTTTATTAAATTTCCGCCCAACCTTCTTTTTACCTGTTGTTCTTGAATATTCTGCGTTCTTACAAAAAGCCATCGGGCTGCATGCAGCAGAGATGCAAATGCCTGCAATTTGGAAAAGCCAGGATTTACCAGTCCTGGCAGGACCCTATTCTCCTTCTGTACGAGTAAAGATGCACATGCAGCTGTATGAATCTGCATTCCTACTCGTGTAAATGCAACACTGTTCCACATGATAGAAGACCTAACACAAAGCTAGTTCCTTATCAACACTTCAAATCTCCAACAAGGTGCTTGTCTATTATGCTCACATCACTTTTTCAGCCACCTGTCTTCCTTATGTTTCTAGGGCTAGCTAGTTCCTTTTTCTCCAGACTTCAGTTTCCTATAGGTTTTAGAAATAGCCCATCAATAAGCAAAAGAAATATCAACAACAGCATTGTCAGTTTAGGGAGATGGATTATCCGGAGACCCCGGGAATCCACTGGCCTCAGTCCATTCCCTTGCATAAAAGATGAGCCAGGGTGCCCATCTTTCATGGGCTGGGACCATTTACACAGGGAGAAGTATGTGAAGTATTGCCAAATTTAGCTTGCCAGTATGTAGCAAAACATATAGTTAGATAGAAATGCATATGGTGTTTACTGTCAGATACTATGCTTTGTACATGGGGCGAGGGCGATTTTGAATGTCAGAGAATATCATGCCATATGGGTCCAAGGCATGATCAGTTTGATGTAAAGGATGTGTGCCACACCCTCTCCTTTCCCATTTCTGATAAAGTGTGTCATCCACTTCTAGTGGGCCCACTCAAATGATATGTCATCAAGTAAGCTTGAAGTTCTGTCAGCCACTTTCCAAGTTCCAGTAATGTTGGAAAAGGTGACATATGTAGCAGATCAGAGCATGTTTCAAACTCCAAGCTTCCTCTGAGCTCAGGTTCAGCAGACAGCATTGGAGTTTTCTATTTTATTAAATTTCCACCCAACCTTCCTTTTACCTGTTGTTCTTGAATATTCTGCGTTCTTACAAAAAGCCATCGGGCTGCATGCAGCAGAGATGCAAATGCCTGCAATTTGGAAAAGCCAGGATTTACCATTCCTGGCAGGACCCTATTCTCCTTCTGTACGAGTATAGATGCACATGTAGTTGTATGAATCTGCATTCCTACTTGTGTGAATGCAACACTGTTCCACATGATAGAAGACCTAACACAAAGCTAGTTCCTTATCAACACTTAAAATTTTTAACAAGGTGCTCGTCTATTATGCTCACATCACTTTTTCAACCACCTGTCTTCCTTATGTTTCTAGGGCTAGCCAGTTCCTTTTTCTCCAGACTTCAGTTTCCTATAGGTTTTAGAAATAGCCCATCAATAAGCAAAAAAAATGTCAACAACAGCATTGTCAGTTTAGGGAGATGGATTATCCGGAGACCCCAGGAATCCACTGGCCTCAGTCCATCCCTTGCATAAAAGATGAGCCAGGGTGCCCATCTTTCATGGGCTGGGACCATTTACACATGGAGAAGTATGTGAATTATTGCCAAATTTAGCTTGCCAGTATGTAGCAAAACATATAGTTAGATAGAAATGCATATGGTGTTTACTGTCAGATACTATGCTTTGTACATGGGGCGAGGGCGATTTTGAATGTCAGAGAATATCATGCCATATGGGTCCAAGGCATGATCAGTTTGATGTAAAGGATGTGTGCCACACCCTCTCCTTTCCCATTTCTGATAAAGTGTGTCATCCACTTCTAGTGGGCCCACTCAAATGATATGTCATCAAGTAAGCTTGAAGTTCTGTCAGCCACTTTCCAAGTTCCAGTAATGTTGGAAAAGGTGACATATGTAGCAGATCAGAGCAGGTTTCAAACTCCAAGCTTCCTCTGAGCTCAGGTTCAGCAGACAGCATTGGAGTTTTCTATTTTATTAAATTTCCGCCCAACCTTCTTTTTACCTGTTGTTCTTGAAAATTCTGCGTTCTTACAAAAAGCCATTGGGCTGCATGCAGCAGAGATGCAAATGCCTGCAATTTGGAAAAGCGAGGATTTACCAGTCCTGGCAGGACCCTATTCTCCTTCTGTACAATTAAAGATGCACATGCAGCTGTATGAATCTGCATTCCTACTCGTGTAAATGCAACACTGTTCCACATGATAGAAGACCTAACACAAAGCTAGTTCCTTATCGACACTTAAAATCTCCAACAAGGTGCTTTCTATTATGCTCACATCACTTTTTCAACCACCTGTCTTCCTTATGTTTCTAGGGCTAGCTAGTTCCTTTTTCTCCAGACTTCAGTTTCCTATAGGTTTTAGAAATAGCCCATCAATAAGCAAAAAAAATATCAACAACAGCATTGTCAGTTTAGGGAGATGGATTATCCGGAGACCCCTCCACTGGGGAATCCAGTGGCCTCAGTCCATTCCCTTGCATAAAAGATGGGCCAGAATGCCCATCTTTCATGGGCTGGGACCATTTACACATGGAGAAGTTTGTCTCCTTTCTAACCCCTCGCCCCCCCACCCTCTCTCTCTCTCTGCCTGCTTGCAATCTGCAATGAAGTCAGGCAGAAAGAGATAGAGGCCATAAAGACTTTTAAGGCTTCCACGTGGAAGCCATAAGGATTTTAATGGCATTTCAAGTTTTCTGTTTTGTGCTTCTCAACTGCCTTTTGTTGAAAATAATTGTCTTTTAAAACAAACGGGCAGAGAATTTTCTCTTCAAGTTCGTGGACAGCCAGTTATTCACACATTGATGGGCAAGACTAAAAAAATTCTTTTCGTAGTTTTCTAAGAAAGGAAAATTCTGAAAAAGGTCAGACAGCAAAGAAACTCTTCATTGCTACTATGTATTGCTGAATAAATCAGTGCATGACCAATTTAGATACATGCATGACCTGTTTGGGTATATGCACAAGTTAAATGCGTATTGTCATGTATGGACCATGGGGCCACACTGTTACTGTCATTAAGACCATATACTTTTGCCCTTGAGCCCACATTCATTAGAGACCCATTCACAGACTGTACAATCATGCCACATGTGTGAAAAAACCTATTTCCCACTTGCAGACCCATAGGAGCAAAAATCGGGTATCTTTTTATGAAAAGTCAACATTCTTTTAGCGAAAAGTAGGATTTGCAAAACCCCACTTTTGATGTTAGCCCCAGTGTAGTCGAATGTACAGATTGCATAGAGGGACGAATGTAATGTTTATCTCACTAAAAGCTTCCGATTGCCAATGTACTGACTATCTAGGGTAGACAAATGCATCATCAACTTGGTAGGGTAGCTGAGTAATCACATGCACTAACTTCTTGAGTAAACAAATGTACAGTTTACTTGATGGCACAACCAATTGATCAAATGTCTTGATTGATCAAGTGTTACTAGTATTTGTTGACCCTAGCAAACAAGGTATATACTTTGATGATTTGAGTTAGAAGTATACATATTATGGAGTTAACACTTTGCAGAGGACAAAAAGCAAACATAAACATCGATCGATTCTTACCATGCCATAGATCAATGGACGTAGGACACTGAGAGCTTCCAGATGGTATCTTTGCATATCAAAAGTCATGCTTGCAAAACAAATTATTACAAAACAATCGATTTTTCGGAAATTTGGAACCTGTATGGGAACAAACATGTTGTTTGAACAAATTTGGGCACATTGCCCAAATTAAACAATGCAAAGGGAGCTAGGGGAGTTGGTCACACCACATGGAGATGTGGCCCCAATCCCATCATCATTCATCCTAGCTCATCTATCCAAATATGTAGGTAGGCATAGAGCCTTAAGGGAGACATACTTCTCAATGTGCTTCTTGGATTGCAAGGTGTCTAAGGGGGCAAACTAGAGCAAAAGGAAACCTTTCCTACTAGTTGCTATTCTATAGGTTTCCTTTTCTACAAATTGCTACTTTATAGGCAAAATTACAACAATCATTGTTGGCATTAGGTACAACATTTGGAAAGATGGAAGGAACAACCTATTGATCAGGCTACATAGGGGTCTATTCCTGTGCACTCACACACATTTAGCGTAGGGAAAAGCATGAACACTTGTAGTGACCTTTCAATCCAAAAGCATACACAACCATAGCCATTCTTACTTTTTGCTTCCGCTACAAATTCATGTATTGAATCTACATAATATATCAAATTTTAGTTCCAATATATGTATGTTCTCTATGTGTTGCCTAAATTGAGCCAATTTTTTCTATTAGTTGGGGAAACTTATTGCCATGTTACTAGGACATTTTTAGTCATTATTAGGGGCCCTATCCATTCGGATCCCATTGAATTGGACCCATGGTCCTTAGTTTTTCAAGTGGACAAGGCCAAGTGATAGAGAAGATGCCCTAACCAAAATTGGTATTTTTCAAGAAGGATACTCTAATGACCCCTAAAACACTACAACTAGAGTGATTTGAAAACATCCTACGATTTGATGGTTTGGTTTCCTTGAGTTCTTTGTAGGAGATTCATACACAATTCCTTTGAAGGAAAAAAATTCATGGATCATCTTATGCTCAACTCATTGATGTTCATACAATGATCTTAGTATTAAGATTTGATACGATGCTACAATTTGTTGCCTATTATTATCTTATGTGATGCTTTCTACTATGTCATGTTCACAACTTTGTGTATGTCATGTTTTGCTGCATCAACACATTTATTCTAGATATTATTTACAAATAAGAGAGAGAGAGAGAGAGAGAGAGAGAGAGAGAGAGAGAGAGAGAGAGAGAGAGAGAGAGAGAGAGAGAGAGAGAGAGAGAGAGAGAGAGAGAGAGAGAGATTATTACAAGTTTTCATATATAGGTTTTAGAGTTCAAAATGTAATACCTTGATGACAATAGTTTCACTTTCCTTTTTGAAATGCACGCATGTCCCATCTTCATCCTGCCATGTTTTATCTGTGTAAGTTATATTGCTGAATGGGTCACGAGTCACTAAATGGCAAAAATGTCATCTTAAAAGGAAATTAATTGAAATAGAATAATGCTCAATGCATAATACACTATTACAATCAAAATGACCATTAAGAACCACATTGATGAGAAAAGTGTGAACCTTAAGGCAATCCAACAATCACGTGAGAAAATTACTCTTGAACCTCAATAACAAAGACTAGAGTTGCAATGCATTTTTCAATAGACATCAATACAAACCTCAGTTGCTAGTGCTTTTTATTTTAGTATATACTTCACAAATAGCTAGACATGGTCATCCTTACATGTAGTTAGTACTTGCAAGAATTATGTTACATGCTTGAGGCTAGAGTTGTTGGATGGAGATTGTACATGTGATGGTTAAAAGTGGACTGAAAACATATGGACCTGAAGTTTGGTATCATTTTTCTCTTAGAAACCTAACTTTGTTCAACATTCCCTTCTAGACCAAAGACCAGGCTTAGAGGTGGCAGCCCTATGTTCCAAGATGGTTGAAGTAAACTAGTGTACAATAAAAATTATGTCATCTTAAAATCATAGATTCCGTGAACCGTGGACGGTTCACCACGGTTCTCAGAACCGTACGGTTCACAAAAATTCTTGGGGGGAACGTGGTGAACCGTAATAGTTTCCCACCCCCAAAAATAGCCCAAAAAAATGCCAAAAAAATTAGGGAGTGGGTACAGATTAGTACAGTAGCATACAATAGCAAACAAAGTACAGTAGCCAAAAAATACCCAAAATCTGTGAAATGAGGACCAAAAATGACTTGGGAGGGGTTTTGGTGGGAAATGGTAATTAATTAAGTAATTAAATAGAGGAACCGTACCACGGTTCATGAACCGTGGCGTAGTTGCACAAAATCGCATTTCTGAGAGGAGACGTTTCGGAAACCGCATTTCTCCTCCCATAATCGCAAAACAAAACAAAAAAAAAAAAATTTGGAAAAATAGCTTATGGCTGAAATTCTTTTAGGGGATGAATGGTCAAACCAGCATTTTGCCTCTCAGAAGTGCAGTAGATGGGGCACAAACAGATCTTATTTTCAATAGCTATTTGGTTGTTATTTGCTCTGGTTTTCAATAAATGCTCAGGGGGTTCGGGGGGGGGGGCGGTAGCCCCCCGGTGGGGGGTTTGGAAAGCAACGCCCCCCAACGGCAGGGTCTTCATGACTTGGCCTCTTCATGACTTGGCCTTCCAACTCCCTGAGTGAAAACACACTTACTGGGACCATCTATGATCGTAACAGACAGGCTAGAGGTTAGTTTTGAATTTTTATCCTTGACAGAACCCAACATGGATTAATGCACCTGAGCTGGACCATCCTGCACCCGAAACAATCGACAAACTACACAGTAATTATGCTCTTAATTAGAGCTTTCATCTGATACCCATATTGCCAAAAAACAAACCCAAAAAAAAATTAAAAAAAACGTTTCTGAACTGCGTTTCTGAACGCGATTCTGAAACGCGTTTCAGAAATGCAGTGCATCTATGAACCGTGGTACAGTTCATCCCACGGTTCCCAGGACCGACGGTTCTGAAAACCGTGGGTTTTATGCTTTAAATTTGTGTTGAACTTTTGAACATTGATTTACGACAGGTGGATGGTTAAAAATTTTGAAAAATATTGTTAAAACAATTCGGCTTACCTCAATTGTTAATTTCAAATGGCATTTGGGCTTTTGTAATGCTTGATGGAATTGGTTTCTCAGGATGAGTACAAGGTGCATGTTGATGAATGACAATCAACAATGATCGTAAAAAAGATGAAAATTCAAATGATGACACAGTTGAGTGCAAGATGATGGTCCTTGATTTAAATATTAATCAAGTTCAGTTAACTTTATAAATTGTCCAGAGATTGTTGACATGCTATTCACAAAAACATTGTATTTGATTTGAATGTGGCCCCTGCATATCATGGGTGTTCATTAAGTATAATTTGATGATTATCCAATAGGTGTTAGAGGAGCTCTTCCCTATCTTCAAACAACTCGTCTAGCTTTAACTCAGTTCTTGAATGACCTCCTTCTGATTTAAGATGCTTTGTGATCATATTTTGTGCAATCTATCACCTGGCTTTTACTATGTGCAAGAAAAGTAGTTGCAAGTTCATGCATTGCCTTCTTGGATGACTCAAGCAGAAATGCAGACTTTCCCTCTCCAAATACATGTTTGTGTTCCAGCCTAAATTGTTTCCGAAACGACATTTCGGAAGCACAACATTCTGGAACGTTGGAATGAGAGAGAAAGTAAAAAACCCGAGTTTTTTATTTTATTTTGGCACAAGTGGTGTTGCATCTCTTTATATTTCTCCTTGTTTTGATTGGATGACAACTTTGCTAGTTGTTTGCTTGACAACGCTTATAGAGGGTGTAGGATAGAAGATTCTCTTCATCTCCTAGAATTGTGTTGAAGAATGGGGCATGAGTCTTGTAGCCTCTCCATGGACTTCCTTATGTTGGCCTCTATGCTTCTTGGTTTCCAAGGGGAGGCTCGAACCTGGGACCAAAGAAATTTTGGATGCCAAGCTAACCAGTTGAGCCAACCCCGTTGGGTGTATGTTGGCCTCTATGGCATGGTTGATGGATCATCGCGTACTGGCTTGACTAGATTGATGATGCCATTGCCTCACCTTGATTTTCCTTGATTTGAGGAAATTTTCCTAACTTATAGAAACTTACACAATTAACTCCTATGATGATTTACTTATATTTACTAGATATGTACACATGTGAACAACCTCTCACATGTGGGAAATCACCATTATTCACATGTGAATAATATTTTCTAGATATGTACACATGTGAACAGCCTCTCACATGTGGGAAATCACCATTATTCACATAGTAATAGCTTGTCAAATGGCAATTTCCAACTGACTAGCTTTTCAATAGTTCACACATATGTAAATCAAGATTTTTTCTAAATGCATCTAGGCCTAACATTCA
This sequence comes from Diphasiastrum complanatum, assembly GCA_029204225.1. Classification (NCBI taxonomy): domain Eukaryota; kingdom Viridiplantae; phylum Streptophyta; class Lycopodiopsida; order Lycopodiales; family Lycopodiaceae; genus Diphasiastrum; species Diphasiastrum complanatum. The sequence goes on from CM055101.1 coordinate 63,627,891, forward strand.
CATGTTGGATCAAGTTATACACATAACATCATAGATTAAAGCTGGATTTTGACAATTTTAACAATGAGGTCAATTCTAGGGTTGATGACCTATTTTAGGGTATTGAATTTAGGGTTAGGCCACATATGGTTGAGGGGTAAACCTAAACCCTAGATCCAAGAAGGATATGTATATATATCATTGTAAATCATGTGAATTTGATGATCAAGAGGTCATTGCTAACATTCATTATGATGCAATGAAGTGTTAGCCTAGCCTTCTTCTTATATTTGACCAATTCTTGTCCTCCAAGAAGTTCATCCTTTTCTTCAAGGACCAAGTAAAAGAGATCTTGGAGTACCAATAGTGACTCCATTTTCACCTTCAAGTCTAGTACATGGGCATAAATGTTAAATATTGTAAAGGAGAAGCCAAGTTTTCAAAAGTGGTGGAGTAGTTTGTAGAGTTCAATTTTTCACTAGGCTCAAGAAGGAAAACTTCAATAGTTCCCATCTTCCTAATGACTTCCACAAACCAATGCTAAAGAAATTGGACTTGATTTGAACCTAGAAATTCACAAAGGTTTCACTTGTCTTGATTATCTCAAATTTGACTTCTAGCCCTTTCAATGGACTTCTAGCCACAGTCCTCACACTCCTTCACAAAGATGAAATGGAGATAATATGAGATTATATCAAAGAACTATAAAATCAAATCAATTTCTTCAAATTTTGGACAAAAACACATGGCTAAATCTTTCTCCTTTTGATATTTTTTCAGGACTTGTGAATCACGTTTAGAGGGCTTGATCCCAGCCTTGATTAATTAGATCTCATGACTCTAAGCCAAATCTAATTAATGGCATACAAACTTTGATGCTTTTCCTAGGTTTAGCACCAAAAAACTCATCAAGATGCTTCACTATGAAATTCTGTCGATCTAATGAAAATTGAAGATTATTTTGAGGTACAGAGGTGCTCACACGTGTGAACAGTACGGATTCTGACCCTGACCAAATTTGGCTCACAAATCTTCACTCTATCCATCGATTTCAAGTTTGCATCTCAATACTAATTTCTAGCATCAAAACTTGCTAAAAATGGACTGTACATTGATCATTAATTAATCTCTTGTACCTCAGTTTGATACCATGTTGAAATTATAATACGTGGACCTTAAATGAGCCTACAAATGACTCCCAAGAGTGACTAATTGATCGATTAATCTATCCAATGCAAAACTAGGTACCAACCTTGATCTAGATTGGCAACTTGCATTCATCAATCAAGAGCAATCTAATTAATGATAAAAAATGGAGATCCAAACCCACACATGTGTGGGACGGCCTATTATCAGAGAAAAATATTAATAACACTTAGTTTTCATTTAGATCACAAGAAACACAATGCACATAGTGAAGGAACTCAAGATTGCCAAATTGCTCTCAAAAATTCTAAGGCATTACTATGGGAAATAGATTGCATGTACAAAAGCTCATCTCCACTCGAGTTAGGTGGTGGCTAGGTAGATCAACCACCATGATTCAAGGAATTTGGTCCTATAATCTAGGAATCATGACCAAACAAACCTAACTAACCCTATGAATGAGATCTAACCTATCTAGAGTAGACCTCACATGTGGCAACATGGATTCACACACGTGGATACAAAAGTACATAAAAAAACTACATATAACCAAGCTAAAATTTGCTATATTTCACAATTTTATCAAGGAAGAACAATCGCGTCTAATATTCAAGATCAAGTTAGATCCAAACAAGGTTGATACAAGAAGAACCTCAAGGTTACATCAAATTTGAAGTATGACAATAAATCATAGAGCTATGTCTACTCTAGATCCTACCATCCAACCACATACAAAGATAGAAAATGTTGTCACAAATATGAAGTAGATCATTAATTAACCAAGGGAGGGAGGTCTTCAAAAGAATTTCATAAAGACTAGTTAGAAATGACACATTTCTAATGGCATGCTTGTAGAAGGCTTGCATTAGGACATCCAGATACAATGTATGTAGAACAAATCTGAGCCATCATTCTCCTTCACTAATATTAGCAAAAGATCAAGATCAAAAACCTAGATCTCAACTAGAAGTGTGCACCAATATTAAAAAAAATGAGCCACGTGTAATGTCAAATTTTGGGTTCTTTCTGATGACATTATTCAAATGTGAAGAAGGGGCCAAATTTTGGGTGTCTCCAATAGGCCTCCAAGTTTGATACTTGGCCTAAAGTAGGATTTTCATGAATTTGCACATAGAGCACGTAGACTTGGGACCTACACTTGACTTAAAGCTCGAGGCCTAACATGATAAAGTTGATATTTTCATGATCTTCCACCTTCTCCATATCCAAGTTAGGCTGACAAATATTTATAACTGTCGTCCAAAAGTTCCCAGTAAATCGAGTATCTTTGCCAGACACTATGGATGACGGTAACCCATGAAGTCTGAACACATACTCGATGAATAGGCTAGCTACTCCAGACGCATCAATCATTTTACGCGTTGGAATAAAATGAGCCATCTTAGTGAGTCTGTCAACTATGACCAAGATAGAATCATGTTGTAATTGCGTAAGAGGCAAGTTGGTGACAATTGGTTGTTCAATTAAGTAAAAAGCTTAAATAAACTCATCTTTTAGTATAAGGCCTTTAAATTAGAATTAAGGCCTACATTTCATTAGTTATAAAATTCTTTTAAAAGCTATTACATTGTGCTTCTTTGGTGCAAAGTACAATTGCATCAATTAATGGGGTCCAACTTCGTAGAGTACTTCCTAATGTTCGATGGAGTATGAACTTAATCCTCCATATCATTTTGTCAATGTTTGTACTGACAAATACATGACCACACTTGCCTAAAAACAAAAACAAAAAAATGTCAATATAGATATGTTGTCATCACCATGATGTCGCAAGCTCTCGATAGAAATAGAAATCGTAAGTACACTCGTAGATCTTTATTGCACCAATCAATTAGTTTATGTATTCAATATCTTTAAATATTTATGTCAAATGTCAAACTTCAAAATATGAACTACAACCATTGTAAGCTACAATGTTAAACCACTTATATATGTTGAATATCCATTGTTCCTACGTAATTTGTTGTAAATGAATTATCAGATCTTGAAACTGCAATCTATTGATGTTTTGACCATCTTCCAAAAACAATTAATTCTACTTGAATATACTGTAGTGGATGGAAATAGATCATTGTATATTAACAAATCTTAGGTACTTGGGCATGCTACAAAAAGATTGAGTAGGATAGAATCTTTTTTAATTAATCATTCACCAAATCATTTAGAAATTTATCACAATTGTCAAGGTCTAGAAATATAAAAGAATCTTAAACAATTTTCTTATTTTTCTTCTATTTGAATAAAACTTAGTTGGAATTTCACAAGCTCGTTCACATCAATCTTTGATTCTTGGCATAATTCTTCTGGGTATACTAAGAAAAAAATGAGGTGAAGTTGAATGAGATTTTTTGAAATAATCTTTAAACTATGAAAATAATTACATTGATGTTGCTAGTTATACGAATCATCATGAATTACAAGTACATAAATTTTATGCCATGAATATGGTGTTTTCTATGTTTCAATATGTCGGAAATCAAGAGGTTAGTCAGCGGAACCTCGAGCGGGTGAGTGTAGGATCAAAAACGCCACAAACAACAGCAAAATATTCAAATTGAATGATTTAGACAAATGCACAATGAAACGATATAGTAGTATGAAAATTTGCACTCCAATTTATATCAAACAATGAGTACAATGCTTGAAGTAATAACTTCAGCTGACATTCGTTGAGAGTGATAACTCTTGTTATAGAAACTCGAATAATCAGAAGAATTTTTCTGATGAAGACTCTAGGATTGGTATCCTACAAAATATCTACAACTACCTTTTGTTGCAATTATTACATCCACCTCATTACAGTTAATGCATGTACAAAGTGGGCGAACTGTCAATGCGAAGTCGTTGGGTCAGATTTTAGACCGACAATATCGAAATTTACAAGTATCAAAAAATGTACAATGACTCGAAAAATACTAACTCGAAAAATATAGAATTTTTTGAGTCGATTCAATATCAAAATATTCTGGAAAATTTGATCCTGAGTTTTTCAATCCTATGCTCAAAAATTCAAGCCTTTTGTTTCTGGTTTTTCAGGATGCTCATTATTGAATGGATTTGAGGATGAGCATCGAATTCCAACACTCCCCCTTAATGTGGATCCTGAAAACTTTTGATTTTCAGATTCAACATGTCGTTGAATTTGAGGTGGTGCTCCTTTGACAGAGCCTTTGTGAAGTAATCTGTTGACATTGATTCTGTCCTGCAGTTGTGCTTTTGTCATCCAGCTTCTTCCTGAGATCTTCAGGGATCCGAGCATAAGTAGTGCAACCAAACACTCTAATATTCTTGAATGATGGTTTCGATCTTGTCCACACCTCATAAGGTGTCTTGCCATTCAGGGCTTTGGTGATGGATCGATTTTGTAGGTAGGCGGCTGTAAAGACAGCTTCTGCCCAAAATGTCTTCGGAAGAGAGGCATGGGCCAGCATGCTCTTGGCACTTTCGATGAGCGTCCGATGCTTCCGTTCAGCTACACCATTGGACTGAGGTGAGTAGCTCGTTGTGAATTGTTGATGTATTCCGTTGGCCTTGCAGAACTCCTTAAATTCGGTGGAGATAAATTCTCCCCCTCCATCTGTGCGTAGAGCTTTGATCTTCCTCTGGGTCTGATTTTCAGCAAACGCCTTGAACTGTGTGAAGAACTTGAATGCCTCTGATTTGTTCTTCAGAAAATAGGTTGCCATCCTTCGAGAGAAGTCATCGATGAAGGTTAGGAGGTATAGAGCTCCACCTTTGGAAGCAGTCTGCATCGGGCCACAGATGTCGCTATGTACAAGATCTAGCATGCCTTTGGAAGTATGAACTGAGTCAAAAATGAAAGGACTTCTAGCATGCTTGCTAATTATACAGCTTTCACATGGAGAAGTTGGCTTCCTAACAGAAGATAGATCTTGTACTAGTTTCTGAGTCGACATTTGTTGGATACTATTGAAGTTCAAATGGCCTAATTTGAAATTCCAAAGCATATCAGAGGATTCGGAAGCTGAGGTATGAAGAGCTTGACTGTTGGAAGAATAACAGTGGTTGAGTTTGTAGAGATTGCCGCTTCTTCTCCCAAAAGCTAGAACTTTATGAGTTTTGTCAAGAATGGTGCAGCCGGTAGTGTCGAATTCGACCCTCCGACCTGAATCAGTGATTATGCTAACTGAGAGCAGAGCTTGAAGTAATAACTTCAGCTTACAGTCGTTGAGAGTGATAACTCTTGTTACAGAAACTCGAATAATCAGAAGAAGTTTTCTGATGAAGATTCTAGGATTGATATCCTACAAAATATCTACAACTACCTTTTGTTGCGATTATTACAATCGCCTCATTACAGTTAATGCATGTACAAAGTGGGCAGACTGTCAACGCGAAGTCATTGGGTCGGATTTTAGACCAACAGTATCGAAATTTACAAGTATCAAAAAATGTACAATGACTCGAAAAATACTGACTCAAAAATTATAGAATTTTTCGAGTTGATCCAGTATCAAAATATTTTGAAAAATTCAATTATGAATTTTTCAATCCTCTGCTCATTTATTTCTGGTTTTTCAGGATGCTCATTATTAAATGAATTTGAGGCTGAGCATCGAATTCCAACACAATACATATATTCTTCTTAAAATTTGTCAAACTTCAAGGTGATTTTTTGCTAAAAGAGAAACTTTTGAAGATTGTTGAGACTTTGACAATGTGTTCCCAACCTATTTTCCTGGAAATGTGCCCAAGGCAATTTTGACGATCCAATATTCAATGTATTGATTAGGTCCAAGTCAAACATGAAATATTGAGATGACTTCATGACTTGGTCATAGATATTGAGGTGGAATATATTCTACCTAAAGCTCTCTTCAAAATTGTAATCTATATATAGATCATCTTTGTGAATAACAAGTTTGATGAGTGATCTTGATTTTGAGGCAAATCCATGTTGTTTTCACCATTTGTGTTGTGATTTTATGCATTGAATGCTATCAATAGTTAATGTACTTCACTCTCTGTCCACTGTCCATATTGTGTTGTGATTTAGTGCATTGAATGCTATCAATAGTTAATGTACTTCACTCTCTATCCACTGTCCATACTGTGACAGGTTTTCACATGTGAGAGGCCACCCATCCACTAAATTGATCAAATTAATTGTTGTTCTTGCTAGTTAAGTGCATGTTTTTGATCTAGATAAAGATCAAGATCTAATCAATAGATTTGTGGAAGATCAATTTAACTATTATCCAACACCTCTTATGGATCGATTGAAGATCCATTTATGGTCCCAAAATCAAAAAAATCAACATGGTATTAGAGCCAAGTACAAGAGGCTATGTGTTTGATCAGTAAACACATCCAAAATTAGTAAGTCTTGAATTTTTGATCTAGTTTTGAGAGGGCGAGGTGGAAGTGAGTGGTAGCTTCAATATTTTTGGATCAAAATCAATTGTGGGCTGCAGGTGTACAGTTCACACATGTGGGGCCGTGATGTACATGTATTTCTAGTGCCTAAGTTCAATTTGGTCTCATAAATTGCACACACATCCTTTTCTGAAAATTTTTGATGCACTGTCTAGATCAAGCTCCATAGTTTCTAAATAAATGATGAGATCTTGAATTGGATCATTGATGTGAATGTTTGAGAGCTTGAACCAGGACTCAAAAAGTATTTTTTCAGATCTTGATAGGGAGTGGTGAGAATAAAAGGTTTGATTGCCATAAATCAAAGATCTAGGGAGTGATTTGCTAGATTTGTGAATTGATTTCATTGTACCATCATCCAAGCGTTGTGCTAGATTGATTGGGCCGATACTAGAAGCATTTAGAGTGCTAGAAGTCTACCTTGAATCATTCCAACAAGTGAATTCTTTGTGAATTTCAAGAGTTAAATCATTCATCATGGCATCTGTGGGTGGATTCTTGCTTGAAGCCAATGAGAGGCTTACATCCACAAACTATGGAAAGTGAGAATCACTTTTGGTGCTCCATGATCTCTATGACATTGTCCAAGAAGCGGAAGATGAGCCTCTTGGTGGGCAAGAACAAGTTAGATACAAGAGAAAGGCTAGATTGGCCTTACATTGCATGAAGATGAATGTGAGCAATGACCACTTGAAAGAGGTATCATCTTGTATCTTAGCCAAGGAGGCTTAGGATTCATTATTGTTTCAATAAATTTTGAGCCACATACTTATGAAGAAACTTCTCAACAAATGGAGCGAAAGGAGGATATGCAAGAGTACAATCCCATTACAAAGAATGCAACGTGGGAATGATACATGCACCTAAAGAAAAGAAACCTATCAAAACCAAGAGTTATCAAAAATCAAGTACAAAGTTGATGGAAGTGTCAATAAGTACAAAGCAAGATTGGCTACAAAAGGTTATGTACACAACAAAGGTTTTGTCTATGAGGAAACCTTTGTTCCCATTGCCAAAATGAGTACTATAAAATATGTTATAGCACTTGCTACTCGATATGGATGACATCTACAACAAATGGATGCCAAATCAGCTTACTTGAATGGTTCCTTGCAAGAGGAGGTATTTGCTACTCAACCTCAAGGCTTTGAAGTCAAAGGTAAAAGATCTTACGTTTGAAAGTTAAAGAAAACTTTGTATGGTTTGAAATAAGGACCTAATAAATGTTCTTCGAGAATTAACAAATGTCTTTAAAAACACTTCATGAGAAGTATATTGGACCTTTTGTATATTCTTCATCGAGAAGGAGAACTTCTTAGCACTATAGTTCAACCGGGAGCTAGTATGATAAAAATTGAATTCTCTTATGTGGAATATTAAGCTTTTGGTTATATTGTATGGCGACTAGTTAGTGATCTTGAATAGTGAGCTATCAGTGCTTTAGCTGATTTTACTTGGGAAGTCTCATTCAAGTTCAAAGAGTGGCAAAATTTGTAAGAGAGCAGTCAGATAGTTTACTTGCTTTTGACACAGAATTGAGGATATCGTTTACTCTCCAATACAAGAAAACTTGTAAGGTATATCTATATCTTCAATGAAAGCTCTCATCATTGTCTGCCTTTGTGCATGTAATACATCGAGTCTGGGTTCTCTTCAATAAGATATCATTGTCAATCATGTCATTGCAGTCTCAATATCAAATTAGCACTGCTCCCCTTGCAGATGAGTTTTTGGTTTTGACACCATCAGAAACAGCTTCCTTTCAGAGTCCAACAATGTTGAGTCAGCAGTCACAGTCAAGCAGACTGTAACTAAGCAACTTAGGTCCAGCCTCTGTTGTTTTGCACCATTCTATTCTTAGGCACACATTATTGAGCTCCACAGTACAACGATCGCTCCTTAACTTTCCCCCCTAACAGCCAGACAAAACTATTATGAATCCAAGTATGATACTACTTGTCAAGTACCTATATACTTACCTGCATTTAATGTGTCGGTTTGCTGAGACTAGCAAGGGACCTAAAAGGACAAATGACCTTGTCACTTTTCTGATTCCTCACATGAGAAAATCATGATGAGAAAATAATGATTCAATTGAGCAGAACTTATGAACAGAATAAGCTCATTCTAAATATCATTTCTCCAAACATTCCTCAGCGCGATTCAGAACCTCGAAATGCAATTTTATTGAGCATGTCTTAAACAGTTAAGGTCTCTTCAAAAATTTGCTATGAGAAAGTACCCATTGCTGTGCACTCACTGTACAAGAAAAACACCACCTGAACATTAGACACTAGCAAGAAAATGGCTATTGATGTAAAGTGATTTGGACAGGTAAAGTGTCCTGGTTTTTCTATTACCATACCAGCAACGTTGTACCTAGAAATAGATCAGACTTGGAACTTCCCACCCATATTTGGACTAAAAGAAAATATGCTCAATTGGATATCAAAACTAAAACATCTATGAGAGGGTCTTTAGGTCTTTTCGCCAATTAATATTGTAATAGTAGCTCTACAGTTAAAGATCTAGCAAAAAAAGTAAACTTCTGCAAAGAAAATATGGAAGCAAACAAATATGCGCACTATTTTAACAGATACCAACTTACTTTGATAGAATAAGATGCAAAAATTGGTAGCACACCTGGGTTATGTCATAGCACTCGAAATTTGTGTGCTTGCAATCCTTTGGCACAGCCTCTGAGAGAATGTTTAAAGCATTCCGCCAAAGGATAGCCACCATGGGCTGACCATAGGTTTCTTCCATGTGCCTACTAAGACTCCACTCGCCAATTTTATTCCCCTCAGGAGTCAAAACAGATGATTTCATGTTGGCAACCCCTGCCGCTCTTAACTACAATCCAGAATAGAAATTTGTTAAAAAAGATCACGGTTGCTGATCTTCACCACAAGTGAAGAACTACTGTGAGGGAAAGAATGTTTAATGCTCATACCGAAGCACTTATATGCTACTATACCTACTTTAGAATTTTACAGACCACACTATGTTCTGAACTTGCTGAAGTGACTCTTCAATATCAGACGATAACCTTAATCTAATAGTGCAAACCAATCCTAAAAAGGTCTAGATGTTAGGGTATAAGTATTAAGGATGTTAGATCACCTTAAAAACTTAAATGTTATCCATAATACACAATAGACATACAGATGGGTGATGCGATAATCGATACCATAAACCTGTGATCACGATTTGGATCACCTGTGTAACCCATAGAATCTGTGAACCGTGGACGGTTCACCACGGTTCTGAGAACCATACAATGAACCATACGGTTCACAAAGATTGGTTCCCAGAACCGTGGTGAACCGTGGTTATTAATTAATTAATTTTTTTTACTTCCATGAGTGCCAAAAACCGTGCCATGAGTACCAAAATCAGTGAAATGAGGGCCAAACACAGTGAGTGCCAAAAACAGTGAGTGCCATGAGTGCCAAAAACAGTGAAATGAGGGCCAAAACCAGTGAGTGCCATGAGTGCCAAAAAAAGTAGTGAAATGAGTGCCAAAAACAGAGAAATGAGGGCCAAAAACAGTGAAATAATTAAAGGGGGGGAAAGGGTAAAAAAAAATTAATTATTATTTAATTAAATAGCTACAGGAGCCGTACCACGGTTCATGAACCGTGGTACACTTCCCAAGATCCACGGTTCTGAGAACCGTGGGTTCTAACTGTAACCTCTAATTACACAAGTTTTCAGCAACCCAGTGACATTTTGGAGCTAGATCTTCAAAATAAAAATTTCTATTCTTTGCAAAATTTTGAGTTGAATCTCAAAACAATTTGAAGAGGTTCTAATCGCAGTTCTTTGTGACTATGCTAGATAGTCAGAAAAGAATTTGCTTTTCAAAAACATATTAGAAAACTATTAGCCTTTAGAGAAACATATAAACTATTAGAAAACTATTAGCCTTTAGAGAATCCTTCATAAATGTGCAAGTTTCAAGATTGGTTCTTCTAAAAGCACAAAGCCAATCAAGAACATGAACCTAGAACGGAAACATGTATTTACCATTCTCAGCTACAGAAAATAACTCAATCAGAATGCTTATACAATTGTCCACAAGAAGTTATGGAAAGGTCATCTGAAGGATAAAACGTTTTGAATTTTCAACCGTACCACAAACAAAAGTGCTGAATATTTGAAGGAATTTGCTGACAAAGAGCAAAGTTCTATAACGGCCTTAAATGTGAAAAAAATGCTCAGCATGAGTGAATCCAATGACACAAGGAAAAATCTGAACACTGTAAAATCACCAAACCTTAAGAGCACAACCAAAATTTACTGTCAGTTGGCCAAAATAACCGGTTATTGTTCACCAAAAAGGACAAAATTGCTAAATACCAACTGTCCAGCTATTGGATTTCTGCTCCACAGTTTCTCCTGTTTCTCACATGGAGGAGTTATCTATGATTCATGAATGTGGAATATATTTTATTTTGGTCAACTAGCAATAGCAAAATGAACTAGCTATACAAAGAAACCAACCATGAAGGATGTTCATGATTAAGTATTCAGAAGGTATACCTTCTGAACCACTGAAGGATCTGCATCATTCAATGCTCTACAGCCATTTGGGAAAAGAGATATTAATGTGCCTTCGCCCCCGCTTATGCTTTCATTCTTCTCATAAATCTGTTAATCAAAACAAAATACATATCAAGAAACAATAAAACCATGAAATCGCTGGAAATCAAAAGAGCCTACCATGCAAGGGTATGAATTAAGACTTTCAAACAGAAGCAGAAAAGACAAGCATGCAGCCCACAAACTTCCAGAATATTGAAAACATTGAAGATGTCAAATCTACCATGCAGGGGCCAAAAGGATGCCAGTATTTGAGATTTGATTGTGAAGTGATATTGACTACCTATGATGGCCTCTCCAGGTTTCGTCAACTGAAAAGACTCGATAGAGTTCTCCCATGATCTCCCAGAGGTTCAAACGTGAGGGAGGATGGCTGCCTCAAAACTCTCGTTTCTTAAACAAGGGACAAACCATCTGAACTCACAAAACTGCAAACTAACGCTCAGTACTGAAAGAGACATGAACTAGATCTGGACATCTCATCAGGAGGGTGTTACTCAAATCAAGCTGGGACAAAGTTCTCCCTCTTCAGCTGCATTCTGCCGAAAAACTAGTGCATTTTGCTGCCTTTTACTGCTACACATGAGGGAAGCTTTGGCTGTTTTCATCTGGTGGTACTTCTCAGAACCTATATTGTTGGCCAAGTTGTCTTTTGTTAGCTATTACATAACTACTCATTTGGAGAGGCAAAAACTGGAGAAAGTTAAACTGCTTAATGCTGCACATGAGGGAAGCTTTGGTTGTATTGATCCGGTAATACTTCTTAGAACCTATATTGTTGGCCATGTTGCGTTTTGCCAGTTATTAAATAATTGCTCACTTGAACAGGCAAAAATTGGAGAAAGTTAAACTCCCAGAAGGCTCAAATCCCCTCCTTCATGAAGCTCTTCATCTGGGCTCCAGTGAATCCTGATGTTCTCTTTTCATCATGGACCCCAGTGCTCCCTCCCAAATCCAACTAGCCTTTCCAACTTTCGGAGTTTAAAACCGAATAGTGTTTTCAATTTTGAGGGAAAAAGTTTTTTTTGGTTTCTCAGTTATCTTCCCAATCAGCCTGCCAAGGTGCCATTTTCACAAATTATTACTTCAGTGTACAGTAAAATTATAAATGGTTCTATTGAGTACATGAGATGGGAATCTGACCGGATTGAGAGAGTTGAATTGCAAAGTCAACAATCAATAAGAATTCATTAGGATGTCTTCTTTCCCAAGACTAGCAAAATCAGCCCTTTCAAGACTGTGATTGGTCCTTGATATTAATGATCATGTTCTGCCATTAGTTTCAAAACAGCTTTATCTATTATCAGTGCCAGCTCACGTTGGTTCATGTGCGGCGCCTGGATTGATGAAGTATTTCAGTGTTCAAATATGCCTATGTCTTAACGTACTGCATTGTTCAAAGACAAGTTTCTTGAAAACGATCTAAATTGTAACTCACTAGTGCATATTTAAATATCTGTATTATGATCAATATGTCAACAGCAAGCATCTGTATATGGAATTCCTAGTCAGCACAGCTCATTTTGCAATATTCGCTTCAATAACCAATACTGACAATGAATAAAGGCAAATTGCGAAACCATAAGTAAAATTCGTGCGTCGATCTTTGTAAATGGAATAGCTAGTCACCGCAAGCTCGTTCTGCAATATTATATGTCCCAACCAGCACTAAACGGAAATGAATAAGGCGAAATGCAAAACTAACAAATCATAAGTGAGATTTATATGCCTATAGCAAGTATCTGTGAATATCACTACCTGTCAGTGCCAGCTCAGTTTGCAGTACTCTGTTTCACAACCAATACCGAAGGGAAATGAACTTTCAATACTCCGTTTTACAAACAATAGTGAGATGAACAAGGCATATGCGCAATAACCTGAGCATCGATGCCCCGCTTTCGGAGCTGGATAGCTGCTGACAGTCCTCCTAGGCCACCTCCTACGATAACCACTCGATCTACCACAGACTTGGAGCAGCATGCTGCATCGTCCATGGAAGTTTTGTTGCTGCAGCGATTAACAAGACAGCGCGGGCTTGAGCAGCAGCTGCTCGCAAAGACGAGAGACGCCGAGGCTCCAGCACAAAGCATGACAACCACACACAGAGAGAGCTCGCAGCGGTCAGGCTTGCGTTTTGAAGGCTTTCTGCCTTTCACGAAGAAAGTTGTGCAGCCTTTCAAATCCCAGGCCGGGCCTCCGGACAAGACAGAATGCGAAATTTGATCGCAGTTTGTGTCAATGATATTTTTGAAGTGCGAAGGCTGAATTTTGACGTGCCCGTCACTCGTTCTGTATTTGCTTGCATGCATATACTAAGAGGACGTCAAAATGCAAGGCTGCAGGGATAGGGACACCATTTTCTTCTCGAAACAAAGAACAAGTGCACCATATCAAAAGCCATAACACTTTACACGACACAACACGACACGCAAAGGCAAGGAAGAGTGTAGAGGTGTATTAGGCATGGGGTCAAAGTTCTAAGTCCCTCCACTCAAATGAGATTTTGCCATGTGTTGAACAAGCAAATGTACTAAAGTTTAGTACTAGAAGAAGAAACTTGTTTTTTTTATTTATAAAAGATGGGAAACCCATTGGAATACAAAGGAATGCATGTATAAAGCGTAAAAAGGTGAATGGAGTATTTCCTCTATCGAATCTATTGTAAATTACATCACTATTCGTTCGAGCTATTGTACGAGATAATCATCATTGTTCGCCTATTGACTACAGTTCACGGTGCATAATCTATTGATTAGTTCATTCTCTTCTTGAAAACACTTAGTATTAAACTCATTACAAAAATTGATTAGACAATAAACTCTATTTACTTGTATATATAGAGACACAGAGTAGGATTAGAGAGTATGTACAATCATATACATAATCAATCAATGAGATAATTGTGCTATGGATGCGGAGGAAAACATCGTCACGTCGAATATCCACATCGAGGGGATCCATCAACATTTGATCTCTCGTGTTCATAATACGGAGTTAACCATCCATGCCAAGATTGTCCGTTATGCAATCCACAAATAGCTAGGAGGGATTTGGCTTATGTAGACTGACATGCACCTGTGTTGACCATTCCACCTATTGATCGAATGCACTATAAAAGGAAAAGCCTAGTGCCACCAGGTTATGAAACGAGTGAGGACGAAGATAATTCGACAAAAGTTCCAAGGTTCACATACACACCCATGGGCAAAAGGACCATGACATCACAAAAAACAGAGCTGGTAGAATCTATCAAGCCACTGATAGCTGAAGAAGTCAAGAAATTGACAACCGACAAAGTTCGAAAGGTTCTATCAGAACTCTTGGTGCAATCAATACACAAATTTATTAGTGATAGATTACAAAGGGAACCTGTGGCAACGGAGCAACTTGAAGACAGTTCAGCACAAGATCCAAAGAAAAGCGCAATCATGCAGCCTTTAGATGGGAAGTGCACTGACAAGGGAAAGACTAAGGTTGATGACTGTCCCTCAACGAATAAGATTCAGCCAAAGTCTACTTGTTCCACAATGCAATAGACCACCACACCAATGCCAAATCCAGGTGTAACAATACTTCAAAGGCCAAATCTAGGGAATCCAAGCCCAAAAAGGCCAATTGTACAGCAAGAACCAGCACCTACCATGACAACACCTTGTTTTCAATTTGTAAGAATAGGAGAGTATTCAGGTTCAAGCATACCACGAATATCTAGATAGACAAAGTAGTCAAGCAAGCACGTCATATCCACATTACGAACTGGGAGAGTCTATGACATGGGGAGCAGTTACGCCAATCTATGAGGAACAATATTAGCAAGATTTATCTTCGGATACTCTAATGGAATGCCTCGACTACCCAATTGTCAATGAACAAGGTTATCAGGAATGGCCACCAGACTCATATGGCTATTATTGAAAATCTGGCAAGTCCGCATTCTTGTTGATCGCCATCATCCAATAAAGCCTCAGATTTTACATAAGCGAATTATATCCACGCTTTTCCTGAAACATCCATGTCTAAGCAATAAACGAGCCGACAATAGCTCTCCTCCACGACAAATGCAGGCATAGTGCTGAGAGACCAGCACTACTTTGGGCCGAGGACCCTATTGTGGGTATTTCTTGTACACATATAATTAGGTGTTTCCCGCCACTTAAAATACTAATGGCCAAGCCTTACCTAGTGGGCCCCGCCATAGTACACTATACAATTAGAATTATAAGTGCGAGGGCACTGGCGTCCTACCCAATGAGCACATTGCTAGTTGTTTCAAGTTGTTCCATAGAGACTTGGGGTTCACAAAGTAAAGTTAAAAATAAAGTATCTTAGAGACTGATTATAACAGGCTCTTAGATAGCTGATGTACATGAAGAACATTCAGAACGAAAATAGAAAGATTGTTGTTAAATAAGATCTTGACTGCCCCTTTGTCTTTCACGCGGATGGTGCTTGAATCTTCGGAGGTAGATGAATTGATTTTTGCTATAAGCTTTGTATTCAATAAACCATTCTTTGCAAGAAGTCATGTGTTGGGTAGCGCCACTGTCTAGATACCAGCTATCGTAGTCTTCGTTGTTACTTTTGTAATCCATTAACAATTCTGATGGTTGGTCTTCATCAGAGGTGTGCTCCTTGAATTCCACTGCATTGGAGGAGTTTGGCTATTGTTGTTGTTGCTTCTTAGCCTCGTTGTAGATGCGGATATGACACTCCTTAATGTCGTGGTTTGCCCTCTTACAATATCTGCAAAAGAGCTTCTTGCACAATCCACTACTCTCTGATTGAGTATGAGGCTTTTGTTGCTGCTGCACTTGATTCTTGACCTTGAAGTTGTCTTTCTTCTTTGTGTATAGGGCCAGGGACTTGTCTTTGATGAACAGATCGCTGGTCTTTCTTCGCAATTCTTCTTGAAGAAGATGACCGATGACCTTTTGAAGAGTCATGTCAGATTGAGTGGAGATCATAACAATAAAGTGTTCATAGGACTTTGGTAAAGAAGAAAGCAAGGTCATAACAACATCATCATCTTGAATAGCACATCCTACAGCTGATAACTAATCTAATAAAGACTTGAAACTGTTGATGTGAGAAGTGATGACTATAAAATCATACATTCTTAAAGTGAAGAACTTCCTTCTAAGGTGCAACCTTGTAGTTACATCGTGAGTCTCATACAGATTCGATAACAAGTCTAGTGCTTCTTTGGAGGACTTGCACGTGGTAACATGTGATATTTGGGAGTCGGCTAGATTCAACGTGATTGTTGCTAGGACCTTCTGATCTTTGATCTTCCAAGCCTTGAAGAAACATCGAGTTTCTATTTTAAAGCCTCAGTATTTTTTTCTCGTATTTTTTAGATTCCTGCATATTTTAACTAGTTTTTGCACAGTCTGCAAATTTGAACTGTTTTTTGCACAGTTCGCATTTTTCACGTTTTTCGCATTTTGATAAAACTGCGACAATAGATCTAAAATGATCCAAGATTTTGTTTTCAGCCAACCTTTGGCTTTTTTGCCACATACTCAGAAGGCCGACACTTCGGGTTAGACTGACACCAGGGTGAGGACGAACTATCGGCTCAGGCGTGAAGTTTTTCAAACTACCATGATCCACCACTGCCATGCAACGTCAACAGAAACGTACTTAAACGGATGCTTAGCATAAACTTAGCTAATCAATCTTGTAATCTAATCCAGCATAATATATGTATTGGATCAGAGACATATACAAATATACACATAGAAAAAGAATCTTGAACGCAACACTCAATGAGGTGCATATCAAGGAAGCAAGATAAATTTAGTAGTAGCTAGTTCCTTTCATGAGAAGAGAACACCTCTATCACGCCGACGCGTTGATCTAGGAATTAGACAGTGCTCAAGAAAGAAACTCCATTGTAAACTCGATTCTGATAATATAGACAAGTATATCTTTTTCTGTTTAATGCGCAATCTGTTGTCTGTTGTTCATAAATTCATTGTCAGATTAGCAGTAGCTATCTGCTGCTCAGAGGATGATTAATCGCGGCTTGAGGCAGTAGCCTTATTCGACATATTGGCTCCATCTGAGCTTAGTCGGAATCCTCGTAGGCAAAGACATTCCAACAAGCCTTAGTTGATTGATGATCAACGTCTTCCAGTTTCGGGTCAAAGATCCGTCTACAACATCCCAAAGATCTTTATCTATCAGCATCATCTGGAGTTTTAACTTTCAGATATAGAAGTTAGATCCATTGAACTTGTCAATGATTCTAACTTCGTTGGATGAAGAAGATGATGAGTTACCAGTAAGAGACATGCTAACAATAATAAAAATAGAAAGATTAGCTGAAAGCCCGATGTAGTTGTTCTTCGAATAGTTCGGTTGTCTAAGTTATGTGATTCCTGCAGGTATCAGATGAGCAGACATAGAACCAACGTAGGTTTCATTTGACCCTAGATCAATGATAAAAAAATGTGCAGGAAGAATCTTGAAATATAAATTATCACCAAGGAGGAAACTGTGGACTTAATTTCCAACAAATCATAACTAGTATAAATAGTTGATCATTTTGTAGTGGGGCTATTTCCTTCCTAGCCAGTGACATCTCTCTCCTATTGCACATTGTTCGATCCATAGCTTGGGGGTTAAATTTGATCAATCTAGGTTTGGTTGGGTAGGTTTGTCCACCATCCAATTTCCATTGGTTCTATGGGTTCATCATCCTAGTCTTGGATCCTTGGTGGAGGTCGTGAAAATCAACTTCTAGTTATGCCTTTTACATTGACTAACACCCCAACAATATGTTGATAAGTGACGTACTTGGACCACCGTTCATGGAAAAATTGTGGTTGATTTTGTGGATGCGTTCTGGTTTATGGTTGTGGTGATGCATTGATGTAACTCACCTTAGAACTATTTTGTCAACTCTAAGGATAACATTTTGGTTGCTATTGATAAAAAGAGATAATGTATGTAAGTTTTATCGGGTTAGCTAAAGGTGTAAAACCGGGTCCAAGGAAAGTTGTTGTTCTCCTTCCATGGCCTATGCTGACAGAGTTGATGGTATTGAGAAGCTCTCTTGGATTGGTTGGATTTTATCGCAAAGGGTTTTCACAAATGGTTGTACCTTTGACGAAAAATGCTATAGAATAATAAGTGGACTAAAGTTCAGCAGTGAAGTTTCGATGCATTGAAACAAGTTGTGGCTAACTTTGACACATTAAACATTGTTGACCCTTAGAAATCATATGTTGTAGAAACGTATGTGAATGATATCACTATTGGGAAATTCTCATGCAAGAGAGAAGGCCAATGTCCTTTGAGAGCAAAAAGCTCAATCATGTTCAGAAGAATTATCAAATTCATGAAAGGGAGTTGTATGCCATAGTTGATGTTATTTGAGGGGGAAGGGATGCTATATCTTTTACTCCATGTCTCGATTATTTACAACTTTCATAGATAGGTGTACATTTTGTGATTATTGTAAGTATTTACATGGCTAAGTCATCGGCCCGTGGTGACATTTGTAAGTAAATTGTAAATAAACTGTAATTAGTTGGCATTGGACCTCAGAGTTGTGCTTAACTATGGCATGCAGTACTAGGTCATTTGTTCAGTGTGGCTGGACTGGCCTCCTAAAAGTGGGAGAGTTGATTAGTCAATGAGACATGTGTCAGATGTTCATTGGGACACTTGGTGTTTGACCAATGAACTCATTTACAATTACCAACTCAATCACCAATTCAACTTCCACTTCACCAATATATTCCAACTAGAGATGACTAGAGGTTGGAAGTAGGAAGTGTCGTATGGTCACAAAAGTCATCTTTTTGCATGCATCGAGATCTACTCTAGATGGCAATTTAGTGGAAGAAATAGGATTTTTCGATATTTGTGGTAACCAATTACTAGGTCATTTGTTCAGTGTGGCTGGACTGGCCTCCTAAAAGTGGGAGAGTTGATTAGTCAATGAGACATGTGTCAGATGTTCATTGGGACACTTGGTGTTTGACCAATGAACTCATTTACAATTACCAACTCAATCACCAATTCAACTTCCACTTCACCAATATATTCCAACTAGAGATGACTAGAGGTTGGAAGTAGGAAGTGTCGTATGGTCACAAAAGTCATCTTTTTGCATGCATCGAGATCTACTCTAGATGGCAATTTAGTGGAAGAAATAGGATTTTTCGATATTTGTGGCAACCAATTATTTCAACATGTACTTTTAAGATCCATAGATAGAACTTTTTTGCATGCAATATTGTCAATGCACTCTAAGTAAGTTTCTTCATTTTTTCTTGCATATTTTTACTTTCAAGCAGGTTTGGTATGCATAGTGAGCTACATGACATGGGTGCAACATTAAAAATGCCCAAAATAATCAACTAACCACAAGCCACACAAATTCCACTTATTTTAACTATGTCTTTAGATTTTGTAAGCTTTTTGGTTTATGGTGGTTCCATGAGTCATGCTCATTTGATATGTGGAGTTTTGGTTGTGCTCTGTGCTCTTGCTCCAAGTATCATTTTTTGTAAGCTATTGTGTAAAAATAAGCATACCTTGAAGTAGTTAAAGTGGCAAATCTCTACTTTCGTTAAACGAATTCCCACGTGATGGCTAAATAGTGTCTGACCCTAAACTTAAAACCACTCAAAGAGAGACCCATAAGTGGAGAATGAGTGTCTATTTGAAAGGCCTCCACAAAATGGTTTGCAACCCAAAAATTGTAGTGCTTGGTGACTATAACTTGTAAATTAGCTCGCCACTCCAAACTTTTGGCTTGAAAAATAACCCAATAGAAATTAATTTAGATGTCGAGGAGAGGATAGTGGGAGAGCCCACCTCAAAATCTTAGTTATTTATGAAAAGGGGCTAAAAAAGAGAAGCCGACATCTTTTTTTATGGGTGCCCCCCACCCCATATGCCACAATTTTATGATATTAGCCAATCACTTCAAAAAATATTTGTACATATTTTGCCACTACTATTCTAACAACCATTGAATAGCTGGTAAGTGGCAATCTAAACAAGTGGCTTACATCCAAAGTAGGCAAACAATAAACTTAGGTATGCAATTAATTGCCATCACGCATTCCACATTGGGAGTTGATTAGGTGTGTACCTTGACTTAGGTTTCCCTAGAATCTCCCTAATCCATCACCAATTCCCCATTGGGAGCCGTTGGGGTTTTTAGAGCAATGTGCTTCGGGTTTGGCCCCGGCCCAATGCAAACATGCCATGGAGCGCCGTTGCTCGGGCCTTGCACGCCAATGGACAGGTGCTCAGGAAAAATGTCTCGTAGGTGCCAGTGTCCTGCGAGCACCGACCACCCATGGGCACTTAGCATCTCAGGCAATGTCGGCACTTTTTCTTTGGCACCCACACTCGTGTCCCAGGCAACGAGCGACACCAGCCTCTTGGGCATTGGTGTGCGAGAGTCCCGGGCATTGTTGCCGTATCCCGGGTAGCGGAGCCACCCTCCCGAGCATTGGCGCCATTTTTCTCGAGCATTGAGCTCTCCCGGGCACCCGCATCCCGAGCACTGGCACACACGTGAGGTTAAGGGCCAATTTCCAGTTATGTGGCTTACTCGAGAACTCCCAAGATTGATTATGGGATATTGTTTTAGGCTGCCTGGTGATGTAGCACTCCAGGCAACCATTTCTTTAAAGAAAAAAAAAACGTGTGGCTGACAACGCTTCAAGGCCAAAGCATTACGTGCTTCTTAAATGCGAAGGGAGTTGGGTAGGTGTACCTTGACCTAGGTTACCGTAGAGTCACCCAAACCCAAGGTAAGTGTACCGTAACCTAGGTTACCCTAGAGTCCCCTAAAGCAATTGTGAATGAGCAAGAAAGCATGAACACCTACCTTCCTACTAATTCTTGCTTTTCATTTATTATATGGAGGGCATGCATTGAAAGTTGATGGTGATATATTTTTTTTATGACGTTTCCAGATACCAACGGATAGTGGGTCTCAACGGTCAGCTTTCTCAATGCTTTGAAATTCAACCTCTCTCGCACCTCTCCTTCCACTCTCTCTTCTCGCTCGCTTGCTCGCTCGCTCTAGTTGTCCGATCCTCATGCTACTGCTGCTATTCTAGTTTTCTTCAGGAAGGATTACCCAGATCTACACTGCAATCCAAGATTGTTAAAGGCAAATCTGTATGCTGATCGTGCAGCCATGGATAATTCTCCAGGTTCAACAAGCAGCCCAGTAGCTCGAATTGAAGCTAAACCATCAACTCCTTTTTCTGCTGGTGAGTTGATAAAGATTGCTTGATATAAAATCACCCTCGCAGATGCTGAAAAATAGAGATTTATTTGTGATGCAATTGCTTGAATTGACATCAGTAGGGATTAGAATAGAAATCGGGAAAAAAATGCTAGCTATACATCGTTCAACACTATATAGAGCATTGTGATACTAGGGGTTTTAAATTTGATTCGGAAATGGCATTAGAGGGCCTGGATGATATCTTCTTGCTAGTGGTTTTCATGACATCCAAAGAGTAAATGTGAGAAGGTACTTCTTCGGACTTGTAATTGCTATGAACTTAACTGACATTGCCCTTGTAATATGCTTTAGAGTAAGAGATTATCAAAGATTTATCAACAAAAAAGTTTTGACTCGGAAGGCTTGATTATGTCGATATTGGTTGTTCGCCGTTTTTCCAAGCACTAGGGTGGTCGTCAATGTTCCATTTGCTATTAAACTACATGAAGATGTTGTATTTGTCATTGATAGCTTTGTAGATTTTTTCTGTGGCTATTCTGTTTGTGGTTATGAAAAGAATTTGGGAAAGAATGCTAACTATTTCTGTTTATGGCTTTGAAGAAAAACTGGGAAGCATTGCTCTAACTAGAAATTCGGAAAACAATGCTGACGATTTCTGTTTATGGCATTGAATTGCAAGCAGGGAAATTGCATCGCGGGGGAAACAGCATTGCATCCAAAAGGAAGGGTGAGAGAAAGGCACTTGCAGATAGGACGAACGACTCTCCCATTTTTGGGCTTGTTCCTGGCTATGCCATTCCCAGTGCCAGAAGATCGCCCTACTTCCATGATTCCAATTTTAGTAGCTTAAAGTCATCCATTTCCTCATCAGAAGATCCTTCAATAGGTGAAGATCTTCTTCGCTCTCAGGTGAAGTCCCTTCTTCAAAAAGTGGATCATGAGGGATCCAGATTCCCTGTTCTCAGGACTCTCTCACAGCTGAATGGCTTTCTCTCATCGCCTGGCCGAAAGGCCTCCTCCGCTTGTGATCCAGTTGGATTGCCTGCAACACCTACATTGCTATTTGGAAAAAAGTCTAGACTAGCAAACACGATCAGCCGTTTCCAGGGATGCTCTGTTTCTGAAGTAGAGAGCCAGCAAGTGCATGTATACGTTGATCTGGGCCTCCACTCGCCAGATGAAAGCTTAGCCTCAGATGTCGAATCAAAAGCGGAGCTGGTTTCGGATTGCATACGTTCTAACGAGGCACGCAAATCTGAGAGCAAGACTCCTATTGTGCTTAGTCACGATGATGAAACCTCCAATACTGCAAAGGGCATTACAAGAATATTGCACTTCGATTCTCCAGAAAAACCCTCAGCAGACAATTCTGCCTGTAGATCTAGTTTTGATGTGCATGAATCGGGTTCTAAATTTGAACAAAGCAATCCATTTCAACTAAACATAAACAGCAAGTCAGGGTGCTCCATGTGTTCTTCGACTAAAGGAGAGCTCTCGGTGGAGCAGATTGATGAGCTAGTTATGGCTAGAAAGCAACACGTTTCATCATCATCCGGAAATAGAATAATGTTCTACAACTGTCAACAATTTGTTGAGAATAGACATGGATCAACTGTTGATCTAGACTGTCAGGAAATCTATGAGACTGTAGATGACGACTGCAACACCAATGTTGCCCAACACCAATGCAAAGATTTGAGCAGAATACCAGGACATGAAGACATTCAATCTACCCTAATTATCAAGAACAGAGATCAAGGCACAGAAAACACCCAGAAATGTTTCCAAGCAGAGCTCCACCAAGAGAACGGCACATGCAATCATGATATGCCGACATCAACTACTAAGACCAGAAAGAAAACATCTTCTTCTCGGCTGAGAGCCTAGCTCACAGTAATCTCAAGCTCATTCAACAGTACCGTGTTTCAATCTTGAGGAACCTCGAGCTTTTTTATGCTCGTTTCAATGCTATCCCATCCCAATCTCGATCCATTTTGTTTGAGAGCAATAGTGCTCAATTCCCGTTCATTTTCATATACAATAATCACTCGATCACATGTCGAAAGTGATGTAATTTTCTGATAGATTTGGTGTAAGATTTGCTAGAGCAGCAGTAACATGCATGCTCTTTACTTTTTTTGTGGATTTTATGAAATCTGATTCCTCAGTGAATTGCTTTCAAGAGTGTTGGCCATAATAAACTAAAAAAGTTTTTCCTTTCTGCCCGCTTATTTTGAATGGCTGGCTTATTGGACTGATTTAGAGTTTAGTTTTACTTTGTGGTTCATATTTCCAGAAAAGCTTATTCAAGTATTTATTCTTATCAACTAACTTCTTAGAAGCATCAGATTTTTTTTTTATCATAGGTGATGGAGCAGATGATTTCAGTCAGATTTATGCAAACTGCACAAATTCTGCTTGGTTCATTTTCTGGAGGAGAAGTTTGGATGGTTTATGAAAGGTTGGATCCATGGATTACCTCCCGAAGTAAATCTTTGGATGAAGTTGCAAAAGAAGCTCACTGGATTACAATAGTATGCTGCTGTAGTAGACCTTTGTTCTTTCCAATCAGGGGGGAAGGAAATGCACTTTTAGCTCAAAAAAAGCAGCCAAGGCCTAGTAAATTTGGTCACCATGAAAATCAAGAATAGAAACCTAGGAAGCAAATTATGCATGCAAAACCAAAATAAAAAAAACAGATCATGGTTGCCACCCAGCAAGCCTAGCTTATAGTGGAAGTTACTTTACGTCCTAGGTAGGAGAAGGGGACAAAATCAACCTCATGAATTGATATCATTGTTAGATTCTTGATCACTAAAACATTGACAAGTGTGATTAGGCAACCAAGAAAGTTGGTGCACCCACACAATGTGCTCACCTACATAGCTCTATCTATGTCAACTTAGTATGAGATTTTTGATGGGTTTCTGCTTGGTGAAGAGATCGATGTATTCTCAAAGTGATGGTTAGTAACATGCAGCTTTAGGTAAAACATTTAGATGTAATCGGTCTCACCCTTATGCGGCATATGATTTGGTTATGCCCAATATGACACTTATTTAGAAATGTGATGTGATATTCGTGTATTCATGTGTTGTTAGCTCAATGCATTAATAATATACAGTACTAGCTACTTCCGATTGTTGTGCCACAAATTCTCTCTATTGTTTCAATGATGCGTTTACTTGTATGTAGTTTATTCAAATTTCAGGACAAGGACCCATGTGGGAATGCCCTACAAGTTCATCAAGGAAAAGCTCCAACTCGAATTCATCGATATTGGATCATTAATATAAAGAGCAGGCAAATGATTGTTGGATCGATCATCATAGGTGATTCAACAGTTTTTTAGTTGCTCAAGCTAGACGATGGAGGAAGGGTCTAATCAGGATTAAGATATAGCTTAGTGCTTTTGTGGCAAACACAATGTGAATATTGAAAGAAGACGACTAATTTAAATGATTTGGAGATGGCATCCGGTTTTCGGCCCCTCAAACTCAACTTTATGGTGAGTGGAAGGAAGGTTTAGAAGAGGGGCAATGAATGAGGCCATGAGGAAAATTGTTTTCTCGCAACCAAACTTTGTTTCTTAAAACTATTTGGAAATTCAGAAAATGTAACACCACTTCAAATATAAGCAAAGATGTTTGCAAGGTGGGATTGGTTTGGTCCTCTTTTGATTTGAACGCTCATTCCATTGCCTCTCTGCCTTTTCAATCTTTAATTATTAGTAAGGCCTCATGCAATAATTTGCAAATTTTATTGCACAATCTCAAGATGTTCTTTGTTTCACTTAGAAAAAATTCAAATCCATAGAGCTACTAGTATACTATGGAATTTATCCTTACATTGTAGTTATGGAGGTTCATATATCAATTTGCCATACAAAAAAGAACACATATTGACCAAGATAAAGTGTAACTATTTAGTCTACATTTTCAAAACCTTCTTTAGTAATGATAAATTCTTTCAAATTTCCTCGCATGCACCTTTTGGTCTACTGATAAGTACTTGGTTTTGCAAAACACCTTTTACGTCAACTATTTACAGATGTACTTGCTCACTAAAAGAAACCAATATGTGGCAACGAAATTTACTACCCTCAATACTGTAGTCCACCAAAGACGTACCCACATTGATAAATCGTGATATCAGAATGATTTTTATAGCTCATTAGGTTACCACACTAAGTACAGATATTGATGAGATACTATAACTCGACGAAGTGGAAAAGATAGAACTTCGTCTATGTGAACAATATTTGTAATAGAATCGAAACAATGCTATATGACAAATCGAACACGAAGCAAGAACATCAATGAGATTTCATTGAACTTTGTGAGGAATCGACTTAGGACTTCGTCCGTCGGGGCCCACAATTAAACACATGCCTCATGTGTATAGTATTTGAGTTTCAAGGAAAGAGGAGCATTTTTTGCAAATCCCTAATGTTGGCTACTTCTTATTGGAAGAGTGTTGATCCTATCCTTACATACTATTGTATGTTGTGTTCTCTTGCTATTAACAAAGACTTTCTAATTGTTGGACATGATTTAGGGTTGCTAGGCACATTAAATAGACACATTTTGTGAGCTGAAAATAGGGTAAATCGCACCTAAAGCCCACGTTTTTTCATTTTCCATGTCGTGATTTTCTATGGTATGTTTTTGACATACTTCATCAAGCTGTGACTTGATCCACCTAATAATATATTACATATTGTGGAAGGTATGCAAAATAAGGCCATTGAGGTTACTTTTTGATGTCTTTTGCTAACCAGCATAGTCCCAGGACACTACAACTTTAAAATAATGTCATATCATTTAGTTGGACCACAATGATCAAACTTTAAAGACTATGAAGAGTGTACACAATTTGTTGTCCAAAGTATATATTTATAGGGTTTGTACTAACTATTACTTTCTCTTATACTAGAGTCTATGATAGAGCTGTCTATGTGTTTACATTGTGAGTTAAAAACTTCTCGTTCTACTTAGTACTCACTACATCTGATTGGAATATTCATGGAACATGGATTATTAGAGCAACAATTCAGCCAAACTTCTACGGTATGAAAACTAATAAAACATTTTCTTATGAATAAAAATTGTATGGGAATGTAAATTGTACAACAACAATAGGAATTGATCTGTGTGTGTAGATGATGATGTGACATATGTCCGTATGATACGAATAAGATGGATTTACAACTCTTAGACTAACCGTATTGATATTCTCTTAAAACTGATCACTCTTTTCTATATTAAAGATCAACATGCTAATATGTATGTTGAGCCTCTTTTGATATTAGTCATATAAAATAAACCCTAATTCGAATGCATCATTATAATGTCGTATACTTCAGAATTCCTACATATAGTAGTTGGTTCCTTGATTTATTTGACTATTACAAGACTAGACATCAGATATGGGGTTGGTGTGATCGGTCAATTTATGGCCACCCACATTGTCAGGTATCTCAGGTACACATTCAATTACGACTTTGAGTATGTTTCCTATGATAATCTTGTACCTCATGGTTACTAGAAAACAATAATATTCATTTCAGGAGAATTCTATTATTTCATGAAAGAGCAAAAATCAAGTAACTATTGCATTATCTTTGAGATAAATTGAATATAATTCAGTGAAGTTGTGATATATGAATCCATTAGGTTGTTAGAGTTGTACTTATGTCAATGTGAAGCCACCACCATATCTTATGATAACCAAAGTTGCGTATTAATTGCGAAGAATCCTATATTCCGTGCATGCACTAAGCATATCGTTATCACTTTGCGTATGAGAAAATTAACTCTAAGCAAGTAGAGTTGATCTATTAATGTTCTACCAATGATCACGTAGCGATTATTCTCACTAAGCCTTTGGCAAATTCAAAGTTTGTGTGTTTCGTATCACTGATGAATATTGTAGAAAACAAGCTTATCATTAAAAGGGAGCATTAGAATTATAATGATAAGTTTGACAACTATATAAATGTATAGAATAATTTCATGTCATACTTCAATTGTCAATGGTTGCAATAATTATCCTTAATCCAATTACTCACACATTGTGTATACCACCATTTTTGCAATAGATGAATGCATAGTTGTAAAGATTACTCTTGGTGTGAGTGAGTTGCTCCTTCTCTATGTTGTGTTTTAAATGATTTCTCTAATGCTGCTCCTTCATCGATGAGGTGAGTGAGTTCTATTACAAGTTTTACCATTGATAAGGTGAGTAGAACTATGAGGTGATAGAGTTATACTAGAAGTTCCACTATTGATGAGGTGAGTGAGTTCTAGTACAAGTTCCACTACTGATGAGATAGAGTGAGTTCTAGTACAAGTTCCACTACTAATGAGATAGAGTGAGTTCTACTACAAGTTCCACTAATGATGAGATGAGTGAGTTCTATTACAAGACTACCGATGAGGTGAGGTGAACGATTCTTTGGAAGGGGGGAGGTGGGGTCGGGTTGATGATGGATGCATCCTCTGTAGTTGGAGTTATGAGGACATGGCAATGCAATGGGGGGCGGTCCATAAGTTGGGGGGCTCACAAACCCCCTCCCCTCCCTTTTCCATCTAAAACAGCCTTTAGTCCGTCTCTTGCTTCTGATGTGGAGAATTATTTGAGGTGAAAGGCAAAGAAGCTAAAAACACAACATATTCCAATACGAGGAGGAGAAAAGAAAAATGGAACGAAGTGTTGCTGCAGCAGAAGCAGAAGCAGCAGCAACAGCAGCCGCGGCGGTGGGAGTGGAGAAGATCGTGGTGCTGGACAATGGAGCGGGCTTCTGCAAGGCGGGCTTTGCAGGCCACCAGGATCCAGTGGCGATGGTGCCCAACTGCCTGGGCCGCCCTCGGGGCTCCAAGCGATGGCTGGTGGCGGATCAAGTGCAGGAGTGCGATGACATCCAGGGTTTGGCCGTGCGACGCCCCATGGACAGAGGCTATCTTATCAGCCCCGAGTTAGAAAAGGAGGTATGGGATCGGATCTTCAAGGTGCTGTTGAATGTGAAGCCAGCTGATTGTGCTCTGCTTTTGGTGGAGCCGCTTTTCAACTTGCCGTCCATTCAAAAGATCACTGATGAGCTTGTGTTCGAGGATTTAGGGTTTCATTCATATTATGTGGCCGATGCGCCGTCGCTGGCGCACATATATGAGGCCAATAGGCGGCCTGAGAGCCTCCTTGCACGCTCTGATTGCAGCCTCATCGTGGACTCTGGATTCTCTTTTACCCATGCGGTTCCTGTGTTTCAGAAGTTCACGATGAACTATGCTGTGAAGAGGTTGAATCTTGGGGGAAAAGCTCTGACAAACTATTTGAAGGAGCTGGTGTCATATCGGGCTTGGAACATGATGGATGAGACATATTTGATGGAGGATGTGAAGGAAAAGCTATGTTTTTGCTCTACTGATGTGCCTTTCGACCTGAACGTTTCCAGGTTTGCATCGAGACGATTCTTCTCTTTTTGGCATTATCTATAAATATCTGCATGGGCAGCATTGTCCCTCCTACAGTGCATACTCAAATAACCATTGGTAGAAAAGCATCAAATTGGAGCTTTATACTCATATGCCTTCTCTCATTCTACACTTTGTAGCTGTTTCAATTTCAACCATAACTCCAAGGGAGCACTGCCCCGGTTTGGCCCCAGCCCACTAGAACATTGCCACCTGTAAAAATTCAAAAGCCTTGCTATGCAAACACGTGGCAAGAGAGTTTCCGTGAATAGCGGTTCAAACGTTGAAGCTCGGTTTGAATCCCATGAACGGTGCCGGTTTGAACTGGATTTCGGTTCAGACCCACATGATGGGAAAAGGCCCGATTCCGGGCCGAAAGGTCATTGTGTGTGTGTGAGAGAGAGAGAGAGAGAGAGAGGAGGAGGAGGAGGAGGAGGGGGGGCGGGGTGAACTTGATTGGAGGACAGGGGTGTGGGAGTGGTGTGACGTGGAATAAAATTTGACATGCATTGAGGAGGGTTTAGGGTTTAGGAATTATAACTTTTGTGCATTGTGAAATTTTGACATTGTACAAGTATCAATGTACATTGTGAGGGGGTTGGTAGTAAGTAGTTAGAACTTAGTAGCATAATTATTGATAGCATTCAAGTGTTAGTAGTTAGTAATTTAGTGGTCAGTAGTAGTTGTTAGAAATTAGAATTTAGAAACCAAGAGAGACAAAGAAGAGAGAGAGAGAGAGAGAGAGAGAGAGAGAGAGAGAGAGAGAGAGAGAGGTCACCATGCTGATGGCTAGGGATCCCTTATGGGAACATGTTACCATTGTTGCAAACTATGGCCTATCGGGCACAAAGGGATGGACATGCAAATATATACTGGGAGAGAGAGCTCACTATGCCGAGGGCTAGGGAAGTTACGAATGAAGCCACAATTGATCTAGAGCACAACTGGGAGGGATAATAGTGCGCCCTCCAAGAAGGCCCCCACTCTCCAGTAATATGTCCAAATGTCCAAATAATGAATAATAAGGCCCAAGGCTAACCATAAAGTCTAAGTGTCAATAATGAATAAAAAAGGGCCCAATGCCTGCTTGTGCATAGAGTAAAGTAAATGTAAATGGACGTGGCGAATGTAATGAGCCGAGTCCATAACACTCCCTGACACAAAAAGAAACTGGATCAAACAGCAGCAAGCCCTGGTGCATCAACAACTAGAGCAGCATCTGATGTAGATGAATCAACAAGTGCAGCAAGAGCACGATCCTTATCCGCAAGTGATGGCGTATGGTAAAAGACATCAATAGGCTCCCATGTGGCCTCCTCAATAGGACGACCATCCCACTGGATCAAAAACTGAATCTGCCAGCAGCGTCGACTATGGTGAAGGTGAACCTGGTGAATGGCAGCTGGTAAGAAACGGAACAACTCAGGATCAACTATATGTGCAAGGTGCCCCAAGAAAAGATAGCAGCATCAGAAGACCAGCACCAAGGAGTAGAAACATAAGCAGGATGACAGGCACGCTGTAACAGCATGGAAAAGCAAGCGATATGTTAGGAAACATGGAGATTAAGGAGACTAAAGAGAGAGATCAATATCATCAGCTAAATAACAAATGACACAGATTCCCTACTTATAGCCTAAAGGAAGCCCTAAAAAGGAAGCTTCCAGTGACAAGGGCCCAACTGGGAGGGATAATAGTGCGCCCTCCAAGAAGGCCCCCACTCTCCAGTAATATGTCCAAATGTCCAAATAATGAATAATAAGGCCCAAGGCCAACCATAAAGTCTAAGTGTCAATAATGAATAATAAAGGGCCCAAGGCCTGCTTATGCATAGAGTAAAGTAAATGTAAATGGACGTGGCGAATGTAATTAGCCGATTCCATAACTAGGGATCCCTTGTGAGAGCATGTTACCATTGATGCAAACTATGGCACATTGGGCACAAAGCAATGGACATGCAAATATTGTCACATTACTTAAACAGTTGAGCCTATGTGCATCAAGGCACATCTACTACGGGGGGTATGAGATTGTTGCTTGCACGCACGCTCCTGACACGATATTTATTCTTGCTATAGCAGACGAGGCTGGCCCTGCGATTGATGATTGCACAATTTGTTTTTTGATTTGTATCATCTAAGATTGTAACTATTGAAATTTGAATCAACGTTCAATGTTGAATGTTGAATCATCAAATCATTATTAGTTAATCTACGAATGATGGTATACCTATCTCTATTCTATTATCTAATTGATTCCAGTTTGAATATCTGCCTATTATCTACTAGTAATTTATAACTATCTAGAATTTACGATGTAAATTTTAATTTAATGAATTATAATTAATCTAGATTCTATGATCTATCTATCAGTGCTTATAGCGGCCGGCCTATTTAATATTTATGATTCTAATATGTATCTATCACAAGAATCTAATCTAGTTGAGCTTCTAAATTATACCTAACCTAATTGAATCTAGATTCTAAATTTTATCTATCAAAATTTTAATTCTAAAATCTATGAATCTATGAATCTCAGATTTATCAAATTTCAATATTGAGTAATCAATCTAATATTTATCAATCAATTATCATTATTTATCTAATCCATCTAGTATCTATGATTTGTCTAGACTCTAATATTTATACAATGTAATATTTATCTGGTATGATGATTGATCTATCTAATAGGCTATAGCTAACTAGTATACGAGGCTTTGACTATTGAGTGTTGACATGTTTCCATGTTCTTGGATTTTGATTTCTTACTGCCCTCTCTTCTCATGATGAGGTTAGGGCTTCCGATGAGGCAGGGCCTAGTACTCGTATTGCTGGTATTGGATCCTCCACACCACCTTCAGCCACCATGCCAGAATTGAGGGAGAGAGGCTGACCGGCACACCGCACTTAATAGCTTGTGGGTAGGGATTATTATGCTTGGGGGTAGAGTTTATTATGTGCATTGTGTCTAACTCGCTTCCAAAGTGATGGAGGAAGTGGAGACTGCACTTTGATAGTTCTTTAACACTTGCGATCTACCAGATGTGGCTGCCGATCGTCCAATGAGCATCTCAAGACGAGAGCGCTTGTTGTTGAGTGGGCTTTGGATGACCAGTAGCTGGCGCCCTCAGGAGGGCATGGGTCCAGCCAATATGCACTCTAATATACTATGACCATTGCCCTTTTGAATTTTATCTCTTAAGTTTGAAGTTTGCTTCTAAGTTCTAACTTTTAAGTAGTGACGAGAAGTAATCACTAAGCAATATAATTTTCCAACTTTGAAGTTTGCATACCAGAATTCGGTTCTAATATATATATATATATATATTAGAACTGAATATATATATATATATATATATATATATATATATATATATATATATATATATATATATATATCATAGGTCCCGCGGATCCCGGTACCGCGGGATCATATATGGTACCGCGGTACCATATCGGTCGGCGGTACCAAATTTTTTTTTTCTTGCGAAAATAACACGGGATTTTTTTTTTTTTTAATATTATGGTACCGCCCTGGTACCGCGGATCCCAGGGCGGTACCATACCGGCGGTACCATACCAGCAGTACCACGGGGTACTATGATATATATATATATACGAACGTTCAATTGCAAGTCTCAAGAATAAGGATTGATCATTGCTACAATGCTATGAACTATTTATGGCTGTACCATCATATTTCATGGTTGGAGCGAACAAGGAAGTGCCACATATTGAATATCTTGGTGTCTTCCATCATGTGGACGATGTTTTTGAGATCTACTGACACCTCTAGTGTAGCAAAGACTAGTGAGTACATGTTTAGCCACATTTGAGTTACCAGTAGGTGGGGCCACATAGGTATAATTAATTCATTTTCCAATAACCCATAATCATTAATTAATATTATGAGGCTTGACCTGACAAATTACTACGTGGAAGCATAGATGCCTCGTGTTCCAGAATGCAAAGTTTTGATCACGTTTTAGAATTTTTGGAATGTTTTGTTCCAGGATGCTTCTTTTATTTTTATATTTTTATATTTCAGGTTTTCTTTGTAAATTTTTTAGGTGTCTTACAAAAATAAGAGAAGCTTAGAAAGTTCAAAAAACAATGAAAGATATTAGGTACTAGGAATGTTAAATAAATTATACATGCATTCTTCTTGCTTTTGCTTTTTGGCATAGACTATTGTCTATAAGTATGTAGTACACCCTAGTTCATTTGCAATGGGACATAGTTGGAGTACATCTCATCATCATTGCTTCATCAATGTTGTTTGTGTTCTCTTCCATGTATGTGTTTGGCTAATGTCTACCAACAATAGGAATCGTGTCTTGGGTTACTTGTATGAGCAAGTCGGTTTTCTAACATGGTATCAAAGCATGGTTCACGATTTGAGAGAACAAGGAGGTAATCAACGAACGAGATCAATGATCATGTGCAGGTTGGTTCGACCATCTTCAAGGTGTGGAGGTGGTGTCCCTAGCCAGCTCTGAATCTCAATTTTTATCTACAAGGGTGGCATTTTTTTGGAAGGAGATTCAGAGCTACAAGGAGGAGCTGTGTTGCATAAGGAGACTATGAACTCTGCCTCAAATCTTAGGTAGAGATTAATAGCTAGTGGAGATTGGAAGTTACAAGAAGGTCAAACTTCAGAAGTTCTAAGATTGGACAAGGGTAAGTCGAGGTTGGAATTGACAAAGGTGCAAGCTCTAAGAGGGAGTTGCATGAGAAATATAGACTATGGGTCTATGTAAATCAATATGCAAGCTCTGAGAGGATGCTTCAATGTTTCACAGTTTTTAATCATGGTGGCAAATGATAAGTTCATTGTTACGAGTGATAGGTGTGACCAACTATGTGGGTGTCATTCTACTTTGTATCGGTTTGACAAATACCAAGTAGCAATTTAAAAGCTTTGCATTGAGTTCAAAGATCCAAGGTTTCCATCTGTTCTAAATTGTTTGGTTTCTATCCACATCATAGTAGCTTGTTTATGTGCTAGAAACTTTCTTGTCTATCTGAACTAATATCACTTGAGATTTATGATTAAGCAAAGTGATTGTTTGCTATGGTTGTCAAGTAAATTCTTGGATACCATCCAAGTCCAAGTGAGATCAACTCTATTAGGAAGATCTAGTTTGAGTCGGAGAAAAAATATTTCAAGTTCTTGAATCTATCCAAGTTCGTGGTCTGTCATGTGGTAGATTCTATTCTTCTCCAATTAAAATTTGGAAGCTAAGATTGGGGCAAGTGACTCTATGTGTGAGATAGAGACATGAGATTTTATGGAGAAGATAGTGTCAAGTACTTTGTGTGAGAAAGTATTTGAGTATCAATTACTTTGTTTGAGGAAGTATTGCATACATTATATCTTTCTATTGGGGACGCTCTACTGCTTGCATATTTGGTTTGGTTCATAGACGACATTCTATTTGTATCATTGTTGGAGAGTAGTTGGATGCAAACGTGAAGTGTTATCAATGGTTTTCAAGGTGAACATCCATGGGGAGTAGTTGATGTAAGTGCATCACAAATGGCAATTTACAATAGTACAGGAGAATTCAAAGGTGGAGCTAACTACTTATGAACTACAAGTTCCATTCAATTCAAGGAATCAACACACGTGGAGCCAATTACTTATGAAGTATGTACAAGTGTCTAACATGGGTGTTGTTGCAGGAGATTTGGTGGTGACTTTTGTAGATCCATTTCCTTATGATGGTGCTATGGTAATCAAAGAAGATTACATTTTCTTTATGGGTGCTAGTGAGATCCTTACATATTTGTGGGAGCTTGGAAGATGTTGAAAGGGACCAAGGGAGTCAATCTTCAAGCAAAGTTGTCAAAGTTATGGCATCATGTCTACATTATTTGATTCAAGGAGAGTCAAGCTCTTTGATCCAAAGGAAGTCAAGGAATTAGGTGATACGTTGCACTCATAGAAGTCACACGTGCACTAAAGGGACATGAAGACAAAACCAAGACATTTGGAAGTCACATGAAGCAGGTTCATATGAAAAGGATCGACATACGAAGGAATTCTACGTTATCATACGAAGGAAGTTCTACATCGATGAGCAAGTCGGTTTTCTAACAAAAACTTCTCCAGAGCCTAGGTGAAATGAATAACCTGCTGTTGATCTACGATCATCTTTGTCCCCTGCCCAATTTGCATATCCAACTGAAGGTTCCCATCATCTGTACAACCAATGCCATAAGAAGAAGTTCCTTTGACATATCTTAGAATCCGCTTGGCTGATTGCAACTAGGGGTGAAATAGTTTGGAGTGAAATTGGAGGGAACTAGGGGGAATGTTTGCAGTAACCATTGGGGGTGAAGGAGGGAGATGGTGGGGGCTTTCAATGCCTACTTAGTACCAGCTTGGAGCAGCTGGGCTACAGAGCAGCAACAGATTGAAGGAGGCTATGACTAGATGTAGGGTGGGTGACAGGATGTAAGGTTGCAGCCACTGGCAGCATTTGGCTTGCAATGGTTGATACGTTGTGCGTATGACTGATTTGGTAGGCCTGCAAATGCGAGAGAGATAGATCCTTGAGCCAGCAGGCGAATTGGCAAGGAACGTTCATAGCTTTCTGGTTGTGGATTGATCATTGTGCTCTAAGGAGGTTTGATGTAGAAGAGTACATTGTCACCCAAATGTGGTTCCATGTTTGTGCCATCTGATGACAGAAGTTTTATTCATGTACTTTTCACACTATTCATCCTTCTGCCTAAACTTATGCTAATCTTGATCTGAAATTTCTGAGTTTGTCAGAAACGTTGCCATTTTGAATGCCATTGTTGCAATGCGAACTTTGATGCTTGGAGGCTGGGTATAAGTTTGATATGTCTTTACACTGCTGCTTGTGCTCTTCATTTTATATGCATCTATTACAAAGTTGAATTTTGCACCAAACTGTTAAAGCTAAACATGGGGGGGTCTCAATAGATAGAGTGTTTTGTCTTTTCAGGAAACGTGGGAATAGCAATTATATCAAATGCCAATATGTTCTTCCAGATGGAGTCAAGTATAAACGAGGTTTTGTAAAAGACCCTGGTGCAGCAGCTGCTGTACATCTGAAAAAGAAAAATGTGGAGATTGAAGTAAATGGAAAGCATATTGATGAGGACAATGTACGCACGAGAGTTGACACTGATAGAGCAAGCGTTGGAACAACTGAAACCAGGAGGAATGTTATTGTTGTAGACGAGCAGGTAAATGGAGTTGAAAGTTTACTGAGATGATTGCATCATGTTGTTCTTATGGGGTCAGTCGACAAATGTTATCTACAAGTCTGCTCTGCTCCTACACATCCTAAGAAGCAGATGCAAGTTACATGAGAAAGATATTAACGGCCAGTTGTTTTATTATTTTTTTAGCAAATTACAAGCCCCTTTTTCCTCTTCTAGAAACTACTTATTACCTTAAAAAAAAAGGATTCTACTTTCACAGAATCAATGGTGGCTCCTGTATGTGTTTTCCAGAGAAATGTAGAAATTGGTCTTCATACAAATGCATCAAAGCTAATGTAGACGTATGTTTGTTCATGTGACCTGACCTACTCTTGGGCACTGATAAAGTGAGTAGGGATGTCGTAGCCTTTGGTCCACATTATAAATGGTGTAGCTGATGATCTGAGACTTTGTGAGGGGACTCCATAAGGTTGAAGATTGCATGCCTCCGTCATGTGGGGCTATCCTAGACGTAACATTGATACATCATTTAGGATACATGAGTAGGTATAAGTTCGATGGGATTATCTTCTTCTTAGGTGCTCTGCATGCAAAATTATTCTATACAGCAACTTCTGAGTAACTCATCTCCTATAGTCTTTTTACTGGTCGGCCAGCTAATTTTACTGTTTACCATAACACGTGGGTGCAGGAACTCACACTAACAAATGAGAGGTTTATGGTTCCAGAGATGCTTTTTCACCCTGCAGATTTGGGTCGGTTTACTTTTTCCAAACCGTGTCATTGCATTTGGGGCTTTCTATTTAGCTATCCTACTCATAAAATAGTTATTTGAAACTCATCAGAAGTTAACTGTTTATGAGCAGGTATGGAGGAAGCAGGCTTGGCAGAATGTATTGTACGAGCTGTCAGTGCATGCCATCCTGATCTTCAGGCTCTTTTTTACTCTAGGTAGTTATTGAGCATTGTAACTGTAGCCTTTTCCGAAAGTTATCCAATCAAAGGTTGTTTGTGAGGCTAGGAGAGAATAAGGCTATAGTTTTTTGAAGGCTTGTGCACCAAGTTAGCCGGACAAAATTGATTGTCTCAAAACTAATAAAATCCTAGAAAAAGATGTTCAACTTTGTTCCAGGTTGCTTATGTGAAGTTGCTGTTGCAGTGTGGTCCTGACAGGTGGAAGTATGCTTTTTCCATGGTGTAAGGAGAAATTGTAAGTCATTTGTTTGAACATATGATTAGGGTTCCTAGTTCCTGTTTCGGTTAGCTTGGTGGATGGTCTTTTTTTGTGTTTAGTCATTACCTATTGCCAATATTTATCGTTACTTGAAAGCTTCTTCTGGATGCAGAGAGCTGGAGCTGCGACCACTCATTCCTGATGAATTTGACGTTCATGTGACTTTGACTGATAGGTGAGATTTAGTTAGGTCTAATTTGTCGATACAAAGAACATAGTTCACTCATCTGTGAATGGAATATTGTTTTCATAGGTCAGATGTATTTGCTTAATGCTACAAACAATTTACGTTACTATTTTCTGCACTTGCCTGGGAAAAACTCTTTCAGCCCAATCACAGCATGCTGGCGTGGAGGTTCGTTACTAGCCGCAAGTCCTGATTTTGGTGACTGCTTGGTTTCGAAGAGAGATTATGAGGAGCAAGGATCTTTGCGGTGCAGGCGGAGGTTTTTCCACTGAGTGCAGAAGAACATGAGAGCGAGAACCTGATGATGTATAGCTGGTAGAAATGAGTGGCATGACGTGCATTTATGAACGTGCTAATTGATGGTAAGACTTATAATTGCTCGCAGTGTTATCCATATAGCAGTCTGCTGGAGTTACGCTTGAAAATTTGATCAGTAATCAGTAGAAGACGCTTTAATGATTGAATGATCTGTGATTGCAAGCAGGGGCTGAGGAGAAATTTTGCTAGTGACGTAATGATTCCTCCTTCAGGCAAATTCAAGTTTGCAGTTTTTTGTGATTCAAAGGGAGTGATGAAAGTGAAGCACAAAGCTTGCAAAGATGTGCCCTGCAAAAATATCACCATGCATTTTACTTCTTTTGTATGGAGAAGATTCACAGATTTTGTGCTAGGAAACTTGGGCGGTGTAGTCTGATGCAGTCTTAAAGGGATGAGGAGCTTAGGTAAGGTCTTAT
The DNA here is from genome assembly GCA_029204225.1 of Diphasiastrum complanatum. NCBI lineage: Eukaryota > Viridiplantae > Streptophyta > Lycopodiopsida > Lycopodiales > Lycopodiaceae > Diphasiastrum > Diphasiastrum complanatum. The sequence continues at coordinate 63,666,093 of CM055101.1, forward strand.
ATGCATGAAAGAGTCAAAGACGTGGATATGTAATGGCCAGAAGCAGTTTGTTATAAAATTAACTGCAGCATGAAAAGGTCGAACAGGTTTCTTGCCTTGAGGATTGGGTATCCGTATCAATATGCTTAGAGTACCCCACATTGGGTTGCTTGAATGAGGACTGTTTCCTCTTTTTAATGTTGCGACAATTTTTTTCATTCCAAAGCTCAACTATCTGGGAGAATCGTGCTTGTCGCAAAGAAGTTTTCCTACCAAGAAAGCATATTCTCTGATCTACTAGCATCTTGAAAGTTCAACATACAATCAGGAATTTGGTACTCTTTCAAGTTAAGACTGTCAAGACGCGACGTCTCAAGCGATCATTGTATGCAAACAAACATAGCATGCAAATGTTGATGTTGATCCAAGGGGTTCAACTCTGGGCTCTCTCTCAAACACGCACTTACACTTGTAGTACTAGGATAGGAACGTTCACATAGGTGTACGTGGTCTAGGCTAAAAATATGTATCTATGCAGATGATGCGGTTTTATGTTTGGAGCATGTTATGGCCTAGTATTTCTAAATTCTTGTAAGATTATTTTTTTTGCCAAGAAGAGAAAGTAGATTCTAATAAATGTGCAACTTTTCAAGAGATGCTTTAAGTAGTTCAAAAGAGGGGTTAGGATGCTTTCATCGGATTGATTCAAGAGACCCTTTGAAATCAGTGACATTTTTACGACAAAAAGATGATCCGAATTTAAAATTTAAGATGCATGCATACAACATCTAGGATAGAGGTCAACTATCATAACTATTTTTTGTGATCATGGAGTTGCTCTTGTCCAGATGATCCCCAACAAATTTATCTTGCAAACACAAGAACACTCCCCAGTAGGGCTTGTGTGTGAACTTACTCAAGAAAATGGCCTTGGTTGAGCAGGGGGAAATAAGGGAACGAGGGGCAAGAGAGGTTAAAAGTTGTCTCCAATAGGCTGACAATAGGAGCCAAACCTAAGTAGCATCGGAATGGCATTTCGGACCCCAGCATTTCGGAATGTCGGAATATAGTTAAAAAACAAACTTGGAAATTTTTTTAGAACAGCCCTGAAGCTGCTCCCATTTCCAGCGCACTTCTTGGAGAGAAGAAAGGCTTCTGAATAGGAGGCCAAATGGGTGGTGTAAGCACTCTATGTGGAGGCCATGATGAGTGCAAGGTGATTGTAGCACATAGAAGAGGGCAACAGTGACTATGTGGGGATTGGCAAGCAAAGCAACTTCTTGAAGCTTTTTTTTCCTTGCTTTGTTTGGAGGCTATAGTGCATCATTTTGAGTGATGCTTGTTGCTAAGATTGGACATAGGGTTGCTAGGGAGAGAGTGATTGCATGTTCCCAAGCTTCTTTATGCATAGGTGGTCATTATGAGCATTCATGTGGCTCGTGTGCATGAGGCATTTTGTATTGTTTTTTTTTGTTTTCAAGGGTTAGGGTTTAGTGATTTAGGGTAGGTTTTAGGCGTCCATTGGCATTACCGTTTGGGTCTTAGATAGCTCTAGGCACGTTTTAGCTCCCTTTTTTCACATATCCGCTTTTCATCGAGTTTTTGACCTTTTTTATAGCGTCTTGAGAGTTTCTATAGCCATGCCTGTGGTGGGACGAGTGTGTGGGCGAAGGTGGATCTCTTGGTGGGAGACACCGTAGTTTTTATAAGTTCATGTGCATGCAGATGGCGTTGCTTGTTGCAACATGACGATGAGGATCAAAGCATGCTTGCTTCGTTTGACCAAACCAAATGGTCGTCATGGGCATTGCCCCTTGCGTGGTAGTTTTTGCACCTGAGCGAGAGCGCCTACTGAGCACATATGGAGGAGCAGCAGCGACTGTGGGCCCATGGTATAGATTGGTGGGCGATTAGGTTTTATTGGCATAGGACCAGGGGTTGGCACAAGATCAGGAGCTAGTAGTAGCGGTACAGGGCCATCACGGCCTAGTTCATCAGTAGTAGGCCCATCACAGCCTCCATCAGTAGCAACAGGGCCATCACGGCCTAGTCCATCAGTAGCAGGGCCATCATGGACTTCATGGACAGAAACAAGCCCATCACGGCCACCAGCAACAATAGCAACATGGCCGTCATCTACAGGAGAGGCTTTTCCATTAGGGTAGTCAGTTGGGGGAGGGCCTACTGAGGGTAGTGACCTAGGTTCAGGAGAGGTGACTGTTCCTATGGCGGCTATGGGGAGGTGTTGGGGAGAGAGCACAGGGTGGAGCACACGCATGCCCTAGAGCTAGGCCATGTTCATATCACCTACACAGGACAAGGTGGACAATTATCGATAGGCCACAGTGCCTGCAGGGTGATTGCGGACACACTATGAGATAGCGATTAGACTTATATGCCAGTTTTATTAATAGTGGATACCTTGCATTTGCCTTGGCCAACACCACCATCTTTCGTGACATGATGAGGGACATTGGAGCTTGTGATTGCACTTGGAGACTCCCCACACGCAAGGTTCTTTGTACTCGCCATTTGAGAGAGGAACATGTATGCATCATGAGAGAGCTCAACCCCATACGACATGCCTGGGGAACATATGGTTGCTCTATTCTATCAGATGAGTGGATTAATAATAGGCACATGCCTATTATCAACATTTTGTTTTCATGTCCGCTGGGCACTGTATTTTTTAGGGGTGTGGATGCTGATGGTGCTGTTGAGTCAGGAGAGTTTTATCTATGAGCATATACGTGCATCAGTCATCGAGGTGGGGGACATAGCATGTGGGGCAGGTGGTTACCGACAATGCCAACAATTGTGTGGCTATGGGTGAGCTTTTGGAGAGGGACTACCTTGTTATTGTATGGACCCTGTGTGCAGCAGCACACTGCATTGATATTTTGATGCATGACATAGGAGCATCCCTTGGGTTTTCATCATCACATCTAGTGCCATCTTCCTAGTCACATTTGTAACTAGGAAGAAGAGGGCCTTTGCCATGTTTAGGACATATAGTTCGATGGATATGAAAAATCCACATGCTTTGCCTACTACGTCGTGTTGGAGCGGTTGCTTTGGGTTCACGACCTGTATTACCCTAAGTTCACAATGGCATTGTAGCAGTGAGCCAATTGAACTTAGGTTCCGGAGAATTGCTTTTGGAGATGATTTATGGCAACAGATCGAGCAACTAGTTGAGGTCTTGTAGCTAGTGTACCATGTGCTGAGGTTGGTGGATCAAGAAGGTTCTACATTGGGTCTCATTTATGAGTTTATGGACAGGATTGGTGAGACCCCTTAGCGGTCGCTTTTTGATGAGCGCAAATATACCTTTTTTGTAATCTATTTGGTGCATTTGTTTTGTAAAAGCTTTTAGCATTGTTGAGTTGTCTTTCCTACAATGCGTGGATTAACTTTTTGGTTTATGTAGGATGTTAGCTATCTGAGAGAAGTGGCTTGATAGGTGGAATTTCTTCCACAAGCTCATACATGCAATTGCTCATTTGTTTCACCCTACCATACGCATAGATGCTGAGCTTGTGGACGCCTGGAGGACATACACACAATGTGTATCCAGGTCAAGGTTGTCTCCCAAACACTCATGTAATTGCCAACAATTTGTTTGTGCTTTTTGACGACTTGTTCATTTCGAGAATCTGACAATGTCCTTGTCTTTGTGCAGGTCATGGTCCCTTGTTGTGCAAGATCGAGAGACAAATGCTGAGCATAGATATGGATGTTTCGTTAAATCTCAAGGTGAGTATGATGAGTTTTTGTTGGAGCTGCTCACATGTGATGCACAAATTCGCCCATGATATTACTGCTCTTGCCACTCGCATCCCTGCTCAGGATTGTTCCGCTTCCGCTTGTGAGCGGAACTGGAGCACTTGGTCTCTTATGCGCATAAAGAGACACAATAGGCTCAGCGTTCTCCAGCTAAACAGATTGGTTTATTGCACCACCAACTAGAGGCTATCAGGCAAATGCAGAGATGGTCCACCTAGGCAGGTGAATCCTGAGGAGTGCCTTAGATCCATGAACACTGTAGCAGGCGCACACACATAGGTTGTAGCTGATGAGATCTTTTCGGTGTATCATTGGGAGTTGGCACGTCATGATAGAGGTAGTGCAAGACCACTAGATCTATGGCTAGGGCTGATGCAGAGCATGCAGGGGAGGAGGGTGGAACTGAGGCTGAGGAGTTGGATGTTGATGAGGAGGAGGAGAATGAGGCCTTGGACGACGAGATGGAGATGGACATTGGAGAGGATATGGGGGTGGGTTGATTCCGATGCCGAGACATAGGCCTGTACGCAGGGGGAGTAGGCGTAGGGTACGCTTGATGGATTTGCATGTTGAGCCAGAGATAGCAGCATCACAAACAGCGGGAGCAACGACCCGACCCGTAGCGAGGCCCTAGTGGACCTAGAGGCAGAGGCAGAGGCAAAGGCAGGGGCAGGGGCAATGACAAGGGCAGAGGTAGAGGTAGAGGTTCAGGGACACAGCTGCACATACTCGAGGAAGATTCCTTATCTTCTTACTCGTCTACCAGTGATAGTAATGAGGAATTTTTTTTTACATCACTACATGTTGTTTTTCCCCACCCCAAACACATAGTTAAAAAAAAAAAACAGGTTCTAATCCAGAATGCTGATGGATCTCGGAATCCTTCCGGAATGTCACACATTTATGAGTCAAACATGCGAGAGTATTTTTTTTGTATAATTGACTCATGTATGGTAATGAACAATAAAGCACTTTTAGTGTTGGTCCATGAGGTGATGCATTTATTGACACAGACTTTACTCTTGATAGTGAAGTCTTGGACCCTTATTGAGTTTACGAAAAGGCATCATGATTGACATGTAGGCAATTGACTAGTTAACTTTTTGGATGTAGTTAAATATGAAATGATTATGGACAACTGGTTTGCTCAAGACAACATACTTCTCCCTCAAGATCATTTCTATCCTTGAAAATGGAAGTATATAGATCTCAAAGCTCTTCAACAAATGGTCCTCTCATAAATCTTCTTCTAGATCGAATCAAGTACTCAAAGTGTTTGTGATTCATCGATCATACTCCTTGTCTATTTTCAATGGTCAAATAGAACTTTGAATGGTATGTCCTCAACTTGCATTGATTGTTCTTGGAAGAAAATGAGTTTTCTTCATATAAACATCCATAATTCTACACATTTGCAGGACTAGACACAATTTGATTCTCTTTTGTTAAATCCACAATAAATCCACCACCTTTAGATCTTGTTTTCTCTAGTTCTTACTTAGGTGATTTCAACTCTTCAATACGTGAGCATAAAGGGACTATACTCGAACGCAAAATGCTTATTAAGCATATCGGTGAAAGCTACTTTAGCCACTCTGCACGTATCATATGAGTATACTCTCCATATTGAATTAAACTAAGTCTTAGTGGATCATCAATTGGGTTTAGGGTGATCTTGATGAAATATGGATGAGATTATGATAAGTCTAGTGGGATGGTGACAGTTGGTACATATTGTTCCTTGATAGCTAGGTAGCTAGTCGAGGAGGAATACATATGATGATGCTATGCTTTACTCTGCCCATCTCCCAATACACATGTATAAATTATGACCTAGATTGTTAGATTTCTAAATCATTTGTGATGAACTTTATTCAAAATTTGATTAGATTTGAATTTGAACCAAATCTTTTCTTCATTAAACTAGATTGTGTATTGAGCTAGTCATATGTCTCATGACCATTGATACACAAATTTGAGCTAAGGTTCTCATCAAAATTTGAGAAATGGATAACAGAGTTGAGAATGGTGAGAGATGAATCAATTTGATTGCTTGATTAATATCAAGCGTGCCTTGAAGGGATTATGTGCAACAAAATGTGAATCATATTAGGATAATCATATTTCTAGTTCCATCAAAGATGTAGGAAATTCTTGAAACTTTTAATGATGAGAAAAATTGTTTTCTAATACCATCAAAGCTGGAGGATGTGTACAAAAGATTTGGGGAGCACCTAGATGATAATTGATAGAGTTAGAGTATGTTGTGAGACTAATGATACTTCTATATATTAGCCATGATTGGAATGAAATAAATATTGGATCCAATACTCATGAGCACTTACTTTTATCCTTCTATAGCTAAATTTTAAGACTAAGTATCATTAGTCTCACAATAAGTTATGTCTTAGATGAAAAATTGTCTCTTAATGATTATGGGAAATTTTTTACAAGGACTTGTACAATTGGATAAGTAAGTAATGATGTAAACAGTGAAATCATCGAATGATTAAGCATCTCAATATTGCCATGTGGCAAGATAAACTCCTTACAAGAGGAATTGTGCCATGCAGATTACAAATAGTAGTGGTTCTTTCATAATTTTGGAATCTATCAGTGGGTAAAGGTAAGCTTGGTAAGTTTTTCCATGAAATGAGGAATTAGAGAATATGGAATTTTTAGGATCTAAATCGCTCAGTTTTTGCGCTGTTGCAAATCATCAATCATAGTACACTTATTATGGTCAAGACAATAATTGGTGATGTTGTCAATGGTATTAGTACTTGGATAGTCAAACCAACTACGTTTGATAAGAAGGATGATGACTAATACATGCTAATGTTTATAGTATTTTGCACTTTTAGTGATGTGATCTCTAAAAATATTTGTGGATATTGTCTACATATTGTTGAGTATACTAGGATATGAGATTTGATCCTTAATGATTGGAGAGTTAGATGTCTCAATGTTCTAGATTGTGATCCATTAAGTTAAGGGCAAAAAGCTTTTGATTAGTTTAATAATGTTTCTTGACTTCAGGAATAATCAAAATTTATCTATCTTTGCAAGCTAGGCTAGATTGCATAGTTCAATCATATGTGCCATAATTTTAGGTAAATATAGAAATATCTTGTGATTTGGTACTACACGATGCTCATATATGTAAAAATTGTGAGAAAAGGTAATTGTTAGAACAATATAATTTGAAATACACAACTACAAGTATTTTGTAGTATACAAGTTAAAGCTGAGAAATCTCTATATCTTGAGACTTTGATACCATTGTAAGATCCAAACTCAATGTAGATAAGCTTGGGCAACCTTAATAAGTGGACATTGACTTAACCTCCCATTGATAGAGCTAATCCAAGCTCATACCACAAGGTTTGAGAATCCACACATCATCCCCCCCCCCCCCCCCCCCCCCCCCCCCCCTTCCCCCCTTCCCCATGGTAAGTCCAAATTTAGCGGAGTTTGGTGCACCGGAAAGCGCTCAACAAGGGCTTTCCAATGATATGTTACATGACATTCTTCTGAGATATGATTAAAAAGTTATGGCAAGTCAAAAGTATTAGTGTTATAATATTTTAATAATATGAAAGACTTCTTGCACAAATTCTTAAAGGGTCTTTTTGGAGCTCAAAACTCCCCTAATGTGTGCTTGCTCCTAAATCCAAGTTCATTCCACAAGTATTATATGAGCTACACTCATTTCCAAGTGCTGGGCATAGTGGAATGTTGAAGACATATCAATCCATCCGGAAGCTATTCAAATGGGCTGGTATGAAGAAGGCTATATACACATATGTGCAGGAATGTGTCCCTTGTCAAGTGAATAGGTGGAACATGTCAAGCAACCAGGTTTATTGCATCCACTATCTATTCCTACACAACGTTGGACAAGTATTAGCATGGATTTTATACCTTTCTTGCCGACAACGGTTGGGAGATACGATGGTATCTATGTGGTGGTGGATTGACTTACAAAATATGCACATTTTCTAGCTTATAAAACTACTGACAGTGCAGCCCAAATAGCCCAAATATTCTTGAAGGGCGTCTTAAAATTACATGGAATACCAAAGGAGATAGTGAGCAATAGAGACGACAAATTTATTTTCACTTTATGGAAGGTCTTAATGGACATGTTGGGCACTAAATTGTGCTTAAGTAAATCATTTCATCTGGAAACTGATGGACAAATGGAAAGGGTCAACCAGTGGTTGGAGTGTTATTTGTGACATTTTGTTTCGGATCACCAAACAACGTGGGTCGATTGGTTGTACCTAGCTGAATTTTGTTATAGTAGCACTCCACATGTGTCAATCTGCATGACACATTTTTGCTTTATATGGCCATGAATCATTACAACCTATTAGTGTGGATTTGTCAGAGGTTGTAGTTCCAGCAGTTGAGGACCAGGTTCAGCACATGAATGATATTTTGAAAGCTAATCAGGAGCATATTAAAGCCACATATACGAATGAAGAAATATGAAGACTAGAAAAGGACTTTTTGTGATTTTGTTGAAGGAGATTTTGTGTATTTAAGGTTACAATGTTATAGATTCACTAAGCTAAAGAAAAATCAAAGCAAAAAGTTGGCTCCAAGATTTTATGGGCCTTTCAAGATTGTGAAGAAGATTGAAGAGTTGAATTACGAATTGGATCTACCATCAACAACCCTTATGCATCGAGTGTTTCATGTCTCTCTTTTAAAGAAGAGTCTCGAAGAACACTCAACTACAACTGCTACTCTACCACCTTTGGATCATGAGAGTGATATGGTTCTGGAACTGGCCAAAATTGTTGGATATCGGGACAAGGTATTGCGAAATGGAAAGATAATCAAAGACTATCTAATTCATTGGAAAAACCTTCCCGATGAAGACAATTCTTAGGTCAACAACTCGTTTGTTCAACGATGGCCACGACTATTACCATGAAGCTGTTGGAAATGGCATTCTCCATTAATACTACTTAATTGAAGCATTTGAATTTACTAAGGGCTAAAAGCATGGTTTGGTGGTACAAAAAAAAAAACCATTTTCATTGTACCTTTTGGTAGTACATTTAACTTTTTGGGATTTTGGGAGGGAGCTTGATAGAAGCTATCCACGAGTTAATGCAATGAAGGCGTACCTAGTAATGATGGGCCTACACTCTTGGAGTATTGGGGGGGTAAGTGGTGGGCCTACTCTCTCTCTCCTCCAATAAAAAGGTAGTGTATCTCTACCCAGAAAAGGTAGTGTCCTTGATAGTCCATGTTGTACCACCAAACCATGCTTTTTTGCACGATGATTATACTACAACGTTTGTGCCCGTAGACATGCAAATCTGAATTTGTGTGTAGGTTCAGACCCGTCAGATCTGTGTATGTCTGAAAAGGAAAATGAAGTTAGTATTTATATTCTTCTTAGGTTCAGAAGGTAGGCTACATGGTAGAGCATCTGAGGCTGAGGAGAATCCGTAAACAACTATCACAATCAACAAGGAATACGAGACTAGATCCAACAAACTACTTATTGTTGTTGAAGTTTCTAATCTTGCTATGAATCAACTAGATTCACAATCTGTAAGTTTCTAGATGTACAACAATAAGTTACATCTACACATCCATCATCCATATACATGAACAAAGCTTTCTAAATTTACTTCTTCACTCTAGACATGGCACAACATTTCATTCCAAAGTCAAGATTCCATCTAGAATACATCTAGACCCCAATACACTTAGTGGCTATGACTTACAATCAACACATATGCACTACAACAATATCAATGATGATACCTTGTAGACTCATCCAACTAACTCAGAAGTAACACTCCTGATTCGAATAGTTGCACCAAATTTAGAAATATTTGAATGTTTGGGTGCAAGGCTTTACACATGTAATGCGACATTTAATTAGATTCTAAATCCTTTCTAAGTTAATAAGTAACTCAAATACATACACTTATTAACTTGTGAGTGATTCTCATGAGACAATTCTCAACAATATGTCTATGTTTCTCGACTAGTTTATCCAGGCAAATAAACTCAGTTCAATGAACACATAGTGGATCCACATGATTAAGAACCTGCACAAAGAAAACATGATCCCGCTATGATTCACTACATAGCATGTCTCCACAGATCATACCCAATATGTACATATTACAAATTTAACTGAGAATCCTCTCGTCCAGTTAACTTAAGAGAAAATATCTCTCAAAGAGTATTATTTCACAGAATAGGAAACCAAAATCTCAATCATAGTTTTTTTCCAAAAGAATATATCATTAACCGAGAATTTCTTTCCTTGCATCAACTTCTCATAGATCCTAATTCTCACTAAAATCAAGTTGATTAAAACCAACAAGGAATAGAATCACCTCATTCTCATACTAATCAATCGGATTCATGATTAGTGACCTTCTATTCATACAAGAATGGTTTCTAAAATTTTCCCCATACATCTTCTAAACGGATTTTCAAGCAATTCTTAGGAGGTCACAACATTATCCAAAAAAATCCTATCAATCCCGATCCTAAAACAAGTCCTTCATCTATACACATTATGGATTCTACTTGGAATCAATGTTATAGATGTTTCACTTAGATAATTGTTTTATCACCCTAGTTCTCCCCCCTTTTTATCGAAAAATCCACGAGTTTCAAAAAGGTGTCCCATCAATAAAAATGGGAAAAGTTGATAGCATGTGTTGCATCAGCCTAATCTCTCTCTCTCTCTCTCTCTCTCTCTCTCTCTCTCTCTCTCTCTCTCTCTCTCTCTCTCTCTCTCTCTCTCTCTCTCTCTCTCTCTCTCTCTCTCTCTCTCTCTCTCTCTCTCTCCCACCCCATACTCCGGCCCCATTCCATAAACTGGAAACTTCTCTTAGTTTTAGTTCTTCTAATGGTCCTGAATCAGATGGCTAGACGGAAAGAACTAATTAGACTATGGAAGATATGTTGAGGACATATGTGTCTCATAGACAATCTCATTGGGAAGACTTTATTCCTCTGATTGAGTTTGCATGCAATAGTAGGAGGCATTCTGCTACAGGTTATAGTCCTTTTATGCTTATGTACGGTCTTCAACCTAGATCTCATGTTAATGTGGAGACGAAATCTATTAAGATCCAAAAGGTTGTTGATTTTCTGCATGATATGCAAGAAATGATGCAAATCGCTTAGGATAGTATTTGGAGTGCTCAGAATAAAGCTCAACACTATGCCGATCTTAAGAGATCTCCCACAAATTTCAAAGTTGATGATTGGGTATATTTTAGAATACCTAAATATTCTAAGACGTTACATATCGAAAAGCATTATAAACTGTCTACCCGATATTGTGGACCGTTCAGAATAATTGTACAACAAATTGGTTCTTTAGGTTATGAACTAGATCTTCAAGGCAAATCTACTGCACACCTAGTTTTTTTGTGTGAGCTGATTTAGTAGATTTGTTGGATATATCTACTAAAGAGCAAGGATGAAGTGTATGATGTCTATGTCTAGTTCAAGACTGCAAGGGAGAACCAATTTTCCACAAGGATCAAGTGCTTAAGGAGTGACAATGGTGGCGAGTACATATCTACCAAGTTCAAGGCCTTTTGTGATGAGCATGGGATCAAGAGGGAGTCTACAACACCAAGGACCCTCAAACAAAATGGAGTGGCTGAAAGGAAGAATAGGACTTTATGTGAAAGTGCTAAATCCATGAGGTTAAGTGCTAATCTTGATAGACCATTTTGGGATCAAGTTTTGTTGTGTGCCAATTTCTTGTGCAATAGGTGGCCGAGTGCTATTTTGGATGAAAGGACACCTTTTGAGATGCTATGCAAGGGGAGGTCGAGTGTCAACTTTATAAGAACTTTTGGATGCACATGCTATATGTCAACATTACTCTTGATGATAGGACCAAGGAGGATCCGTCTTCATGGAAAGGTATTTTTGTTGGATATAGTTAGGCGAGTAAAGCCTACAAGGTTTACATTCCTTCTACTAACAAAGTGATTGTTGGTAGAGATGCCTTTTTCGATGAGGGGAACATTCCAAAAGTGTCTTCAAGCATTATTGATGGTGATGTGGATGGATCTAACATTCTTGATGTTGATGTAAAGGATCCTACTTTAGATGGTGATGATGATGGATCTTCATCAAGTCAAAAGCCAAGGAGAACATCAAGGGAAAGACAAATGCCTTCAAGGCTCACATATGATGAAAAGGGTAAGCAAGTAGTTTTTGGAAGTTATGTTGCTTTTCTAACTCTTTTGATGAACCTACAAGTTTAGATAAAGCAAGGAAAGAAGAGGAGTGGATCCAAGCAATGGATCTTGACTATCCAGCTCTTATGAAGAATGGAACATGGAAATTGGTGGAGTTACCTAATGACAAGAAAGCTATCAGATGCAAATGGATCTTCAAGGTGAAGAAAAACCAAAATGGATATATCAACAAGTACAAGGCAATGTTGGTGGCAAAAGGATATGCTCAAGAACAAGGGATTGACTATGATGAGACCTTTGCACCCGTGGCAAAGATGGTAAGCATTTGAGTCATCATCTCGCTTGTTACACTTTATGGATGGGATCTATGGCAATTGGACATCTACCATATGAAATCTTTTTAGAATATAATTAGCATACTTCTCTTGACAAATGAAAATAGATTGAGAAGATCTAATCACTTCTATTCCTAAAATGTATTGCAAGTTACCAAGATCATGCACCTCAAATTCCTTCTTAAGAGCAAAGATATCCTCCACATCTTGAATGTTTCGACCACTCAAGATGATATCATCCACATAGATTAGCAAGATGGCAACATCATTTCCAGCAAACCTATAATAAAGTGAATGATCATACTCACTTATAACAAAGCCTTGAGAGAGTAAAAAAGTGTTAAGCTTAGCATACCAACTCCTTGGTGCTTGCTTAAGGCCATACAAACTCTTTTGTAGTAGACACACATGATTTGGCTTTGTAGAAGAAATGTAGCTCTCGAGTTGTTCCATGTACACTTTCTCCTCAAGATCACCATTCAAAAAAGCATTTGTAAAGCTTGTGATACACCTATGGGGTCTCATGTAAAGCTAACTATAAGAGGTAGTGAAAGATCCTTCAGGGACATCACTCTCTATAAGAAGCTAGTTGGTTCACTCATCTATCTAACCATTACTACTCCTAATTCTTACCCTAAGCGCGGGAGGTGACCATTACTAGACCAGATCTAAGCTGTCATGTTGGAAGCTTGCTTGAGTCAATTCATGCAAGATCCTAGTGAGGAGCATTGGAAGCTAGAAAAACAAGTTTTGAGGTACATCATTGGAACTCGTGATTTTGGCATATTGTATGAGGGATCATCACCTAACCTATTTGGATTTTCAACTTCGGACTATGCTGGAGATATAATGGATAGGAAATCCATTATTGCTCATTGTATTTTCATAGGTGATGGAGCTATATCATGTATGTCGAAGAAACAAGCCACTATCTCATTGTTATCTAGTGAGGCCGAGTACAAAGCACTTACTCATTGCACAAAAGAGATGATATGAATCAAGAGGACAATCAAGGATCTTCACTTGATGGATTTCTCAGAGAGCCCAATCATCTTTTGTGACAACCTATCAGCCCAAAAGTTGGCAAACAATCCTATATTTCATGCTAGGAGCAAGCATATTGGGGTGGCATATCACTTCACGAGGGAGCAAGTCATGGCAAAGGAGGTGGAGCTTCAACATGTACCTTCAAGGGAATGTGTAGCTGATATCTTCACCAAAGCATTGGGAAAGGACTTGTTCATGAATCATAGGACATCACTTGGAGTGTTATCAAAGTCCATGATAAAACTAGTTGAAGAGGGAGTGTGAAAGATTCAACTAGTCTAGTCATATTTGCTACATTTGTTTATATGGCATTTGAGGCCAATTTCATATTAGACTTAGAGTTTGACTTTTCAAAGTTATATTAGTCTAAAATGCATTTGAATAAACACTTTTGGAAAGTGTGGGAAATGTAGAAGTCGAGCTTGAGTAGATTCAAATTTGAATGTAGGGTACATTGAATCTAGTCCCAAAAATAGTACGGTTTACATTTTGGAGGGAAACCAAGTGGCAATTTAGGTTTAGGACCTGATATCAAAGGATGTAACTCGTGGGAAGAGAAACAATTCTCTCTCTCTTATCTCATTCATGCTTATACATGGTTCTCTTGGGTTCTACTATCCATTGGTGCATTATACTTGTAATATCTTGCAATTCTATGTGTAGAATGATCAATAATTGTTATTTTTAGATCCACACGTGTGAAATACAGTAGCTTATTGAAATTGTACAAGCAACAGTAATTTGTGTTTTGGTTCATGTTTGATCAAGATCTATTAGAGTTTGGATCTCATTTTCAAATGGATATTTTGGATCTTAGTGATATGAAATCTTTCACATATACATCCTATCCCATACTAGGATGCAACACACATGCTACTACCTCATGCAGAAACCCCATGGTCCTACTCTACCACTCTCCAGGCTAAGTCCGGTCCCTATGTCCAAGGCCCCCCCTAATGGTCCAGACCCCCATTAGGGCCACGACAATCTGTGTCATACCTGGAGTTAGCCAATACTCCCAATGGTGACAACACATTTGCATAGATGACTTATTCTTGAATATTATTATGAATATAGTATGGATCACTAGCAACAGCTCACAATGTAGGAGAGATGTCAAGCCAACAACATTTAGCTACTACTCACAAATCAATCTCTCCTCTTGGAGAGGCCTAGTATAAGCTGATACCCTCCAAGGCTCTACCCCAACTAAGAGTAATTTAAGACACCGCATTGGGACACATCAGCAGCCTAACCAGGCCAAGTGCTAGTTCCGTATAAACCCACTATCATGGGTTTTAGATCTTTACCCACTGAGTTATGATTTACTACCATGAGAGCCCCAACTCCTCATAGTCATAATTAATTCAAGGTCATGTTAGGTTTTTTGGCTCCCTTACGGGATATGAATCCAAGGTCAGGACAATTGTTGGCATGACAACTAGCCTCTAAAGTATTTTTGCAATCCGCCTGATCTCATCGATTGTAAGACTAGATGGAATGAGTTGATGTAAAAATTCAAATATGAGATACAATAAATTAAGTTTGCTTACCAATTAGTGGTTGACGCTCTTAGTTGGATAGGTGAAGTTAATCAATTGTCCTTAACAATGATTTCTAAGGAAATTTAAGTTTTGTTGGCAAGAGTTTGAAAGATCGATTTGTACTTCGTTCACATATGGCATGAAGTACAAACATGTACTATGTGCGGCAGTGATAGGAACTGAGTTGTAAGATGCTTAGTCCAATGAGAAGTGTAAAAAGGTAGTGGATTAATTTTTCGTCTTGAACGGACTTTTTTCATGGTTGAGAAGATATGGCTAGATAATGACATTGTACGGAGCAAAATCTCGTATGAGCATCATGACTACATTGCGTGCTAGGCACCTGGGCATACGTAGGACTCTTGATTGAGCATGTGATATATATCCTCTCCTACATTCAATCTGGTTTGATCACTAACGCTTTCACTACGTTTGAAGACCTTTGTCAATAGAAAAGTTTCAATGGAATTTAGGATTTATTAAACCACTTTAGTTTGTAAATAATGTTCAAGAATAATGGCCTTAAGTGAAAGATCATTAGTTACTCATATCAATGCAAAATTATTAAAATCGATTTAGCTATATTAAAGAGTACTTGTTTTTGTTACTCATTATAGGATACGTAGGACTACAAGCATGCAAGTTCAAAGGTCCCTCAAAATTTGTTGTCTTTTAATTGGTGGCTCCACACCTCGACATTTGCAGCTTGATTATGTGGAGGGTTAGCTTGTCTTTGTGTGAAATGAAAAACCTCAAGCTAACTTTTAGGCTATCACAGTAGTGAATGCCCCTTTTAGACACACAAACCTTCGACTCCCATTCCTACCTAGCCTCATATTATTCTTGTAGAAGAGCATGTTGCTCTTTTAGCCCGTTGCCCAAGCTCCTAGACTTTAGAAGAGTTGGAGTGATGACGATGTGGCATGTCGTGCGCACCTGCGGGCCGTGCGTGGGATCCCATCCCCACCACCTAGCCACCCACCATCATCCCCCTTTGACCCCAAAAGGGCTGGTACCAGAGGACAAGGGTATTGTGTCTACAATGAGCTTATATGTGGGTGTGTTTTAGTCTCCATTTACTTATGGGACGAATGCACTCTTTTTGGTGCCTTGACGGAAGCAGCTGCTTTGTGCGTAGCTTGGATTCTCCAACACCCCCACTCAAAACAGGGCGAAGGACACCCCCACTTGCTCATTCAGGACCAAAACTTTGCTCTGATAGCACCTTGGGGTTTGTCGGCAACGGAGAGCGGTTCAGTAGACGATGTGACACATCGTGCGCACCTATGGGCCGCATGCGGGATCCCATCCCCACCGCCTAGCCACCCGCCATCATTCCCCTTTGACCCCAAAAGGGCTGGTACTAGGGGACAAGGGTACTTTTTCTACAATGAGCTTATATGTGGGTTCTGTTTTAATCTCCATTTGCTTATGGGACAAATGCACTCTTTTTGGTGCCTTTTCGGACGCAGCCGCTTTGTGCATAGCTTGCATCTCCAACAAGAAGGATAGAAGCTTTATCAACGTAGGAAAAGTTTAGCTACATAGAAAGTACATGGATTGGATAGGTTGGTTAAATGTATATTACAAACAAAAGGAACTATTTATAAAGGTTAACTAAGTTCTTTGTTCACTTATGCATTTATGTTTTGCAAGGCCTCCATGCCTATTGCCACAGTGCCATTCTTTTTGTTTTTAGGTCACTTTAGCATGTATTCTCTTTGGATTGGGCCTCGTTAAGTCTTTTGAGTTACTTTTTGTATTTGCACATTTGTTTGTTTTCTCGAAATAAAATGTATTTCATATAAGTTAATTATGGGGATGCAATCTTTTGGTATTTTTTTTTTGTTAAAAACCTAACAAGGTACAACATCTAATGACCATTGAGTCCTAGACTCAAAATGAGTTTTAATATGGGACTACATTTAGTCTAAGCAAATATAGCTCAAAAGGGCAACCTTCATAATTTGTATGGACACCCTTCAAACTTCATGGAAACATCAAGAAGTGAGAAGCACAACCTTTTACTTCAAGGCCCTTAAGGGTGGCCTTCAAACTCATTCCAACAAGGGCGGCCCCAAGTACCAACTAAGAAGGGCACACTATATCCTCACAAGAGTCTGTGGGTTGGTATGTGAGCTAAATGCCCCATGGGGCCCACTTAGAGAGCCTCATTCAAGCCTTAAACGCACTTTGGTACACTCTCCAATGTACACAACTCATGCTCCAACTTCACACAAAGGGTGAAGAGCCAGGTCTTAAGACTCTTAAGCCTCTTGCATTTGACTATGGCACATAACTCAAGGTGGCATTTAACTCCTCTGTCTCATGGCCCATGAGTATATGTAGAACAAGTCTGAGCAACACAACTTACAAAAACCAAAGCTCTTATCCACCTAATGATTATTGGGATAAACTTGAAATTTGGGTTGCATTGAACTCTAGCTCCCCAGCAAGTACATACCACAAGAGTTGGACTAGAATCCAGATATGGAAATTGGAGTTCTAACTTCTGATGTCAAGGTCCAACTTCCATTGATATATATTGATATTTCTGTGGGTGCTTGTTGTTGAGCACTGAGGAGGCAGGAGGCAGTGGGCTGTGGGCTGGGGGAGTGCTATCAAGGGGACCCACTTTCATGTGATGAGGAAAAGTCTGCAGGAGGCATGTGTTTGGAGGCTCCTTGTACCCTGGGCTGTGGGGCCTCCCATGTGCTCCCAGCCTCCTTTTCCCTTTCCCTTTCCCTTCAATTGAGTAAGAGTTGAGTCAGTCAGTAGTCAGTCAGTGTAGGTAGTTGCCAGTTGGAATGCCATTTTATGTACTGGGCAGGGCCCAGATGCTGCATAAGGGTCCAAAGACTCATGGTCCTTGGAACTTTTCACAAAGGTCAATCGAAGTAGTCCAGCCCCTCACAATTATTACGGTCTAAAGACTCATGGTCCTTGGACCTTTCCACCAAGGTCAAAGGAAATGGTCCATAACCTCTCAAAGTATGTGATCTCAGCTTCAAAAGCTCATTTTAATACTGATATTTCTTGAGTCATATATAAAGCAGCTAAGCTGCCAGAGAGAGAAGAGAGAGTGGGTGTTTTCGTGATGAATATTGTGTTATGAGATTGTGGGGTTGATAATAATCTCTTTGTTAATGCATTGTCAGGTGAGGTGAGCGTTTGTAGCTCACATTATTGTGGGAGGAGACGAAGTGAGGCAGTTGTTCTATAATTATTTCTTCAAATAAGTTTTATAGCAGCTTGTGGGCATAGATTGATCTACAATGCTCTTGTTAGTCGATTAAGAAGTTGACAGAACAAACGTCTCTACTTGTGTTGGCTTATAAGCTGATCTTTGCTTCCAGCTTCGATATCTTGCTGATACAAACGAAAGTATTCTCTTTGTATCCCGTGGTGCTTAATAGACCAACCACTATCAGTGACATTAGCTCTGTGTGGATGCTGAGGACTTGATTACACTAGCTTTTATGCCGAAGATTTGATTACACAAGCTTTCAAGCTGTATGAACCTACTCATACATTAAAGCTTGCTACATTTGTGATTGATTTAGTTTTTGGTTCTTGAGGTGCGGTCCAGTTTGCTCGCATTGGTATGTGACACTTAATCAGAAAAGTTTTACCGTGCGGTAACGTCCTGAATGATGGCGCTCCTGACTTCGAACTGCGTGATCATTTCCAAAATGTCTTCTCGCCGATTGATAAATTTCCATGCAAAGTTCAGAGACTGATGGCAAATAGCCATCATGCTGTGTATTTGCTGTAAATTCTCCCAGTCTTTTGCACAAAATGCACGACGCAATCATGGCCTGCTTCGGAGACAATGGCCTACACAATATGGGCCTTTCTAAAAGCAATCGGATTAATCAAAACATAGCAGCTTCCATCTATCAGACAAAAATTGCAGGCCATTGCAGACTAGTCACCATTACTTGGAGCAAAAACGTGATGATGGGGCATTGTCTTCAGGTCAATGTGGACGATCCAAGCTTCCACATTACCTGTAAAGTGGAGATGAGACCTTGGCGTTTCTGGATGAAGCAAGGATGGAAGAGCTTCGCTACTGAAGGGCACAAGGTGGAAATTCACTGGGATCTATCTGCAGCAAAGTATGCGATCGGGCCAGAGCCACAGGAAGGATACTATGTGGCCATGGTATGTGATAAAGAGGTAGTTTTGTTGCTTGGAGACATGAGCAACGAGGCTTTGAAGAAGTCGAAAGCCATACCTTCCAACATCGAAGCTACATTGCTGTCAAGGAGGGAGTATCTGCTGGGAAAGAAACTTTTCACCACTAAAGCACAGATTGGAGATGGTGGGCGGATGCATGAATTAATGATTGAGTTCCAAACTGCATCGGATGGGGAGCCTCGTCTGTGCATTCGAGTGGATAGGAAGATAGCGGTGCAAGTGAAGCGGCTCATGTGGAAGTTTCGAGGTAATCAGACGATCCTGGTTGATGGGGTTCAGGTAGAGGTCTTCTGGGATGTGCATAACTGGCTGTTCAGTTGTACTGGTGAAGCCCATGCCATCTTCATGTTCCAAACGTGCCTTGCGAATGAGAAGCCGTGGCTGAAAGATATCACAGCTTGTCGCTCCATCAAAGAGTGGAAGGCTCCTTGCACCTCTACTGACAAGGAGCCTGCGGGGTTTGCATTGGTCCTATATGCAAGCAAAACACCATAGCTACGCAGTTTTGCACAAGTAATTACTGCAGCAAACAAAGAAGTGGTCACTGAGCATAGGGCTTGGATACGTCTTGATCATATGAGATTGCGAAAGATTTGTAGGTTCAAGGGCCTCAAAAGATCACATGCAGCGTAGCCCAAATAGCATTCATTTAACGAGAGTCGTTAGTGACTCTCAAACTGCTCAATGAAAGAAGCGATTTTACATTTCAGAATAGTTCTTTACGTGCTCAGCCGTCTTTACACAATGCCGTGCTTGTATATATTCCAAAAGAATAACAGGCAAATAAGGCTGACCGTATTGGTCGTTGGATCCTCTTAATCTTGTTGAACGTGAACAAGAAATACGATGTCAAAGAAAGTTGTCATGAAAATTTGACACCAATATGCACATTCAGTCTCGACATAGAATGTTCTCTGAGTTTTGGTATTCTTCAGCTTGTTTCTGCCGACCTCAGGACATCCTCCACTGTGAACTTGTGTTTGTGCATTGATGGTGGATGTGAGACCTCACAAAACAGCTATTTTGTAAATTTTGATCCATAAATTGTTATGGAAGCAAGTTACATTTGATGTATTGATCCTCCACATTTTGGAGATATTGCAATATATTTTGGCACAAACAAATTACTTAATCGTCCTACTTGCTGTACTACAATTGTTGTTCAGAACATGCAAGGCTCACGCCCAAATGTTGATGGTAAGTTGAAGAATCAGATGTAGGTATAGGAGTAAAGGCCATTCTTTATATATGCTGCATGTTGAGCATGCATTATGATTTATGCAACTTCTTTCTGATTAAGAAGGGTTCATTCATAGTCAGCGCTAGAACCTGAAAATATGTCATTGAGCATATAAATATTCACCTGTCTGAGTGGGGGCGCTTGAAGAAACTGTTAATCCCCCTGATCGCTAGCGTATTCCTCCCACAGAATCACTCAGGTTGCAGCCCCCTTGCATTAGATCATATTCGTTTATGAAGAATGGAGAATTTGAGCCTTGGGATCCAGCACCTCCCAAACTAGAGCCAAAGATACTGTAACAGCAACTCTGAAAGCCTTAATTTTGAGTGTTGTTTAACCTAGGCAACATATTCGATCAATCCTTTTGCAAATTTACACGCAATTGCGTAGATAAACGTTTTCATTTTTTGCCTTTTCAAACGTGTGCTTCATGCATTAAATTTGCATTATTATCATGTTTAGTTTAAACTTTACTGATTCAACTTGTGCATAGCTGTGTAATATTAGGACTAATCAGGACTTCCAAAGAAAGCGACTGCTGATCAGCCCATGCACTTTTCCAAAAAAAACCGAATAATTACTACTCTAAATTGCTGTTAGAAATGTCGCTTTCAATTGTAATTTGTATGGCAGAACTGAATATGCTTCATACCAATCAATAGCGATTCATCGTACAGAACATTAGCACATGTGTTTGCACTCAGCACCTAATTATTTATCGTCGCCTATTCTGCATACAGCAATTAGGATGTAGTTCTTTCATGAGGGCAGTGTTAACTTGCGTTGAGGATTGATGAATTTATTGATGCAAGCTGTTAGTAATGGTGAATATTCTGCCAAACGTCTGACAACCGACCGTTGAGTTTTTACACGCCAACGCCCATGACCTCCACCAGCAAGGACATGAAACATGACTTAGATCTATACTTTCTGTCATCTGGGTTCTCAAGGCTGCAATATGGGTAATAGTAGCAAGCTCCATTAGCTCGTTACAGTCACAATGCAATTATGCACCCATCCAGGCAATTAACAAGGTCAGTCGTGATTAGTCCTCACTCCTCAGCTAGTGATTGCACTTTGGTTATCAACTGATCACATTCGAGATCAGCTGTTACGATCCTTGGGATATGTCCAGTATCATTGTCAACCCAAGACCCAGCCCGTGACGTGATCTGAACCGAACTGGGGCCACACCAAATAAAATATTAATATTTGCGAATCATGATCCCCAACACTACAATGAGGTCCTGTGCGCTGCAGGAGTATTGTCGATCCATCCAGCTATAAGATCACTTTTCAGACACTCAAGTCCCCACTACAGGATCAGCAGGTCCAGCACTAGTTTATACGCTCGCCCACTATATCCCTGCACACAGACACAAAAAGTACTAATGCTTTACAGAATGCAAATGCATCACAGCCATCACTCACCAGTACTTCTGTACAGCAACAGCCGCTAGCTCAGAGATCAAAACTCATGGCTGCAGTATAGTCCTCCACAGTGCTGGTGACAGCAATACAGAGAATTCCAAGACATGGGTCAATTTCCAAACTGGAAACTGCAAATTGGTGGGCTGCTGCGAGGAATTATAGCTGATCTGTGAACAGATGAAGCAAGCAACAAGAGAAAAAAGAAAAGGGAAGGTGGGGCAAGTACAAGTGATAGATGGAACTGGGAAGGTGTAAGGAAACAAAAGGACTAGAGGGACCCCATGTGGGTTCATAATAATAGTATCCCAAGGACCCAAACACCCCCTTGGCTTGCCCCAGCATGGATGGGGCTTGGAGCCACAACCCTTTGGGGCCCGACGGTGCCCCAACCACCCATTCCAGTACTTTACATGTTCACTTACTTTTTCTCTTTGCCTCTTGCTAGGTTCATCAGAGGCTTTAAATGCTTGTTGCATCCTGGGCCCTGGCCCCATCCAAGGGTCTTGGTTGAGTGAGAGAATGTGTGTGACATTGTCTCACTTGACCGGGGCCCTTGGATGCAACATGCATTTGAAGCTTGTGATGTTTTAATTCCCAAGGGTTTTCTTCTCTCTCTACCCCTTTGTGGGGAGAACATAAGTACAAATGGGTGACTCCTGCAACATTGGGTCTAAATGCTCGCTGCCCCTCAAAGATGTGATCCCTTGGCATGAGAGTAAGCCCACAAAGTCCCCGGCAGCTGGTTCGTGCATGGCATTATACCTTGGGTGGTATTTACATTGAATAAAGTTCTTGGGTGGGAACTTTTGCTCTCAGCTCGATCATAGGCATACAATCTTCACTCAAGAACTTTGTCCTTGGGAACTTGTGTTCAAAAACCCCCTTGAAGTTTCCCTTCAATATCCCTTAGTTTTGGAGTCTTGATGGTTTGTCAAAAAGTTTGTCATCAAAATGCTCCAAACTCTTAGGTGTAATATCTCCGAGCTACTAAATTTTGTCCGTAATTAGCTAGTCCTAGTGGCAAAATTCATGAATTAATCCAACTACCTTAATCAACCAAATATTTATCCATCATCATTGAAAGAAAACAAAAAACTCGTGGTATTGAGTGTTTCCTTAGGCCTCATACCACCCTATCGAGAAATTTGACCATAAATGTTGATGTGAGTTTATGAATAGTCTTGTATTGGCTAGAATATGTACTAAGTTTTATCGAGCATCAAAATCAGGCTCTCAAGAAATATTACGATGTGATAAATTTTCATTGTTTTTTAACTATCATATTGAGGAGCTTAGAAGTCTTACATATTCTTGAAACCCCAAGGTCTATATCCTTGTAAATATGATGCAAGACCTAAATTTTCTACAAAAAAAAATAGCAATTATCGAGTTTCAAGAAGTCAATATCAATCATTTAAAAAATATATATATAACTAATTTTGAAGAAAAAAAAATGATGATTCCATTCTTATGCTTTGTCGGCTTTGTCAGCACTAGTTGGGAACTATCGTCCATGTGGTGATTTGATCGTGGAGTGCACCCTTGTGATAATGTGGCAACTGGACTATGGAGTGTCTTGTGGACTTGTAGTACCCGACGATTATAAGGAAGATGATGATAAGACTTAACTTTAAACTTGAGTGGTGGGCATTGATCTTAGCTACATCTATAACTACATGGGGTGAGTACAAGCAAGTGTGACTACTTTGACAATATGTAATGCCATGAGAGTAAGGGCCCTTTTATCCTAGTCCAACAATGGTAGATGCTGGGCATCATCTCTCATGCATCCACCAAGCACTAGATGAGAGAGTTGTATCCTAGCTAAAAATGCCATGGGACAATGTGCACATCCAAGGATGTGGAAGCCTCAAGTGTTGTGGAGAGATGGTGTACTTGTAGTTTTCAAGGCCTCCACCACTATTGGATGAGGGAGAGCCATGATTTCGAGTCCCATGACAATCATGTTAGAATCTATGCTTGGGAATGGGGATTAAGCATAACATCAGGAACACCTAATTAAATTGACAATTACCTGTATTAAGAAAATTGTGAATTGAGCAATGGCTCATACAAGAAAAAAATAGTCTTATCACCTACTTGATCCAATCATGAATCAAATGTCCATAACTTGTTTTTAGCTTTTCACTTGTGAATAATCCATGTGTTTACAAAAAAAAAAAAATCATCTTGGTGCAACAGGTCAAATGGTTTCCTCCTTAAATTTGGCTCTATAGTTAATGGCCTTGTAGTTTGGAAACTGTTTTGTTTTGTGTTTGGGATAGAAAAATAGAGAAGAGATTGGAGTAAGGATGAGGTGAGAGTGAGATTTGAGTGTGGGTGAGCGACATTTTACTTGTTGGATGATAATACTATTTTTATTAGGAAACTAGCAGTAAACAAAGCTCTATAGCCTTGATCAGTGAACTTGCTTGTTGACAATAAATTCTTTGTTAATTTGGGGACATAGAGTACACCATTTAACTGTCTAGTGATACCATTTGGGAATTGTAGTCGAAGAGAGCCTTGGCGTTCGACTTTGTGTGAGCTTGAGTCTCCAAAGAAAATGTACTTTGATTCTGTTGCTGTAAGATTCGAGAATAGGTTCTTACATGGAGTCATATGTTGTGAAGCACCCAAATCGAGATACCAGACATAGGCATCTATACATGGTTGAACTTGTACCACTAGTTGACAGAGTCAGAACCTCCTTCTTGGTGTTGTTGCATCTTTTTCCTCGCTTCATTATGCTTGAGGATCCGACAGTCTTTGATGTCGTGATTGGATCTCTTACAATATCTGCAAAAGAGTTTGGTCTTGGCAGGTTGTTGTTTTCTATTGTGTTGTTGTTGTGGTTGCGTTGAATCTGTCTACTCCACCTTTGTCTTCTTATCCTTGAAGTTCTTCTTCTTGGAATATTGCTTATTAGAGTACAAGGTCATTGTCTTGTTACTCGTTGTAGATAAGCTCTTTCTCCTTACTTCTTCCCGCAATAGACTTGTTGCTAGCTTTGGAGTGATAGCGCAGGAGTATTGCTCAAAAGCATTACTAGATTGTCGTAGGAGGGTGGAAGACTGACAAGAAGAGACATCGTAGATAGAGTCTTCTTCTGAAATAGAGAAACCTATGGAAGCTAATTGATTCAGCAACTATTTAAACTCATTGAGATGATCACTGACTAAGGTGCCTTTGCTCATTTTGAGAGTAAGGACCTTCTTTCTCAGAAAGAGACGAGTCGATACATCTGAAGTTTCATAGATATTTGTTAAAATATCCCACGCTTCTTTGGAAGTGGTACTATTAGATACATGAGCTATCTGAGTATCTTTCGAATTCAAGGATACAATGGCAAGAGCTTTGCCATCCTTTGCTTCCCATGCGGGTAGTAGTTCTGGTTCCGCCGGTCTGGCTATTGAACCGTTGACGTATCTCCATAGCTCCTTATTGATCAGTATCATCCTCATTTTTAATTTCCACATGTGAAAATCATCTTCGTTGAACTTGTTGATCAAGCAGATTTCTGAGGTTGAACCTTCCATTAAGATTGATGAACATAGATTAAACACAAATCAAATATAAAATAGCTCTGAAATACGAACGTATTAGGTTCTTTGGTCCTAAAACTCTAGTAAATCCAAAAGCATGAGCTCTGATACCACTCTATTGGTGTGGATTTAGAATGAATGATCAAGCCGCAACAGAAATGAAGGTCGTTATCCCGTCACCAACAAAGGAAGAACATGATGAAACGTGAGACACTAAGAATTAATGATATAAGGATCTGGATTACTTAGAGAACGAAATGAATGTCAGTAAAGGTGTCGTAGACAACCATAAAGAGAGATTGCTAAAAGATTAGGCGTTTGAGACAACCGTGCAATTCTCTGATAGTGATATTCTGAACAGAAAGAAATGTGAAACAATTAGGCGTCAATGACAGCCATACATTTCTTCATTTATGGAGTACTTGATAGTAACAAAGGAGGAGTGAGAGTTAATAAACATTCGACACGAATGCAATCAGATAGAACAATAGCGATTCTGTATATTCAATGTTGTAATAACAACTATTAGATCACAAGACAATCGCATTGATAAGCGCGTAATCCTAGTTATAGAAACAAATCAATTGCTATAGTTCGGAATACTTTTACTACCTCTCTCTCTCTCTATGATCTCTAACTCTGAGGAGTCAGATACAATGAAGACCAATTTTGGTTGTTTGATCTCTGTCGACGTGGATACTAATTTTTTGATACCTTTCTTCTGATCGCTCATTTGCTTATATAGCTGTAGGATGATCTTATGTTATTCTAATCATAGAGTTTAAAATATCATTAATAGTCCTAGTACTGATCCGTAGATTGGTTATTACAGCGGATCATGAAGACGTAAGCTAATCTCCTTCACATGTAACTGTAGGAGTGCGATATTGTAGTGTGGTCGTAACCGCATGCCGAATGCAAGCGTTGACTTGGCGATTTTCTTCGATATCCGGCGTAACTTTGTAGTACGTCACATTCCCTCGCATTCTTCAAAACTTATATGTCGCATTTCTCGAGGGCCCAAAATGTCCCAAAATTCTGAGCAGAACACCTTTGTCGCAATTTAAGCAAAAACCTTCTGTGTTTAGAATGCCTGAAATGCTAAGTAGAAAAATTTGTCGAAGTCTTCTAATTAAAGGGTATGTACAAAGTAAAGGCATTGACTATGAGGAGACCTTTGTGCCAGTATGTAAGGGGAATACTCTACATCTACTTGTTGCTTTAGCTTTTGGTTTGGTTGGCCTTTGCATCAGATGGATGTGAAATCTGCTTTTCTAAATGGTGAGTTAGAAGAAGAGGTGTTCATGGATCAACCTGAAGGCTTTGTGCAAAAGAATAGGAGAATAAAGTATGTCGCTTGAAGAAAGCGCTTTATGGTCTTAAACAGGCACCACGTGCGTGGTATAGTAGGATTGATGCCTACTTTTGTTCTAAGGGGATGGTGAGAACACATTCTGATCCAAATCTTTATGTCTTATGCTTTGATGGTATGCTTGCTTTGATTGCTCTTTTATGTAGAAGGTTACGTCCTTCAAGGCCAAGAGCATATGGTTTGTAAATTGCAGAAGGCATTTTATGGCCTCAAACAATCTCCTAGGGCCTAGTATGAGAGAATTAATCATTTTTTGTTGCAGCACAACTTCACCTCTGGCTCTGCAGATTCAAATGTGTATCTCAAGTATAAAAAGTCAAGCTATCTCATAATAGATTCTTTAATTATCAGCGATTCAAATCAGTTACTGTATAAAACAAAATCACTGCTTTCAATAGAATTAGAGACGACTAATTTAGGCCCAGTTCATTACCTACTTGGTATGGAGATCACTAGAGATTGCGCAAGCAGAAGGATCAATATAAGCCAAGAATTCTATTTAATCAATGTACTTCGCAGATATGGCATGGAGGACTATAAGCCGATAGACACACCTATGGATCCAAGATCCAAACTATCAAAAGACATGTGCCCCAGAACCCAAGCAAAATAGCAAGTGATGTGTAGACACCCTAATCAGTCAATAATTGGGTCTATAATGTATTCTATGATCTGCACACGACCTGATCTAGCATATGCAATAAGCACATTGTCTCAATACATGTCCAATTTAGGCTTACAACATTGGAAGGCTCTGCAAAGGGTATTGAAGTACATTCAAGCTACGAAGCACTATGCTTTGTACTATAATGGTAACTTACATTAGTCACTTATTCAGATTTAGATTGGGCAGGAGACGTGGATACGAGAAAGTCCAGATCAGGTTATATTTGTTTCTTTGAAAGAGAACTCATTTCATGGAACAACAAAAAGCAGAAATGTATTTTGTTGTCCTCTACAAAATCTGAATACGTTGCAGCTATATCAGCATTTGAGGAGATTACTTGGCTAAGAAGGTTGCTACAAGACCTGCAATTCCTACAGATCAGTCCAACTATACTCCAGTGTGACAATTAGAGCTGTATAGCTTTATCTCTGAACCCATGAACTCATACAAGAACTAAACACATAGAAGTCCAGTTTCATTTTATTAGAGAGAAGGATTAGAACAAAGATGTTGTACTAAGTTACTGTCATACAGACAATATGTTGGCTGATATTTTGACAAAGCCATTGTCCTTCCTACCTGTCTGATTTTTGACCAATGCTTTGAATCTCTTGAAATTGTCAAATGCATCCGATTTCTTCTTCAAGAAGTAAATCCACATCTTATGTGACATATCATCAATAAAGGTCATAAAATAGAAGGCTTTACCTAAGGACATAGTCCTCATAGGCCCGCATAAATCTATGTGGATCAAATCCAGGATGTTCTTTGCCCTTGCAAAACACCACCTTTATTGAACTTCTCTCGATGTTGCTTCCCATACACACATGATTCGCACATCAACTTCAAGTGGTCTTCTATCGTAGGCAATTCTCTCACCATTTCCAATTTCCTCATCAAACTGAGGGTTCCTAAGTTCAAGTGACCAAGCCTCTTATGCCACAGTTCAGTTTGTGATGGAATGGACGAGACAAGTCTATGTTGCCCCCTTGATTGTAGCATTCAACTTGTATAATTTAGTGTTGGGCTCCCTTATACCATCCGCAATAACTTTGAACTTTTGGTTCACATCCTTCACAAAGCAATGATCATGGGCAAATTCTACTTTCAACTTTTGATCAGTAATGACACCAACAGAAAATAGATTTTTCTTCAAACCTGGTACATAAAGTACCTCCTTGATCATCCTGCTTTTGCCATCAGGTAGTTGGATTGAAACGGTGCCTATTCCCTTGATCTTGCACACATCACCATTTGCTTGTGAAACGGACGTTCCATTATCTAACACTTTCAAGCTACTGAACCAATCCTTGTTACCTGTCATGTGTCTTGTGGCTCCTGAGTCAATGTACCACGCTTGATCATCTTGATTAGATGACAATGCTAATATGAAGATACTAGAGTCTTCAATCTCACCCTCATCGACAAGGTTACCTGCTTGCTTTGATTTTCCCTTGCCTGATTCCGCCAAGAATTTCCGACATCATGTTTCAAGAAGAGCTATTTTGGGCATTCTTGGTGTGCTTGCATGGTAGAATGATTGCAAGTGATTTCA
The DNA here is from genome assembly GCA_029204225.1 of Diphasiastrum complanatum. Classification (NCBI taxonomy): domain Eukaryota; kingdom Viridiplantae; phylum Streptophyta; class Lycopodiopsida; order Lycopodiales; family Lycopodiaceae; genus Diphasiastrum; species Diphasiastrum complanatum. Next base: position 63,695,004 of record CM055101.1, read on the forward strand.
AGAGTTCAAGAGTGTTTGAAATCTGAGTATTCGTGACAGGTTGAACCATACTACAACCTCAAGAATCTGTTGCCTGTCCTGGGCATTGAACCAAATAGAAATGATCAAGAACATGCCCAGGTAACAACCAAAATGGAGGTAGCATAAGCTGTAACAAGAAGCAAACAAGCAGAACTAATTGTAGAAGAGGAAACGGTCAACATTTGGCACCAGTTGCCGCTTGAACACATGCACATCTCTACTCCATCCATGTTCCAACGTTCTTCCATGATCCGCTCCATAAACAACATCATCCATATCTGGATCTGCCATCATCTGTAGTCTGACACTTACACTCTGCCACGTTCTTGAATAGCATCATTGCAGGGCCGTTCTTGGACATTATCATCCTAACTCTACGATTGTCTGTTAACTACTGTGTTACATCTCAACCGGAGCCCCTGTGTTAAATCTCAACCAGAGGCCTGTGTTGCATCTCAACCGGAGGCCTGTGTTACATCTCAACTGGAGCTCATGTGTTGAATCTCAACCGGAGGCCTGTGTTACATCCCAACGGAGCCCCTGTGTTACATCTCAACCGAAGGCCTCACCTCACTCTCAACCAGAGGCCCAGCTGAAATCTCAACCGGAGGCACAGCTTCCATCTCAACCGAAGGCCTCACCTCACTCTCAACCGGAGACCTCAGTAAAATCTCAACCGGAGACCTCAATAAACTCTCAACCGAAGGCCCATCTTAAATTTCGACCGAAGTGTTTTTCTGGATTCTCGACCGAAGCATTTTTCTGGGATCTCGACCGGAGCCGAAGTGTCCGCTGAAATCTCGGCCGAAGTGTCCGCTGAAATCTCGGCCGAAGTGTCTACTGAAATCTCGACCGAAGTGTCCGCTAAAATCTCGGTCAAAGCGTTCGCTAAAATCTCGACCGAAGTGTCCGCTGAAATCTCAACCGAAGTGTCCGCTGAAATCTCGACCGAAGTGCTCGTTCAGATCTTGACCGGAGCCAAAGTGCACACTGAAATCTCGACCGGAGCCAAAGTGATCTCGACTGGAGCCGAAGTGCCTGCTCAAATCACGACCGGAGCCGAAGGCAGCGATCAAATCTCGATTGGAGGGATTTGATCAGATCTCAACCAAAGCAATCAGGTCAAAGCTCGACCGAAGCAATTAACACCCATCTCAACCAGACCATAACTTTTGATCAACACCTCTGATTGCCATTTCGACCAAACCACCATCTTCCCAACACCTTTGAGACTGAGAAAAAAAAAAAAAAAGAGCATGAACACCAATTTTTTTTCAAAAAACAACACCCATACCAATAGAACGCTCTTTTCATACTGAGTTTTCTCTTGACTTCCTAAAAAAAACATAAAAAACCCTAAAAAACCATCAATACTAGAAACTCATACCCCAGTACCCAATGGACCAGCATACAGATCCTAAAATCCCAGACAATTATCCATACGAGGTAAGGTCCCCTACAGCTGAACAAATCAGACGTCATAGATTCTACCGAATGCGGTCCCAACCCTACGAGCCATCCACAAACCCATTCGAAGGACAAGAACCTGATAGAGCCGAGTCCTCACGAGCCAGAACCCATGTTCATGGTGTTGAAACATCCCATGCCAGAACCAACCTTAGGGAGTTTCTGCTACCCACCATGCTCATCTTGAGAGACATACACCCAAGCTAGATCTACCAAAGTTTGACGGTTTTCGGACCCTCAAAGATTTTTGCAAATCTTTGAGAATGCATGTGATGTCTATGGCGAAACATATCTCGATGCTATGGTCCAACTGTTTTCGATGACCATGATCGCTAAAGCACGTGATTGGTTTTTCAACCTTGATCGTGAAGATAAGACAGACTGGTCAATCTTGAAAGAGTCCTTTATCAAGCATTTTAAGCCCTTTCGCTTGATTGAGAGTCTTTTTGTCAAATTGAGTAACATCAAGATGGCAAAGGATGAACGTGTACGAGACTATATCGAGCGTCTCAAACACCTCAAAAGTCAAGTACAGGAACAACCCTCCAAACAGATGCTCATCATCTGGTTTTTAGTCGGCCTTCCAAGATGGATTAGATGCGAGCTTAAATCCAATGATGAATATATGAGCCTCAAATTAGCTATGTCTGATGCCATCAAGGAAGAAGACGAAGGATTAGATGTTGACGAATTCAGAGAACGACGAGCACCACGTGCACCTATCCATGAGTCGAAGCCAATCGAGGACACCCAAGATCAGCCTTGGAAATCACAGCTGGAGTTGCTTAATAAGCAACACCAACTTCAAATGGAGAAACTCACCAATGAGTTTCAAACTACCCTGAAGTCTATCCAAAGCAGTATGCCTGGTTAGTCAAACCCTGCACAGGTACCTTATAGACGAAAAACAATATGGTGCCCACACTGTCGGGCTACGCATCATGTTGATGCTTGTCCTTCATATCGACCTATTCAAGCACATACAGCTCAACAATATGAAGAACACCCATCACAATCTAGAAATGCCTTGCCTTATCATAAATATCCACCATCAAGTCTAGAACCACTAGCCATACAAGATGGCTACGCGTTATACAATGGCCACTGCACACCAGATGTTTCATCTGTGGTGAAACCGGCCACTTCATGGTTGATTGTCCAGATAAGACCAAGTACCATGCTGAGTGTCCCGATTGTATCTGAAAACACAGTTTCAAAGACTGTCCAAAGCAACCAACTAAGATCCTACCTGCCCGTCATGTTAGTTATGCATCACAATAGGATCTTCACGACAACAACACGAGCACCATAGCAACCAACAGTTAAACCTGCTGCTCAATCGAGAAGTTTATTGTAAACTTCTACATCACCATCCAATACACCAGCTCCATAATGCAAAAAGACACTAATATGAAACGATTCCTTGTCGAAAGAAAGTGAAACCGATATTCCGTCATCGGCTACAATGTCCAATCAAGAGCAACCTCCAAAGGGAATTGACAAATTTTCTCCCCTTCTACAACCTCAAATCTATTTGTCTTTCCACATGCTGATAAGATTTCCAATGTACCAATACACAATATTTCTCGGATTCAGAAATCCAGATAGAGATTCGGTTCTAAATCTCTTGTTCAGAGAGGTCCTCAGGACATAGTACCTCAACCATACCTGCATCTCAAGCTATATCTTACACCATCTGCTATCAATGATGGTAGATTTAGTGTAACCAACCTTGCCTTGTTTTGACAAGGGCATGTCAAAGTAAGTCATATTACTCTACAAAACAGCTGAAATATTGCAACTATCAAGGTACATTATCAATGTTGATGAATGCAAGTTTTGTTCGACAAGTGCTATACAGTTCTCACTCTATGTAACGTTTGTTTATTTCCTTGTTTCTCTTCACCTATTTTGTGTGATTGATTTTTGCATGAGGAATAGCTATTGCACGAGAGTCTTCTATAGAGCATCTCCAGAACACATTTTCATTCATCTACTATCAATTTTCCAGTCACCTTATACAGAGTTTCGGATTTTTGCGCATCCACCAAATCTACAAAGTATAGATCACGTCAGAGTTGCTTCCTGTATCTCATTGTCATATTCATCTTTGAGTCAACTACAGCAAGATCAAAACAAATTTAGTTAAAATTTGTTCAATCTTTAGTCCAGTCGCATGTTCAACGAGTTTCAACTACGTGTTCTACATGCCGATCCAATCCTGAGCATGACCAGTTACCAGTACCAACATCCCCACCAACCAATTTTTTTTTTTTGGGGGGGGGGGGGAGAGAGTGGATCTGCTTGGATCCACTGGAGTAGTTACGCTGCCAACAACAACATCAACAAGATCAACATCCAAGGTCACAAGTGAAATATGTAAAGACAAGGCTAAAGAAGGCAGATGGGTAATCCAAAAAGACTCAATCAGAAGAAGTACCCCAGTCACGACGAAGATCCTTCAGAAAGGGAAACACAAGCATTGGGAAATCAGTCTCTTTCTTCAACCAACCTCTTGCCATACTTCTGTGCCATTCTCATGTCTATCATCCACACCATCTACCGTTGTCACCGCCACCCTTCCTTCCATTTGTTTGTTTATCATCAGTTTACTATTCTTCTGAGAAATCCCAAGTTTTTTATAGTCCTGTCGAAGCAGTTGAAAGATCATTGCAAATGTCTTGCGGAGACCAATTGCCACCTACAATGGCTGATCAATCAACCGAAGACCTAAGAAGTAGGCAAAGCAGCTAGAAGAACTAAAGAGGAAGATCCAAGAAGCTGAGGAGGAAAGGACTAAACTTAAGCAACAGATGAGTCAGATCGATCTTGATCAAAAGAAACTCTCTGGGTAACGATAGTTGAATCCCCTCTTATGAAGCCCAAAGAGATCCAAAAGTAATGGATCAAAAGGAAAAGCTGCAGAAAATGAAAGGTGAAGACACCCATGAACCTACAAAATAAAGCGAGCTCCTCACCAGCAAGTGGTGGTCGAAGCTCGACATTGCAAGGGTCCAAGGTTGCAACCGTAGAACTATCAGTTCCTTCACCCTACCACCAAGCCTTCATCATGTTTCCTTACCGTTACCAAACCATCCATCCAAAACTGTTCCTACCACCAATTTTTGATGAATCCATCCCCTTGAGACTGATAATCAAAGTTTGTGCAACCTGCAGATCAAAGGTTCTCCTTGAGACTGGAACTTCAACTGAGAGAAGAACCACGGAAACACCCAGAGACAAATGGAGGATACAAACCTCCCATAAGATAGAATCTGCCAAGAAACCAAAGATGAAACCGTCAATGGCAAATACAAGTGACTAAACAAAGAGACACATGGAAAGCACTCATGCATGCAGAGTTGTGAAGCTGTTGAGAGCTCTCCAAATTTTGAGAATGTCAATCCATTACAGCAATAAGACATTCTAATCCAATTGCGGCAATTTGTGAGAAATAGTTTTTGTATCCATCCACCCACAAATCTATATTCATATGATTATTCATTCTCAATTCTCTAACTATTGCAGCAGCATTCTCTACAACTTTTTGAATTTTTCTTGATAATTGGAGTGCATTCCATAGGAAGAGCAACATGCAAATGGAACATTGCCATTGTTAGAAGCTATAATCTATAAATGCTTCAAACTACAGTAAATCCATATGAATAGATCTAGCATACCTTACTTTTGTAATGTTTATGTCGCATTGAAAATCGTCTTGCCTCAAATTTCACTATAAGCATACAGTGATTTCAAAAGTTCTGCTACTCCCGCTTCAGTTTTTGCATTGAGCACACCAAGATTTTCAGTCTTAAAGCTCTAGTCCCGAATTTTAGAACAAGCATGAAGAGAAATTATTACATCTCATGCTTAACTAACTATTCTCTAAAGTTAACCATACCAGTTAAACGTCGGGCAAGGCCGGAAACTTGAAAAACGACAACCAGAACTTACTGGTTTGCATTCTCTCTCTACGTAATCTCTCTCTAAAGTGAAATTTCTTAAAGGACCCATTTTGAGCCCATATTTTCCCTAATGCTTTCGACTTTCTTCCACCAAACACTCTGTTTTTCTTTGCAAGTTTGAGTGCCTTCAAGGTTGATCTGCTTCTCAGCTCTTGATTGTAGCTTCCAACACTCAGAATGATCTGCAAATGATGCAAGCAGAGTTGTTACTACTTCACAGTCTCTCACTACAACTTAAGCTGCAAAATGCTCAAATGTTCACCAAACTGATCCCAGTCAGTTGCCAATGACATTTCTCTGGATTCAGTGAAATTCCAAACTTTTTGCATTAAAATAAAAACTTTTTAAAGCACATCAATATGTTCACAATTTCTAAATTTAACACCAATGTCATCTAGATATATCTCTAAAATTTTATGTAGTAAATATTTGAATGCAAACTGCATCACTCTTTGAAAGGTCAATGGGGCGTTACAGATCCCGAATGGCATCACCTGATATGCATAGGTACCAAACTCTGTGGCAAATGAAGTCTTATGAATATCTTTAGGATTTAATCGAATAAGAAAATAACCACTAAAGCCATCTAATAATCTCATTGCCTCTGCTCCTGCCATTTCTTCGAGTATGGTGTCGGTTAATTGTAAAGGGAACTGGTCCTTTTTTGTGACTTTATTCAATTCTTTTAAGTCCACACATATCCTTAGTTTACCATTCTTTTGGGAAACCACCATGATGGGTGATAACCATGTCATGTGTTTAATCTCTTTGATGAAACTCGTTGCTAGTAATCTTTGTATGTCTTCTTTAATTTTTTTTCTATAGAGTGGATTACAATGGTAAGGCTTCGCTTGGACTGGCTTTGCATCTTTTTCTAATGGGTTATTTCTTTGTTGTCATTTATCAAGATGTGCTCCTATGTATGAATCAATCTTCTTTTTCATCTGGATCTTTCAAATTTAAAGGAACTATTTTAGCTAGTCCATCAAATGAAGATGATTCACTTGTTGGTTCTCGCTTTGGTTGTGGCAACTCAATAGAAACATCACCCATTGTGAAGTCTGTGAACTTCTTAGGTACATCAAGTTCAGGGTTCTATTTATGCTCATGGATCTTTTTAAGTGAAGATGGAGCTCTACTGAGGTGTGGCTTTGAACAAGAAGTGGCTTTAGATAAGTCCATTCTTTGCCGCTCATTAAGAGGAACAATCGGTTGTTTTAGTTTTTGTCAAATATGCGTTTGTTTCTCTGTTAATCTTGTGTAGAGCATAGGAAGTGTATTATTCTATAAGGATGATCTGACAATCTGCAAATTATTAATAACTTTGGGTTGAGAGCTCTGAGTATTCTCTATGATTGTAAGACTCTCATCAATGGTACTAATAATTTCATTTCTTGGATTATCCCATTTGTATACCTTATCATTCGAATGACAAATGGGCTGCGCTAAATATTTTAGTTTCCTCTGCTATTGAATATTATCTTTATACAAAGAGGATTCATCTATATGTGCAAAAGGTGATGGTAGCTTAATTTCCTTTGGTATCTTTGTAAGATTTGATGATTGTGGATCTAAATAATGAAGTACTTGCTCGTTAGTTGGTCCTTCATCAATCATTGTTACCATGATACCTTCATCTGTAATTTCTACAGGCTCATTAACCGATGGATTTGGTAGCCATTCCGTTTGAATAAGCTCAACATCTATATACAAAAGATAAAATGCATCCATACTCGGATGATCTATACTTGTACATGTTATCGTTATCAGTTTCTCAAATTTGGATAATACTTCATTGCTGCATCTTTGAGCATCCACACAGTCAATGGTTGCTAACATGTGTCCCCAATTAATGATATCTGTAGACTGTGTGTAATGTCCTTGAATGGTTGGAGAAACATTTGTTTCATCATACATTGTAGAAGAACATTCATCTTCTTCTTGCACGGGTTTTATTTTACAAGTAGAGTAATGAACTGATATCCTTTGATCTCTAGTACCAAAAATGATTCGTTGTTTTTTCCAATCTTGAATCAATTCGGCATTGGTTAACCATGTAGTTCCCGATAAAATTTATATGCTGACTTTTCCTGTGGAAGATCTAGTATGCTGAACATAGAAAGTGATAGCCAAGAAGCAAAAGGCCGGGTAAGAAGAGTGAGATATAGAAAAAAAGAGAAATTGATTGTTGAACTTCCCACTACCGGGTCACATCCAAAGAACTTCTATGTAACTAACTAGTCTTTTCTCAACTCATGGTCTTACACAACAAGATGCCATGGTTGGGTTCATATTTACAAGTCTAGTTACTCTAGTTCTTGGATTAACCGACAACAAAAAGTATACCTTTGGTTGATTGTGATCTTGGTAGAGAATCTACCAACAAGCCAACATCAAAAAAGTGAAAACTAATAGAGAATCAAGCAACCAAGACAACTTACAAAACAATAACAAATTACCCAATTAAAAAAACTATGAACGTGAACCCATCCACCTACAACTAGGAAAGAAGAGACAAAAAATCATGAGAACAACCAAAGAAAATTAATCTACTAAACAAAATATCAAAACTAGAACTTCACAAACACTATGAAAGTGACAACTATTGCATAGCCATACACAACATAATAGAAAATTTATCATCTATACCCAAATTAATCCAAGGGTAGACTAACCTCAAAAAGTTGTAATCTTAATCTCATAAAGCAACACAAAGTTTGTGGCAATACAATGAATTTTCAAACTAACAACTAAAGAGCTTATAACAACGATGACCCACAAGTAGCTAGTTGTACCATGATACTTCAACAACAAACTTTTCTATCAAAAAAGACCAACTCATTAGTGATACATACAAGTGACCACCAAATTATAGAACACAATATTAGAATATTTGACATGCTAGTTAAAATCAAGATACAAATTGCTTCATGTAGACTTCGTCTCTTCTAATTTCTCCATATTTCATTTACAATCACTCAAATTTACAAATTGCTTCATGTAGACTTTGCCTCTTCTAATTTCTCCATATTTCATTTACAATCACTCAAATTGCAATCACTCAAATGTAGACTTTGTTTCTCCTAAATTCTCCATATTTCATTTACAATCACTCAACCACATCATGATCAAACTCACTGATGATAAAGCCAAATGTGCAACACACACACACACACACACACACACACACACACACATCACCACCACCACCACCACCATTCCTTTTACTTATAGTTGTGTGTGTGTGTGTGTGCACGCGCGTGCACGCGTGCACACATGAGTCTAAATTTTAAAATGGATTTTGCATAAGTCCATAATTAATGGACAATAGGTTAAATTAAACTCCCATAAATATAATTAGATCCATCAACTTTAACAATATCTACATGTCCCTATCCTCTAACATACTCACACCATCACTTACGCACTACTGAACCTACCAAAATCTAATCTTCATATATTCTCACATTGTTAAGTTCCACTCTACTTCACCTAGCCGCCATATTATCTAGGATTTCCAAAATGCATCAAACATTTTTCTCTCCACAACATTCATCTCAAACAAACTTTACTAACTATTTGTTATGACAAAATAACCCTGTCTTTGATTGTTTTTCATATCTAGCTTCAATTGGTTTGAGAAAATCTTGATTATAGGATATATGTCACTATCACACAAATTTCAAAATCATGGTAGACCATTATTGAAGCCATACCATGTGACATAACAAACCACATTACATAAACTATCTATATTACCTAATTGATTGCTTATTAAGTATTTATTTTTCTAGGTCCATCTAATGAATAAACTTTTTGAAAAAACCTCAACATATGAGTCTTTCCATATAGTCTATTGTTTTACAAAAACCATTTGTTTTCTAAGAACATGTGATTAATCACACATTTTCAAAAACTAATTCTCAAAAAAGAATGCTTATGGGTTTGGTGGAGTTAAGCAAGTCATTTTTCAATAGTAATAATTTACAACTTATTGAAATAGAATAAAGTTCAACATAAAATCATGTGGAATGTCTTTATATGAAGAGTTGAACTTTTGTAGATTCCCATGCCTCTTTATCTTTCTTGAAAGCTTGTTTGCAACTTAAAATGAATATGATTCTAATCATGCAAATTCAACAAAGAATAACATTGAAATCTTGGAGACATTTGGTGTGTATTTATAAGAAAAGGCTATTTAGTGTTTTGTATGTTACTCCTTGAATGTTCACATTATTATTTATTGTATTGCTCATTATCTTATTCATGCTTTGAGTTAACAAAATAAAATTATTTTGTTTAATCAATTTACAACTTTGAAGCAAACAAGTTAGTTAGGAAAGTTCATGGAGGAAGTATTTGCCATGTAAACAAATGAATAACAAACTGTACCACCACCACCTTCTCTTTGAACACATTCTCTAAGATATTTTGACATACTCATTCTATCTAACCTATCTTACCAATCATCTTTCATAGCATTGAATGTGGATATTTCAAACTGTGTTTTCTATATTTTACTATGCTTAACACCACCCATAGATTCTTGCATGATTAATTCAAAAAATATAATGGAATTGCATTGTTTGCTAAAGTCAACTTCCATTTCTTACATGATACTATTCTTTTGAAGAGGTTATGTCTTGTTGAATTTCTAATTTGGAATCCTTTTCATGCCCAGATTGGAGGATAGTCTCATTTCCCTAGTTATGAAAGCTAGGTGCCTAGACATTCTAGATGGTGAAGTGTAGTGATTGTCATTAAGACTGATGTGTATAGCCTTGCAATAATCACAAATGTCACTATGGATTAGTGTACATATGTTGTTTTAGTCATTCTCCCATCTACTTTTGCCACAAAGTCAAAAGTCATCAGACACATACATTGAGGACACGTACTACAAGTCACGCTAAGCTGTCATATGTTGTTGTGAAACACTAACTAAAAATATACATCGTGATCTTTACATATAAATCAAATTCATCGATCTTCATTTATTATAATATATTTTAATTAGACTTGACAATAGAATGACATTAAAAACTAATTATGCATGCATAATAATCGATTGAAGACATGCTTAGATAATCAACTACTTAAAATAAGCCTGCATGGAAATTGCATGGTTTCATGCACAAGACTCTACTCTCTATATAATGAGGCAAGGATTCTCCCGTCGACATATTGGGTTTAGGTTACCAGCTCTCTTCTCCTCTTGCTTCACATGGCATGGCTTGGGGGCTAGATCCAGGTTTGATCTAGGATTGGTTGGGCGGTTTGGCTCCATGCTGAGAGTGAATTTTATTCGTCTCAGAGATTTCCTGGATATGTTATTTACTCATGAGAAATAGGAAATATTTTGTAGTTGAGTTACAAGATCTCAGTGAGATATATGTGAGTAACATATGTGGAATCTGGAGGAATCTGCCAGATAAAAGTATGTTTGTGTACTGGGTCATAGTGAGATTATTCACATATGTGCATGATTAATCTTGTATGAATCTACTGTGTATTCCTGGTTACTAGGGTTATTTGGTGCACTTAACCTAGTCGATGAATATGAACATATGATCAAGTATTGTTTGACAGATACTTGCAAAGTTAACAAATCTTTGTATAGAAGATTTATGGATTAACTTATAAATGATTTGGGTAAGGATCTAAATGTGGTGTCATACTAGTATAATTGAATTCTCACCTAGACATTTGAGATTTCTGAATCATTGTCAAATAACTTGAGTACTTAATTACTCTAGGAGAAAGTTAATTGTTAAAATGATTAGTGTGATGTGGATTCACCAAAAACTGATGGTTTTGTTTTATATTGCTTGTCAGATGCATGATTAGTGAAATTATCATTAGGTTCATCACTTAAAATTATGTGCAATGGATATACAGTATTCTTGGGATAGAATATTCCTTAGATAAGGAATGAACTCAGCTCAATTGTATCCAGAGCGCTCAATAGGATAATGAATCATTATAACTGAATTGATGTTCAGCATGACTTTGGATATCTAGATTTGATTCTAGATTTTAATCTAACATTTTTTTTTGTAGTTGAAGATGATTGTCATTTTGGTATGCGTTCAGTCTTTAATTACCAGTGGTTTATAGAACTTGAATTTTGCACTTCAGTTAAAGAATCATGTTTTGAAAGTATTCCTAAATCCAATATTTTCTTAATAGAAAGATTTTGGAATGACTCTTACTTTTCATGAGTTATGTTGGACATATACTCCAATATCCTGTAAATGATTAAGTATGATTTTGGATTCCAGGGAATTATGATTGACGAATCATATGAATCTAAATATTTATGGCTGACGAATCATACATAGATACTTGATTATTGTCAGAGAGTTCAAAGGAATGGTGATGATTCTTGAGTGTGATGATTAATTCTTGATCTATTATTTGAGTAAGAATTCAGATCATTGTTTTTGAATCTCTCTACTCCAATATTTTAATTGAGAACCTATGGATCTCACAGACATTATCTTATTTATCTAGTGGATGCTATTCTACTATAGTTTATGGTCTGTAGATGCTTGAGTACAATTCTTCATTTGATTGGATCTCCAGTTATCTTAGGAGACAGACAAGTCTATTAAGATGAATGAATGTTATTTTCTTGCATTTGGTGCTAGAAACAGGAGCATTGAACTCAAAAGAGTATCTGAGATACTCAAAGTTGAGTTTTAATCATTCAATATCTTAATGATTCTCCTAGAGTTTCTAGTTGAATGAATTATATCTTAGAATTCTAAGGATAGTTGTACTTGGAAGTTTTTTATTGAATTGTTTGCCAAAGTTTGTGGATAATTTCAGACTGTAATTATTATTACTTTTCTTTAACTTTAGTCTCCTAAGTTAGGTAATATTTCACTCAGTTGGTCCATGTAAATGTTTTACATGAAGGTGATGTTACTAACTTGTGTTGAGTGTAACCTAGTTGAGAAATTTATTACTTAGTGTACTTTTTAAACTTGAGTCGTACTCCAGAACAGAGATTAACGATTGGAAATAGGTTTATCTCTGAGTACTTGTTTGATATAAAAGCCAGACTAAGGATAATGATTTTCTCGATTAACATTGAAAGTTAAAGGAACTGTAATTCTTTCCTGTTTTGAGGAGCTTCTAAGGATAGAAGCAGTTTAAGGAGGGAAGAATGTTATGGCCAAATTCGGTTAAGGACCTGGAATAGTCCTAATATGGTAGACCTGCCCTCCAGTACTCGAGATTATTGGTCACGCCGTGATTTAATTCCATGTCAAGGCCTTTTTGTGACTAATTACCTTGAGAGGACACAGACACTCTAATTGAGACATATGGAGTATTGCATGTCTGTGTGACAGATATAGGCAGGAGGACTGCATGAAGAGATGAGACCTATTTATAGTTGACCTGCATGGGGATTGCATGGTTTCATGCACAGGACTCTACTCTCTATATAATAAGGTAGGAATTCTCCCGTCGACATATTGGGTTTAGGTTATCAGGTTCTCTCCTCCTCCTCTTGCTTCACATGGCATGGCTTGGTGGCTAGATCCAGGTATTGATCTAGGATTGGTTGGGTGGTTTGGCTCCATAGTCTCTTGTATTGTGTTCTCCTATCCTCATCTTAGGTGTTATCCCTTATGGTCTTTACAAACATAAGCATATCTAACTTATTATGAATAAGCTTTGCTTTTTTTAGATCAACAACTACCACGTGACATGAAAGAAGAAGCCACATTCTATCTTGTTTGCCTTGCCTTTGCTTGGAAATAGAGTTTGAAGGTGGGTGAGAAAAAGTCCCTACAATTTTGGCACCGCTGTCAAAGAGCAATCACCATTATATTCAGTCTGTTACCATGATTGTGATGTTTGGATGATGCTAGCTTGCATTTAAGCATAGTAGTGTCTTGGCATAGTAGGGTTAGATTTGCATACTTTGGTGTTTTAGAGTTCGATTTGGTTGATATGAGTGTTTTTGATTGGAATGTCTGCTTGTAATCACTTGTGCTTGATGAGTAGAGCAACGGTTGATTGCACAATAGGTTATGTGTGTCACCATGATGAAATATTGAAGTGAGTATTACACCTCCTAATAAGCGCACTCTTGATATGCCAATTACATATGGGATAAACATGATGAATGTGGCTTGGATTTCTGCTTGAACAATTTTTCATCCAATAGAAGATGAAATCATGTCAAATAGTTATGCTTTATCTTATAACAAGGAGGTTGAATCAGATTTTATGTCATATGGATCCAATTAGATTTTCGGATGTGTCAAATTCGAGTCAACCTCTACCAAAGCTACCAAAAGCGGTTATATTGAAGGATGGTAAACCTACAGTGTCACAAAGAAGCAGATGAAAAAACACTAAAGTAAAATTCTCAAATTCAGTAATCCCCCAAATGACACAATTATGAAGGTGAATCATGAGGCCATTTATCATGTTGCTTCAACACAACAATTGAACAACAGAAAATATTTTTAAAAAATAAAAAAAAGATGGATCCAGATTTTGATAAGAATGATTCCTTGAGTCGCAAATCAATGAAGGCAAAATCCTCAATGGCCAAGAAATCAATTTCCAAGAGTAAAACCAAGATCAACACACTATAGTAAGAAAAGAAACAGAAACCACAACATATTCTATTTGAACAATTTAGAAGTTACACTTTGGATGATGTAATTGTTGAAAAGGGAAAATGATGCTTGATAGAGAAAATAAAACATTTGTTAGATGCACTATCGGGCTCTGTGAAATAATTCTCCTAATGCATGACTACGCCTATCAAATTCGAACAAAATATTGCCATGTTCAATTCTAACTGATTCTAACTTGGAAATCATCAAAACCTGGTAGATTGATTTTGTGGACAAACATAACAGACTAAACATTGTTGTATTGAATATAGCTACTATATCGAAGTACCATGTACTCCTGTAAAAAGTCAATAGTACTTTTTTAACATGTACTCTTGTAAAAGTCAATAGTGCTTTTTGAACATGTACTCTTGTAAAAGTCAATAGTACTTTGGGTCACTTCGACCGAAGGGAAGAGGGCTTTTTTACTTTATGCACACACTCCTACTTCAGCGCTCCCAAAAGGGGTGAAATCACTTTTGGTGTCCACTAAGCGCTTTCTCTATGGTTAACACTCTGTTTTGTGGTACCATACTTGTAGGTACAGTCTGGGTGCCCTTCGTTTGTGTTGGTCACTGATTAACCACGTGGGGGGGGAGAGAGAGAGAGAGAGAGAGAGAGAGAGAGAGAGAGAGAGAGAGAGAGAGAGAGAGAGAGAGAGAGAGAGAGAGAGAGAGAGAGAGAGAGAGAACATCACATAGATATGTTGTAAGAAAATGCTGCTATGCTATGACAGCCTCTCAAACTTGTTAATATAAGTACTATGGATTGACAGCCTTGAGAGACGGATTGCTGATGTCAACAAACACAAGAAACACAAGTGTGTTTTGTTTGACACCAACAAACCCTCCCTAAACAAAACATCACATTTCTTTTCTGAATTCTACCATCACCTACATGTAGACTCCACGCCTTCACACATCATTTTTGTGTGGTCTACACAGCTATACATGGACTGTGTGATTAAACAGTCTTTCACTTACATGTAGACTCTACATCTTCACACACCATTGTGTGTGGTCTACGTAGTTATACATGAGCTGTGAATTTTGATTTCTGATTTTAGTGATACCTACAAGAAGCTACATACATCATTAAATTCTAAAGAGCTACTACTACTTCCTCTTCTTCAGGCAGCTTCTTGATTTTTTTCTTATCAGAGGACTTTTTCCAGCACTTCCTTGCAAAGCGGCTACTTTTTCCACAGTAGTTGCACTTGGCTCCTTCCTCCTTGTGCTCTCCCTTGCTTTTGAATGGGTTTCTCTTGCTTGCCACATAAAGGGCAGTGTCATGCCCATTGTGATAGCCTTCAGAGGATAGATTTTGCGCCTTAGTTCTTCTTGGAGCAGAGCTGCCTTGATGCTTGTAATGTCATGAGTATACCAATGCTTCCAAATATGGAGGCGAAGTTGTGATACAAGAGTTTCATCCTCTTTTATTTCTGATCCGATTGCAGCCATCTGGTCAATAATTCTTGAAGCTTTAAGACATGATCTACCATAGATTCTCCTTCTGACATTTTTAGCAGCATGAGCTTCTTTCGTAAATGAAGCTGATTTGCTACAGTCTTTACTTCAAAGGTTGCTTGCATCCCCTTCCACGCTTCTGCTGCAGTGTTAGCCTTGCTAACATGAAGTAGTTGGTTGTCACATAGGCTCAGAAGGATCAAGGCTCTAGCTTTGTTGTCTTTTCTAATCCAGTCTTTTGTTTTTTGCAGGCTCTCTGGTTTTTGTTCATCACCATTTGTGATCTCCCACAAATCCCTTTCAAGGAGGATCATTTGCATCTTCAATTTCCAGAGGTGAAAGTTCTCACCATTGAACTTCTCTATCACCCTGGAGTTCATGGTGATGTGTGGAGATCAGAGACGCGACAGCCTGGAAGGAGAGAGCACAGATTGGCTGAGCAAATGCGTAGAGAGCCTAAGCAGATGCATAGAGGGAGAGAGAGGGAGCCAATTACATGTGTTAAGTCCCAAGAAACATTCCTCCTGAAAACCGACAGCACTCCTTATTGATGACTGGCTGATGTAGGTTACTGCATGTGTGGGCCCATAACCTTTGTTGGTCACTGATCAACAACGTGGGAGAGATAGAGAGAAAACATCACATAGATATGTTGTAAGAAAACCCTGTTGTGCTATGACAACCTCTTTAACTTTTTAACTTAAGGTCGTGACAGGTTACATGCCAAGAAACGCCTACTACGGATTGATAGCCTTGAGAGACGGATTGTTGATGTCAACAAACACAAGAAACATGTGTTTTGTTTGACACCAACAGTTTGGAGTCCGTGGCCCTTCATTTGGTTCAAAACGATTAAAGACTTTAGTTTTGTATTCTAAATTTTTTTGCTTCTTGTTAGATGAAGCGGAGTTTTCATGTGCTTAACATGCCAATTTGCGAAGGATATTAATCTTCAAACTATCATTAGTGCTCTCAAGCAACTTGAAGAAGAATGTAAAATCAATGGTTGGAATCTTCAAAAGCTATTTTCATGTCATGCCCAAAGTTGCACGAAACTACAAACTCATGGACTTCTATCCAACCATTTACAATACTGGCCAAATGGAGAAAGCCAGCTCAAAAATTTTTCTAGAAATTTAGATTTTATGCAATTTGAATTTCATGTTGTATCATAGGGATCTGGCCAAGTGGTTGAAGACCCTGAGACCTTACAAGTAGACCAAGTTCAAGTCTTCTCAAAGGTAGCGCCCAACAGCTATCACTCTTTTAGGAGACAATGATGGAACTGAATAAATTAATTGGACAGAATGTTCGTTCATAAACTTATTTGGGTATGGGATCATTAGTCTCGTGCAGCTCCATTTAACAAGCTTATAGAAGTAATGTTCGAAGAGGATCAGAGTCATAATTATCCCTTCTCTTACAAAAATTGTGCATTAACATTTCATGATATGTTTGAAACTTAAATATGATGCATATGATAAGATCTGCAAGAGCTTTTTTCTCCACCAACTGCCCTACACACTAAAAATTACACACAACTTCTGATAGTTAAGACACAACATTGATTCAAGGATTGTTCCAACCTAAAAAAAAGAGGACCACTTTGAATGATTAAAGACAAAGTAAGGGAACATCATGTCATGTATATCACAAAGTTTAAACCCTTTCCAGTTTTGACCAGCTGAAACTTTTGATTTTCTTGCATATCTTGTGCGGCTGAGTAGAGATTCCAGACATCAAGGCAAGGAAAGGTCTTTACCAACATGCAAATGAAACTCAAAACATCCTTCTTAGATTATTCTTTGCTTTCAGTCCGTGGAGTCACCACTATATGGAGCATATGCAATTGATGTGCCAATGCATTACCTCACAGAAAATCCATTGTGTAGTTTATCAGAGAGTGGAGTGATGGTCTTTGAGGTTCAACGAGGTAACAGCACTGCACATATTTTGATGCCTTGAGGGATAGACCCACAAGAATGTGCAGTTTCCAGCTGCAAAAACAATATTCTCTGGCAACTTTTCTTTGGGGAGTTATCTGAACTCAAGAGTCAAACTTGTGAAATATGATTTGAGGCCAAGATACAAAAGATGCGAGTTATGGACTTGGAGCAGGAAGTCATATCAATTATAACTTGTAACGAATGCTGCTAATGACTAGAAGGATAAGACAATCAAACCAATCATCAATTTTCTATCATATTTTGTATCTTCACCTTGGCAAATTTTGCCCCAAACTTTGTTGTTGTTTGCATGTCAATAAAATATCAGAACAGAATTAACAAACACGTACTGGACTTGAAAAAAGGTTAGTTATCCACTCCATGCATGCCATTGAAGGTGTGTTGAGCCTCTTTTATCCTGATGATCATCAGGTAGCAGAATTGCATGTATAAAGGTTGATAATTAGCGTTGTTGGATCGGTGGCCTGTTCTACCTGTGGTGAATGCTAGCACTACAAGATATGAGTTTTGAGTAAATCATAGACTGGTTGGAGATTCTAATGTTGCTTCTTTGACAACGTATAAGTCTGATGATTAATGAACTCCTGAAGCTTGAAGGTGAGGGCTGAGTCACAGAAAGATGACTTTGAACAGCCACATTGAGGGTAGTGATGGCTTTCGAAACCGTAACTGCTGCCACAATGTGTTAATTTCTAACAACAGTGGTCCTTGCAGGCCATACTTTCAGTGACTGGTGACTGCCTGCACATGCAAAGAGTCAGATGTGTGGCATGGGAAACAGAGCAATAGACCATGTGGAGTACATGTACCGATGAGTGTGGCAGTATCAATAATCAGTTGATTACATGCATGATGGTTCCTTTGTTCAATAGATTGAGGTCCTTCTATATGGATGGAAGCTATCCCGTTTATTTGGAAAAAAAGGGGGCCTCTATTATGATTTCAATGCATATAGTTTTTCAAAAAGATTGGGTATAGGGGACACATATCCCATCTTCTCATTATGAGAACATTGAGAGACTATGGTAAATCACCTAGCTGATTTCTTTTTTCACACACTAGGTGAGCAATGTGTAATCCTCGTACAGAATCTGTTTAAGTATTATCCAGATCATTACTGTACCTGCATAGAGAGCGCCCTTAGGAAAAGTTTCACCACCATTCCTTGCCTCGGCTCTTCTAAACATCTTGATAGCCTCAGTAGTAGCAAGAATGAACTGAACTTACACACTTTTATTTATTGAAACGTACCAAACCTCTTTCAACTAATGAATTCACAGTGAACCAATGTGACAATCTATTAGAATTATTTAGTGTACATTCAGCATAGCTAGATGGACCATGTGTGTCAAGTTAAGATATGCTTGAGAACTGTTTGGCTGCTGAGAGTAGCAAAGATAGCATGCAAATGAAGTTTTCATATCAATATCAAACTCTTGAGTAAATCAAAATTGACCAAATATTTGTCTTGGAGGATTATGAATTGTCCATATTTGGGTCCGAGATGTGAAGTACTCTGTATGAGTCTCTAAGATTAGCGCCCAGAAATAGGGCAAGCTTTTGTTTGGAAGTAATATCACGAAGTAATCAAGTGTTACTAATGTTGTTTTGGAAGCATTTCTGACCTAGGAAACATGGACCTCCAGAAAATGGGATACGGATGTCACATTGTCGAAATGGTAAACTAGCACAAGGTAATCACACTGCTGCATGTCGAAGGAATGGAAAATTGAGGCAGAAGGGATTCAGATTAGACTACAAGGGAGATGTTGATATAAAGTCAGTAAGAGTCTTGGAAAATCTAAAATAAGATCCAATTTGATCGTTTTTGACATTGTTGACATTGTTGGATACATTATCCAATCAAATATGATCATGTTACATGGCTTTCTGAAACCCCGTGATATTCCATGATGACTAATAAACAAGAGTTCAACTTATGCTTGTTGCCTCCAGAGAAGCAGCGGTACTCGTTGCAGTTATTGCATCCACTGTCTCCTGTTTTCCTCTGCTAATAGCTTCATCTAAGGGCGTTCTCTCATGACTGAGAAACCACAAAAAAGAAGTTAGCGGAATCCATAACCATAACGAAAATGATATATGGCAGGGTGTGATCCTTCAACTTATTAATTCTTCTATACAAGTTAGGCAAGAGTATTTTGAATCAGATATTCACATATGATATTACATTCAGAAGATCATTCTTGGTCCAGTTCTCTAACTGCCTCAAGGAGGAAGGAAACAGAGATGATTAGCATAAGACAAGCAGGTGCACACCTATTTAGAGCTGATACATTTGCACCACGTGAGATTAATTCCTGTACCACCTGCAATGTGAAAGCTACAAACCTGAATGCTTTCTCCAGGAAGCAACATATGAAGCAGTGCATCTTATTTTCTCAAGCAAAGGGTACTCCATAACTGCTATGAATCTACAAATGAGATCAAGTTACACCAAACAATTCCAAGTTCTATGACATACAAAATACATGCTCAGCTCATAAATAGGTGTATCATAAACATCTATTAAACCTGAACATGGCCATTAAGGGCAGCCCAGTGGAGCGGTGTGTTTCCTTCTGAGTTGCTTATGTTTACATCCTGAAAATAGGAGTCAAAAGCGTCGCTGACACATAAAAATAGCTTCTGAAAAAACTAAAAAAACTGCAAAAGTGACAATTGCTCAGGTATCTTCTGCTTAAACATCATTTCCAACTTCATATATTTGAGCTTACCGCTCCTGCTGATATCAGATACTGCACAATCTCAAAGTTCCCATTTGCAGCTGCCATATGCAAAGCTGTTTCAAGTACATCGTGAAAACCAAATTGAGCATTTACACATGAGAGAGAGCACTATTGACTATCATAGTTTGGAAATGTGAGTTTGCAACAACCTCTCTACACATTCTAATTTATTGCTTTGCTCTCACCTAAGAGATAGAAAGAAAGATAATGTCTTTCGGTCAACCGAAGGTACAAAAAACTAAAATTTACATTATAAGTGTGTTGTTTTCTGTCGGAATGTAACACGACGCTAAAATCAAAGAACTGAATTGAAACTACTAGTTAAACTAATGAGAAAGATTTATATATAGTCTCTTAGATCTGCCCATCTGATGAAAATGGAAATCATCAAATGACATCCTGAGGTTGTGGTCTGAAGAATGTCATGAGAGTAGCTGAGTATGGTATTGTGCATCGAGATGATGGCATATATTTGAGAGTCCTTGAGCAAATGTTTGTTGGAGTACGACCTTCAAAGCCAGTGTTACATCCTACTAAACCGCAAACTGCCATGTGCCGGTTACCCACTAGGAACCGAACGTCACACGATCCACGCTGCCGTAGGATCCAATCCAAATCCACCCTCGGCGCCCTGGCCTGTGACAAGTAACAAGCAAGATCCAACCTCCGACCTAACGGTGTCCCATACCACTGATAGAGCCCTCATCCATCTCCTACCTCAAGCTTTTGATTAACATAAAACAGGGCTCTATCCTGAGCCATTTTTACATTATTGCACATCATGTAGGAAATCCACTGCCGCTTTGACCTTGAGGCTTTTGAGGCCCCACGGAGATTGGAGCTCTAGGCTGAAAACCATACATCAGAGTGAATGGACTAAAACCCGTCGCAAAATGTTTTGTGCTGCTATACGCAGACTCAATCATTGGAAGGTGCCTTTCCCAATCTGACTGGAAACATATGCATGAAGCATATCTTCCATAGACTAGTTCATCCTTTCAGTCTGACCATCCAATTCAGGATGATCTATAGACCCAAGACTTAAGGTGTTCTCCAATTTTTCAAAGACAGCTTGCCACAATTTGCCAGTGAACTTAGAATTTTTTGCACTTGAAGCACAGGTTCCTCTTACGAGCTTCAGCTTTATCAATGCCACCTTGATGGTTTTTTAAGTTTTTTTTTGTTTTCTTAGAATTGTTGGAATTGGGATGTGTTTCACTAACAGCTTCCCTGTCCTTCCTCTTAAATTGAAAACCTTTTTTCTGCTCATTAGGCTGTTGACCCCTAGGTAGCTTAGGTGTGTCATCAAAGTATTTTGCAGCCCTAATAGCATCTTCTAGGGTTTTTGGATGGTTCCTACGAACATCCACTTGATAATCTTTTTGTAACCCATCAATGAACATTAACATTTGTACCTTAGGCGAAATGTCACTATAAAGTGGATTCAGGTACTCATGGTTAGATGACTCAACTTTTGGAAGTGTTCATAGTCATCTAAAAGTGGTAGAAAATAATCCCTAAAAAGCTTGCAAAAATCATCCCATGAACAAGGTTGATTGCCTTTTGCAACTAAGTCATCCCACCAAACTAAGGCTCTTCCTTCAAGGAACATGGTGACAGTGAATAACTTTTCAGATTCAGGAAATTGGTTCATGGCAAAGTATTTGTTCCAAACATTTAGCCAAGGACTTACCACTTGTAAGTTCCTATCTTTCTTCTACCCGTTAAACACTTTTACAGGAGGTGGAACTACATGCTTCTTCAGATTGGCTAACCTAGACTCTAAGTCTTGGTTTCTTTGATTAGTTTCAAGAAGCTGCTTATTAATGGCTTGAATTTGTTGGTATAAAAGTTCAAGAGCTTGTGCCACATTGGATGGGTTTGATAGATCAAATGTTGGGTTTTCATTGGTTTGATCCATTGGGGTTGCTTGTGTGTTTTCCTATTATGCGAATACAACAACAAGTGCTCAAATTAGTCTGAAACCAAGGGATTCAATCTTCAAGCAAAGTTCTCAAAGTTATGTCAGAGGTTATCATGTCTACATTAATTGATTAAGGGGGGTCAAGTTATTTGATCCCAAGGAAGCCAAGGAATCGGGTCGTATGTTGCACTCATGGAGGCCACACATATGCATTAATGGGACATGAAGACAAAAGCAAGACATTGGGAAGTCGTATTAAGTAAGTTCATACGAGAAGAATCGACATACGAAGGGATTCTACAACATCATACAAAGGAAGTTCTACATCAAGTAATGAAGACATTAAGATCACAGTTGATCGTGGATTCTACACCAAAATTGAAGATCTTCATTACATGAACATCATGGAGGAAATATATGCATACTTATGCTATGCATAGTTGTTGTTATTAAGAATGTGAACATTAAGAGAGGTGGGGGGGGGGGATTGTGTTAAAATTAATGTTCACATTAATACCCTTGATGGATTAATTAGGATTATTGGACCATGCATGTCTGCCAATACTAGAGGCCTTTACCTATATTTAGTAAAGTCAATTAAGACTTTAGTCAAACTCAAGTTTGAGATTCTAGTGCTTGATTTAAAGCACAAGTTTTGCTACAGATAGGTGTTGGGTGCTTTTACTAGATTTAGAGACATCATTTATGAAATTGCTTTGAAGCTTGTTGGTGGCATAGTTACCAAGGAACGCGGGAACACAAGTTTTTAGACGTGCCACGCATTAAGTCCTTGGGCCCCTCCAAACTTGTAAATATGGACCACAACTTAAGTTTGGTCCCTTGGTCCTTAAAACCAATTTTAAAGGCATAAACTCACAATAACTTGGCATTAACATAAAAAGTCGTGTGTACCTTCAGGTACCGCGACTTTGCAGTCAGAGCATCACAGAGGAGAATCCAGTAAAAAATGGAAATCATATTTCTAACAAATCCCACTATGAGGACTATAGTTACAAGATCCCCCACAGCATTGCCAAGTCAACAAACCATGCATACTCCCATCCCTTCCTTGGGTGCCTTAGGAGGCGGTCCATTTTATGATTCTTCATCTTCTTCTTCATTTCTTTCTGGACCTATGAGGCAAGCTTGTGAGGTCATAGACAACTCGGAGATTGGGAAGAGTGCGGAGAGATTGGCAAATGTGGAGTGAGGCCACTGACCATATCAGGGCAACAGATGTGGTACAGTTTATTGTTGATGAGGAGAATGCTAACAAGGCAGCAGGAGCTATTATTGAAGCTCGTTACCCCCATATTTCTTTCAGCCCATTGCCTCAACAATTTGTTGAAGGCCATTGGCAAATTACCTTGCTATCAACCTTTGATTGACATGGGGAAGGATGTTGTCACTTTCATCACTCGACATCACTATATTTATGCTTTCTTTCATAAGATTGCCTCCAAGGACGCTCTAAAATAGACGCGCTTTGCTTACAATTTAATTATGTTGGAGCATCTCCAAGAAGAGAAAAATTCTTTGAGGCAGCTTGTCGTTTGTGATGAGTGGATTGGTTGGGCAAAATCCTGTAGCTCCGCAAGTATGTACAGTGTACATTGTAGATTCATTTGTATTTCAATCTTCATCAAACAATCATTTCTGCAAGAATTTACCCATTTTTTATTTCACTCGTGAGTGTTGTTTTGTTGTTATGAATACTAGGTAAAGGTGCACAAAGCATATGTTTTGACCAAAGTTTTTGGGAATCCATTACACGTATACTTGATATTGTCCATTTCCTTCAGAGAAGACATCAGCTTCTCTGATCGCTTTGCTGATGACATTACTGGTTTTAACATGCACAGCGTGATAGATTTCTCATAGGTGTTGGCTTGTGGTGGGAGGATTGGGGAACTGACACTCCCAATATACAGACGTTAGTTGTTTGTATTTTAATCAAGAGGCCAGTTCCTCTCCCGATGAACGCTTGTGGAGCTCATTTAGCCACATAGCATCGAAGAAGAGGAATCGTCTTGGCACA
This sequence comes from Diphasiastrum complanatum, assembly GCA_029204225.1. Classification (NCBI taxonomy): domain Eukaryota; kingdom Viridiplantae; phylum Streptophyta; class Lycopodiopsida; order Lycopodiales; family Lycopodiaceae; genus Diphasiastrum; species Diphasiastrum complanatum. The sequence continues at coordinate 63,719,241 of CM055101.1, forward strand.
GAAAAGGCAAATGATTCGGTTCTTGTTCATGCAAACCTACACTTGTTGAGGAGCATGGATGTGAAGGGCAAAGAGCAAAAATTCTTGGTGTCAGAGGATGGTTCCCACAAGTCTAATGGACAGAGAGATAGAGAGAATCAAGTGCCTAGTGATATACCAAATGCTCTCAATTTTGACGATTCAGAGTCCACCTTTGCAGATATCACTTGTTGATCTTTTACGATGGCACATGCATTATGTTATTTAGTTGCAAGTAGCTAGTTAGTTACTACTTACCAATAGTTTCTAGATTTTGGACTGTGCAATGTGACGGCCTATGAGCCTCCTATTTTGATCTTTACTATAATATGTATGACACTGATCTTTGATAAATCATTCTAGAAGGCCATTTAACTGTTTGAGTCTCCTATTTTGCAGTGATAGATCATTGATTGCATGTAACAATTAAGTTTTTGATGTACGATTCATAAAGTAGATTAGACTTGGAGATTGATCATTGGAGTAGTAAGCACTTCGCAATTTAATAAATTATCATCAATTTCAAAACCTTTAAGGTTTCATTCAAAAAGTTAAACTTTGGTATGAATTTCATTTTTTAACAAACAAATAGATATAATATATATATATCTATATAATAATAGGGATGAGGGTCCGGGCCAGATTGCCCGTGTCTGTTCTCCGGATCCGGAAGCGTCCAACCCTCGGACGCGTCCAAATTTTTTTTTTTAAATTTAAAAAAAAAAAAAAACAGATGCGTCCGGACGCATGCGTCCAGGGGTCCGGACGCCATTTATTTTATTATTATTTTTAAAAAAAAATTAAATTTAAAAAAAAAAAAAAAACCGGACGTGTCCGGACGCTGATGCAACCCTGACGCGTCCGCGTCCGCCATCGCTTCCTTAGCTATATATATATATATATATATATATATATATATAAGCATGTTTTTGAGTATTACGTTCCCGTTCTCGTTCCCTAGTTTATATTTCTTGTGATGACGTGGCGTTCTCGTTCCCACTTTCTTAATAGATTTTTGCATCAATCTAGCACGATTTTTTGCATTTGTCTACATTTCTCTTTGATCAAATCTCTTCTAAATTGTGTTGTGGTTGGATCTTTGTGATCTTGAGCCATTTACAGGTCATTTCAAGTCATTTATACTTCAGGGACAAAGATTTATGTTTTTTGATGTAATTCATCAAAACAAGCTTTTTATGTGTTGAAAAGTTTGTATACTTTCAAGCTCCATTCAGTGTTTTCCACTTACTTTTGTTGATTGTCAGTTTCAAACCCTTGTTTGCTGATTTTTGAAGGAAAAGAATTTGTATGTTGCTAGATTTCGGCTGTAAAAGATCTATCCTATCTAGTTCTTTAAGGAATTCAAGGTAGTCCCTTTGTGTAGCTGGTTTGCGGTGAAATAGGCTTGTTTGTGCTTTGTTTCAAGGGCTTTTGTTGGTGGTTTTTGCATAATTTTGCAAATAGCATCGCTTTTTCTGGCTAGACTTTTGCTATGGCATCCTCTAGTGATACTATCCTGATTCTCAGAGGATCGATGCACTTTCTGCCAAGGTTGATGCAAGGAGCTGATGTTAAAACAAATCTTAGAGCAATTGAAGCATGGCCATGCACCTGAAGAGTCAGTGGTACAAGGAATTTGGGTGGTGAGCCTGGTTCAAGTGAAAGAGATGCAGATTTTGGCAGGAAGCGCAAGTTGTCGTCCATCAAGGACTTGAATCCTCCAAAGTTTACAGGTGCAACAGCTGATTTCCTAACACTTCTTTGATAGTTATGCACGGACAGCTCTGCGGTAGAGATAGTTTAGTTCTATTTGACAGTAGTCCTCACATAATGTCATTGATTCAACGCTTTTTAAGAAGTAAAGAGTGAGCACACAACTGTTTAAGTACCAATACATAGTTAAAATGGTTGATGGAAAGGGTACGAAGATTTGGGACACGAGGGTTGTGAGTATGCCCTTAACTAATCAGAGTTATTCTGAGCAGCAACATCACCACCATTTCCAGGACATGATTTGAGGCTTCTTACCACCATACATTTTCCCGTTTCATACACATTGTTTCTTTATTAGTGGTATTAGTACTTAGATTTATATTAGATGCATTTTCCTTTATAGATTCAGAGACGTTTTCATACACTCCTATCTGTCCCACACACTTGATATGTACTTATTCGTCTTATATGCCTTTGGCATGGAAAAGACATTAATAAAGCAAGCTCTCTCTCTCTCTCTCTCTCTCTCTCTCTCTCTCTCTCTCTCTCTCATGTCCTCTCATCACCTTCAGACTCAGGGATACCGACTATCATGGTTCTCTCAGGCATCACACTTCCTTATGGAAGCATTTGGTATCACTATCACTGATCTCCCTTTGGGTACACACCATTACATTAGACGTTTTTTATCCAGAGCATATCTCGACCGTACTTGGCGTCACCAGCTGAGGGTTAAGCCTGACTACTACCGGACTCACTTTCTAGAGCAGGATGCCACTAGTCTTTCAGTTTTACCTCGCTATTTGTTCTCTGGACTATCAGACGGTCTCCGTTTCACTTTGGGACAGTTCAAAGTCTCCTCACATCAGTTGGCTATTGAGACAGGCATATTCCAGCGTACACCACTAGAGGAGAGACTATGTCTGCTGTGTAAAATACATGAGATATGCCACGAGAGGAGAGACTATGCCTGCTGTGTAAAATACATGGGTACACCACGAGAGGAGAGACTATGCCTGCTGTGTAAAATACTCCTGGCAGCTATTCTTGCTCCCACTTATGGACAGTTGGCACAGTTATATTACTCATTTATCTTTTATGCATAGTTTTTCTTGGAGACGTTTATATACGCTCCCATGGTTTTCACATACTTGACATGTACTCCTTTTGGTCTTATATGACTTTTGGCATGGAAAAGACATTAATAAAGCTTTCTTTCTTCTTTCTCTCTCTCTCTCTCTCTCTCTCTCTCTCTCTCTCTCTCTCTCTCTCTCTCTCTCTCTCTCTCTCTCTCTCCATGCCCTCTTTTAGAAGGGGAGTTGATCCATGCAACTAGCATCTCTCTTCCTAGATCCCATGCTGCAGATCCAGCACAAATAGGAGTGGCATCTTGTCATTTTTAGGTGGTATTCTTCTTCTAGTAGGGAGAGCTATGCTGAGGGAATAGATGGTTGATTGAGGAAAATTCTGCTAGCAGTAACTTACGTAGCGGAGAATTGCTCGGTTGATCGGAGGTGTCAGTAATCAGGTCCCAGATTTGGGGAGGGCGCCCATTTCGCCCTCAATGTTGTGTTTTTCTTTTGTTGCATGCTTTTTATGCATGTCACTGAGTCTTAATGCATGTGCAATTTCCTTTCCGATAGCATATCAATTTCCATTTGCATGTTGTTGTAATCTGCCTATGATTGTGAATAGTCGCTTGCATGTCAATTGAACGACATTAATAACTATTTTCCTACCTAGATCTTTTACAAACTTGCACATGAGCTTTCAAGCTGGGAAATAAGGACTTAAATGGCGACCAGCTATGGTTCCAATCCAAAGAAACTAAATGCATTACCAGTACGGCCTTCACTATCTTGCATGTTCGTTGAAGAAGTCGACGAAATAATAGCTTTGACATCATCCAAATCTCCATACCTAGTAGCCTGAAGATCCATTTGAGAATTGAAGATTTACGTTTTTGGAACAGCCAACTCGTTAAAATCTATTGGTAGAATCAATGTCAAAGATTTCAAACCTACCAAAAAGAGCACACAAATACTAGCGTAGACAATATGCAATCGAGCACAACAGTGATCTTGAAGGGACGTAATTGTATGCCAATAGTGGCTGAAAGTGTCTTGTGCACATCAAATAATGAAAGACTTTCAATTGGACATAACAACACAATAAGAAACAGGGAAAAACATCCAAGCCTTTGCACATAACGACACTTGGAATCAGTCATACCAAAGCGACATTGCAAATGAGCATTTTATGATGATTTTTGCATCAAACTAAGTGGCTTTTTCTTGAAGTAGAGCCCTTTCACAATAGTATAATGATCTGTGCTATTCTTGTTTGTTTGCAATAGTTTTGGACCTCCATATTCTATATTCTTCTATCTTGATTATGTTTTGGCCTATAAGTAATCTAAATTCCAAGCTTTTTCCAAATGCCTAGCGTGGTAAACATAGGCATTCACAGCAAGTTGAGTACAAACTTTCTATATGATGGGCTTTTCCAAATATAATGATCTAAGGTTGGCACAAATGAGTAGGCTTAGCATAGAACTTTGCTAAATTAAGAGCATGAGAAATGCTATTCTTGCATGTTCAAGAAAGACTCCATTTAGATTTTCACCTGTAAATTCTCCAACACATGATATAAGGGATTAACTTTACGTTATTTACATCGAAATTAACTTTTTATTTTATCTTTTAGTCAAATATTAGCTCATTTTTTACTAACACTTATTCAACTAGCTAGGACTCTTGGACACAATACTCTTTGCCTACTTTCAAGTCTAGTTAATCCATTTGGTTTGCTGCTACTGTGTCCAACAACAAGTGAACTTTGAATTATTCAACATATTTTCCAACCTTCTAAGCATTCATAAAATCATCCAATGACGTTGGGATACTATCCTTGACTCATCCAATAATACCCAACGGGGTTGGCTCAACTGGTTAGCTTGGCATCCAAAGTTTCTTTGGTCCCAGGTTCGAGCCTCCCCTTGGAAACCAAGAAGCATCCAATAAATGCAGGATCTCAAAGTTGATAATGACACAAGAAAACCACAACTATTCCTAGTAAGTGTGTTATGTTTGTACAAAAGCGAAAAACAAACTGTATACAACAACAACCTCATTTCGTAGCGTATGGTAATTACCAACTAAATCACAGAATTTTGTATCACTTAAATTGACAATACATGAAGCAATCTAGCAATCCCTCGCAAAAAATAGTAAATACCATCACAAAACGTCAATGGCTAAAGCCCTACAAGTGATAGTAAGGAAAGAATTTTCCCACAAAGAGCCCACGCAATATCAAATCATAAGCTAAAAATGAATATACATAAGGTTTATTCATAGTCCCTTGAGGAACCACAAAGGCAAGATTCAATCAAGGGAGGCAAAACTTCTAGAGGAAAAATAGTGCACCCTCCTAAAGGGCCCCCACTTCAAGTAATTAACTAATAAAAGCTGGGGGCCCTTGGCCAGTCCTAATATAAATGAATAAAGAAGGCTTTTAGGCATGTACATGAATAAAAGGGCTCGAGGCCAACAAATGAAAATAGGCCCTGTAATCCATGTAGTCTATGGACCCAATAGTCTATAACTCTCCCACACTAAAAAGCATTGCCCCTGATGTGGGCAAGTAAAACCAACATCAAGGACGTACAACATCCCCAACAATAGAGATATGCTCTATTGAATATGATTAATGCCAGATCCAAGCCACAAAAGTGCAAAAGCTCCAAGAAAGTATTATAGTGAGCCAAGGTCTTTCATATCAAACTCTGATGAGAGATTTTTCTCAATATTCTAAATCAAATCACAATCCAAACCTGTGATAACAAGATCATCCACAAAGGAAATTGGAATATTCGACACATGCTTTAGTGAATTTTGTGATATTCCCTAATAATCGTAATTGGGCTGGCCTTTAGTTTGAACTTTGAATCAATGCTCATGTTAGCTAGGATAAGACCTTAGCTCACATACCTTTAAGAATAAGTGTCGTTAACGTCGATAGCTCGAGGCTATATAAGCATGCTCAATTTAGGAGAAGGACTTCCAAGAGGGTTGTAAGCCATGGTGCATGTATTAGCTATGCTTAGAGAAAGTATTTGTGGTACGGGATCCGATTGCTTATGGATGAAGAGCTTATGGCTTGATGGAAAGCCTACTAGCAATCTTTATGGCGTTTTGGATCTTGCGTGTTGGACATGGAGATGGCACACACGAACAAAAGAGCATAGCAACCATGTAAGATTTGAATCTTAGCTTTTGGGTCGAAGCAACATTTAGCAACTTATCTCTAAGAAAAACATTTGAAAGATGTTTGTATCAAAAGTATGGAAAGCTACTAATAGGACTAGTCAAGCTTGGGAAATTCTCATATTTGTGTTTGAGACATCTAGTACAGATAGGGTTCTTCAATTAAAGAACCAACTTCATTTTCTCAGGATGGATTCAAGTTATCCAGTCACTAATCATCTCACGAAGATCTTGAATCTTCAATACTATCTTGCAACTGTTGGAGAAAGTGTTGCGGGTATGGAAGGGGTAGCAGGAGGCTAGCTTATAAAAGTTATATAAAACTATCCTAGTCAGCATGCTTATAAGGCCAAAGAGGTTGATGTGATGTACTTTTCAATCTTATGTACCTTTTTGGTACCTTAGAAACATTAATGAAGCGCTCGCTCGCTCGCGCTATCTCTCTCTCTCTCTCTCTCTCTCTCTCTCTCTCTCTCTCTCTCTCTCTCTCTTTGTGCTTTCTTTTTTCCACACAATCTTGAAGCTGTTTTTAACAACTTCCCTCACTTCTGCATGAAAGAGTCTAACAATGGCAATACCTAATCATATGGTCCTCATAAATAACATGTTTTGAGGCTCTTGCGCTCACCTCAGAAGGTCAATTCCATTATTGGCCATTGTTTCATTTGAGCTCGCCTGCATTTTCATTGATTAAAAAATTCTTTTTCTGGGAGTGTAATTTCGATGGTCACACATAGCCCAAGGGTACTCCTGCATTCTTCCCAATTTGGTGTATTTCAAATTTTGATCGATAGCTTATTAGTGAAACAGATGCGAGTGGTGTTGGCCCTAGGGGTTTTCCACGACAATCTTATGAATCTCGAAAAGTTGTACTCGGACAAGATCTGCCACAATACTAATGACAATACCAATGAAAAAACAATGAATGCCCATTCTCTTTGCCCTCGAAAAGTGGTGACCTGTACCATCTTTATTTTCTATTTTGAGTTTTAGCGCCAGGTGTTTCAGTATTTATTCGCTAGGAAAGAGTTGAGCGTTTTGTCAATACTACTGGATAGGAATTTTGAATTCCTTCAAGTTTAGTATCTACATAGACCTGGAAGTATATTTACCAGATTTTCATATGCCTTACTGAGCCGGTGACATTTCAACCGGGAGGATTAGCAAGGCAGAAAAAGCTACTCAAGCGCCAACTAATCATACACCTGAAACTAATGAAGCGACTAGACAATCTTCTGCTACAACAGATTATGACAAGCAGTCAAGTTCTGGTTCCATCTCTCTCTCATGTATCGTGGAAGACTTTAACAATTACCTCCAATAGCTCCTGAACGAGGAGGGACGAGAAGGGAAGCGGCGCTTCTTCCTGCTGGATCATCGGCATTCCCATTATGATGACGACGACGACGACGACAACGCCTCTTCTTCTTCTTCTTCAAGAATTGGATCGTATGGCGCCTTCGTCCTCTTCGTCGCCACTACAAGCTTGCTCCGTTTCATCTCCTTCCTTTTCCCTTTGCACGGTCAATCAGCCTTCTAATAAAGTCTTCATTAGGTTAAGGGCGGCCCATACGGTTTGGCCTTAGAATCACGTTTTTGGGTGTGTGAAGATTTGGGCCCGGCCCACTAGAATTGTGCCATGTGGCGTCGCTGCTGCATGAGTAGATGTGCCTAAGAAAAATTTACTCTGATGCATCGACGGGCACCGATGGCACCACTTTCTAGAACACCTGCACACACATGAATATTGTTCCCAGTTTTCACATATATTAGTGACTGAACAACTGTGTTGTTTACTTATGGGATAACGCTTTGGGCTACAAGATGACGTGGCACTTCGAGTAGCCAAAAAAAAACATGTGGTTGGAGGCGTGCTGGGCTCAAATGCATGCATGTCTCCAAGATACGAGAGTCCCATACCACCACATCCTACTTTCAATCCTCCTATACACACATTTTCAGCAAGGCGTCTTTCACATAACCACATGAGAAGAGCTCTTCATTTTTCAAGTGAAAATGAATGCTAAGATCTAAAAATGGTCAATCTTGAATCATACTAGATCATATGGTGTGTGTGTTTATTGTGTAATTTAGAGCACATTGTAAGGATATAATGTCATGCAATCATGACTAGGTATTTAGATAACACATCTCACTGTCATTGGTTGTGAGAAGGGCCTCTATGTGTCTAATAGAGAGCCTCCTCATACATTTTATGATTAAGATTTGATAGATGTGTAAAGTAACTAAATTCAAATGTCAATTGTATTTTTCAGTGACAGACTATGTGTGATAGTGTTAAACACGGGCTCATCAGGGTGGCTATATCCTATATTCCTCCTCCTCTTGAACATTATCTAGTCACCCTTCTTCTCACATGCTCTTATGAATATGAGATTAATTGGAGCAATTAATTCCCATCATGTGCTAATGAACTAATATTATGAGCATAATATCATACTCTTAAATCATGTCAAGCTTACAGACATATTTATAGGACAAAATTTTGATGATCTTGGTGATTACATCAGCAAGTAGATTGTGAGGTATCTATCATCCCTTGAAAAATCGTAGGTTGAGCTAATGCCTCCCTACGCAAGCCGAACATGGTGAAATGGGCCCGACCTAGCCCATTCTATGATGTTAATGGATTTCTAAGTAGAAACCTTGGCTTTTTGATATGTTCGTTTTCTTCATTGTATTGGCATTTCAATGGGGTCAAATACAAGATAATGAAAGCGGCATAATGGACAACCCATTTTGCATGTAGAAGAATGGTAATGATGCATCTAATAATTGCTTCATTTCTTGGGCGTATTATGCTAGGTAAGCATAGTTGTTTTTGGCAAAATCAACCAAGCCTACCATTAAGATATACAGTAGAGCCTTTTAATGTCACTTTACAAATAAGGTAATGGTAGGGGTGAGGGGTGAGGGGGTGGGACATGGTAGTGGGTTTAACACCTAATGGTATGTGGACCCACATAATGTCGTGGGAGCGCGTGCGTGGGACTGATTCGTGTTCGTCCTCACTTCATCTTCTTTATCGCGAACAATTTTCTGTAATTTTCTTTTGTCCGGAAGCCCTTACAGGATCCCAAACACTCGACTACGCATCACAGAACATATTATATGCTAGCAATCATGATCTACAGCACAAGACAAGATGCACGAAAATAGAGTGACTGAATTATCACTTTAAGTTTAGAGTGAATTCGTCAGTATCATGCTCGTTGGCGGAATGACATTCTACTCTTTCGCTGTGTTCAGCTCGTTGGCAGACTTTCATGCACAACTATGGTTTCTTTTCTTTCTTACTCTATTCGTTATGTCTCTCTCTGTCTCTTACAGATCTTTGTATTCAATACTTTATTATGATCCAGAGAGGATCGTTTATACCTCCACTATGTGGAGTTTACAAGATAGCTAAATATAGAATCACATCACTAGTTAACGCTAATCAACTAGTTAGTTAGTATGTGTCGTTGCTACTCGTTTCAGTTGGGCGTGAAGCCCGTTGCGCGAAAGATTTTCCTTCGTCTGTTTCGCAATCTCCCGTTTGCTTTCGTTCTTTTCATAGTTTTCATTTCGCGTCCCTTTTTCGGCTTTGCGGTCCTGGAGGTGTGTTTGCAATTCATGATTGATTCGCGAATCGTTCGTGCTTCGAGTCAAAGACACGTTGACTGTCGCAAATTGTTCTCGTTCGTGCTTCGAGTCAAGGTCATGTTGACTTTCGTGAATTGTTCAAACTTCGTGTCTTGCTCGTGCTGCGACAAAGTTGTAGGAGTTCACCATTTCTGACACTCCCTCTTGAACCTTGCAACTTTGTTCGTTTAATCCAATTGCCTCTCTGTGCTTGGTAAAGAGTGGCTTGTCGAGCAGTTTCGTGAGGAGATCTACAATCATATTTTCTGATTTTATGAGCTGGACCTGGAGCTCTCCTTTCGAGATCAAATCTCGAATATGACGGTACTTCAGAGGAATGTGCTTTGTCTTTGAATGGAAGACAGGATCCTAGGACAGATAGATGGCACTCTGAGAGTCCATCATCATCGTGCTTGGCCCCTCTTGTGGTATCCTAATTGCCTCCAACATCATTTGCAGCCACACTACCTCATTTGCCACTTTCGAGGCTACGACATACTCAGCTTCGCAAGTGGATTGAGATACCAAGGTTTGCTTTTTGCATATCCAGTTGATTGCAGCTCCGCACGCTATCGTACATCCTCCAGTAATGGACTTGTTGTCATCGTTACAGCTCGCCCAACTCGCATCACTGTAGTGATGCAGCTCGAATCCTTTCTCTTCGTTTCTAGCTCTGTAGGTTAATCCAACATTCTGGGTACCCTTCAGATACTGTCGGATTCGTTTGGCCATTTTCCAATGTGCTAGACCAGGATTGAAATTGGATCAATGCGTAAATAGAGAAGGCCAGATCGGGTCTGGTACAAATTATTAAGTACATCAGACTACCAATTAAGTTTTGGTAGGGTATACCTGCCATCTTCTGTTCTTCCTCTTCTATTTTTGGGCAATCATGTTTCGTGAGCTTGGCTCCAGGTATCATTGGTGTGGCTTTCTCTTCACAGTCCATCATGTGGTACTGCTTCAGCACTTTTCTGGTGTACTCTGACTGACTCAAGTGCATCTCGCCATTTGTTCGATCTCTTCTGATCTCCAGCCCTAAGCATTTTGTTGCTTCTCCAAGATCTGTGATTTCGTAGTTTTCAGAAATCTGACTCTTCGCATCTTTGATCAACATCAAGGAATTTTCTATCATCAACGAATCATCCACGAAAATGGTCAGTATCACAAAATCCTTTCCTACTCTTTTGATGTAGACATTACAGTCTGGTGGAGTAGGATTGAAGTCTAGAGACTTCAGAAGACCATCAAGCTTTTTGTACCAGGCTCATGATGTCTGTTTTAGACCGTAGATGCATCTTTGCAATCGATAGACATATTGTCTATTGTCGGGGTCTTCATAGCCTTCAAGTTGCTTCATGAAAATTTCTTCCTCTAGATCTCCATGGAGAAAGGCTGTTTTCATGTCAATCTAGTGAATTTCCATATTGTACTGTGTGGCATATGCAAGGAATAGTCTTATGCTTGTCATCTTGACCATGGGCGAATATGTGTCGAAATAGTCGACACCATATCTTTGCGTATAGCCCTTCGCGACAAGTCTTGCTTTGTAGCGGCCAATGGTGCCATCTGATTTCAGTTTCTTCTTGTACACCCATTTGCAGTCAACTACTTTTCTATTTTCAGGCAGTGGCTCTAATGTCCATGCCTCATTTTTCCTCATCGACTCGATCTCTTCTGACATTGCCTATTTCCATATTTCTCTCTCTGGACTCTGGATAGCTTCTTGGTATGTAGTTGGTTCTTCTATGAAGCTGCAGTGCTCGAACTGCGTGTCTTCGCTCCATTGAAGATTGTCATAAAAGCGGTCTGGAGGTCTTCTTTGTCTGGTTGACCTTCGAAGTTCGTTTCGTCGCTGTTCGAACATTTCTTGTTCGTGGGTCGATCCTCTGTTTCCTGCTGCTCTGGAGTCTGGGGTCCTGCATTTTGATTTGATGACTGTCATCGATCTCCCTCTTGAATAGGCAGCAGTGTGAAGATCTCATGGTCTCTTTCATCTTTCAATCCAAGGAATGTGGACTCGTCGAACTTCACATCTTTGCTCGAAACAACCTTCTTCATGGATTGTAGAGTCTGTACACATGTGTTCCATTCGAGTAGTCGACCATGATTGTTTGTTCGGATTTGTCGTCGAGCTTGTTTCTCTTTTCCTTTGGAATGTGCTTGTATGCTGTGTGAAAAATTGTCAACTAGTAGTATTTTCCTAACTTGAGATTTTGTAGGCCTATGGCCAAATAAAAGTTAGAGATAGGTTCATACATGTATGTAGAGGCCCAAAGTATGTGTACACTACTTTTGAGGTCACATTAATTAGAGGAGGTCGAGTGTGGAGCTCTTCTATTGGCTCATAATTTGGTGCATTCCTATTTGACCAAATTTCTAGGTATATGGGTGAATCCTATTGGACCCCAATTTTAGCCTATCATAAGACAAGTGGCCAAGAGGCACTATGGCTGCTATAAATAGCCATCTCCACGAGTATGTACACATCTCATTTTCATTCTATTGAATGAATGTTATGCTCTTTGAAGGTCCATCTTCTTCTCTCTCACTTTTTTGTTCATATCTTGCATTCTAGCCACTAGAATTGTGATTTCTTTGTTGCTATGGCTTCACACGTGTGAAATGCAGGTTGTAGGCTCTGAAGTACGGACAGGGACAGCAAGTTTCTGTTTGTGGAAGCTTATGATCAGATTTTGATGTTTAGTTGATGTTTAGTATGCTTAACATCACAATTTCTATCATTTTTTCAATCTAGATGTGCATAACTTCCATGGCCAAGATCTTTATGAAACTTTAGCATCTTTTGGATCTGAGTTTTTCACATGGTATCAGAGCATTAGGCGGCCAAATGTGCAGGTTTTGCCAGATTTAGAAGAGATTTGTGGGCGAGTTTGCTTTTGTAGCATTCCAATCAAGTTTCTAGCTAAAAATCTTGTTGATTTATGTGTAGAAATTGGATCTTTGTGATCAAAACATCATTTGTATGCATTTCAATTGAAGTAGGGCGAATTCCCTCTGTACTTATCAGAATAAGGAGACAAAAATTGTTTTGGAAAGAGGGAGATGCAAGATCCAACAAGATCCTATTAGTTTTCCATTCTAGCATATAGTTTTTTGATTCAATTTCTTGCTTCTTCATGTCAAAAACTTCAAAATTGATGTAACCCTCTGATTTTCAGTTTGCTGAATGATTCAAGAGTGTATTTCAATCTTAGGAGTGAGGGAAAAGCAAGTATATTGAGGTTTGGTCTTGGTTTGATCAAGAAATCATAAAACTAGTGGCTAAAATTAAGGAAAAAGTGAGGAAAAGAGAGAAAAAGTAAGGTTTTAGGTTCCAAATCTTTGTGATTTCTTCTTGTGTTTCATTTGTTGATTCAAGAGAGTGCTTAGTGCATTGGAACAGGTCAAAGATCAGAGATCAATCATTGCAACATGGCTACAAATGGAGGCTACATGTTGGAAAGCAATGATAGGCTTACCTCCCTCAACTATTCTACTTGGAAAGTAAGGATGGAGTCTTTGCTTGAGATGAATGAGTTGATGGATATTGTTGTAGGTGTGGAGGAGAGACCTTTGGCACCTCAAGAACAATTGAGGTATGACAAGAGGGCAAAGAAAGCCCTTCACATGATCAAGATGAATGTGACAAATGAGCTTATCAAAGAGGTTGGTAAGTGCACATCATCTAGTGAAGCTTGGGAAGCCTTGAAGAAGGTTTATGAATCCAAGTCTACTTCTAGAGTGTTGACTTTAAGAAGGCAAATCTTTTCTTGTATGCAAAAGAAGAGTGAGAATGGACATGCTTTTGTTTTGAGAGTTAAAGCATTGAATGATGAGTTAGCATGCATTAATGATGGCATAAATAATGAGGAGCTTGTTCAAGTGATTCTCAATGGCTTGTTGGATGATCATGCTAATCTTGTTCAAAGTTATGCTATCCAAAAATGTTTACCAAGTGTTGGAGACTTGCAAGAGGTCTTGTTGGCTGAAGAATTCAGGTTGCAAGCAAGAGTGGGAGCATCTTCTACATCTCAAGGAGGAGAAGAGGAGGCAATGTTCTCTAAAGGCAAGTTCAAGGGCAAAGGTAAAAGCAATTGGTCTAAAGGGCAAGACCAAGGTGAGCACTCTACTTTTGGCAAAAAGAAGGATAGATCTAAGCTAAAATGTTTCTATTGTGGAGTCAAAGGGCATTTTGCTAGTGATTGTTTTAAGAAAAAGAGGGATCAAGGGGAAAAGCAAACCAATCTAACTATTGATGAGGGTGGGGATGAGCTTCTTTCAAATGATGCTTTTGTTATGTCATCTTGCTTGTTGGCTAATCATGGAGACATTGATCCTTGGTGGATTGATAGTGGAGCCACTTCTCATATGACATATCATAAAGAGTATTTTTCATCTTTAATGGCATTTGATGGTGATAGGAAGGTAATCTATACCGCAAATGATGGTGAGTGTGCAATCAAGGGGATTGGCACAATTCCTATTTCACTTTCTACAAATAGGAATATAGAATTGAAAGATGTTTTGCTCATTCCATCCATTACCAAGAACTTACTTAGTGTAAGCCAAATGCTTGACAAAGGATTCAAAGTTGAGTTTGATGGTGATGCTTGCTTGATCAAAAAGGGGTGTAGTATCATTGCAAAAGGGAAAAGGCAAGGGAAATTGTTCAAGCTTGATGCATGTGTTGTTGCTAACCAAGTTGGATGCATGGCAAATGAACAAATGTCAATTCAAGAGGTATGGCATAAAAGGATGGGACATCTCAACTACAAGGCCTTGGAGGTAATAGCCAAAAAGGAGGTAGTAAGGGGACTTCCCAAGTCTCTTACTTGCTTGAATCATGTTTGTGAAGAATGTGCTTTGTCTAAATCACATAGATTGCCATATACTAGATCTATATCTAGATCTAAGATGCCTTTTTCTCTCTTGCATTCGGATATTCATGGTGTTACTACAATTAGCAATGGAGGTGCTAAGATGTATGTAACTTTCATTGATGATTTTAGTAGATTTTGTTGGGTTTATCTACTAAAGAGCAAGGATGAGGTGTTTGATGTGTTTGTCAAGTTCAAAGTTGCTATTGAGACTCAATTTACAACCAAAATCAAATGCTTGAGGAGCGACAATGGTGGTGAATACATTTCTAACAAATTCAAAGCCTTTTGCGATGAGCATGGGATCAAGAGGGAGTACACATGTCCAAGAACACCACAACAAAATGGAGTGGCCGAGAGGAAGAATAGAACCTTGTGTGAGAGTGCAAAGGCAATGAGATTGAATGCTAATCTTCCTAAACCTTTTTGGAGTGATGCTTTGTTGTGTGCAAATTTCCTATGCAATAGATGGCCAAGTGTTGTATTGGAAGGAAAAACCCCTTTTGAAGCTTTGTTTGGTACGAAGCCTAATGTCAAGTTTCTAAGAACTTTTGGATGCATTTGCTACTTCAACATTACTCTTGATGATAGAACTAAGGAGGATCCATCTTCAAGAAAGGGCATTTTTGTTGGTTATAGTGAAGTAAGCAAAGCATATAGGATTTATGTTCCTTCAATCAAGAAAGTGTTCACAAGTAGGGATGTCATTTTTGATGAAGGTAACATTCCAAAAGTTGTTTCAAGTGATGATGGTGTTGTTGCAACTAATGTGCTTGATGACAATGGAGTTGATGACACATTGGATGTGGATGTTGAAGAAGCCTCTTCAAGTCAAATTCCAAGGAGAACTCCAAGGCATAAAGTGAAACCCTCAAGGCTCACTTATGATGGCAAAGGTAAGCAAGTGGTGGATGGATCCAACTATGCTTTCCTAACTTCTTTTGATGTACCTTCATGTGTAGATGAAGCAAGGCAAGAAGAGGAATGGATCCAAGCAATGGATCTTGAGTTTGAAGCACTTATGAAGAACAACACATGGAGATTGGTGGAGCTTCCAAAGGGCAAAAGTGCAATTGGATGCAAATGGATCTTCAAGGTAAAGACAAATCAAGATGGATCTATCAACAAGTTGAAGGCAAGGTTGGTGGCTAAAGGTTATGCTCAAGAGCATGGCATTGACTATGAGGAAACCTTTGCACCCGTGGCAAAGATGGTGAGCATAAGAGTAATCATTTCCCTTGCAACTCTTTATGGATGGGATCTTTGGCAATTAGACATTTCTAATGCTTTCTTGAATGGTGATCTTGAAGAGGAAGTCTACATGGAGCAACCCGAGAGCTATGTTTCTCATAGCAAGCCTAATCATGTGTGTTTTCTACAAAAAAGTTTGTATGGTCTTAAGCAAGCACCAAGGAGTTGGTATGCTAGGCTTAACTCTTTTCTACTTTCTCAAAACTTCACTATGAGTGAGTATGATCATTCACTTTACTTTAGAATTAGTGCTAATGATGTTACAATCCTTCTAATTTATGTGGATGACATTATTTTAAGTGGAGGGAACAAGGAAGATATAGAAGATATCAAGAAAGCACTAAAAAAGGAATTTGAAGTGCATGATCTTGGTCTTTTGAGCTATATCTTAGGAATAGAAGTAATTAGAACTTCTCAAATCACTTTTATTTCACAAGAGAAGTATGCTATTTCTATTCTCAATAGATTTCATATGGTAGATGCAAATCCTATTGATACACCTATGGAATCACATGTAAAGCTAACTATAAGAGGTAATGAAAGATCCTTCGAGGACATTACTCTCTATAGGAAGCTAATAGGTTCTCTTATATATCTAACCATCACAAGACCTGATTTATCTTATTGTGTTGGTAGATTAAGCCAATTCATGCAAGATCCTAGCATAGAACATTGGAAACTAGGAAAGAGGATCTTGAGATACATCTCGGGAACAAAAGATTTTGGCATTGTTTATAGAGGCTCATCACCTAACTTATTTGGTTTTTCAGATTCAGATTTTGCAGGAGACCTTATGGATAGAAAATCCATAAATGCACATGCTATTTTCATAGGTGATGGAGCTATCTCATGGATGTCGAAGAAACAAGCAACTATATCACTTTCTTCTAGTGAGGCCGAGTACAAAGCTTTGACATCATGCACAAAGGAGATGGTGTGGATCAAGAGGATGATTATGGAGCTTCATTTGCTGGATTTTTCAGAGAGTCCAATCATCTTTTGTGACAACCTTTCAGCCCAAAGTCTAGCAAGCAATCCGGTTTTCCATGCAAGGAGCAAACATATCGAGGTGGCTTACCATTTTGTGAGAGAACAAGTGTTGGCAAAAGAGATCAAGCTTGAACATGTCCCATCAAAGGAATGTGTGGCTGATATCTTTACCAAAGCATTGGGAAAGGACTTATTTTTCAAGCATAGAACAAGTCTTGGTGTACTTTCTAAATCTATGCTAAAACTAGTTGAAGAGGGAGTGTGAAAAATTGTCAACTAGTAGTATTTTCCTAACTTGAGATTTTGTAGGCCTATGGCCAAATAAAAGTTAGAGATAGGTTCATACATGTATGTAGAGGCCCAAAGTATGTGTACACTACTTTTGAGGTCACATTAATTAGAGGAGGTCGAGTGTGGAGCTCTTCTATTGGCTCATAATTTGGCGCATTCCTATTTGACCAAATTTCTAGGTATATGGGTGAATCCTATTGGACCCCAATTTTAGCCTATCATAAGACAAGTGGCCAAGAGGCACTATGGCTGCTATAAATAGCCATCTCCACGAGTATGTACACATCTCATTTTCATTCTATTGAATGAATGTTATGCTCTTTGAAGGTCCATCTTCTTCTCTCTCACTTTTTTGTTCATATCTTGCATTCTAGCCACTAGAATTGTGATTTCTTTGTTGCTATGGCTTCACACGTGTGAAATGCAGGTTGTAGGCTCTGAAGTACGGACAGGGACAGCAAGTTTCTGTTTGTGGAAGCTTATGATCAGATTTTGATGTTTAGTTGATGTTTAGTATGCTTAACATCACAATTTCTATCATTTTTTCAATCTAGATGTGCATAACTTCCATGGCCAAGATCTTTATGAAACTTTAGCATCTTTTGGATCTGAGTTTTTCACATGCTGCACATCCAGACACTTGTGCGTATGACAGATCAGACGTTCTGCCTGTCCACATCTCGTACGATGTTTTGTTCTCCAACGTTGTCGTTGTCGATCTGTTCTACAGATGTACTGTTGCAGCTATTGCTTCGGCCCATAATTGGCCTGGCAATTGAGCCTGTGCCATCATGCATCTGGCTTCTTCGACTAGCGTTCTGTTTTTTCTTTCTGCCACACCATTGTATTCTGGTGTGTATGCAGGAGTGAACTGGTGTTCAATCCCCTATTTTTCGCAGAATCTTGAGAATTCTGTGCTTTTGTATTCACCTCCATTGTCAGATCTAAGGATCTGTATCCTTTTTGAGGTGTGTCGCTCTGCGAATGCCACAAACTTCTTGAAAGAATCAAATACTTCGGATTTCTTCTTCAAGTAGTAGATCGTGGTCATTCGATTGTAATCATCTATGAACGTTAGAAAATACTTCAAACCTGAGAGAGAATCTGTTTTCATCGATCCACACACATAAGAGTGGACAAGCTCAAGAACTTTCTTGGCTCTTCTTCTTTCATGTGTAAATGGATTCCGATGTTGCTTGTCTTTCTGACAAGCTTCGCAGAACTCAGTCTCGGGCCTTGATATTTTGAGACCTGTGACAATGTCCTTTGTGCTCATGTTGTACAGGCCATTTTCTGAAGCATTTAATATGCTATCAGAGTTGCTGATTATTTTGGCCTGGTAGAGGTTTCCTTCTCTGCATCCGACCGTCAGCAACTTGTTTGTCATCTTCTCGATCATACGACAAGTGTTGCCATCAAACAAAACTCGAATGCCTAGATCTGTCATCTTGGAGACAGATAGCAGATTTTTTCTAGAGTGAGGGCACATAGAGTGCTCCTGGCAGCTCTACTTAGCCTGACAATGTTCGTAGCTGTAGAGAGCCGATGCCTTTGACATCGTGTCTGCTTCCATCGCCTAGAATCATCGCTCTGTCGTGTTCGAGTTCACGAAAGTTGATCAAGATCTTCTTGTTGCAAGTTATGTGAGATGTTGCTCCTGAATTGATGACCACATCGTAGTCATGTTCGGAGTAGCTTGTCGAAGCTTCGTCGAGTATCGTGAAAGCTTCATCTCCTCTTTATTCATCTTTGGAAGGTTCTGCAACGTTTGCTTTTTCAGCCTTGTTTTTTCTTTTTGGGTTGAATCTGCAGTCGTATGCAGAATGCCCTTTCTTCTTGCAGTGCATGCAAGGTATTGCTGGATTGAACCAGCATTTGTTGGCTGTATGGCCTGGTTTGTGACAGTGATCGTAGAAAGAAGATTGTTGATTCGAGGACTTCGTCTTCTCGAATGTTGTCTTGTTTTTGTTCTTCTTCTTGTCTTTTGTGAAGAGAGCCTTCTCTTGATCACTGCTTCCCTCTCCTTTGTCTCTCATCAGCGACAAGACTGACTGCTTTGTCGAATGTCATATCTGGTAGACTCAGTATGAGCATTCTCAGCGGCTGATAGGACGTTGGTAGAGATTTTATGAAGTACATCAACTGTTGTGGTGCTGGGACCTGGTGCTCCTGTCCTGATGCAGCGAGTTGAGCGAAGATCGTTCTGATCTTCTCAACGTGCTGATCCAACTGGTTGCCATCCCACCGTATTGATTGCAACTAATTGTGAAGGTGCATGACTGAAGCTGCAGTCCTCACTTCATACTTTTGCTTTAATCTTTCCCATGCTGCATGGCTGCTTTTGCAGTCTTCAATCTGCATGAGTAGATCTTCATTTATGGACGAAACGATGATTGCCATTGCGTGCTCATCCTTTCTGATCCATTCAGCTCTCCTCAGGTCTCCCTCTGGAGGCTGCACCTCTGAGAGCTCGGTCACCGACCAGATGCCTTCGCCCTTCAGGAGTGTTTTGATTTTGAATTTCCAGATTCTGTAATTTGCGCCATCGAGATTGATTGCTACTCTGGTCTGGATTGTCGTAGCCATATTATGTTGTCTGGAAGAATCACTGCTGGGATATCAGTAGTGACAACCTGGTGGCTCTGATACCATGTCGCAGGAGCACGTGCGTGAGACTGATTCATGTTCGTCCTCACTTCGTCATCTTTATCGCGAACAATTTTTTGTCTTTTAATTTGCTTTTGTGCGGAAGCCCTTACAGGATCCCAGACACTCGACTACGCATCACAAAACATATTCTATGCTAGCAATCATGATCTACAACACAAGACAAGATGCACAAAAATAGAGTGACTGAATTATCAGTTTTAGTTTAGAGTGAATTCGTCAGTGTCACGCTCGTTGGCAGAATGACATTCTACTCTTTTGTTGTGTTCTGCTCGTTGGCAGACTTTCATGCACAACTATGGTTTCTTTTCTTTCTTACTCTATTTGCTACGTCTCTCTTTGTCTCTTACATATCTCTGTATTCACTACTTTATTATGATCCAGAGAGGATCGTTTATACCTCCAATATGTGGAGTTTACAAGATAGCTAAACATAGAATCACATCACTAGTTAACGCTAATCAACTAGTTAGTTAGTCTGTGTCATTGCTACTCGTTTCAGCTGGGCGTGAAGCCCGTTGAGCTGCCAGTTGGCAGCTCAGAAGATTCTCATTCGTCTGTTTCGCAATCTCCCGTTTGCTTTCGTTCTTTTCGTAGTTTTCGTTTCGCATCCCTTTTTTGGCTTTGCGATCCTGGAGGTGTGTTTGCGATTCACAATTGATTCGCAAATCATTCGTGCTTCGAGTCAAAGACACGTTGACTGTCGCAAATTGTTCTCATTCGTGCTTCGAGTCAAGATCATGTTGACTGTCGCGAATTGTTCGACCTTCGTGTCTTGTTCGTGCTGCGACAAAGTTGTAGGAGTTCACCATTTCTGACACTAATGGAGAAGCATACAATTATACTTCCAATAATGTTTTGACCTCTTACAAATATCATACGTAGTTGCAAACGGATTGCCTATGTTGGAAATTCTAATTTATGATTCTTGTGTGTTAATGGTTATTTAGCACTATAGTCAACCATATTTGTATGATTTCAAGCACCCAAATATTTAAGAATCTCCTGAAGTCATCGAGTAATGTGGGAATGTGAGACATGGCAACTACATTTAAAAGGTGGACAAAATCAAAAAGTCATTAGGCTTGTCAACCTAGAGACTTAGAGAGGGGAGGTGAATCTCCCTCTCATGCCCATGTCCTCATACACAACTACAACATATGGCATATGTAAGCAACACGTCATACATGTGTACCTATAGAGACCACGAGAAAGAGTGAGAAGAGAGATGATGACATGATGATTATGTCCTTTATTAGAAATCAATGATAAACTTCATTGTTATTGTTTACGAGGTAAATTAATGTGGACAGCTGTGACTAGCTGTCATTAGCTGTAAGCTAGTCTATTAGTCTACTCGTAGGTTTTCTCTCTCTATCAGGGGTTCATGGTTTATTTGTACATTTTACATTCTGTATGAGTTAGTGTGATAGAGTGACAGTGCGTGTTCTTCTTCCGCCTTCTTGCGGTGATTGCTTATGGTGAATGCTGGATGTTGCATATCTAATTCTTGACATGGTATCAGAGCAACAATAGTCCTGCGTGCCTGATAAGTGGATACAGCTTGTCACAAGCTCCGCAACGAAGTGAGAAAGTCCTTCATGGGAGGTGAAAGCTTGGAGAGATAAAAACGGCTGGAAGAAATCCTTCTTTGGTGTATTTTGCAGGTTTGGAGCTCAGAATCATTAGTGGGAAACGAAGACACAGTCCCGGAGGCATCAGAAAGGCCAGGACAACATCAAACAAGTTGAAAATATGTTGAGTGGGGAGATTTTTATAGTACTTCCTAGTTATTGTGAAAAGCACAGTCCCGGAGGCATCCAAAAGGCCAAGGCAGCATCAGACAGATTGAAAATTTGTTGAGTGGGGGAGATTCTTACAATACTTCCTAGTTGTTGTGGAAAGTGCTATTTGTGTGAGAGGTTTGCCAAGAAATCTCTCATTTGTCTGTTTGGAGTACCACAAATCACACTAGATAGTGTCTAGTACTGTCATTTAGAGTTAGGAAGCTTCATACTTTTCACACTACTGATCTCTGTCTTTTGATTGATCACACATTTCAAAATTTTTGCAAAGAGGAGGCGGCGTAGCCGTCGCGCCGAAGTGGAAAATCTAGAATATTCTCTCTAAAAGTTCTTATATTCTCTCTACTTTTCATCTTGTCCATACCAATATCGGATCGACGTGCCAGAGGTAAAGAAAATCAAGAGTAGTCGTACATTCGCGCGCCATACCGATATCACATATTAGTACCAATATTGGAGCGACGCGTCAGAAGTAAAGAAAATCCAGAGCAGTCGTCCATCCGCGCATCATATCGATATCGCATATCTGTACCAATATCGGATCCACGCGCGTGAGCTAAAGAGAATCCTGAGTGGTCGTGCACCCGCGCGTCATACTGATATCAGGTGTCCAACCAAAAATTTATAGTTCTGTGGTGTGATAAATTTTGTGAGCCAGACTCATCTATCCAATAATGGCAACTCTAAGTGAGAGTGTCCTTAATGAGTTGAGCAAATTGGAAGGTGCCGGCAACTATGCAGTTTGGAAATTCAAACTGAAGAACATTTTGATGGAAAAAGAGTTGTGAGAGATCGTGACAGATGAAGAGACAAGATCAGTGATTGAAGAAGATAGGAGAAAACGGAAAGCCCAGAATGTCATCAACTTTTCAATTAGAGATGCAATTATTCCCTATATTTCAGATTCAGAAGGACCAAAAGAAACGTGGAATACATTGAAGGCATTGTTTGAAATGACAAATACATCTCAAATAATGTTTCTGAAGACGAAGTTGCATACATTGCAGATGGATGATGGTGCAACTATTGCCGATCACATACTGAAGATCAAAGGGATCCATGACCAATTAGCAGCAGTTGGAGAGCGAGTACAAGATCGTGAGATCATGCAATTGACATTGAATAGTCTGAGTGAGTCACATCAGATGTTTGTGACGAGTATAGCCACAAGAGAAAATCTTCCAACCTATGAAGAACTAGGTGGATTGCTTTTGCAAGAAGAGAAACGTCAAGAGAACTTGAATCATCGTAACAGGAGCTATGATCAAGCTCTTGTAGTTAGAGGACGAGGTGAAAGATCTGGCCGTGGAAGGTATCAATCGAGAGGAGGAAACTCAAGTCAGAGAGCATTTCAACAATTTCATGAGCAAGTCAATGATAGTCTGAATCGAGGCAATTGGAATCAAGGCCGAGGTCAAGGACTCGGCTATTCAAGACAGAATAAACCTGGAAATTGTAGGTACTGCAACAAACCTGGCCACTGGGAGCGTGAATGCTTCAAGAAACAAAAGGAGATGGAACAAAGAAAAGACAAATGGCAAGTGGGAAATTATGCTGATCAACATCAATTTGATGACTATTATTATGAAGACAATTATACTGATCAACATCAATACGATGATGATCAATATGAAGATGATACTGGTGAGAGTTCAAAATTGTTCATTACAGCATTAATGACAAGTGATGAAGCCAAGGATACATGGTACATTGATAGTGGTGCATCCAAGCACATGACTTCAAGGAAATAGTGGTTTTCAAAACTCAAGGAAACTGACAATGGTGATGAAGTTGGACAAGCTGATGGCAAAGTGCTATCTGTTAAAGGAGTTGGAGTGGTACTAGTGAGGTTATCCAGCGGGAAGATAAAGCAGATAAGCAATGTGCAATATGTACCTAGCTTAGCTAACAATTTACTATTTGTTGGGACGATGGCTGATCAACAACTCAAGGTTGAGTTTGACAGTGACAAATGTCTTGTCAAAGACATCAAGAATCACTACACAGTGATTGCTATAGGATCTAGTCAATGAGAATCGACTCTACAAATTGAATGCAAGATCTTTTACTCAAGCTATGGTAAGCACTGTTGATAGTCGAAGTGATATTTGGCATCAAAAGGCTTGGTCATATCAGTGCTCAGGTTGCATTTTGGGAAAACAACATAGAGAGAGATTTCCCAAAGATGGAGCAAGAAGAGCCAATGACATTCTTGATCTTGGTCATAGTGATCTGTGTGGACCAATACAAACTAGGTCCACTATTGGTTGTTACTATTTCATCACATTCATTGATGACTATAGTAGACATATCTGGATTTATTTCATAAGCAAGAAATCTGATGCTTTTGCCAAATTTAGAGAGTTCAAGGCTCTAGTTGAAAAACAAACAGGTTGTTATATAAAGACCCTCAGATCAGATGGTGGCGGTGAGTATTTTTCAGCAGAGTTTATAAACTTTTGCAAGGATCAGGGGATCAGGAGACAAACCACTACACCTTATTCACCACAACAGAACAAAGTTGCAGAATGGAAAAACGGATCCATTGTGGAGATGGCTAGGGCAATGCTTAAGAGCAAGGGTTTGCCAAATACTTTTTGGGCAAAAGCATGCAACACAACTACTCATATCTTGAATCGGTGTCCTACGAAGTCCGTGGAGGGTAAGACACCTTACAAAGCTTTTACTGGAAAGAAACCTAATGTTTCTCATTTACGAGTATTTGGTTGTGATGCTTACGCTCATGTACCTGATGAAAAACGAAAGAAGCTGGATGCAAAAGTTGTTAAGTGTATTTTCCTTGGATATGATGAAAGAGCCAAGGCATACATGATGTATGACACAGATGCACAAAAGATCGTGATTTCCATAGATGCTACTTTTGATGAGATGGGTCAAAATGACCAAATAAAATTGACAATTGATCCCTTTGATGATAAAGCTAAAGTGCAAGTGAAGGAAGAAGTTGGTGTCGATATGGAAGAGCCAATGGAAAAAGACAGGGTCAATACTGAGATTCCTAGGAGAGTGCCTAAGTGGTACTTGTTAGTAACAAGTGATGCTAATAAGGGAGATACTCCCGAATCAAGTGAGCAGGAGAGCTTAGAAGATCAAGTAGAAATCAAAAACCTCCTGCAAGAATAGAGATGAGTCTAGCCCTAATGGGTTCTGTGCTCAAGGCTCAAGAACCAAAAACTCTTGATAAAGCAAAGGAGCACAAGGAGTGGCGTGAAGCTATGGAAACAGAAATGGAAGCTATAACAAAAAATAGGACGTGGAACTTGGTTGAGCTACCTGATGGTAAGACGCCTATCACTTGCAAATGGATATACAAGATCAAATATGGAGCTGATGGGAAACTCAACAAGTACAAAGCACGGTTGGTTGCGAGAGTATTTGAGCATCAGGAAGGTATTGATTTTGAGGAAACCTTCGCACCCGTAGCTAAGATGGTAACTATACGTTCTATCATTGCTATTTCTGTTTTCTATGGTTGGAAGATCCAGCAAATGGATGTTAAATCTGCTTTTCTTAATGGAGTGCTAGATGAAGAGGTGTACTTAGTACAACCTCAGGGATTTGTTGAGCCAGGGAGAGAGCATCTCATTTGTAAGCTCAACAAAGCCATTTATGAATTGAAGCAAGCACCACGGGCGTGGTACTCTTGCATTGATGAACACTTCAAGTGAAGGGGAATGGTAAAGAGTGATGCTGATCCTAATCTTTACATTCTAAGGCAAGACTCAGATATAGTGTTCATTGTGTTGTATGTGGATGATTTGATTATTACAAGAAGCAATGAGAGCTTAATTGATGAAATAAAATCAGATCTTTCCAATGCTTTTGACATGAGTGATCTAGGATTGATGCACTATTGTCTTGGCATTGAAGTATGGCAAAAGGAAGACATGGTCTTTCTTACACAAAGCAAATATGCACGAGATTTGCTTTATAAGTTCAATATGCAGGATTGTAGGCCTTTGAGTACACCTATGGATGTCAACATGAAGCTTACTGCATATGATGAATCTGAGAAAGTGGATGCTTTTTTGTATAGACAGCTGGTGGGTAGTTTGATTTATTTGACACACACACGACTTGATATTTCTTATGCTGTTGGTGTTGTTAGTCAATTTATGCAAGATCCTAGTCAAGCACATTGGAAGTCTGCTAAATGTATTCTCCGATACATTCGAGGGACATTGAATTTTGGTTTGAAGTATGATCAGCCTGAAGTGCCAATGTTGGTAGGTTATACAGATGCCGATTGGGCAGGTAATATTGATGACAGAAGATCTACCAGTGGTCATGCATTCAGTTATGGTACAGCTGCAATTTCATGGAGTAGCAAAAAGCAACCTATAGTAGCCTTATCATCGACGGAGGCTGAATATCGAGCACTCAGCAATGCTACACAAGAAGCATTATGGTTACAAAGGTTGCTTGGGATTAGGTCAACCACAGGTGGATGCGACTACTATATCTTGCATTAAATAATTTATTTAGTTCAATGGATGACCTTTATTTTAAGTAGTTGATTATCTAAGCATGTCTTCAATCGATCATTATGCATGCATAATTAGTTTTTAATGTCATTCCACTGTCAAGTCTAATTAAAATATATTATAGTGAATGAAGATCGATGAATTCGATTTATATGTAAAGATCACGATGTATATTTTTAGTTAGTGTGTCACAACAACACATGACAGCTTATCGTGATTTGTAGTATGTGTCCTCAATGTATGTGTCTGATGACTTTTGACTTTGTGGCAAAAGTAGATGGGAGAATGACTAAAACAACATATGTACACTAATCCATAGTGACATTTGTGATTATTGCAAGGCTATACACATCAGTTTTAATGATAGTTACTACACTTCACCATCTAGAATGTCTAGGCACCTAGCTTTCATAACTAGGGTAATGAGACTATCCTCCAATTTGGGCATGAAAAGGATTCCAAATTAGAAATTCAACAAGACATATCCTCTTCAAAAGAATAGTATCATGTAAGAATGGAAGTTGACTTTAGCAAACAATGCATTCCATTATATTTTTTGAATTGATCATGCAAGAATCTATGGGTGGTGTTAAGCATAGAAAAATATAGAAAACACAGTTTGAAATATCCACATTCAATGCTATGAAAGATGATTGGTAAGATAGGTTAGATAGAATGAGTATGTCAAAATATTAAAGAGAATGTGTTCAAAGAGAAGGTGGTGGTGGTACAATTTGCTATTCATTTGTTTACATGGCAAATACTTCCTCCATGAACTTCCCTAACTAACTTGTTTGCTTCAAAGTTGTAAATTGATTAAACAAAATAATTTTATTTTGTTAACTCAAAGCATGAATAAGATAATGAGCAATACAATAAATGGTAATGTGAACATTCAAGGAGTAACATACAAAACACTAAATAGCCTTTTCTTATAAGTACACACCAAATGTCTCCAAGATTTCAATGTTATTCTTTGTTGAATTTGCATGATTAGAATCATATTCATTTTAAGTTGCAAACAAGCTTTCAAGAAAGATAAAGAGGCATGGGAATGTACAAAAGTTCAACTCTTCATATAAAGACATTCCACATGACTTTACATTGAACTTTATTCTATTTCAATAAGTTGTAAATTATTACTCTTGAAAAATGACTTGCTTAACTCCACCAAACCCATAAGCATTCTTTTTTGAGGATTAGTTTTTGAAAATGTGTGATTAATCACATGTTCTTAGAAAACAAATGGTTTTTGTAAAACAATAGACTATATGGAAAGACTCATATGTTGAGGTTTTGACAAAAAGTTTATTTATTAGATGGACCTAGAAAAAATAAATACTTAATAAGCAATCAATTAGGTCATATAGACAGTTTATGTAATGTGGTTTGTTATGTCACATGGTATGGCTTCAATAATGGTCTACCATGATTTTGAAATTTGTGTGATAGTGTTATATATCCTATAATCAAGATTTTCTCAAACCAATTGAAGCTAGATATGCAAAACAATCAAAGACATTGTTATTTCCGTCATAACAAATAGTTAGTAAAGTTTGTTTGAGATGAATGTTGTGGAGAGAAAAATGTCTGATGAATTTTGGAAATCTTAGATAATATGGCAGCTAGGTGAAGTAGAGTGGAACTTAACAATGTGAGAATATATGAAGATTAGGAGTTTGGTAGGTTCAGTAGTGCGTAAGTGATGGTGTGAGTATGTTAGAGGATAGGGACATGTAGATATTGTTAAAGTTGATGGATCTAATTATATTTATGGGAGTTTAATTTAACCTAGTGTCCACTAATTACGGACTTATGCAAAATCCGTTTTAAAATTTAGACTCATGTGTGCACGCGCACGCATGCGCGCGCGCACACACACACACACACACACACACACACACACACACACACACACACACACACACACACACACACACACACACACACACACACACACACACACACACACACACACACACACACACACACACACTCACTCACTCACAACTATAAGTAAAAGGAGTGGTGGTGGTGGTGGTGATGTGTGTGCGTGTGTGTGTGTTGCACATTTGGCTTTATCATCAGTGAGTTTGATCATGATGTGGTTGAGTGATTGTAAATGAAATATGGAGAATTTAGAAGAGACAAAGTCTACATGAAGCAATTTGTAAATTTGAGTGATTGTAAATGAAATATGGAAAAATTAGAAGAGACAAAGTCTACATGAAGCAATTTGTAAATTTGAGTGATTGTAAATGAAATATGGAGAAATTAGAAGAGACGAAGTCTACATGAAGCAATTTGTATCTTGATTTTAACTAGCATGTCAAATATTCTAATATTGTGTTCTATAATTTGGTGGTCACTTGTATGTATCACTAATGAGTTGGTCTTTTTTGATAGAAAAGTTTGTTGTTGCAGTATCATGGTACAACTAGCTACTTGTGGGTCATCGTTGTTATAAGCTCTTTAGTTGTTAGTTTGAAAATTCATTGTATTGCCACAAACTTTGTGTTGCTTTATGAGATTAAGATTACAACTTTTTGAGGTTAGTCTACCCTTGGATTAATTTGGGTATAGATGATAAATTTTCTATTATGTTGTGTATGGCTATGCAATAGTTGTCACTTTCATAGTGTTTGTGAAGTTCTAGTTTTGGTATTTTGTTTAGTAGATTACTTTTCTTTGGTTGTTCTCATGATTTTTTGTCTCTTCTTTCCTAGTTGTAGGTGGATGGGTTCACGTTCGTAGTTTTTTTTAATGGGTAATTGGTTATTGTTTTGTAAGTTGTCTTGGTTGCTTGATTCTCTATTAGTTTTCACTTTTTTGATGTTGGCTTGTTGGTATATTCTCTACCAAGATCACAATCAACCAAAGGTATACTTTTTGGTGTCGGTTAATCCAAGAACTAGAGTAACTAGACTTGTACATATGAACCCAACCATGGCATCTTGTTGTGTAAGACCATGAGTTGAGGAAAGACTAGTTAGTTACATAAAAGTTCTTTGGATGTGACCCGATAGTGGGAAGTTCAACAATATTCGGTCATAGAAAGTGACAGCCAAGAAGCAAAAGGCCGGGTAAGAAGAGTGAGATATAGAAAAAAAGAGAAATTGATTGTGTTAGGATCGGACAGTCGATCAAGATCAGACAATCCAGAGAAGGATAGTCGATTTGATGTGCTCGTGATCAATGAGTGAATAGCATATTTGACGAGTGAGCACGCATTTGTCCATGGAGTTTTGTAAGAAGTTATTGTCATTGGAATGAGAATCCTTGGAGTACTTCTTATCATTTCTATGTACAATTTTGTTGCTCAAGCCATGTGGTGAGTTCTTGAAGTGTTTTGATGTCGAATGACATGAATTGTGAATGTGAGCAAGAGTTTTATATCAAGTAAGTAAGAGATTGTAGATCAGCAGTTTGTGAGTGGTAATCTTGTAAGAAGCACAATAAGTGAGTAGATCCTATATGTATTTAACCAAAGTGACAGGCCCGAGTGATGATGTTGAATGCTTAAGAATTAGATTGTTAATTCATGCTTGCCATGTTCCATTCTTTGTGGACATGTTGAAGAAAAAAGATCTATTGTGTTTCGGTTGATTTGAATAAAAGTGATAGGATGTTTAATTGGTAGGTTCTAGTTCTAAGCAAGTGTTGATGACAAGTGAGAGAAATCAATATTAGTTGTGAGTTAAGAAATGAAGTTTTTAGCAAAAATTGGCGTCGTTGACGACTCTCTTAGATTAGTGCAAGAGAGACGCAATCTCGGATGCATACACTCTTGTTTATTTTTGAAATTTTCTTGATCAACAGATTCAATTTGTTCTAGTTTACTTCATGTTTTGATCTTTTAATTGTTTCATCTAACCATTTCTATTGACACGCACCATAGCATTGCTTCGACCGGCAATTTTTATAGTTAACCGAATACCTTTTTCTCATTCATCTGTTTTCACACTCCCGTTACCCGAATTTTTTATTTTTATTTATACAAATCCTACCTTTACTTCATACCTATAACCAACCACTCTTTGTAAGGGGAGGATAAACAGATAGTATTGTAACACTACTTTGTACAAATCATGGATACTAAAAATTATGATGAGAGGTATCTTCTTGAACCGACTTTTTTAAATGAACAACCTGAATCAAGTCAACGGACAAGACCACAATTAAGATCTTTCATACATCATCCAAGAAATCGAGCTAATCATTACGAAGGGAGAAATGATGATTTACTTGTTAGATTGTCTCCTAGACGAGGACCACCTGCATAACATAGAACACCAAAATCAGATTTCCAAAATTTGATGGAAGAATGGATCCTCATAGATTTATTCAAATCTTTCAGAATGCCTTTCAAGTATATGGAGATTCTTCACATGAAAGCATGGCCCAACTCTTCTCTATGACCTTGCTAGGTGTTGCTCGAGATTGGTACTTTAACCTTGACTGAGATGAATGTAATGATTGGGAAGTTTTGAAAGAGGCTTTCATCAAACAATTCAAGCCAAATAGATTATCAGATTGTTCTTTTGTGCGATTAAGCCAAATCAAAATGAAAGAAAAAGAAAAGTAAGGGACTACATTGAAAGATTTAAATGTCTTCACGGATAACATCAAGAAGAATGAATCAAAAAGATGCTAATTACTTGGTTTATAGTCGGTCTTCTAAAACGAATTTGACGTGAGTTAAATGTGTTGATGACTATTGTCAACTAAAACAAGCCATGTCAGAGGCTATGAGAGAAGAAGATGAAGAATCGGATGATGAGGATCATCATTTCGTTAATCGCGAAGATAATTTAAGAGAACGAAGAAGGGGACGTCCCGTTGTAGGAACTGATCACCAAATAATTACAGAAAGATCATGCATTGTGGATATGCGGGATGAGTTTAAAAAAATTAATAAAGTCCATAAGAGTCAGCTAGATGAAATTCAAAAGACCTTAAAAGATCTTCAAATCCAGAATACGTACCCGATAAGAGAGGACGTGTGGTATTCTATCTATAGGGAAAATCACATTGGGAATGAATGTCCGAATAAGGGTTCTTTTCAAACACAATATCAATCTAGATGTATGTTCAGCATACTAGATCTTCCACAGGAAAAGTCAACATATAAATTTTATTGGGAACTACATGGTTAACCAATGCCGAAGTGATTCAAGATTGGAAAAAACAACAAATCATTTTTGGTAATAGAGATCAAAGGATATCAGTTGATTACTCTACTTGTAAAACTAAACCCGTGCAAGAAGAAGATGAATGTTCTTCAACAATGTATGATGAAACAAATGTTTCTCCAACCATTCAAGGACATTACACACAGTCTACAGATATCATTAATTGGGGACACATGTTAGCAACCATTGACTGTGTGGATGCTCAAAGATGCAGCAATGAAGTATTATCTAAATTCGAGAAACTGATAACGATAACATCTACAAGTATAGATCATCCGAGTATGGATGCATTTTATCTTTTGTATATAGATGCTAAGCTTATTCAAATGGAATGGCTACCAAATCCATCGGTTAATGAGCCTGTAGAAATTATAGATGAAGGTATCATGGTAACAATGACTGATGAAGGACCAACTAACGAGCAAGTACTTCATTACTTAGATCCACAATCATCAAATCTTACGAAGATACCAAAGGAAATTAAGCTACCATCACCTTTTGCACATATAGATGAATCCTCTTTGTATAAAGATAATATTCAATAGCAAAGGAAACTAAAATATTTAGCGCAGCCCATTTGTCATTCGAATGATAAGGTATACAAATGGGATAATCCAAGAAATGAAATTATTAGTACCATTGATGGGATTCTTACAATCATAGCGAATACTCATAGCTCTCAACCAAAAGTTATTCATAATTTACAGATTGTCAGATCATCCTTATAGAATAATACACTTCCTATGCTCTACACAAGATTAACAGAGAAACAAAAGCATATTCGACAAAAACTAAAACAACTGATTGTTCCTCTTAATGAGCGGCAAAGAATGGACTTATCTAAAGCCACTTCTTGTTCAAAGCCACACCTCAGTAGAGCTCCATCTTCACTTAAAAAGATCCCTGAGCATAAATAGAACCTAAACTTGATGTACCTAAGAAGTTCACATATTTCACAATGGGTGCTGTTTCTATTGAGTTGCCACAACCAAAGCGAGAACCAACAAGTGAATCATCTTCGTTTGATGGACTAGCTAAAATAGTTCCTTTAAACTTGAAAGATCCAAATGAAAAAGAAGATTGATTCATACATAGGAGCGCATCTTGATAAATGACAGCGAAGAAATAACTCTTAAGGTAGTACCATGATGTCTTTGCATAGAATTATAAAGAGATGAAGGGAACATTGCCTGATATAGCCGTGCACTCCATCCCATTAGAAAAAGATGCAAAGCCAGTCCAAGTGAAGCCTTACCGTTGTAATCCACTCTATAGAGAAAAAATTAAAGAAGACATACAAAGATTACTAGCTACGAATTTCATCAAAGAGATTAAACACACGACATGGTTATCACCCATCATGGTGGTTTCCCAAAAGAATGGTAAACTAAGGATATGTATGGACTTAAAAGAATTGAATAAAGTCCCAAAAAAGGACCACTTCCCTTTACCATTAACCGACGCCATACTCGAAGAAATGGTAGGAGTAGAGGCAATGAGGTTATTAGATGGCTTCAGCGGTTATTTTCTTATTTGATATTCATAAGACTTCATTTGCCACAGAGTTTGGTACCTATGCATATCAGGTGATGCCATTCGGATTTTGTAATGCCCCATCGACCTTTCAAAGAATGATGCAGTTTGCATTCAAATATTTACTACATAAAATTTTAGAGATATATCTAGATGACATTTGTGTTAAATTTAGAAATTGTGAACATATTGATGTGCTTGAAAAGGTTTTAATTTTAATGCAAAAAGTCTGGAATCTCACTGACTCCAGAGAAATGTCAGATTTGGGTAACACATGATGTTGTCTTAGGACATATCATATCCAAAGATGGTATCTCGACGGATCTGGCTAAAGTGAAAGATATTCAGGTAATGCCACTACCTGCCACGGTAAAGAAAATTTTTATGATGTTGAATGACGTGAATTGCAAGAGTCTTATATCAAGTAAGAGATTGTAGATCAGCAGTTTGTGAGTAGTAATTGTTAGAAACCAATGATAAACTTATATTGTTTACCACAAACTGTTGACAGCTGTAAGTAGCTATAGGCTAGTCTATAGTCAACTACTAGTTTTTCTATATATATATATTCATGGTTCATTGTACTCTTTGTTATTCAGTGTGATATAGTGATTGTGTGTTCTGCTTCCTTCTTATGGTGATTGCTTATGAAATGATTGATAGTGCTTCAGATCATTGACATGGTATTAGAGCTCCTCTGATCTAGAGTGCCAAAGTACTGGGTTTAGCTTGTCACTGGCTCTGTACTGAGGTGAGATAGTCCTTCACAGGAGGTGAAAGCAAGAGAACTTACAATGTTGATGAAAATAGTCTCTTGAGCAAATTGCTGGTATTGAAGCATGGTAGGAAGTGCTTGAACACTCTTTGAAGAGTTTATTCATAGGATAAGGAGGCAAAAATAGTGGGAAACCATTGGCAACTGACTGGGATCAGTTTGGTGAACATTTGAGCATTTTGCAGCTTAAGTTGTAGTGAGAGATTGTGAAGTAGTAACAACTCTACTTGCATCATTTTCAGATCATTCTGAGTGTTGGAAGCTATAATCAAGAGTTGAGAAGCAGATCAACCTTGAAGGCACTCAAACTTGCAAAGAAAATCACAGTGTTTGGTGGAAAAAATTCGAAAGCATTAGGGGAAATATGGGCTCAAAATGGGCCCTTTAAGAAATTTCACTTTAGAGAGAGGTTACATAGAGAGAGAATGCAAACCGGTAACTTCTGGTCGTCGTTTTTCAAGTTTTCGGCCTTGCCCGACGTTTAACTGCTATGGTTAACTATAGACAATAGCTAGTTAAGCATGAGATGTAATAACTTCTCTGCATGCTTGTTCTAAAATTTGGGACTAGAGCTTTCAGACTGAAAATCTTGGTGTGCTCAATGCAAAAACTAAAGCGGGAGTAGTAGAACTTTTGAAATCATTGTATGCTTATAGTGAAATATGAGGCGGGATGATTTTCGATGCGACATAAAAATTAGAAAAGTAAGGTATGCTAGATCTATTCATGTTGATTTATTGTAGTTTGAAGCATTTACGGATTATAGCTTCTAACAATGGCAATGTTCCATTTGCATGTTGCTCTTTCTATATAATGCACTCCGATTATTAAGAAAAATTCGAAAAGTTGTAGAGAATGCTGCTGCAATAGTTAGAGAATTGAGAATGAATAATATATGAATATAGATTTGTGGGTGGATAGATCAATTTATCCTAATGATCCAGCTACCAATTTGTGTCCAGATTTTAAGTCCGTAACTCATCTTCTCAGATTTGTATTTGAAGGAAATAGCGGATTACTTGGATATTGTCAAAGGTCACGTGATATTGGAATGCATAGCATATATTGTCTTAATCAACAATTACAGTTTGCTAATCAACAATTGCAATGTGCAAATCAGCAATTGCTTCATTATGTGCAACACACTAGTGCTAAAAACCATGCACTCAAGAATGAGATACATATGATTGAACATTTAGTATTCAATTGGAAAATCACATATGGTGGTTGGCGACATTCCAGGTATACATTTCAATTTTCATTTAGAATATCGTTATTAACATTTCATACCTTGCCAGTTTTTATTGACATGTCATGCATTACTTGCTTCTCTACAAGTCTTGAAAGAGGACCATAAAATACTTTCATGGATATTTTCAAGAACAAATTATGGCGAGATTATAAAGAGACATCTGGAGGGTGAAAAATAAAGTCGAAAACCATAGAAGTTTTCAAATTCAATGACACCTTGCAGGTGATTTGAAAACATTAAAATGTATGTATAATGTCTCTCGTGGAGCAACATCAAAGCATCCATGTCTTTATTGCATGAAGGATTGCTACAATATGAATTTGGAACGATCAACAAACACTGGCCCAACACGAGAAGCTGAAGATCCAAATATGAAAAGTGTTCTGCCAATTCCATTAAAAATGTT
This sequence comes from Diphasiastrum complanatum, assembly GCA_029204225.1. Taxonomy (NCBI): domain Eukaryota; kingdom Viridiplantae; phylum Streptophyta; class Lycopodiopsida; order Lycopodiales; family Lycopodiaceae; genus Diphasiastrum; species Diphasiastrum complanatum. The sequence goes on from CM055101.1 coordinate 63,754,432, forward strand.
CACATATGCACATTGCATGCTGAGGCTCGTATTATTGAAAAACTTATTTACCAAAGATCACGGAATCGAAATATGGAAAGTGGTGTCCATATTTATAGCCTATTCATATTGATCACAGCCATACATTTGTCAAATGAATTTACACATTGCACAAACGAGATGGTATGGATCAAGAGGAAGACCAAGGACCTTCACTTGCTAGATTTTTCAGAGAGCCCAATTGTCATGCCCATGACTGGTCTCGGGTAACATGTCCATGCCAGGGATCGGTAGACCAACAACCCATAAGTTAATTGTGACTATAATGGAATTGGGGCCCTTATGTGTACATGGTCATAATTAATTGTTGTAGGCATGAACTCATGGTGGTGGAGTTGGTATGGGTCTATCAGTGAGTCATTAGGGAACTGGATGATGTGGCCCAAATAGGCTGTAGAGGTGTCCAGTGAGGTGTCAAAGTGCACTACTAGTGGTGCATGGGCCTTGACTTAGAATTTGCTTCGAACAAGAACACAGATCATGCTATACAATAACACAGAGAGAAAGCACTCTCCACACAAAGCTCACGTAGCAAACTGTATTTCTCAAAATGAAAATACACTATACATATAGTTCTTCACTATGGCAACCCATTCATGGCCCAGGTTGCCGTTGACTGGACATGTGTCCCATCAACTCTCCTCGTGGTGAGGCCAATGGATTCTTATCCACTCATAGGACCTGCAATACAGTAACACAGTAGTTCTACTTTAATTCTAACTCTCTCCCTTGAAGTAGAGTCTACTTTTTATACAGTCATATACAACTTTAAAGTCAACAAAAAAGTACAGAAAGCTTTCATTTAAACTTATCAAACTTTTCTCTAATAAGTGGCTTAGTGAAATTGTCAGCTAGTTTTCATCCGTATCACAATGAACAACATGAATTATACTACTCAGCAGCCTCTCACGTATAAAGTGATACTGAATCTCAATGTGTTTGGTTCTCGCATGGAACACTGGACTCTTTGCTAGCTGAATGCCACTCTGACTGTCGTTATGTATAGTCGTGGGATTTTCTTGTTTCATGCCAACTTCATCCAAGATTTGCCTCAACCATATAGCTTCTTGTGCTGCACTACACATTGCCTTATACTCTATTTCTGTTGTGGATAGAGCAACTATACTTTGCTTCTTACTAGACCAAGAAAAACAACTCCCACAAAGCTAGAATACATACCCTATGGTGGATCTACGATCATCATAGTCACCTCTCCAATCCGCATCCACATAGCCACATAACTCAGGTAAACCCTCATGACATGACTGCATAAACCAAGTAGTTTCACTAGTCCATCTTCAAGATCATCTTGACACAAGAAAATGACCATGAATTCACCAAAAATTGACAATCTCCAAACATTGGCTTCAAGTAGCTCAACACTTGAGAACTTGATCATGGATGAATGATATAATGAACTTCCAATAGCTTCACTACAATCAGCAAAACAAGCCAAGAATGCTAGTACAACTCCAACAATAAGATATTGCAAGACAATGTAGCTAGTTTTACCATATCTTGACAATTTGCACACATCCACATGAAATAGCTCAATCATAAGATAGAACAAGTAAAGTAAACTTGAACACCACTTCCTTGCTGCTCCTTTGACCTTACTTCCATCCTTTTTGTTAGCCATAACAAAAGCGTTAAGCTTTAAAAGTCTACCTTGTCTATTGCCCCTAGCAACCAAGATTTCTTCCTTTGTAATGAAGCAAGCATCACCACCAAACTTTACCATGTATCCTCTCTCTATCATTTGACCAACACTTAGCAAATTCTTTGAAAGTGAAGGAATGTAAAGAACACCATCAAGTCTTGATTTCCTATTAGTAGAGAGACAAATAGGAATTGAACCAGTACCTTCAATCACACTCTCACACCATTGGCCATGTGAATTGCTTTCTTGGCTCCATCATAAGTGACCAAAGAAGTAAAGAACTCCTTGTGACTAGTCATGTGTGAACTAGCTCCACTATCAATCCACCATGAATCTTTGTCACCTTCACTTGATATTGGACTTGAAGAACACATCAAAAGAGAATCACCACCACCTAGATCCTCAACATTAGTAGTAAAGTTGATTTGCTTGCTACCTTCATCTCTTTGCTTCTTCAAACATTCATTTGCAAAATGCCCTTTGATTCCACAATAAAATCATTTCAACTTAGACTTATCTTTCTTTTTGCCAAAAGAGGAAGTCTCACCTTGATCTTGCCCTTTAGACCACTTGCCTTTGCCTTTGCCCTTGAACTTGCCTTTGATGAACATAGCCTCTTCTTCATATTGAGATGTCGATGTAGATCCACCTCCTCTTAATTGAAGCCTATACTCCTCATTCACCAAGATCTCTTGCAAATCCACAATACTTGGAAAAGTTTTTTGAATGGCAGAACTTTGAACAAGATTAGCATGATCATCCAACAAGCCATTAAGTATAACTTGAACAAGTTCTACCTCCTTAATGCTTTCATCAATACATGCTAACTCATCATTGAATGCTTTAACCCTCAGAACAAAAGCATGAGTACTCTATTCCTTCTTTTGCCTACTTTGAAAGATTTACCTCCTAAGAGTAAGCACTCTTGATGTAGACTTGGATTCATAAAGCTTCTTCAAAGCTTCCCAAGCCTCCAAAGATGATGTGCACTTACCAACTTCCTTGAGAAGCTCATTGGTAACATTCATCTTAATCACGTGTAGAGTTTTCTTTGCTCTCTTGTCATGCCTCACTTGATCTTGAGGTTCTTGAGGCCTCTCCTCCACCCCTGCAACAATCTCCATCAACTCATTCATCTCCAATAAGGACTCCATCCTCACTTTCCAAGTAGAATAGTTGATTGAGGTAAGCCTATCATTGCTCTCCAACATAAATCCACCACTTGTAGCCATGTTGCAATGACCTGATCTTCTTCTTTCAACCTATTCCAATGCACAAAGCACTCTCTTGAATGTCAACAACTGAAGTCAAGAAGAAATCACAAAGATATGGGACCTCTCAAATCTCTTCTAGCACTTCTAACTAGAAAATCAACACATAGAATAGTGAAATCTTGATCAACCTATGATCTATCCTCAATCTAATGGTTCTTGCCACTTCCTAAGATTGAAACATACTCAAATGAAGTTCGATAATCTCACAAACTAGAGATCCAATCCAAATTAGGGTTTTGACAAAATCACAAAAAATTGCATATCTCAAATTCTACATGCAATTTCTAGAAACTTGATATATCTTCTTGTAGACTCCAATGAGACCTTCCTAATGCACCAAAAATCATCTAAATCCAATAAACCAAGTGTGAAATTGGAATTGATCAAGTATATAACCCTATATTGAGTTTTGACCTACAAAAGATCAATTATACACATGCAAAAATGTTGATTTTTTAAGTAGATCCAAACCCTATTTGGCCACTTGGCTTTCCCTCCAAAATGTAAACCCTACTATTTTTGGGGCTAGATTCAATGTACCCAAAGTTCAAATTTGAATCTCTCTCAAACTCGACTACCAACTTTCCCACACTTTCAAAAAGTGTTTATTGAATGTATTATAAACTAATATAACTTCAGTAAGTTTATCTCTAAGTCTAAAATGAGTTGTGGCCTCTTATTGACAATTTACCAAGATATTACTAAACTAGACTAAACTAGTTGAAATCTCTCACAATGCGTAGAAGGACACTCTACCACCACTTTGAAAAGCTCATTGAATCAGCAAACCCATTTCTAACTTCTCTTGAGAAATTGGCACTTCCAACTAGGATGCCAATCCAAGTGCCTCGATCTTCCAAATCCATTATAGAGCTTGCCTCCACTCCTATCCAAGACCGCATCTTAGCCGACTCTGATACCAATGTAAAGATGATAAGGGATAACCCCTAAGATGAGGATAGGAGAACACAATAGAAGAGACTATGGAGCCAAACCGCCCAATTAATCCTAGATCAAAACCTGGATCTAGCCCCCAAGCCATGCCATGTGAAGCAAGAGGAGAAGAGAGAACTTGATAACCTAAACCCAATATGTCGACCGGAGAATCCCTACCTCATTATATAGAGAGTAGAGTCCTGTGCATGAAACCATGCAATCCCCATGCACGTCAACTATAAATAGGTCTTATCTCTTCATGCAGTACTCCTGCCTATATCTGTCACACAGACATGCAATACTCCATATGTCTCAATTAAAGTGTCTGGGTCCTCTCAAGGTAATTAGTCACAAACAGGCCTTGACATGGAATTAAATCACGACATGACCAATAATCTCAAGTACTGGAGGGCCGATCTACCATATTAGGACTATTCCAGGTCCTTAACCGAATATGGCCATAACAATGATGATAATCGAACCTTTAACATCCATAATCTCCATGATCAAGCTCTCTCTCTCTCTCTCTCTCTCTCTCTCTCTCTCTCTCTCTCTCTCTCTCTCTCTCTCTCTCTCTCTCTCTCTCTCTCTCTCTCTCTCTCTCTCTCTCTCTCTTGTTTTTCTTCTCCACCGTGACCATTGCTACTTGGATAAGAGGATACCTATGAATGTTGTTGGAGGAGTAGTCGTGTGAACGATACTACAAGCAAATGAAAGAATGCTATCGATGGTTTGGCTTAATGATTACTCACATTTGAAGAAGTACATATGCTATCTTTGTTGTGTAGGGAATAAGCTCACAAGATGTTGTGATTATTGTAGATTGGTAATGTTTTCTGGCTTCCAAATACTTGTTGGAAGCTTCTACAAACAGGCGCTGGCTCAAGAGCAGCCGTGAACATTTCCACAATTATGATATTCATCCTTTCATGTATTGGATAGTCGCTTGACAACGAACTGGCACATGAGGTTTCTTATCTACTATGTATACGTGTGTGGTGCTTATGCTCAAAGATTGAGTGGCTGCTGGCCAGCATATCTCTAAACGGCTTGTGGTTCGTTCCATCATCTGCGAAAAGTTGTTTATTCATTAACTCTTGAGGATGGTGCGCTCCTCCATGCGTATATAGAGAAGGCGGCCATCAGCTCCTCAGGCGTCAAAGATAGCCATCGTTTGATCAGATACTAAGGAGTCGTAGACGTCCGTGATCTGATCAGAGTGAATGAACAAGCAATTAAAGTGTAATCAAATCACAACATCATACATCTACTTTAAACACAGATGAAGAACGTGTTGCTTCTATATTACAATGAAAGTAGTTGAACAACATTGAATACATTATAGCCTAAAAAAAAAAAATGGAGGCATAACTTGGATGCTCACATAGAGTGTGTGATGAAAATCTATTTATACACCGCATTCATGTATCTAATCACAATAAATGTTCGTCACCTAAGTAAATATTGTCGTGAGAATGATAGTTGTACAATGAATACATGGTCTGACGACTCGGGATTGCTGACATGGACGAGAACGTCGTATATTTTCTCTCAATTTTGCATATTTTGGGAAGTGGCTGGAGACATTTCTCGTTAAAATAGACAACCTTTGTATTTTTCTCTCTCTTCACATTTTTGCAAAAACCCGAAGGTGTTAAAAAATAGGCATTTTGTTGAAGTGATTGTTTTGTCGCATTTTGAAAAAGTGTGAACTGTGCGACAATTAGTTCATTTTCTACAGATTGTTATAAACATAGTGTATTTCTGTAGACTATTTGGAGATAGTGACTTTCTTGAAGTTGTCAATGAAGTCGTGCACTTCGGACACTTCAGACATAAGTAGTTGAGTCTGTTTCTCGTCGAAGTAGTTAGAAAGTCGAGCACTTTGAATAGAAGCAATTGAGTGAACAAATGGTCAAAGTCATCAAAGATGTCAGACAAGTCGGACACTTTGAAGTTGTTTAGTGAACCATTGATCGAAGTCATCAAAGATGGTCAGGTCTTCGATGTTCTTCAAATAGCAAGACATTCGAATGTAGAAATAGATGAGAATGGATACCCTTTGTTATGATGTATATTAGCTGGGAAGTCGATGAAGTCGACTTCAAGTAATTCGGCCGTGATTTTTGCAGGTATTAGATGAGAAGACATAGAACCAAAAGTAGGTTATTCCAACAGTCCCTCTTAAGGCCATGGTTGGTGGCTTGGTATCTTTGTCAGGTTCAACATGTCGAAAAACTTCTGATGCTTGATCCTGAGAAGCGCTTTGGTGAAAATGTCTGCAACCATTTCTGTTGTGGAGCAGTATTGAAGAATCACTTGCCCTGAGAAAACTTTTTCTCGAATGAAATGATACTAGATTTTTATGTTTTTAGACTTGTCATGAAATTGGTACTCAGTGATAGTGAAATACAGTTCAAATTGTCACACAGAATGGTACTAGCATTGAACTGAGTGTGATGCAAATCGTGAAGCAATAACGTGATCCATATAGCTTCCTTTGAAGCTTGACATGCTGTGATGTACTCTGTCTCGGTCAAAGAAAGCGCGACTGATTTCTTCTTGAATTCCATGGAACCGGTCCCCCTGCCAGATAGAAACAAAACCTGGAGATAGATTTTCTGGTAGAGACTGTTCCTCCCCAATTTGAGTCGGAGTAGCCTCATAGGACGAGTGGGTCGATAGCATTTTCATCATAACACAAAATGTGATCTAAACTTTTCTGAATATATCTCATCACTCTCTTTAATACTTTCCAATGAGAGATCCTAGGATTAGACATGAATTGACTTAATGTGCTAACAGTGTATGCTAGATTTGGTCTAGTGCATAGCATGACATACATCAAAGATCCCATTAGTAAATGAAAAGGGTACTTTGCTAAGTCGAGTACTTCACTTTCGGTCTCAACACAATAAGATTTAGTCAATATTATGCTTGGATCCATTTGTGTATCAATTGGTTTGCAATCAAATAACAATAAAGTTATTAAAATATCATTTTCTAACTTCTTTACGCATCTGTCCACACTACTTTCCATGAAAATGAATGTACCTTACTTTAGTCACATCAAACTTCACTGGTGCCTAACCACAATTAAAGTATAATTTTCAAATTGTCGAAATATTCCCTCCCAATAGTTGGGAACACTACAAAATTTGAATTAGGAGTGACATTTCAGAAACAAAGCCTACGCCATATCTAGTTCTATTATTGTCATTGTGTTGTTTGTTACTATACTACTATACTGATGACATAGCTTTATCATCTTCATGTGGATCTGTCACCATAATATGCTCTGCTCAGGACAAGAAATTCAAAGCAACCCAAATTGTCAACTTCTGATATGATCCGATACAAGGAGGAAAAGCTAAAGCATGTAGATTTATGGTGATCATGAACATTGTATCCTATTGATCCATATTCATTGCAACATTTGGATTTTCATTCGGTGAGTCAATTAATAATCTATACGTGTCATGGCAAAAATGGCCTTTTGGGTTACTGTGAGAATTTAATGCTCTATGGGAATGCACATTCAATGTAAAGAATACATTATTTGGAAGAGGAACTGAGAAAAATATCAAAGGAGTGCGAAGAAAAATCCACAAAGTTGAAAACTTGTTTGGAAAAAAATGAGATGTTAAAAAAGGAGATCCAAACGTTAAAATCTTCTTTGCGTCATTTTACAACTAGTAATGATGAGATAAAAACTGCATTTCAATCCATGCGTATCTCATATTTGTCTCTTGTTAAAGTATGTATGTGCTCAACAAAAAGGTCATAAACAACAAGAGAAAAAGATTGGTAACCAATGATATATGTGATTTATCATCCAGAGGAGGTTATTGAAAAAGACGAATCTGTGCTTTCAAGTAACTTATAGCTTATTTGGTTTAATATTGCTTGAATCTTTAATTTCAATCATAATCACTAGTTCTGCTATTTATTAATTTCAACTTTCTATTGATTTGTTTATTGTGCTACTGAATACTATGATATTCCTAATCTCTACTGACAGTTTTGTGAACATTATGTTTGCAATGTAGATCAACATTGGTTGCTGAAGACCATTTGGCCGATGAGATTTCCATTGGAAACTCACTAGGTTCCATTTTGACTTCTAAATCTATAAAATCAATGTTAAACAATAATAAAATGAAAAAGATTAAGGCTTCAGTTACTGATAACATTATGAATGAAGTTGGAAAAATATTGGACACTACATTGGTTTATGGAGCATGTGATTTTTCTAGCATTAGCAGAGAAGCATATGCAACAATGTTTAAGATGATAGAGGAGGCATTTGCACATGTAAGTATAGAAAAGTTTCCAATTCAACGACTATTTCATCTTTAAAAAAAAGAGACATGTTAAACCAAGGTATGTAGACAATAGTTGGTAATCTATCTCATATCAATGAAGTGTATTGCTCAAAAGGAGAATGTCTAGCATATAACAATTTCAACAATTTATTTATTGACATTAATCAGTTACTAACATTCATCATAAATTTTTACGATATTACAAATGAGAATGTCAATAACAAGTTCATAGTTGTTCTCAAGTTAGATGAGTCTGAAATTATAAAAGGACAAAAAATAGAGAGCGTTAGTCTTACGATCATGAATGGAGCACTTTCAAATTCAGAAGACTCAGAAGGCCTCAACTTCAGTATTCAATCAGAAAATGATATTTGGTGGTTGGCAGCTTTTCAAGTATAGTAGTTCCTTTACATATTGAATAGGGATAATCTAATATGGATTTCATTTGGAGAATTTTCTCTGTGTTAATATTATTCTAAATCATTTTTTTGTTTCTCTTATAGGTGATGAAAGAAGACCATGACTTTCTCGCATGGATATTTAATAGAACGTCATATCCTGCCACCATAAAAAATCACATGGATGGAGATCCACTCAATATTTATGGAATTGGCACTTTCAACGTAGAATGGCATTTAGTAGGAGATCTGAAGACATTAAGATGTATGTTCAATGTATCCCATGGCGCTAACTCTAAACAGCCATGTTTATACTGCATGAAGACAACAAAAGACATGACAAGGAGTACAGGAATATCAAGAGATCGAGAAGATCCTAATTGAGAACCCGTACTACCGATTCCTCTTCAGAATGTTCATATCTATACATGGCATGCAAAGGTGCGTATAATAAAAAAAATATATATATCTTCACATCTTGTTTGCATGGAATTCCGAGCCAAAGGCATCTGCGAAGAAAGCTATTTCCAGATAAGAGGATGTGTTGTCTAAAGCAGGCTTACATAAAGTCCACGTTAAAATAAAAAAAGACGACAAGCTATTATGTAAAACAAGAAATATTCCATGCAAGTCGATCATTGGAGGATCCAAAGCTCGTAGATTTTTATCAAATTATTCTGGCAAACAATCCAAGATTCAATACTCGGTTTGGAAAGAGATAATAGCTGCAACTCAAGATTTTGAAGAAGAAGGTTCTACTCGTCTACACAAAGTAGAAGTTTGGAGAAAATTAGACAACATGGTGAAATACTTGAGAAAAGATAAATTTTTCAAATACTGATGTACAAATGATACAGAATACAACCAGTGAATTTGTGGATGTAGTTCGAAGTGCATGGGGTTTAGATCATATAACTCATTATATGATAAAATTTCGATGTTACACTAGTATAGTCAAATATGTGCAATTAATTTAGATAATTTTGCTACTAATTTGTATTTTGTTTTTATGACATGCACCATTCGACATTCTTTGCAAAAAATAGTAGAAGTTAGCATATGGTCATTGCAAGGAATGGAAAAATCTCATTGGCAAGCAAGAGCGGCATTTCATAAAAGTACACAACATGGTGGGACTAGCACAAAGAACAACTATATATTGCAACTTTTTCAATGGTTTTATAGAAGAATCCAAATTCGTCATAATACAAAATCGATGGATTATAAAAATTTCAAAAAGCATGCAAATTTATACAAGCCAATAGGCAATAGACATACAAAGAGATTTTGTATATTGAATGAAATTTTTTACAAAGTACCATTCTTCAATATCTACTCTGCTTCCGGCACTTTTTCTAATGATAGTTACAACTTTTAATCATGCAACAATTTTCTTCTTTTATACGGATCCAAGAGCTCATAGTTTTCATGCTTACTCATATCAACGTAGGTAGCATACAATGCAAAATGAGATGATCTGAGCATGGAATATCTTAAAATTTCAAGTGCAATAGTTTTCTTTACAAACATTATTTTATGCACATTATTAAAATTATGTCCTCCAAGAAAATGAGAAAGTGTCTTGATTGTCACAATCATTGTATCACCATGTCGATGAAACTTTGAATGGGCAACACTTATCTCGTTATTCCTTGAAGAACTTCAGATAATACCCTAGTGCATGATCTCTTGAAAATCCTCTAGCAGAAGATCTCTACCCTCCTCGACGAATTGCAAAATCATCAAGGAAAATTGTAAAATGAAAAATCCAAAGTAAGCTCCAGTGTAAAATCTGGCATAACGGATCTACTAGTACATAACTTAGATACAAAACTTACGCATTTGGCTTTGTCTTCCTTGATTACTATCTCTCCATCAATATTATGTCCACCTTTAGATGTCAATATGGTTGGTGAATAGACAGTTGGTTTTGGAAAACCAAGCTGACTTTGAAATATGATAAACTCCTCTTCAGAAGGCAAATCATCTTCTTTTTGCGCAATTCCTCCACAACCATTTTCAAGCAATCTTACCCTAAATAAAACTTGTCCTTATTTACATCGTCAACACCAGGGAGAAGATCATCAACATCAAAATATATCTGAAAATTCATAAAGCTCTTTGTTTAAAATACAAGAGTTTTAGCCTCTGTGAAATAAAAAAGATTCGATATATCCGATAGTGACAAAAAAGAATTATTATCTATATTATAAGTAGGCAATGTGATTAGAGATATATTAGAAGGGAAAAGGGTAGTGGGAGTTCTAGGGCCTATAAACGATTCCATGTTTCGAGCAGGATCAAAATCTGTACAATCATCTAAACTAACACTTGTATCAATAAAAAAAGTTTCTATATCTACAGGCTTGGACTTGTCAGATTTTGTACCATTGGAAGAATTAGCTTCAGAAGTAGAAGGGACAGCATCCGAATCGTTAGATTCATTTAACAAAAGAAAAAAAACAAATACAGACTGAAACTCTACAAATCTACACTTTTTATTGTGTAGTTGACAATCATCTACAGACTTGAAATCATTATGCAACTTGGTGAACATTCTATCAAGCTTAGCTTTATAAGTATGCATGTCGAGTGCCACCAAGTCTTGATAATGAATCATGTCTTTATTTTGAGATCTGAATAAGGGGGTACTGAGCAGAGACTTAAATTTGAGATAAATCTTAGAAAATGCTTCCACACCATGACCCTTTATAATAGAAGGAAGAACAAAAAGAAAAGGAGAAAAAGGTGACTTAAAATACTCTATATTGTCATTGATACCAATTCAAGAAAAAAAGATAACAGACTGGAATTAAAATTAGACATTTCAACAAAGAGAACACAAAAAAAAGATTTTGAAAAATTGATAAAACCAAGGAATGGATATCGGTCTCACGCGTGAAATAGAACGCAAAATCAAATTGCAACAAACTATGCGTTCGAGATAGATATCATAGGATCGACTATCGATTTCGAACGAGGGTATACAGAAGACAGAAAATTAGATTCGAAAGGTGCGCTTGAGAGCGATATCCAAGAACCCAATATTGGTTCCAAGCGCGGAGATAGAAGCAGAGCGTAAACAGGTTAAAAAGTGTGCTTGAAATTGATATTAGACACTAAAATCAAAAAATTTACATGAAAATCCGTGTCGAAAATGAGAAATTTACTAAAAAAATTTCACACGTGTTAATCTGATCAATAGGACACGTGTCATTTTGTGATTCGCTGATTATATTCGTCAGTACAGATCATAATTGACGCGACAGTCGACACGTGTGGAATGACACGTGGCACGATAAGATTGGTGCACGTGTCATTGCCCACGTGCCATCATCACTGATTTATAATTATATGTACGAATAGATACGTGAGCCAATGACATGACACCATGTGTTCCAAATAATTCATCTATTAATGCAAATTTTTAGATTTTTTTTTTTTTCGTTGCTTATCCTGCATTCGAAATTGATATTCAACCTTTCAAGCTCCTTTCTTCTGCAAATTTTTTGGTGTCTTATCCTTCACAATTTTTTTTTGTGTTCTTCTTTAATATCTAACCATGATGGCTAGGACGAAGGCCACTGCTCATGCTATAACCTCTGTACAGCCCTCCCATGTCCGTGTCCCCCTTGGTACTGGTCGTAGATGTGGCATGAAGCAAGTCTGGTTGAGGGAGATCAGAAAACTCTAAAGATCAACTAAAGTGTTGAACCCTAGAGCTCCTTTCGGCTGATCTGTTAGAAATGTCACCCTGTCACTTGGGTTAGATGTTCGTTTTATCATGACAGCTATGCAGGCCTTACAGGGTCAGTTTTTTTAGGATTCCTGTCTTTTGACAATGCATGGTAAGCATGTTACCATCATGCCTAAAGATTTTGTTATTCTCAAATGACTTCAGGACTGGTATTCAAATCTTCATGTGGATAACGCCATCACCTCCAGAGATCTGCCTCTAGATAGATCTGACTTGCCAACTACCTCAAAGAGGAAAAGAAAACATGTTGTTCCTAAGAAAGCTAGATCTCGTAGGCCAGCTGCTTCCCTTCCTCCTAAGGTAGTCCCTGTAAAGCGACCCTAGATCTTTCTATTCTCTGAATCAAATTATGATTTAGAAGCAGAATCACCGTCTCCTCCTCCTATTATCCGTCCAGCTCCTCAGAAGGTTTCTTCACCGAAGGTGGAGATAACCCAAGAGGAGCTTGATAAGATAACTAAAAAATCTATCGGTATTGTTGGAGCATCGGATTCAAAACCTGTACATAGCCTTTTGTTAAAATCTCATATGATCCCAATCATATTTTTTTTTTTATTCTGACCATTACAATCAATATGAGACTTATTTAGACAATAAAATTGATATGTTCAAAAATTATTTTGACTTTTTCATTCTAGATTCAAATAGAAGCTATAGATTAGGTCCCAAATTTTGTACAAAGCTAAAAGATAAAAGTTCAGAAATCACAGATGTGATCAGCATAGTATTAGTATGGATTCAAAAGAAATCGATTTTGTTGTCAGTCCATTTTTTATGGGTGCTGTGAAGGCAAAAGAGGCCAATTTTAAAAAGGCTGTATATTTCATCGATTGCAGTCCTGTGAATAAATTCTACTTGATTCCATACAAGAATAAGTAAGCTTTGCTATATGCTATTGATTCTTTTTATTTTGATTATTACACTCATGTAAGAATTGATTCTAATTTTCATTTTGCTTGTTGCAGTCGACATTGGAGCCTGAATATTCTTTTGATAAAAATAAATAAGAAGGGAGTATCAAATTTTTTATGTGTAAAAATAAACTCAGCTGAAAATAGACAGAGAGAATTCGATTCTCTACTTCATGATGTGGTGTGTGAAATACCAACAACGGCGACTTCTATTGGGGAGATAACTATTAAATCTCTCAAGGTATATACAATTTATCGCTGATATACATTTTTTTTTTTAAGTCTATCATTATAGCATGAATAAATTGTATGTCATAATATTAATAATTTTTGTTGAATAATTGCAGTCTAGAGTTTTGAATACATTGACATTTGAAAAGAAATCCACAAATATATTTAAAGAAATAAACCAACCTATTTGGACTGTTTTTGAACCCGTGCTTATCTTTAATGAATTTTTTATATCATTATATAGTTTGCAACAAAATGATTCTGATACTACAGCATCTGGAGCAACCCATTCATCAGTTTCAAAACTAGATAATGGAATCGGGACTATTTGCCCAAAATTTTCATTTATATCATGAATGTACATTGATTCATAAAAAAAGATTCCACAATCAACAAGATCTTTTGCAGTTCTACCTCTATATTGCAGATGTCTAATATCATTGTGTACTATATCTAACACACCTGCAAGAAATCCACTTGGCTCCCATTCATTTATATTGGATGAATATAAATCTGCAAGAGAAAAATGATCAGATTGGCAAGTTTAGTAATACATGATAAGGAATGACAAAAAAAATCAAAGTATTATAATATATCAATACTCACAGTTACATTGGATATTGGTTAATGAGTCTCCCTAACATGAACTTAGTCCAAATGGACTACAATCAGCGGGTGTTACTATAATGGATAAATTATAAAGGACTAAATAATAAAATTGAGAATGGATGCTCAAGAGATAATTTTTCTCACTTAATAAGTGTTTGGTAATCTCTTGATAATCAAACAACATAAACACTCTAAAACTTGCTAATCTACTAGTCTGGACTATAATTAGCTCATAAAGATGAACACCAAGTGAAGATCTGACTAGATCTTGTTGCATGCAAACAAAAGGACACATGCGGAGCAAAACCACCCAACCATCAAGAAATGGCTAGTCAATACCCTAACCACTTCACCCCCATGCCATGGTGAATGAATGCAAGAGAGGAGGGGATCCTGGCTCATAGATCTAGAAAATCCAATAGGGAGATGGACGAGTTTCCACTAGTATATATTCTCTCCCATGAGGAGAGAATATTTCGCTTAGGATCCCCATGCAACCTAAATAAGCAATTGACCTCTTATTCTTGCATTATTTCTGTCAAATACCATGCAAGTGCTCCTATGTCCAAATATAGGTCTGGGCCTTCATAAGATTATTAATTACATTATTGGCCAAGCCCGAAATGACGAGGCATAACTAATACTCTTATACATTGGAGTAACCAGTCATTCATGTCAGGAATTATTTCGAATTTCACATATTAAACAAGGACGTAATAAAAATAGTCAAATTTAGTAAAATGAATATTTTTGAACTACTTTAAAATAACTCGTGGTCATGCATGTGAATGCAAGTATTTTTTTAAAGTTACAAGCAGATTAGAAATTTACAATGGTCACTATGATCCATTTTTTGCTAGACAAAAAACCCTCAAAGTATTTAAAAAGAACACTTTGCGAGTTATTCTCTAGACAGATGTCAACTATTTAGCAAACACTCGCAACAATACTAAAAAGACTTGCATGGAAAGATAGAAAAGTTGCAAAGTACATATTCAAATATAAAATCAACCAATTTAAAAGAAAAAAAAACACACATCTGTAAACATACAAAATGAATTAAAACATGCAAAAAAAAAAATCCTCAAAAGTGCTGGATTCTTTTTCTACTCAATCTCTATTCTCCGACAATGGACACAAAAAATTTTCTGTTATTTTGTCCATTGATTCTATCATTTTAAATGGGATCTAAGGCAATGCAAAAGTTGTATCAGTCCAATGATAGTATAGTGTGTAGTACAGAATTGATCCACTGAGAGATCAATGCTGTAAAGGTAAAACAAATCACTATGATAGGAGAAGAGGGAGGTCTCACAGGTCTCCTTCTACCAAAACATACTGCTACATCCTATTGGAAGATTAAAAATAGAAAATCACTAACACAAGGATACGATGAATGCATGTGAGGGGTAGATATGATAATTTTCTGATAGCTTTTATTGGCTATTTCTGGGCTTCGTCCTTTCATAGTTCTTGGACTTCTTGGATTCCAAGGCTCCGACGTAAAGGAAACCTCTCTATTTGGCTTAAAGCCTCTTCGGATGATTCGAACACCTAAAAATATGCTACTAAGGAAAGGAGAATGAAAAAGGAGAAACTAAGAATGAAAGCCAATGGGAGCCGACCTCCCTATCCGTTAAGTTGCTCTTTGGTTTTCTCAATTTCGTCATAGCTCATGGAAACTGTAAAAACCTGCTCCTTTTGCCATAACATCCTATGACAAGGTGGCATGCTAATATGTATACAAATAATAAAATGTTTGTTAACAAAACAAAGGAAAGACATCAAGCATGGCTAGAGTAAGGCAGAAGTTAGCTTCTACATGGTTGGGCGGTTTGGCTCCGTAGTTATTTCTTTCTGTGCATCTTTAAGCAAGATCTTGAGGTGCTTATCCTTATAGTGGTATCATATCAAGGCTTACAAAGATCAAAAGATTTAGAGTTGGTAAGCTTTTCATCAATTGTTTTATAAAGAGTTATCTTCCTAGTGGTGAAAAACCCTCCAAGTAGGTTTCTCTACAGGTTTTTCATTTGCTTCTTGCTAAGATCCATCAATATATAAGGTGCAGAGCTCTCAAAAATCTATTTACCCTATGAGCTATGCTTTATAGTGACTAATTTGGTGCTCTATAGCTCAAGTTATCATTGTTTGAAATTTGGCAATTTTTGAAGCAAAATTGACAAATTTTCGTAATCGTTCTGATGCATGTCAATTTTCCTAGTCAATAGAGTAGTACTGTAGGTTTTGGAAATTAGTTGTGAAATTTTTAGAGAGGACATGCATGTAAGTAATATAGTCATTCTGAGAAGTAGAATTTATGCATGAAAGCTTTTCTATCATATTCCCATATTAGTATTGACAAATGGATTCTAAGCAACTGATTTACATAAAAAATTTCACTATTGATGTCTATTTGTTAATGATGATTCGATAGGTGTAGTCTCGGATTGTTTCATTAGGGAACTTTTTAGTTTAGGTAACCTTGCATTGGTGGTCTCCATAGTTCAGCACTAGAATGTTGCAAAGTAGCTGGTTGGCGAATTGCTTCAAGGTTTGCTCAATGACTCTAGTGTTCCAACTCTTTTTTTTCTTTTTCTTTTTGGGAGATGGAGAAGAAGAAGAAGAAGAAAAAGAAGAAGAGAAGAGAATCGATAAACGGTGGATCGGTATGGATGAGAATAGAGCTGACAGAAATGGATTTATCTAGTAGAGATGGAGATAGAAGATGGAATAGAGATGGGACAAAAGAATGATGGATGGATAGTAGTTGATGTGAAGGGAACTAATCGGCTTGATCTGAGGTTCATTCACTTGATTCAGTCTAGGGATGTTGGATCTTGATGGATAATGTGACTGCAACCTAGATTTGACAGGATCTGATCAATTTCAGTTGGCTAATAGTGTGATTTTAGCCCTTTTTCTTGGTTTTTGTGGTTTTTTCTTTTTCTTTTTTTTTGGTTGAGATTTCTTCAAATCTAAGTGAATCTAACACTCAACCTTCCTACAATAGCTATATTTGGACCATTTCTAGACAATGTGAGTTCTTCAAGAGTTCTTGATGGACAAATTTGTCAAGATCTTTAAAAAACTCAGTTTTTTGGCACTTTTTCTTAGATATTTCAAAATAGAACAATTGGATTTTCACAAAAATTTTACAGTAGCCAGATCTAGGTTAGATCTATCTAGAAATCTCTTTGCAAAGGTTAATTCCTAGCAGATATTAAAAAATCATTGAAAAAGTGCATTTTTTTGGGGGTTTTTTTGCAAAATTTTAAGATTTTCTGGGAACAAACCCTCACAGACTAATATGCACTTGTATTTGAGTCTGATTCACCTGCTCACCAAGCTACAAGAGTTACTTCCCAAGGAAACTCAAAAATATTGAAAAAAGTGCATGTTTTTTTGGGTTTTTTTTGCAAAAATTTAAGATTTTCTAAAAAAAAAACCCTTGCAGACTGGTATGCACTTGTATCTAAGTTAGATTCATTTGCTCACCAAGCTGCGAGGGCTACTTTCCAAGGGAACTCAAAAAATCTTAAAAAAAAGTGCATTGTTTTGGGATTTTTTTTGCAAAATTTTAAGATTTTCTGGGAACAAACCCTCACAGACTAGTATGAACTTGTGTATCTAGGTCAGATGCATCTGCTCACCAAGCTGCAAGAGTTACTTCTCAAGGAAACTCAAAAAATCTTGAAAAAAGTGCATTTTTTGGGGTTTTTTTTTGCAAAATTTTAAGATTTTCTAGGAATGAACCCTTGCAGACTGGTATGCACTTGTATCTAAGTCAAATTCATTTTCTCACCAAGCTGTGTGATTTACTTCCCAAGAAAAAAAGTGTATTTTTTGGGGTTTTTGGCCAAATTTTGTATTTGAGTCAGATCCACGTGCTTACCAAGCTGTGAGAGTTACTTCCCAAGGGAAACTCAAAAATTTGCTGTCTGAGAAGATTTTAGGCCACTTTTTGCTCTTGGGAACCTTCACAGGAGCACTTTTTTTGGGATCTAACTCTCGTAGACTTCTCTGTGTCCTTGTCTCAGTGAGATGGAACTTCAGAGAGCTCTGCAAAGGTTACTTTCCAAGGAAACTCAAAAATTTGTTGTCTAAGAAGGTTCTAGGCCACTTTTTGCTCTTGGGAACCTTCACAGGGGCACTTTTTTTGGGATCTAACTCTCGCAGACTTCTCTGTGTCCTTGTCTTAGTGAGATGGAACTTTAGAGAGCTATGCAAAGATTAGTTTTGAGTTTTAAATTTTTTTTTGATTTTTACAAAAGATTTTTGAATTTTTTTGGGTTTTTCTCTGTTTTTTCAAGATCTGATGGGAACGAATCCTCGCAGGCTTCTATGCAGGTTTGGGACAGTACCTGGAGCTGCTGCGAGTCATGTGAAGGTTCATGCCCACTGATTTTTGAGAAATCAAAATCTGATGAGATTTTGCCTCTCTTTTTCCCTCCAAAAACAAATTTTGAGAATTTTTCTAATTTTTACGGATTAACGAAGGGATTGGGTGCTTGGATCTGATCCTCTTACCTCACAATCTCTCCCTACAAGACTTCCAAACAAAAAATCAACACAAAAATGGTAAAATCTAAAAAAAAAACGGCAAAACTAACACTAATTCACACTAATCTAACCCCAACAATTTCGATTAATTAGGTGAAAAAGAATGGTGAGAGAGAAGAAAATAGAGAGGAAGAGACTAAGAAAACTATGCGACAAAGCGAGTGTGTGGCGCTCCCCAGCAATGGCGCCACTGTTGTGTCGTCGATGTAGCATAGGGGTCCGTCGCTAGGAGCGACAACCTCACCTTCACTTGCATAGCAAGAAGAGAGAGGGAGAGGAGAGAGAGGAGAAAGAGAGTGGAGAGAGGGAGAGTGAGAACGCCTGGGTTGAGAAAGGCTTTGGGGGCTCGAGCGCCTACCCAAAGCTATTGTATCCCAACGTAGAGAGAGAGAGAGAGAGAGAGAGAGAGAGAGAGAGAGAGAGAGAGAGAGAGAGAGAGAGAGAGAGAGAGAGAGAGAGAGAGAGAGAGAGAGAGAGAGAGAGAGAGAGAGAGAGAGAGAGAGAGAGAGAGAGAGATGAAGATGGAGAAACCAAGAGAGTTTTATTAGAATGAGAATGGAAGATGATACAATACAAAGGAAATGGCTCCCTCTTATAGATTTAGATGTGAGCCTCCTTCACTCTCATTGGCCACTTCATTGGGACAAGGATTCTAATCCAAGCCTTTTAAAGAAACACAACTTAAATCTAATGGTGCTAAGAAAGCACAAGGGCACTCACATGATTCATGTGAGTTCTACTTTGTGCAACTTAGATTTTTTATTTTTCAACTTGACTTTGTGAACTTGGGCCTCAGACTTATTCATTTACAACTAGGGCCCAAGTCACTAGAACACTACTTAAACTATTTAACTAGTGTGCTCCTTGCACTTATTATTCTACTGTACATTGTACTGTGGTGGGGCCCACTAGACAAGGCTTGGCCAACAGTATTTCAAGTGGTGGATCCACTTGTTCATTATTGTGCAGGAAATACCCACAACAAAATCAATCGCAAGTAATCCTTTGAATCCAATATTATGGTGTATTCGGCCCTCGACAATTTACTTGGAACAATTTCACATTGTTGGGAAAGAGGGTGTGTGAAAAACGAAAACTAGTAGCTCAAAAAGAAACGAACACGAAAAGAAACGAACTCGAATGAAAAGTGTTTGTGCGCAGTGGAATGAGCTATCTCACTCTTTCCCTAAGCATGACTATGCCTATCAGACTCGAACAGAACATTAGTGATAGAAATCATGTTCAATCTGATTACGTAGCCAAACATTAAGCATGAAGACATCAGAATGATAATTTCTCGTGAACAGCTAGACTGATTATCAGTTGCGAATTAGTTGCAAAAGACAAGTAGTTGCGAACAGCTAGAATAATAATAATCCGCGAAGAGTAGACTACCAGATTAAGCAATAAGAAAGTCAATGTAGAAAAGCATTGCAAAATTGACACAAATGTGAACGTAGAACAAACAGAGCTGTAATCAAATTAAGTATAGCGAAATATACATGTCAATAATGTAGGTGATCACAAGACAATAGCGGATGAAACTGCGTGCTTCACAAAGCTAATCCAATTTGAAAAAGGAATAAACCTTTTATTGACAACACAAAGAATCGATGCGCGAAAGCATCTACTTCGTCTATCTCTTATAAGCTTCTGATGCTATTATATTTTTCACACACACGTTGAATACGCAGATGGTATCCAATATATATATACATAATGTTACAAGTGTCCTTAATCTGGATCCGTGAATGCCTTGATCTTCAAATAAGCAATGCACAAAACTTGTTGTGTGCATTAACACTTTATGCCTTTGTGAATATATCTGCAACTATGTCCTGCGTTCTATAGTACATTAAGCTCACCTCCTTGTTGAGAACCTTGCCCCTGATGTAGTGATATCTAATTTCAATGTGCTTACTCCTAGAGTGAAATCTAGGTTTGGCCGATAAGGCAATAGCACTCTGATTATCATAAAATAAAATTGTGGGGCTGTACTGATACAAATTAATGTCTGGCAATAAATTTGTCAACCAAAACGCTTCTTTAATAGATTCAGAAGTAGCAATATATTCTGCTTTTGTAGAAGAAAGAGTGATAGAGGTTTGTTTACAACTGTTCCATGAGATAGGACCGTCGTTGAGGAAGAATGTAAATCCAGATGTGGATCTCCTCCCTAGCTTGCATCAGAATATCCACTGAGCTGATGAACATTGTCGTTGCTGACATCTCCATAGAAAATGCACTGGTCCATGGTAGCTCAAATATACCTCATGACTCTTATGAGAGCCTTCCAATGGGTAATGCCAGGATTAGCCATATATTGGCTGAGTGAACTTACAACAATAGAGATGTCAGGTCTTGTATAGACCATTGCGTACATGAGAGATCCAAGTATTGATCGATAAGGATACTCTCTCATATGCTCCTCTTCCTGTTTGGTCTGGAGACATTGCTCCTTTGACAAATGCAGGCCTGGATCCATTGGTGAGTGATCCGACTTACAATTCATTACATTGTATTTGTTAAGAACATTGTGAAGATATCTTTGTTGAGTGATGTCTTAACCAAATTGGTATTGTTGCTGAAAAACAACATATCATCCATGTATAAGGTGATGATAATGAAGGATTGTTGCACCGTCTTGGAATAGACATTGCAATCAGCAGTGCTTGGTTGGAAATTTTGTTCGATGAGGAATGTGTTGATCCTATGAACCCAAACTCTGGCAGATTGTTTCAAGCCGTAGAGTGTTTTATGGAGTTTACAGACATGATTTTTCATACCTTCCAAAACGTATCCTTCAGGCTAGATCATGTAGATGTCTTCTTATAGAACTCCATTCAAATAAGTTGTTTGCACATCAAGTTGATGCACTTCAAGGTCGGCAACTGTAGCATATGATAAGAGGGCTCAGATTGATGAATGCTTGAACACTGGACTAAAAGTCTCACTGTAGTCGACATTGGGGATATGAGTGAATCATCATGCTACCAATCTTGTATTCCTTCGGTCAATTGCTCCATTGGCATTATACTTGATCTTGAAGATCCATTTGTAATCAATGATATTACAGCCAATAGGAGCTTCGACTAGTGACCATGTCTGGTTCTTGATCAGAGAGGAATACTCTCTGTCCATAGCTTCTCTCTAGAGATCAAAGTCTGGTTGGCTGAGTGCCTCTTCGACTGTTGTCGGTTCCTGTATCAAGAGACATGCAAACTCAAGAGTATACCTTGTGGGCAATGTGCGCACTCAGCTTAATCTTCTGGGAGGATTCGATTGACGAACCACTCCTGGGTCTTGTTGCTGGGTAGCAGCAACGTCTTCATCTAATTCGTTGTCAAATAGTGGATCGAAAATGGACATGCCTGTATAATATCAAAGTAGACTTTTATTTGCATAGAAGTACTGAGCGCCTGACTAGAGGCAGAAAAGCAATGACTTAATCTATACAAGTATCCATGTCTCTTTCTGAGTGCTAGGATCTTGCATGTCCTATCAACTACTTTGCACTGATCACATTCGAATTCTACTCTATGTCCTAGATCTGTGATTATGCTTACAGAGAGCATATTTGTAGATAAGTTTGGTACATACAGGACTTTAGAAAGTAGCTTAGATTGATCATTTGCAAAGTTTAATCTTATAGTAAGTGCTCCTTTTATGATCTGACTAGTTGACCAATCTAGTGTGAAACCATTAGGCATAACCAAGGAAGTACGCACCAAACTATTAGAAATTCGTTTCGTGCTAGATTTCATAATCTTGGACTTGTCCAAATCTCCCGTGGCTCAGAATGTCACAAGCACTTCACAACTGGGGACAGAATTGCATCGTCTTGTAGAATCGCAATTTTAAAGTAAAGATCAATCTCGATACTTGGATCAGAAAACCAACCGACCAAAGAGCCATGGTTGCCAGCTCTGTCACAACCATCATTCTGATGAGGAGTCAGATGATGGACGTTGTTGGAGGAGAATTGTCATACGTGACGATTCACAAACTGATGTAGTGAACTGGACCGAAGCCTTAGCTACGATGGATTTTCTACAGTTTGATGTTGTATCTGTTGAGCAATCGACAAAGCAAAGGTCTATTGTAGATACATTCTCCGATGAAAATGATACCCCGATAAAGAGACTAGCAGAACCAATGAAGAAACTCAGCGAAGGCCATCAAGAATCCGTATCATTTTTTATGATCAAGAGCCACTGCAAGGAATCTGTAGTGAGAAGGAAATAGAAGTTCTTTAGGTGTTTACCCTAGGGGAAGGTCAAGAATACAAGGACGAGTATTTTCTCAAATATGTTGATCCTCACCGTTTCAAGTCTGTGCCATTATGCAATGCTTTTGAAAACATCATAATTTGTTACATTGATTTCGTAGACAAACATAATAGAATAAACATTGCTATATCGAGTATTACAGTATCAAAGTATTTGATAGTTCAGACAAAACTATAAGAGAACATAATCAGATTACAATAGAATAGAAAAGCATTTGATCATTCTGACATGATACTGAATGCAATAAAATTGTATGATCAATCCAGTAAGTAGCATGTACAAATCAGAAGAATCATGAGCACGAAACAATAGTGGATACAATCGTGACTCAAGACTATCTCTGAGTAACTAATTGATTCTGTCTAACTCTTCCGCTTATAAGCAGTAAGTGTTTCTAGCAATGCGCTATATTAATCTCTAAGATCAGTACACAAAAGAGGAAGAAGAAGAAGATTTAACCTAGAAAGTGATCAACTATTAATACTAGTTATGAATGCCATTTACGCTTATCCAAATGACAATTGAACACGTTGTCAACTGTTTGGTTGCATATCACAATTGGACCTTAGCCATATTGCTCTATCACTTATCCAATTGGGCTTCCCGGAAACTACTTGCAAAAATATTTAGGGCAAGGCGTTAGCTTCAAAACAAGTGAAAACAAGTTTTGTTAACATTCGATAGTTCAAACACCTTCAATACTCTTTGTCATTGTTGAACTTGACCATTAGCCATTTCTATGTATTTATGTAGATTGTGCAAAAATGTGAGTAAAACTACATAACTAGATAGATAAATGAATGTAGATTAAAGATCAATTATTTGGATAAATCCAACACTCCCCTTAATCTGAATCCATGAATGTCTTGACCTTCAAACTTAATTTTGCATTAAATCTTTTGTGTGCATCCAAGCTCAGCTCAACGCCTTCATGAAAATATATGTTGTCATGTCTCGCATTCAACAGTACTCCAAGCTTACCTCTTTGTCAAAAACTTTTTTTTTGACAACGCGATACTTAATTTCAATGTGCTTACTATTGGAATGCAACCATAGATTGTCCAATAAAGCTATACACTTTGATTATCACAATATACAATTGTTGGAGCATTCTATTTCAAGCAAACATTTAAAAGTAAGTTTCGCAACGACATTGCTCCCTTGCCGATTGAGAGGTAGTGATATACTCTAATTCTGTAGATGATAGGGCTATTGAGGTTTGCTTGCAATTGTCCCATGAAATTGGACCACCATTGAGGAAGAATGTAAATCCAGATGTGGATCTATGAGTGTCTACATCTCTTGTCAAACTTGCATCCAAATAACCACTGAGTATATTGAGTTTGTCATTGTCTATTGCTCCATAACAGATATGATTGGTCCATAGTAGCTCAAATGTATTTCATAACTCTTATAAGAGGTTTCCAATGTATAATACTAGGATTAGCCATGTATTGACTTAAGGAACTAATTGCAAAAGCTATGTTTGGTCATCATCACATACATAAGAGAATCTATTATGGAATGATATGAGTATTGATCACACATTTGCTCCTTCTCTTCTTCTGTATGAGGACACTGATCCTTCGACAATTTAAGTCCTAGGTCCATTGGTGAGTGAGCTAACTTGCAATTCATCAAATTATATCTAATTAGCATATTGTAAATGTACCTCTATTGAGTGGGGGGATGATTTTTTATGAGCATTTTTCGGGGAGCAGTTTCATGGCAAAGGCGAGCATCTTTAGCACATGCTCGCCTTTCATCCCAGTCATAAAATTGAAATTTTTATTTTTGCGATGAGCAATTTCACTACAAAGGCGAGCATCTTGAGCACATACTCACCCTTCATCTTAGTCATGTAGGGTTTAGGGTTTAGGGTAAAAGCTCAAAACTCAAAGAGAATATTTGGCACAACTGGTTTACATGGTATGAAAATTTTTGATGAAAGTTGAAATTCCTGGCCCTGTAGCAAAAGAAAAATGAGACTTCATCGGTGTTATTCTTTTGGAAAATGTATTTATGACAGTAATATATTGGATCTTTAGAGTTGGAGTGAACAATTCAATCATATTAGTGTGCTAAGTATGCTTCATTGTCTTGTTGGGCTGAGCCTATACCTAGCAATCTATTTGCAATGTTTTATGGATTGAATTTGGAGCTACGAGTCACAATATCTGGAGAAAATAGTGTAATGACAACAAGTTATTAACTGTTCGGATCGAGCTTGTCTTTCCAGGATACATACTTGTTCATTGTATCACATGTTCCAAAAAAGTAATTAACACTCTTGATAAATGAAGTTTCTCTTCAACACTTTTCTATACTTTGTGAAAATTACTTCTGATTTTTTTTCTTTATATCTATTTGAATTTAGTAAAGTTGATATTTTGCAGCCAGGATATAAAGAAAACCATAAAATTTGCACCTTGGTGGCCAATTGATGCATGCATCATAGGATATCGAACTGGTTGTATCTTTGATGCTAGCTCCTGTGATTGCTCCATGTTGGCTTGCTTTGTACAAAGCCATTGGGTTCATATGACACGGTCTCCTATGCCATAGAACATCCATCGACTCATGGACTTGATGAGCCTACTCTGTCGGTATAGGCGTACCTTCAGATGATACAAGTTGCCTTTGCGTCGTCCTTGAGTGATTAGTGTACTAGTGTTGGCATCAACTACATTGCATGCTTCATTGGTGAATACCACCTGCATGCCTGCATATGCTATCCTTGCAATTGATAGTAGATCCTTCTGCAATGGTTATTGTCACTCGCATTGAAAATATTTGAAGGAAAAGTCCAGGTTGTAATAGAGTGAATCCTTTTGTGGAAGGCATTTATTATGGACTTTTCATGCATTGAAATATTTTCATTACCATCTCTCAGACTAACTTTGGAAGAAATTGGTAATTTCTTTAAAAGGAGGGTCCTGGATTAAAGTCCTATCAAAAAATTTATCAATTGCACAGTTTTTGAATGAGAATCAATAGAGGTATAGAAATGCGATTTTTTGAAAGTATCTTCAGACAAATCCGGAGTGAGATACACAATTGGAACTATTTGATCAAGACAAATTCTCTAGGGATTGTGTGGAACAATCTAAAACTGGAGGTGGTTTGAAACTTGAAATAATTATGAATTAGTACAGAGAAAAGATTCAGAGTTGCTAATCCCAATTTCATTCAGGATAGAATTGAATTTGATTAGAGAATTTCTGTATTGGATCAACCTAATCTTAGTTGGAACACTAGGATCAGGTAGGGGTTGATCGTGTGGAAGAAATTATGTTGTAAGAGGTAAGTTGGGTTGAAAACTCATGAGAGTGAATTTGTTTTTCGTCTCAGAGATTTCCCAATGTTATTTACTCATGAGAGATAGAATTCTTTGGTAGCTGAGTTATAAAATTCTCACTGAGTTATGTCAGTAACATAATATGCAAATTTTGGAAGAATATGCTAGATAATGATGTGTTTATGTACTGAGTCATAGTGAGATTATTCTCGTATGTGCACGGTTAATCTTGTAAGCATATACTATGCATTCCTGATTCCTGGGTTTATTTGGTGGACTTAAACTAGTCGGTGAACATAGACATATGACCAAGTATTGTTAGAATAGATACTTGCAGAGTTACCAGATCTTTTTAAGGAGGATTTATACTTTAACTTAGAAATGATTTGATAAGAATTTAAATGTGGTGTTGCACTAGTACAATTGAGATCTACACCTAGACATTTCTTGTTTCGCAAGTACTTCTTCACATACCTGCACATACCCTTAAAGAAAGATTCATACAATTTAGAAATGGTTCTTCATATGATGTTCTAAGTTCTTAGCATAAATCGCAATTTCATACTCATGTTAGGTAGTAATACCTGCATATGCACTCAATTCTTTTGAGTAATCAAAACCGTCTAATATTTAAATACGTGATCATAGCTAGTTCAATCATAAAAGAAATTTATGCAAAAAAAAAAAATGAATGGAAGATTGGATAGTCTTTATTTCTTTGGCATTTTTGCCTCTACAACTTACACCCCTTCTACACAAAATTTGGAAGTTCATCGGAAAAACATGAAGAGTACTTTGATAAGAAGGCTTTCCTATGGTTATCCAGATAATTTGCATACACATTCACATCACCATCATCCACATCTCAAACCACAAGTAAGAAGAGATTGCATGTTTTACTACTTTGACCAAATAAATATTACTTACTATATGATAGTTTTCCCACTATATCCTACATGCACACTTATGCATTTACCTTGATGCTTCCAAATTATCAAGTGCTTATTGTAATTAACATGTGGATTGTGTAGTTTGTGCCATGACATGCCTAAAATGACGTATACTCCCTATAATGGTCCTACCATGAATTCAATGGGTTCATAGTAGTCATCAATCTATAACTTTAATTTACCAATTACGAGATAGTTTGTAGTACTACCATCTACAAATGCTCCTTGATATTCATGAACATGATTATCGAAAGATCCAACTCATATTTCTTGAGCTAACTTGAAAGAAATGAAGTTATGTGAAGATCCTGCATCAAAAAGGACTAGAGGAAGGCTTAGTGTGAACTTGTCCCCTTGAGGAGGTCATGAGATTATGTGACTTCAATGGATTGCACCACCACTTACTTTCCCTTGTCTACAGCAGGAGCTTTGGCATCTTTGAAAGGACATTTGAAGAAAAGGTGTCTCCTTCTCTCCTGTTGAAAGTTCAACATCGCATTCTATTTCTACGAAGAAACAAAAGAGAAATTATACTCTGGTTTGCATACACACCTACAATATGGCAACAACTCCCAAAATCTTTTGGCATACTCAACTACTTTCTCATTTTGTTTTTGTCTACAAATATCTTATGCAACAAGAGTGTCTTTCTTATACTCTTTGGATAAAAAATGAGACTTGATTTGCTTCTTAAAACTATGTCAAGTGGATGTAGCTTCATGACTTGATTTCATTGTTGCCCACCAAAGTTTTCTATGCTTATTTAAATGCAAGGTTGCAAAGTGAATCTTAGAATGATTTGAATATCTACTTTTCTCAAAAAAAAAAGTATCGAGATTCCCTAATCCATGCAAGTAAACTTTCTACATTACTAGTGTAAGGAGAAGCACCTCCAAGATCTTGCTTACAAGACACACGGAAAGGAATGTTTGTGGAGCCAAACCGCCCAACCATGCAGATGCTACTGATCAATAGCATCTCCCCCATGCTAGGGAATATGATGCAGGTGTAGAAAGAGTAACTTGGCAATGAAATCTCACAACATGAAGAGGAGTAGGGCAAATTTTTCCTAGTGTATATAGGCATTTCTTTATTTGTGCATGTGCCCATGCCAACCTATAGTATTCTCATACATGTAGTTCATTACTATTGATACTCTACACCATGCCAGTAGTTGTCCTAATCAATGCAATAGCTCCACACATCACAATATGTGTGACTGGATCCTCACAAGGTTATTAATTACATTTTTAGCCTACTTCGTAATAACGAGGCATAACCAATAATCTCAGGAGTACTACCGTGTATCCAAATATACAGGATGTGGACATAACATTCTTCCTCCCCCGAACTGGTTCTGCCCTCATAACACGAAAGAAAATCATGAACCATTTCTTTAACTTTCAACATTTACTTAGAAAATCATTATTCGTAGTCTGACTTCATATATCAAACAAGTACTCAGAGATAGAATTATTATTTTTTATCTCTGCTCTAGAGTGCAAACTGAGGTTTGGAAAGTACACTAAGTGATAAATATTTCCGTTTGGGCTTCACTCTCTATAAGTTACTAATACCACCTTCATGTCAAACACTTTACATGACACACTGGATGAAGTAGTACCTAACTCATAAGATCAAATTTAAAGAAACTAACGATTACATTATGAAATTATCCCTTGTAGACAATTCATAAATCTACTTGGTACAAATACTTTTAGAATATCCAAAAGTCTAAGTAGTTTTTTCTACTAGAATATCTAGGAGATCCATCAAGATAAAAATGATTTTAACTCAACTCTAAGTACCCAAATACTCTCTTGAGTTAAATGTCCCTATTTCTAGCATCTCATTCTAGAAAATAGCAACCAACTTATCTTAATAGATGTCTGTCCCCTATAACAACCAGAGATCTAGTCCAGGAACCGTACCCAAGCATTTACAGACTATAATCTATAGGAGAATAGCATCCACTAAATTAAGCAAGCTCTCCATAAGTGAAACAACTTACTACTTATGAAAACGTTCTCAATTCACTAGAGTAAAGAGACTTAGAAATTTTCAACATACTGATCTAAATTCTAAGAATTATCATATTTCCTTACAATTATAAGCATCTATTTATGATTCATCTAAATTCTTATGATATGTCAATCATGATTCACTGGAATCCAAAATCATACTTAATCATTAAAGGACACTGGAGTATATGTCCAAACATATCTTAGGAAATTTAAAAATAATTGTAAAATATTTTCCACTAGGGAAACATTGGATTTTAAAAATATTTTCCAAACCAGATTCTCAACAGAAATGTGAGATATTGAAGTTCTATATGCCACGCATAATTAAAGATAGAAAGCATACCAAAATGATACTAATAATCATCTTCAACCATTGAAAAACTTTAGATTACTATCTAGAATTGAATCTAGACAGCCAAAGTAATACTAAATATAAATTTAGTTATCATTCTGGAATCATTAAGATTTGCTATCCAATTGAGCTCTATGGGATACAATCACTAATGAACTGAGTCTAATCCTCGACTGAGGAATACTCTATTCCAAGAACATCGTATCCATTAATGAATATTTTGCTTGTCTTCTGTTTGCTTGTGTGTGTAGGTGCTTGGAGAAGATGTTTTTTGGAGCTATGGCTCAACGAGACCATGCCAAACTGATGGGAGCTCTTGGATGATCCACCATCTCCAACACACACCACTTTATCTCTTCTCTCCCCTTTTCTCACTCTCTCTCATCTCTATTCTCCTATCACAAATCCTCTTTCTACCCTTTATTCTCTTTTAAAAAAAAATGCTAATTAGTTAGAATATTCATTAGCTGAGATACTTAACTTTAGACAAGATTTTAAAATTTTCATAAAACACGGATGGGTCTTGTGGTGCTTGTGCCACTTTTCTACTAGGCTTGAATAATTTTGACTTGAGATTGTCCAGTGCAAGAAATTGAATCGCTAGCATCTAAGAGTGCTATGACCTCTAATATCTCAAAACTATCAAGCTCAAAAAGAAATTAGGCAACATTTACTAAGAATACAATACTAGAGCCATTGGGCTCACGTATCGAAATAATTTGAACTCAGACAATTTACCTCCCTTTGGTGTGAGAAGTTTAGTTCTCGAGAAAAAAGCACATGTTTATCTAAGCAATCAAATTTCACAAGATGTAGTTGCATGTAGGAACCCTAGGTCTCTTGCATTTCTAAGATTTATTGTTCAGATAATTAGTCCCTCAAACAGGCTCGAAAATTCTCTTCTTTGAGTGAACATTGTTGTGTATTTCATAAGATTATTTAATGTAATCAAAAATTTATATTGGCTTTTATTGAATGTTACAATAGACATTATCATTTTCTTTCATGTTTTTGAAAACATGCAAAAATGTGGTTGATTTTTAAAAGAATCTAGGGAATATGCCAGAAAGTTCTTGTTTGCATAAAATATTACCTTTTTCGTACGTAACTATGTTAGTAATGAACTTTGGCAATTGAGAGTGTGAGAAGATTGGTAGCTTCCCAAATTTGACTAGCTACAAATGGAATATGTTTAGCCAATCAAATCAACCAAGGTACATGCCTAGGTGATGTGACACTACACTAGCAAGATTAAACAAACAAAACAAATTAAAGACAAACAAAAAACTGATGAACTTTTTGAATCTAGTAAGGTGTCTTTTCCTAACATCGAGGCTATAATAATGTGATATGATTCCTTCTACCTGGAGAATTGTTTTGAGGAATCCGCATGATGTAGTATAGGGATGCATGTTTCTATAGTGAGGTTCATCTTGCTAAGAATGTAAAAAGTGTGTGACTCACCTCCACATCAAGACAATACCAATTTGTCACATCCTAGCATGGATTATTGGCACAAAATTGGAAATTAGAGAGGATCCAAACATATAACTGACATACTTTTCCACTAAGCTACCATTTTCTTTTTTCTTTTTAGGGGTCCACTGAGCTCTTTTGTTGTTTTCTCTCCATCTCTCTCTCTCTCTCTCTCTCTCTCTCTCTCTCTCTCTCTCTCTCTCTCTCTCTCTCTCTCTCTCTCTCTCTCTCTCTCTCTCTCTCTCTCTCTCTCTCTCTTTTGGAAGCACCCTGGCTCCTTTATTTGGATCATTAACCAGCTTTTTAAAAAATAAGCATCCTATTGGAGCCTAATTCTAACTTTGAAAAAAGCATCCACCACCATGACTTGTGGGAAGAATGAGAGGTAGGAGAGAGATGAAGAGGACAATAGGATCACAACCTTAAGCGCCACCACATTGCTTACCCTTACTACTTTTGATTATGATTCAAATGTTGGATATAGAGGACTCCATACCTACAAAAACATTATAAAGAATGCTATTGAAAGCATGAAATCACAAACTTTAGTGATCAAAAGATGAAAATGTCTCATGAAAAACGTTCTATAACCCATGTCACCATTTTTGTAGTTCATAAAGAAAAAGAGAAAAGTGCCATTCTACTTTCTATTCAGGCTACCAAACATTTTGATATAAACATAATGTAAAAGCAGTACAAAAGCAACACGTCACATCACAGGCACACACGCACACACACAAAAGAAATGGAGACAAAACTTGGGTCCTTCAACTACAAATGAGTTCAAATGACCAAAAACTAGGAAGCATTTGAGCTTTTTATAGTTGACCCTCTTTTATCTCATGTGAAACTTATTTATTAGCAATATTGCTATGATAGGGAATGCAAGATAAATCACTATATTTTATTCTTGTATTTATTTTAGCTTTGTATGGGTTTTGGTATCTAAATACTATTTTGATGCTACAAGAGATTAATGCTCCCTATTATGCTTTGTAGCATTGTCTTAAAGATTGGACATCTTGTGGCAAACAAGAATTTCATAAATTGTACTTCTCTACTTTAACAATAACTAATAGTGCTTTTATTACAAGATGCCCCACCCTAATTTCCCAAATGGCATGTTGGATGTTGGAGTAGATTTCATCTATGTAGTTTCTAGTTTTTGTTTTTAATCTCTAAAATCACCCCCCACACTATTTGTAAATCCCTTGTGGTAGCTTGTTCTTTGTGTTTCATCACCTTTTTCAACAATTTCCAATTGTAGCTACATACATATTGTAGAACTGTCAAAATGTCATGTTTTTACGTAACCCAGTCACTTTTATTGTTGCTTTTGGATAAAGTTTTGCTTGCTTGAGCTTGTGGGACTACTCTTCATGTTTCTTTCAAAGGGTTATAGGTACTAAATTGGCAATTTTTTTACATACTAAATCTACAAAGAGGTGACTTTCTCTGAGACTAGACCAAAAGTTGGATACAACTTTTGTAGCCTTTGGTTATACTACCACCTCTCTATCCTTGCAATGAAAGTGGCTGAGCTTACGATCACAAAATAGTAGCAACAATTAGTAGGTGATTGCTTCATGAAATAGAACTCACAATTTTTGTTAGGATGAAACAAATTGTCCAAATTAGAAATCTCACTAAATTGCGACTTTAACAAAAGTTGACATATTATGGCACTCAAGGTATGGGGAATCTTATGTGGAATAAAGTAGGTGCTTGTAACACCCATTGAAATCCAATTTAGTTTCTCACCCTTTGCTTGAGTCGGAAAAGTGGAGCTAATTGATTCCTACTTTCAATAAAAAAGTCTACATATATAATATCAATAAAAATATAACAGCACATTTTCCATTTTTGTTGATGCTATGTTTTAAGGATGCAACACATTCAATGCTACCCAGTGATATGTCTTAGGATGCAAAAAAAGTCAATGCTATGTGTTAAGATGCAATAACTTCAATGTGGTGTTTTCAAAGCATATAAAAAGCAATGAAACATTGAACAAGAATCAAACTCACATACATTCCTATCCCTTTGCTTTGAATCTTCCTCCCTTTTTTCTTTGTCTTAGTTTCTTCTCCTCAATTAGATTTATCTCCCAATCAATGCACCTCTTACTAAACCTTCTCTCAAATCCAATAATCAATTACTCACCAATCAAGCACTTTCTCTCCAATCAATCAATCAACTTCTTTACCAACCAATGGACTAATTGCTCAAGTGTATGTGCACATGTGTGCGTGCACTCTCTCTCTCTCTCTCTCTCTCTCTCTCTCTCTCTCTCTCTCTCTCTCTCTCTCTCTCTCTCTCTCTCTCTCTCTCTCTCTCTCTCTCTCTCTCCACAATACAAACAAGCCTCGTGGCCTATCTAGCCAAAATTTGTGTAGCTTCATAAGTTTATTTTTCCAAAAAAATTCTTGGAACTTCCACACATAGGTAATTATCCATGCACTATCCATGGGTCTCTTCTCTAGCTACTTTTATAGACATATGTCTATGCGGGTAGATGATATGTTTCAAAAATGTCTCCCTAGCTAAGATTGATAGGTCATTGTCCTCCCAATATGGAAGTTTACTTTTAATCTTCTAAAATATTCAATCCAATCTTAATTTATTGCTAATATGGTCATCAATACACACATCTAGGTGCTTGATTATAATTAACCCTTCAGAGAACTAACACCTTGTTTTGTGAATGGGACATGACTAGGGATCTCCAAGAGATCTACGTCAATGTTTCCCAACATCACTCAAAGGAACAAAGTTTGTTTGTTGGTGTGCATATGCTTATGGGACCTAGATATTTAATATAGAACATGAACTACATAATATTTTGAATATGAGGCATAGCCCATATAGCTTGCCATGCCCACTTGTGTTGGGGAGAGATGGCCCACATGTAATGAATGTGGGGAATGCTTAAAGAGTGCACTCCAGGGGCACCTGCTGTGCTGGCCCCACTCCATCCAAGGGTGATGGATGGAGCTAAGGGAGAAAAATATATCTCTCCCCTTGGATGGTGTGGGACATGTGCAGTAGAGGCGTTGCAGGTGCCTCTGTGGTGCACTCTCTAATGAGAGCCATGAATGTGCATGTGTGGGTGTGTTTCCATGTTGATATATGAGCCACATGATGTTTTAAAAAAACTAGGATGTCTATTTTTTTTGAGTTCTATTATGACTTTTGAGGGACACCTTGTATGATGTGCTTTCATTTATCTTCACACTTAACTTCGAGCCATTAACTAGGAACTTCTCATCCTATGGGTTTGATGTCCCTCTTTTGATTGAAATGTGCATGATGTATATTATGAAAGAGTTCTATTACTTGTTGCAAGAAAGAAACACCATTGTTGAGAATTGGCATGGCATTGTGTGTTGGATCTAAAGCAACCATCCCCTAACCTTCCTTTTTTTGTCTTAGCCATTGGATGTTGGCAAGCCTGTGACTACCATGGCATCCGTGGTTTTTCCACCATCCAAGAGTGGTGGTTGCTTGAGAATGTCTCTGAAGCATCCATCCACCAATCTTTCTCACTCTTCCTTATCCCTAGGATGGTGGTGTGAACTTGTGACTACATCCATGATTGTGCCACCATCAAGGGAGGTAGTCTAGTCCTCAACCATCCATCCATTGACATTCCTCATTCTTCTTAGCCCTTGGATGGTGGTGAAACATCTATCAATCTTTCTCGTGCTTCCTTAGCCTTTGGACGATGGTGGCCTAGCATTGATGGTTATGCCACCATCCAAAGGTGATGGTTGCTTGAGAGCATCCTCAAGCATCCACCCACCCACCTTCCTTGTTCTTCCTCATCCCTTGGATGATGGCTCTCAAGCACCCATCCACCAACCTTCCTCATTCTTCTGTGGCCCTTGGATGCTAACAAAACATGACTAGCATGACATCAATGGCTGCGCCACCATCCAAGGGTGGTGGCTACTTGAATAGCAACTCTCAAGCATCCTTCCACCAACCTTCCTCATCGTTCCTCAACCCTCGGATGGTGGCTCTTAAGCATCCATCCACCATTCCACCAACCTTCATTCCTCATTCATCCACCAACCTTAGCAACCACCATTGCCTATAGAGTACTAAACTCCCACTATAGTAAGCTCACACCGTCATGTGGATCCTATTATTTTCAAACATTTTTGTAAGTAGATGGAGACCTCTGTGCTTGGGCTATGTAATATAATTTATAAGTTGATTAAGAGCCAGGGGCCACAGACCTATATGGGGGGTCAGTGGGCCACAACATGGGTCCAGTGACCCCGCCAAAGCTGCATAGACCTCGCTGTGGGGTCACTGACCCACTTTGCCGCGTCCGATAAAAAGGACGCTGGCCTATTATGGGCACGCTGGGACTTTCAGCCCTCCACGACACGATTCTTCCAAGTGCATCCAGATGCCGCCACGTTGCATCGCTTGACCGTTGAGAGACATCCAAATGGCAGACGACTCGTGGCAAGCATCGGAGTGGGTGCGCGTCAAATGAATAGTGGCGGTAAGTAGGCTCGATAGAGCTTTGCCTGATATTGCAATTTCGAGGTGGATCGTAATGCTCGTTCTTTAGCTCATCGCCATCGCCATCGCCATCGCCATAGGTGACGCTGTATCAGTTTTGTTTTGTCGATGCATAAATTAATGGATGCGAGCTTGCTTTTGATGCCATGATGCCGAGATTATTGACTATTATTACGATTATGGGAAGGAGGTATGAAGATTTCCGAGGAATCGGTCCAAGATTACAGTAATCTGAGTTGAAAGTGTTATCATATTATGGTGCTTTGAGACGATTACAGAGGATTGATAGCTTTCGGTGCATCATGGAAGCAATTACATTTTGAAGATTCGATGTAATCGTTTTTTCTTGTGATTGATGGCGGATTCTTGATGTCCAAGGAAATATATTAGTCTATGGCGCTTTGAGTTGGCTGCATATATTGATAGCTTTTGGTGCATTATTGAAGCAAATGACTTGAAAAGTCTCTGTGATGTTATATCTTGCGATTGAGGACGGGTTATTTCTGCCAGAGGAAAGAGTGTTTTAACTGCAAATGGTTTCTTGTTTTTCAAATGCGGGAGTGGATGCAGAGGCAGGTTGCTTTTCAACTGATTAAACATCTTGCTTCGTTAAGCGTTTACGAGCAGGGCGGAATGAAACAGAGAGCGTTACACATCATCGGCTGACCTCCTGACCTGTGGAGTCATTTGCACGGGAACAAAATTAGGTGAGTGCTTCATAGTTTTATTGATTCGGTGCAATCAGTCTTAAGATACCTGAGAATTTATGCAGATTTGAATGAAAATATGCTTTTGATGCGAAGAGATTGTGGCATCCCTTTGAATATCGGAGATAGAATTGACAGGTGTTTTTGCAAAAGCTCCCCTTCCTACGACCATGTGATGCATTTCTTGAGAGAGAGAGAGGTCATGTAGCAAACATTCATATCAACAGTAGGAGCTGCATGCTACATCAGCAGAGGTTGAAAACTGGGTTCAATTGATGTGCTTGTTGTTTCTTTAGGCACTGCAGTAAATTCTTTAGATAGAAGCAAATTTAGATTCGAGGACCTTTTCTCCATAACGTTAAATGAAGAAATTCTGGACACAGTTTCCCAGCTTTAGCCGTTGTTTCAACATGAGAAATTTGGCTACTTGACAATAAAAGTTTTCGTAAAGATTCCAGACTTACGTTACACTTTGAACGGTATGGCTATTTTGTTCCTTATATGAAATTTTGATTTTTGAAATAAGACTTGCGGCTTTCGTCTTCTAAGAATTTCGTATGTAATAAACGTTGTATGAGGATAAGTACCTCTACAGAGTTGACTCTAAGGAATTTGAGCTAGCAAAGCAGTAGAAATGTGCTCATAGGGCACGAAAGTTCAGTTTAACACAATGGTTTTAGATTAACACAGTATGATTCTCATAGGTTGCACCCGTAAGGCTGTCTCGGATATAGTCCCCAATGGGGAAGTAGATTGCATGCAAGTGCCTTTGCAACTTACCACCTAAATGCAATGAAATTTAGGTGATTGCAATAGTGTGCTTAGGATCATATTTTGTTAGAATGAAAAACGGGAAGTTAGAGGGGCTTGAGTTTTACAGCCTATAGTAAGAAAGAGTGCCCGAAAAACTTTGTAGTTCAAGTATACAGAAGCATTTTTGCACTCTGGAAATATTTGCTGGGATGTTAAAGTTATGCTTTGTTTTCTCTGTGTGGGGATATAAATCGAAGTTGTAAGAAGTCTAATTTTGGACTCACAATGTGGATCTTGCATCTATATGTTCTTTACAATTATTTTTTCTAGTTCATGTTTTGCAGTAACCAGTTCCCTCTGTTGAATGTTAGTTATCTGAAGTTAGTGGATATTTTCTGCGGAAGGGATTATGGGAGATGCTGGAGGTGCAACTAGTTTTGTCCAGGAGGAGCGTGCGAAAGAAGGAAATTATATTTTATTGCGAAATGATAGCGATGGAAATCTATTAGAGTTACATCACCATGGGGGAATTTATGATAAGCCGCTTCCATTTTGTGGTTGTGGCATTGGGTGGTTCTCGTAAGGACTCCAAACTTCATTTTTATGATTTATGTAAGGTTTTTCATGCAATCTAAGTTATGAAGTGGTAAATTTTATGTGCACCTTAGATTCTGACTAAGCAAAGAATGAAGTACTGTAGTCAATGCATAATATAGCAAAGGTTTCCAGCTTTTGAGCTGTGCTTTAAGCTTGGTTGCTTAGGGACCGGGTTTATTGCGATTCCTTTTCCTGTCATTGCAGATTTGTATTGGGATTTCTGTTTCCTCTCACCTGGTACTATGGCACTTGGCTGTATGTTGCTTCATATCACAAACAAGATTTACGAGAGCGACCAGGGCTTGGTGCATGTGCAATTGCTGTAAGTGTCTTTCAAAGCTTGATGTATTTTCTCAGTTTGTATTTCCTTTCAAAAGTTCAGTGGTGAAACTGTAAAGTTCATAAAAATTTGTAGCCCAAAACAGATGATTTTTTTCAAATTGTAGAAACATGCAGGTTTTCCTCCAATTTTTCTGGAGAAGCTACTTGTAGTTCCTATAGTTTAGTAGGCCAACCAAGTCACTCATGTTTTTAGATGTAGATACAAAGGAAAAGTAAACATAGGGATAGCAGTGAATTAGTTTTCATGAAGTCCTCCAGGATTAACTCACAGATAAAGATTGTGTATTAATACTGACTGGTGTTTTAGACTAAAAGCGTGTCTGATTTTTTATAAGTTATCTGCTCTCAGATCACCTAAACTTCCTACACAATTGGACATATCATGATAAGCTGGAGTAGTGGGCTTGCTATGCCTGCCACACCTAGAAAGTATAATTTTGTTAAATCATAATAGCAGTTAGCTTTAGACAATTATTTGGTACATATGTTCAGTAAACTTTTCTGCAGTTTTCAAGCATGGCGATTGTACAGTGTGCTGGTCATCCCAGATGCTATATTCCAAACATTTAGGTTTTGGAACACAATGCATCTTCTACCCAGTTGATAGAGACCTTTAAATATGTTGAATCTACTTTGGAGGATAAACTCATCACCCATGTTCCAGAAAAAGCACTTTGAAGCGATGTATTTTAGAGGTATGTATACCAATGTTAAGGTTACATTGGTATGCAAATATGCTCTAATTATATGTAATGCATTCACAAAGTCATGAATCATTTACTCCCAACATGCATGCATGAACTATTATTGTCTTTAAGCATTGCTTCTCTTTGGATGACACTTAACTGCTCTGTACCTTTTCTGTTCTTTCTCTTGTAATTCAAGTGGCCCTGGTGGAGCTGTGTATGGGCCTAAATATGATTCTCCCAATTGGCATTCTTCCTTCCTTGACCTTGATTCGGCTTCTGATTCGATGCAAACTGCTTGGATCTTTTCTCCTTCTGTCATTTCGAGCCTTTGTTGACATACAGAGCATGAGATGAAGAAGTAGATGAAGTGTCCTGACTTCTTCAATTATCTTCTTACAGCAACATAGTGATAACTCTGGTAAGAGTTGAATCTGAGTGTGTTGATATGATCATCACTCAATTTTCATATGTAGAGGGCAAGCTAGCAATGCTTAAACCCTTTCATAAAATAAATGCACAAAACAGATTAGAAAAAAATAGGGTCTCCCCAATCCTCTCCATAAACTCGTAAATGAGGCCGAGTGTAGAACCCTCTTGATCCACCAACCTCAGCACATACTACATTGGCTACATGACCTCAACCAACTGCTCAACCTGTCGTCATAAATCATCTCCAAAAACAATTATCCGGAACCTAGTCCAAGGGCTCATTGCTACGATACCACTATGTGAACTCAAGGCTGGCTAATGCAACGTAGTTCGAGCCTGAAGCAATCGGCTTGGTGACTTAACCAATGACTCATGGACTGCATGTATGCCACTTGTCGTAATCAAGGGTATGTGCTTGGCATGGAGAATCGTACCTTGTATGTATACAAGGGGTGGAAATCTTAGTTACCATTCATGCTATCTACCTATGAGAGGGTGGATGTTAGTGATTATGTGCATAGCCAGGATGGTGCTAGCTAGGGGTAGGAGAAGGCCGAAGGTGTTGATGGAGGTATGGGATGTTGTTAGGGTTGGACGCTAGATCCCACTTGCTATCAAGTCTTAGGCGTGGGGATCTGGATTAGATCCTATGATGGGGTGGATCCCGAGTATTCAATTTCTTGTGTTGACTAGCACCCATCGGTCTTCGGTTTTGAAGTATGTAACAAATGGTATTAGAGCCACCAAAACTGTGAACAAGTCTGATTGATTCGTCTTGATGAACTATAAGTACTAGAGCTCGTTCTCTTTGCAATTTTCTTTTAGAATTGTTGTTTGAAACCCTAGATTGGGGTTATAAAAAAAAATCTGGGTGTGGCCCTCACTGCCAGCAGCGTAGCCTATGCTGGTAGTTGATAAAAACCGTTGGTAGCCAGTGTGGTTGCTTGCTGCCACATGGAGGGCGCCAACTAGGCAAAAGGCAGCCAACTAGCTGCCTCATTGGTTGGTTTGCTGGCCCGTTGGGCTGCAAGGCAGCGTGGAGGTGAGGGGGGATACCAACCTACTTTCAAACCCCCCCTCTAATCTCAAATTCTCCTCCTCCAATTTGTGGCAACCATGGACAATACGACAAAGAGGATTCTTGAAGATTAAAGAAGCTTTTGAGATAGTTGTGTTTGTTGTGTGATACCTTCAATAGTTGCTTTACTCCAAAGTTTTGAATAGTTACATCCTTTTCTAAGAGCTTTGTTCTCTCCTATCCTCTCTTTAGCTATGGATACTAGCCAGTCAAAGCCAGTTGAGGCCATGAGTGCTATTGCCACCCACCAGGATGTGGAGTCCCTTGTGTTGGCTAGCTAGCCACGAGAGCGGAAAGCAAGTGTGGGACCGAATAGTTCCACATCTACTTTTGCAAATTCAAGCCTATAAAATAAATAAGATTTTCATATTATGAATTTGGACAAAGTGGATGTAATACTTGGGAAGGAATGGTTCTATGTACATAATGAGTCATTAAAGAACGCCTATAAGACTCATAGTTTATCTTTTATGCATAATGGGTTTTCAATATAACTTAATCAAGATGTTGATATTTCTCCCTCGTATTTGATTTTTGCTATGGAAATTGTTGAATGCATAAATGATGTCAATTGTGATTCTTACTCATGTTGGCTAAAAGATTTTGTTTACCATAAAGAATGCAATCTACACAATCATAATATGCCTAGAAGATCTCGAGGTATTGAGGACAGGGAAATGTCCTAAGTTGTCCCCTTGTTTAAGTGGGCCTTTGCATGTTGTAAAAAAGCTCAATTGAAATGCCTGTTAATTAGATCTTTTGCAAGGAATCAAGGTCCACCCAGTTTTCCAGGCTGTTCAAAGGAACGGCTTGTTGGGAAGGATGGAATGATTCAAGCGAATGAGCTTGGTCAGTTGGAGGATCTATCAATCTTGTACCTTCAAAATCATAGGCCATTGTTGATGTACGTCAACATGGGCTCAAAAAACCGAAGGTGATTGAGTACTTGGTTCGTTGGGAAGGTAGCTCTGATGAGGAGGGCTCTTGGGAAAAGGAGCAAGACCTTAGACAAAGATCCCCAATTTTCCTTCCATAGAAGAACATTCCTTTTAAGGGGGAGAGAATGCTAGGGACCCAACCTCTTGGGTCCCAACCCTTACTTGAAACTGGACTTGGGACTAGCGCTTGTTGACTTGACCAACAATGACTCATGGATTACATGTGTGCCACTTGTCATAATCAGGGATATGTGCTTGGCATGGAGACCCCTAGTTTGTAGGTATACAAGAGGAGGAGATCTTAGTTACCATTCATGCTATCTACCTACGAGAAGGTGGATGGTAGTGCGCATCTGCATCTCCAAGATGGGGCTAGTTAGGGGCAAAAGAAGGCTGAAGGTGGCCAATTGGAGAGTCAAAGTTTTTCAAGGCTCTCCTTTCCTACTATCGGTGAAGGACAATGAATGGAGTACTATATCTAGAGGGCGAGTCTTGATACGGAATAGCAAAGTCTGGCAAGCCAAAATAGTGATTGTGTAGACTGTATGTAGAAAAAAATTGGCATTGACGTAATTGGTGCTTTGGGGTCTTTGATGGTGATTATCAGCATTTTTTTGTGCGTTTTTTCAATTTCTTATGGATGGGTGTGTGGTTTAATGTGTCCCTCGATTCTCCATAAAATTAAAATACAACAAAAAATGGAAATAGTGAATCAAAACATGGATCAATAAATATTCTTTTACAAAATTTGCCAAAATCTTGTCAAAAGCAAAATGTGAATGCAAAAGGGTCAATGTTGCTGTTAGATCCCCAATGATGGCGCCAAATGTTGCCGAAAGTATCTTTTCACTATGGGCTTGCCATGACGCAGTATAGTTATCGAGTGTCGGATCTAATGAACATTCTTCCACTTACTTTACCTTTGGCACTTAGACATAACGTAAAGAAAATGAAAAGTAACTATCACTCACTTGTATTACACTATTCCAATTTGCCACAGTTTTCCTTCCCCACAAAAACTTTCAAGTTTACTCCTCATGATTCTCTACTCTTTCCATCATTCAGAATCATCGTAGCATGTGAAGTAGCAAAGACAAGGGGAACCATGTACTCATGCTTCAAAGAACCGTGATGAAGCTCAATGCAACCATTCAAGCTCTGGCCAAGGTATATAACGCTACGCAAAAATCAGCATCGGTCTTACATTTGCAGAATGCCAAGCTTGAGCATATTTCCCTAGTAGTTGCTAGTTTTAGAACTCTCATACTTTTCTATATGTAGCACTTTCTTGATCCAATTTTTTTGTGCCCCACAAAATCTTCTTCAGGAATATATTAACACATTTGTCAATGCAACGTCCATGTAGCCATATGATA
Source organism: Diphasiastrum complanatum (assembly GCA_029204225.1). NCBI lineage: Eukaryota > Viridiplantae > Streptophyta > Lycopodiopsida > Lycopodiales > Lycopodiaceae > Diphasiastrum > Diphasiastrum complanatum. The sequence continues at coordinate 63,796,966 of CM055101.1, forward strand.
AATAAACTGCCTCTCTTGTACCGCATTAAACCACCACCATTGGATAACGTGATCTTATGTGTATAACATTTAATGAAATGCCACGTGGCATCGTTGTGGTACAACACATGGTCTAATTGTTGACACGTGGTAGTACAATGTATTTAATGCTCTGAATAAGTTTTAGTATCATACTTGATATCGAATAAGTGCACTGTTTCTATTTGCAGCCTTTTTTTATGCTGCGTGGCTATTCAATATCTTCTAGGGCCAGTAACTGAACTGTGTGGAAACAATTACTTGACCTTGTGATGTAAAACAGGTGCTCAAATCCTATCATATTATTGCCAATCCAATCTCCTACATATTTGCCCTCTCTTGTTGTTTATTAATCATGCATTCCGTAGTGTGGTCAATATGTATTATGTATATACACCCAATGTCATAGACCACTTAGCAGTATAGATTGTACATATTTGAAAAATGTTGGATATTCTCATAGGCATAACATCGTTTTATGAAAAATTTCTCTTTGTGTACATCCTTCTGCAGCTCTGATGCAATATTATATAATCAAGTCATTGAAGCTCTTAACTTCAATATGCAACAAATAATCATAGAGTGTGCAACAGATTTGTGCCTACAAGAAATTGATTCACATCACTAAATACCTTATCAAATCATTTGGGAATAAAATACATGTGATTTGTGTCTTGTAGATGCCAGATCTTCAGCTTTTTTACGAATGCCCTTTATTCACAATTTAACACTTGCCTTGAGCACTTGACCTCTTACCATTTGGCTATGAGATGCTGACATTTTTGTTGCAGTAAAAGCTAACATTCTCTATGATACCTTCTCTCTCAGGTATGTGAGGAATTATTGTGCCCATTTCTCTTACTATTATCAAGAAGTATTTTATACATGTTCCCAAGTCCACCCATAACCACCCTGTGTTTCATAGATATCATCAAAAGCTTTGGCTTTGGCTTCTTATATGCCTACTCTTGGGAGACTTTGAAAGGTGAATCGTCTCATTTTTTAACAAAAGCCTTTACTTTGCGATTCTATAGTCGTATAATGTATTGAGTGCTTGAGTTTCTAACATTCGGCTATCAACTGCTAGTAATTTTGTGGCGATAGAAAGTTGAGACTTTGAGATGCCAATTGTCAACTGAGTTGACAACTTAAATGCCCAACAAGCATGATCAAGGTTCTTTTGGAATGTGTATTCCGCATAAGTTGGATAATATTATCTAAATTAGTGTGTCTGTGTGATTACTAATAATTGTGAGTCTAGCGTTAGAAGTTAGAGATTAGTGTTTGAGAGGTCGAGACCATGCTGAGAGATGTTACATGACCCTTGAGTCTTGACCATCGGTGTATGTACTATATTGTATGGATCATGACAATAGGTGGGAGTCGGGAGTTACATATGGATCATCAGAATAGGTGGGACTCCAGAGTTTTAACTCTCAAGTCAGGATGTAAGATTGATTGTTGATTATTATAGTCTACGTTGCAACCTAAACACTAGAAAAGCACTTGCTTTTGCCATTATAGAAGGCTAGAAATAACATCTCCTCCAAAAAAAACCCAAAACTGATTCACCAATTATTTCCCGGGGTTGCAAGTTCTTTCCCGTTTCAAACCCATTTCAAAAAGGGGTTTTGAAAAGGTCCACAAAACATTGGTTCACACGTTCACACAGCGGCATTATAGACTTGAAATCCAGGTTTTGACCACATTAGGCATGAACTAGAGAGGGCAAGACCTTGTTTTGAGAGTGATACAAAATTATCAGTGATATCTAAGTTGTGAAAGAGAGCCCAATAAGCTTTGCTAGCTTCATTTGAAGTTGAAAAATTTACAAATAGGTTTGAATCTCTAATCACATAATGCCAAAGGTACAAGTAGGTATATACAATCTTGTTTAGATTATCGATGATTTAAGCAATGAAGTACAACATCTATGCCTTTTTTTAGACAGTGATGCCATTAATATTATAGGCACACTTGCATTTCTTGAAAGAGAGCTGGATTATTTGTGTAGTTCAATGTGGATAAGACTCCTTTGTAGTTTAGTTGCCGTTAAGCTCTACCCTTTTGTATCTTTCACTTCATTTCAACAGATGCTGTTTTAAAGTCTTTCTGGAAGACTGCAATGCTTGTACCTCACACTCATTTTTTTGGGTCACCTATTGCAGACTTTAGGTTCATCATCAGTTCACACTTGGGTAGACGTGTGCTATCTGCTAGGACATACACGTTGCTATTTTTGTGAATACTTAGAACTATTATGCCGTTTGCTCAATAGCATGCTTTCTCATGTGTTAGCAACAAAATATGCATTGTCTTTTATTTCTTGAGATTTTATGGGCGATAATTGACAATGCCAAATCGTAATGGTCAGCCTGTTTGATACTCTAGAGTCTAGGACTTTAGATACAGGTGACATTTTCTTCATTTTTATGCAAACTGTAATAGAAATGGTACACACATCCTTACACAACTTATGCTTATCTCATGAGAATAGAAGTTTTGGAAACTTAAACTAGAGATTGTTGAATTTATCTAGTCCTCCATTATGCAGAGCTTTTTCATTAGGAATTGCACACACATATATTGAATGTTTGGAAACTTAGCTGCTATACATTAAGTTACGGTCTGGTGTGCTCATCCGGTACACATATGAAGAACCATCTAATAAATTTATCCCAGAATGTTGCTTAGTGGTTGACGTCTTCACCTCAAGGTTTATTGTGCAATTCCATTGGGACACCAGAAAAAAATGACGGTGTAAGTTCTTCAAAGGTTTCTACTTCTTAGTTGTCTTCCAGTTCTCTTCCCTGAGAATCGTAGGAAACGGAGATTACTATAATTGATGGACATCATTGTTGTTTACATTCTTTGATGAGAGTTTGTGACCCTTGGCCAAATGTGTATTTAAAGTGCTCAAAGGTGGTCACTCTTCTGATGGCATCAACACCATTGTGGCCATTGTGTATTTGTATCTTACACACTGGAATGTCCACTCGTTATTTGGCAAGATTCACTTCAGAATATTGATGATTCATTGACATGCAAACCATGGATAGAATCTTCTATATCTTTACTCAATGGATAGTAGCATCTCAGAAATCTATTGCCACAAAAAGAAGGGAAACTTTTTCTGAGTGTATATTTTGTTAGATAATAACGTCTCTCTATAGAAGATATAGTTGTGGAATTAAGAAGATGCCAAAAACAGTCATGAGAACCAATTTTGTTAAAAATGAATTCTAGAAAACCATATTAACTTCAAATTTGAGTTCTGGATTTTGTACATTTGTACATGACACATTGTGTAGTATTTTCTCTTTTACACATTGAACAATATTGCTTCTCAGTTTGCATTTAACTTTTGAGCAGTTCTCCTATTTTTGTACCGCAACTTCAATTTAACTATGACACCTCTAATCTTTGTGTTTTTTTAATTCTTGTGTAGGCCTTAGGCTTTACGGTTGGGGTGATCATATTGACAATTGTCCTCCTTGCACCCAAATTTTAGGAAAGTACAAAGTACCAAATAACGCAGGGAGTTTCGTAAGGTTAGTCTTATAGATGAAGTCATGACACTTGGTCTCTAATCTTGATCCTGGAAGATGCAAGATTGTGAATCCCTTTTTTGTGCAAATATTAGTGTGGTAGAGTATTTGTGACATTCTTGTAAGCAGCTTGCAAATATGTACTTACATATGGTTGGTTAACAATAAATGGTGCCAAGCTTGAATTTGCTACGGAGGAGCTCAAAAAATGTGGTCAGTTTTGGGCTTGGACAACCAGCTGCATGTAACGTTCATAAAAAAGGAGTTGCTAGTGCTCAACATCAAAGCTGTATCTGGCATATTTGAGTGGGTTGGATTGGCATCATTTTTGGGGTCCAACCCACTCATATGGGCGGCCTTTATAACTCTTTGCATTTGGAACTGTGTTTGAAGGTCAACATTTGGTAAGAATCTCATATGGGAGATATGGCTTGCTAACATGTTATGTGACATACTCTTAATTTAACGACTGATATTTTCTCTTTACATGAAATCAGAAGTATTTCTTTGTAAAACATTACAATAGGAGATGCTATTCTTTTCCTAAATATTTTGTTTTTAGATATTCGTTTTAGCATGTTTATAAACTCTTGGCAGCTCTTACAAGATTAGCTTCACGGATAAAGGAGTTAATGAAAACGTGTGCAAGTTTAAGTCAGGATGGATATTTACCTGCCCACCTTTACAATAAGATTAAAAATTGGACATTTATGACTATGTATGCATCCATTTTCAATTGAGATTCAGTCTGAAGGTAAAAAATTGTGATATATAAAGGTTAGAATAAAGCTGGTACAAATTGACCCTAAATAATTTAAATTATGCAAGTTAATCTCATTGTGTGATATTGCATGTGTTTGATGTGCTAATTTGAAGGAGTTTAATATTAGTATCATTATAAAGTCTTTTTTCCTTGTTTGTAGCTTAGTTTAAAATTGGTGATAGATTGTTATATATTGGGCATCATCTATGTTGCATTCTCATTTTTTAATAATCAATTTTTCTATTCTTAGGAAAAGGAAAGGCATAACTAATAACCACATACACTGGAGTGACCGCTATCCATGTCAGGAATAATTCCGAATCCCTCATACTAGACATGGACATAACAACCTTCATGTGTCTTACCATCTTGGAACATAGGTTGAGATAGATCACTTGCCTTCTCCTCCTTGAGATGATCCAAGCTCCTCTTGGTGCATGAGCCAATCTCCCACAACACTTCATTGGAAACATTTATCTTTATGATATGTAGGGCCATACTAGCTCTCTTTATGTACTTTTGGACCTCTTGGAGCTCTTGAGGATCCTCCTCAACTTGAGGATCCTCCTCAAGTCCTAGCATAATCTCCATCACATCTTGGATTACCAAAATGGACTCCATCCTCACCTTCCAAATAGCATAATTGGAGGTGTTCAATTTCTCACCATGCTCCAACAAAATGGAACCTAAAGAGGTCATTTTTCTCTAACCATAGTGTCTATAGTCACAGTTAAGAACTCTAAACTGTTCACAGTTTAGCTTGTCTAAATTCAAAAATATTCTCTCCATTGGTTACAAAGAGGACAATCTTTTCATTGGATTTAGAATATGACCGCCATCCCCAAATTCGAATTAGAAAAAATAGCAAAATGTATGGATATGCATTCCTTTCACTGGAATGAAAATATGAGCACCATCTCCAAATATGAATGCCATCTTCACATTGAAATGGACATATGAGCGCTTAAGCAAGTTCGAATTAGAAAAGTCCCAATCCCAAGGTCATAGCACTTGAAGAAAGAGAGGGATACATTAAACATAGGTATGCATAAGATCATTGGTACTTCATTTCATATTACGGTGGTGTATGAAACTGATGGAAGATCAATATCCTATCAAATAATTTATTTGTTGATCTAAACTACTTGTTGAGATACATCGTCACATTCTATGATATAACCTTTGAAAAGGTGAATGGCAAAATAATCAGAGTACTTAAGTTAGATGATGCATGTATAATGTCTCTCACAGTGCTACATCTAAACACCCTTGTTTATACTGCATGAAAATGACAAAAGATGTTACTAGGAGTACAGGAATTACTAGAGAATATGCAGATCCAAACTGGAAGCCTGTGCTGTCTATTCTCTTGAAAAATGTGCATGTTTGCACTCTTTATGCAGAAGTTAGATTAATAGAAAAGATCATTTATCTTCATATAGTTTTTGTTTGGAATAGTAAGCTAGCTGGTACAAATTGACCCTAAATAATTTAAAGGTTAGTGAATTTTCACCAAATAGCAATTGAGTTAAACAATTCAAGGATTATGAGAAGTTTAATGGAATAGTTAAATAAAATAACGGGTAACTAGTGAGACACCCTTAAATTGAATTTTACATTTTTTTTAGGGCATCTCTCTCTCTCTCTCAACTCACATTATTGCAAAAAAACCTTAAAAAAAGGAAAAACGTGCACCCTCTCATTTGCGCTCCTCTCTCTCTCTCTCTCTCTCTCTCTAGAAACTTCTTTTTCCAAAAGTTTCCCTTGGAACTACTTTTCAACTGCCCTTCAAAGACATTTTAAGCCAAACTTGAACCAATGAGAAGGTCTGAAACTCATTTTCTCTAACACAGCAGACTCTCTCTCTCTCTCTCTCTCTCTCTCTCTCTCTCTCTCTCTCTACACGGTTCACCTACCTCCTACCAACCTCTCCGCTTGTTGCTACAACTATTGACCTTGTCATGGAGAGTCTAGATCATCATCATTATTATCAGTGCACGAATAAGTTTGTGTGTACTTCATTCTTCTGAACCAGTTCGTTTTCAGGTCTACTTAATCTTGAGAAACATTTGAGAGCTCGTGAAGCTAAACTGTTATTTTGAGTGGATATAAGTGGCATGCCACTGTGAGGTCTGCTCTAGAGCATATGTATGGAACGTGTGGAAGTCTGCAACAGGCAAGGAGGGTTTTTGGTCGATACCTGATTGGATTGCAGTTTGCTAGAATGCCATAACCTCTACTTGTTACCGAAACGGGCACGTTGAGCTCTTAGCTTATTCTACGAGATGCAGGGCGAAGGTTTCAAACCAAACCCCGTAACATTCTTTTGCGCTCTTGAGAAGGGGCAAGAGATTCAAGCTGCCATTGTGCACTGTGGATGCAAGGTACAGGTGATTGTGGGCACTGCTTTTGATGCTTGGAGAATGCGCGGACTGTGGTTGGTGGTTTATTCCGTCCAAATGTCCAAGAGTATCGTAATCAAGGCATGTATTCAGAATGGGAATCCGGAGGCCCTGAAGTTGTTAGATAAATGCAATGTGCAGGGATCGTGCTAGATCATATGACATGATGCATGTGCAAGCCTGGCCAATCTGGAAAAAGGGTAGACGGTGCTGTCATTGTAGCCAGAGGATATGAGGGACCCTGTTGGAAATTCCCTTAGTATTATGTATGGGAAATATCGGAGTCTAGAGCCAGAAGTATGTTCTACCAAATGCCACGACGGAACGAGGTCTCTTGAACTTCTTTATTGCAGCATGTACCCAGAATGGGCATGACGCACAAGCTCTGGATTTATTGAGTCATACGTTGGTTGATGATTTCAACCCACATCAGGGCACCTTTTTTTGTGCTTTTGATGCCTACACAACATTGTTGGAAATAATTAGCCTCCATCCCTGCTAGATTGGTCTGACTATGCAAGAGTTTGTGCTACAGAAAATCAAATATTAGCTTCTATGGCTGTTTTTCATGTCTTAATCACTTGAATAGTCCACATTTCTAAAAGTAGCAAGCAGCAAAGTAAATGCAAAACTGTACTACAGACGGGTAGCAGCACACTCGACCAAACATACAAAAACAAAATCGAAACTGAGAATTTGAAGTAGAGATTTTTTGCCATCCAATACGATCAATGAATTGTCCTAGATAGTACTTCTCATGTTTCAGTGGTTGTCCAAATATTGTCAGATCTAACTGTTTGGTGTCTTTCATCATTACACTTGTTATGAGGAAAGCAGATAGGTATTTTATCTTATGATATGATGGAAGCCTTTTGCACAGCGTCAGGTGTACTGTTATTCAATACTTCTGTGTTTATTAAATTGTACAAAGGGAAGCTAGTTTTCTCCAACGATGTACTCCAATTCATTGTGAT